>JAMWET010006633.1:235000-1470991 GCA_024036415.1 Prochilodus magdalenae | reverse complement strand
AATACACTCAACCTATCCTTACTAACCTACTCCACTGCAATCAGACCTAACTCTGAATATACCTCTAACCCTTTTCCTAACTGGTAAATCAGACTACTCTGAATATACCTGCTAACCCTTCTAACTGTAATCAGACTACACTGAATATACTTGCTAGCCCTACTTACTGTAATCAGACTACACTGAATATACTTGCTAACCCTACTTACTGTAATCAGTCTACACTGAATATACCTGCTAACCCTACTTACTGTAATCAGACTACACTGAATATACCTGCTAACCCTTCTTACTGTAATCACAATACACTCAACCTACCTACTAACCCTACTCACTGCAATCAGACTACACTGAATATCCCTGCTAACCTAACTCACTGTAATCAGACTAAACTGAATATACCTGCTAACCCTATGCACTGTAATCAGACTACACTAAATATACCTGCTAATCCTACTCACTGTAATTCGACTACACTAAACATACCTGCTAACCCTACTCACTGTAATCACACCACACTAAATATACCTGCTTACCATACTCATTGTAATCAGACTACACTGAATATCCCTGCTAACCCTACTCAGTGTAATCAGACTACACTTAATATACCAGCTAACTCTACTCAGTGTAATCAAACTACACTGAATATCCCTGTTAACCCTACTCACTGTAATCAGATCACACTGAATATACCTGCTAACCCTACTTACTGTAATCAGGCTACACTGAATATACCTGCTGACCCTGTTCACTATGATATAACTGAACTGAATATACCTTATTTCTAATCGTTTCAGCTCTACAACTTTGAAAAAATGACATTTTTATGTATGCATTTAGAACTATGCTATGCTAAAACAAAACAAAATGAACTGGCCTTCTGGCAGTAGCTGCAGAAGAAAACAAGCCCTCATATACTAAGTGATGTTCTTTTAGTTTCTAAGTGATTATTATATCTTTCAAATTAACTTGTTATCAAGTGAGGGGTTCTCATAAAAAGGTAATTTTACTCTAGATTTTAGGATGGAAGAGGAGAAGCTGATGATGACGCTGATGGCAGATGATGGCATAGCGTCTGATAAGATGAGCTGCATCATTTCACTATTTAACCCACTGCCCCTCATTGTCATTGTTGAAGGTTTATGCATTTACCATTTGATTTCTTTCAAGAGATGCCTGATATATTTCAGATGGTTAGCTGTTGGGCAGTTTCTTTACACACACCTGAACTCATGATGCCCTCAATGAAAACAAGCTTACTGACACCATTATAAGAAAAATGAAGAAAGAAAGTTCTGCTGATGGCTCTCTAGATAAATCTAAAGCTATTACCAGCTACTGCCATGCCATGAATTTATCACAGAAGAACACTGAGTCTTAAGAAATCAAAACACCATGCTAAAGGGGGTAGTGCCAGCAATATCAATAATGGTGGGTGTGGAGGACCCCTTTGATGGACTACATTAAACAGTGTTTAAAGTAGAACTACAGAAAAATGAATCTTAATTTAGCGGAAATTTTAGCATTTATTGATAAATGTCAAAGATATTAAATGTCAAAGACAGAAGCAAACCAAAGGAACAGGAAACAGGATGACAAACTCACATTCAAGGATCAAAACATACAACAAGAAACCAAACTAACATGGAACCAAACTATAATCAAACAAGAAACCAAAACACGAACATCCAACATGGAATCAAACATACTACATGAACACAAAACACCAAGCAAACCCACAGGTGACAACAGGGAGTATAAATGAACACCGACTAACAAGCAACACCTGGGAAGGGGCGGGGCTACAAACACTGTACCTAAAGGGCGGAGACAGGAGGGGCACATGACCAAAACAAACAAACGCACATGGGGCACGACAACAAAGACCACATGGACAGGCAGACAGACAGACAGACAGATGTGACAATAAATACATTTTATTTCCTCATATAACTACAGCTAAATGCCTTGCTTTAACATGAACCAATAACATGTTCAGGGTTGAATTTAAGAAAATAGAACAAATATGATATGCAAAATAACTATACACATACATCATTAATTACTTAAATCTTTCAGTGTTCTGGAACTGACTACTGGCCAAGAACTAGAAAAATATTGACAGAGATTGCTTGATAAAAGATATAAAGCCATAGCCTCTAACACATGTGTCTTTTGTTCAGTTGCACTGTTTTGTTGTATGCATTGTTGTACATGTAGTGTTGTAACAATGTATTGTATTGTAAATCATGTACTTTAGTCATAAATACTCAACTTAAATTTTCTATTTCTCATTTTCCATTCTTCACAGGAAAATGAGAAATAAAACTCACTTTACATTTTCATTGATATGCACAAAGGTTACCAGCAAAGATCTGAATGGAGAAAGTCCAAAATGAATGTGCACTGAACAGAAGATAAGCTGACTGTCTCCAAAATGTGTCCTTACAAACTGTACCAATGTAGATGTGTCTAATAGAATGGACATTAAGTGTAGCTAGTGTTTAAAAACTCTAGCCACAGTGCTGTGTCTTATACACAACGTACCACACCCTAACACGCTGCAACCATGTCATCGTCACTATTGGCTAAGAATGGATCACCACATATATCTACAATAATATCTGGGTAGTGCTTTTCATTCTTTACTTATTAAAAGGGGTAAGGACAGCTGATAACTTTGGCATTACCAGTCAGTAATTGCAAACCCACAAGGTACCTTTATATGGATGGTGTTTTTAATAAAATGCCCAATTCATATGAATATTTCTTTTATACAGCTTTACACACACACTCCAGTGCTTTTTCACTAAAGGCCCTATATTGGCTGCAAAGCCAAAATTAGCTTGACCTAGCCATTGACACCTTACTTTCAGCTAAGGGCTTGAGCTATGCCCCCATTTTCCTCACTGATATAAGAACCTGGCAGCTCATCTTCAGACACCGAGGCAAGCTAATGAGGACCTCACATAATTGTACATCTCCAGCTAGTCCTTTAAAAGCAAATTGTCCAAGTGGGAACTGACTTGGAATCATTGGGAAATGGGGACAGCTTTGGTTCTTCAGGGATTTCTGTGTGGTGGTAGAGTTTATGTGTGCATGTGATTTAGTGTTCTAATTGCACTCTGGCTTTTGGGTAGAAGAACACTACAGACTGGTCCAGACTTTACCATAGCTTTTAAGTTATAGGTCTAGAAAATAAGGGTGACCTGCACAGATGTTTAGGGTGATCTATACAGTGAATCTAGCATATTGTGACATTTGGCCAAAAATAAGATCTGATTTGATGAGGGAGTTTTAGTGGAGATCTGCTGCTCAGTGCTACTGAATGGCCAGGAGACAGGCCATCAGTAGCAATGCAACTCTCCATGATGGTAGGCACCAACACTGCATCAACACCTGCCCTAGAGAATTTACTTATATATGATATTATATGAGATTAAAGTTCTGAGTTGTGAGACTGATCACTGCATACTTTGCTAGTAGTCGAGCTGTGTCCTGCAGTGAACTGCTAAAAAATTCTGACGATGTAGTATGATGTTGTAAGATCTGTTAGATCCAGGAGTAAACAGACCTTTGTTAATGTATAATAAAAAGTTCCAGACCCATACTGGCAATTCTGGCAAGTGATGCTCTGCTGTTTTGTTTTGTGTCCCACATGAGGCTATATCTGTACAGCATGTGGACAACAAATGAATTTCACATAAATCTCTTATTTTAATATAAATATCACACTCCACCACCCTCAGTCTGATCCATTTACTGTTTAATCCAAGAAGTTTAACAGAAAGTGAAAAAGCTAACAACCTCATTTATGTAGATAAAACTGAAAGACAAACCTTAGAAAGATGCTGGTAAATAAAGCATATTGTTTTTCAGGGAACTCAAGTCTCTTTTGGGCAACCTAAAGTACCATTTGGCATTTGTGATCTTCCTTCCATTGCATCAGATTGCACATTCCCTCAAATACACAATCCCTTTGGTAAAATGAATTTAATTTCTGGTAAATAAAAATGTGGAACTTTGGACTGGAAATTAAACAAATGAAAGGGTGGTCACTGGCAGTATTGTAGATCATGAAGCTTCCATCTGTATGATTTGTAATGTGCTTTGAGTGTCATATTGCATGCCTGATGAAAGAAAACCCTGAATAACTAGAAAGACAAAATCCTTTTTGTGAAATCCTTTATACCAGCTTTACACTTTATACTTGAGCACTGCTGCCAGGGAAGATAAAAGGGGTCAAACCCCTTTTACCTCTCCATCCAAGGTTATAAGTGAATGTGCTCACTGCTGGGGCAAAATAAAAAGGAAGGATTTGAAATAAAGAGGCTGTTAAAGGCTGAGAGAAGAAAAGGAAAGCCTGTTTGATACTAGCTGTATAAAAGCTGTGACAAGCACTCGCAGGTTGATAGATAACAGACCCTGTAAGAGGATATTGCTGCTATTTGAATGAAGGAAACATTAACATAACATTGAAGTAACATTATGTAACAAGTTTACCTTAAAATAACGGCTTTGATGGTAAAATGGCTGAGAGTGGGGAGGATGGTGTCTGTATCATTGCCACTCTGGACTTAAAACACCTGCTATAGTGTTGAGTACCTTTGGAGGAGTGAACACAAGACCTCTTGCGAGAACTGAGAAATAAAAAAGCTTTACAGCACCACATCACAAACTGAGGGTCTTTAACTAGTTCTGAGAAGTTATCTAGTTCAGGATTCTCAGCATGGGTGTCATTGGCAGAGGTTCCAAAGAAACCAAAAAAGACAATGTTGGAAGAAACGAGGAAGAGAAAATGAGAGAGATTGAGAGACCAGAGTCTGACTTTAATGGATCAAAAAATGCATGTCAACGTTTTTAAAAAGAACGGCATTCTTCACGCAGAGCCCAAAAGTGGCTGCTATGCGTCTTTTCTTACCTGTTCTTACCTTACAGGCTGGCCAATCACAGAAGTCGAAACTAATGTGCGTTATGGATGGCAGGAGAGCAGTTAATCTCACTTACAGCAGAACACTGACTATAAAAATGTGAAGGGTAAAGAAACTATAGCTGAGCAGAGCTGAATGACGTTGAATAACATTACAGCGACTGTATATAACTGCAGCTCATTCACTTCTTCATAAAGAGAGAAGAAAAAAGCCTCAAATTCCTCCATTCACATACAGAAATCACTTGTATTCAGGTTCAGTCAGCTCCTTTGAGAGGCTGTGAAGCCTGTGTTGTTGACTTTTTTGTAGAATTAGATGTTCACCCTTTATGCTCCATTTAGTTGCCATGCTTAAGAGAGAAATGTACCACCATTAAACCTTTTTCAAAGTCGTCAGACAAAAAACAAGGACCACTAGGTTAAAAATCCCATTCATTTTTTTCATCCAAAACAATCATACTCAATGTGAATGGGACTTCGATCTTGTACCTACTACTCGATGCTGAAAGCTAATAGAGATAAAACATCTCTTTGTGATATACATATCTATGTCTTCTCTGTCTTCCTTGTCTCATCCAGTTTTGTAGTTTTTACAGATTCTTAAAGGTCATCTAACCTCTGTCCTGTTTCAGGCTCAGAAAATACCTTATAGAACAGACAACAGGCTTCTTTTGTAAAGAAGGAAGCATCTGTATAAATTCATCATCAAATCAAGAATCAGCTGATATTAATTCAGCTTGGTGAGTAGGTTTGACATTGTAAGACATCTGAATGATGCCCTGAAGTTCCACGCTCTGGCGTGCATGTGATGTAAGCAAAGAAGGGCCTTGTCACCGTACTTGAGCGAACCAATAGCCACAATTGTGGACTGTTACGACGACTGCCCTTACACCATGTCAACATCACCAAAGACTGCAATGCTGTCATGCCAGACTGTCATAGAGCAACTCAGAATGGCATCAGGTCATCTTCAGTGGCGAGTCCTGCAGACACAGTGGTCATATTGTGTAATATTGTGAAAATATTCAAGATGCATGGGATGGATTATCACAGGACACCATTAATAGCCTCTACAACTCCATGCTGAGACACCTGGCATTTTGTATTGGCAAACATGGCCACCCCATAGCCATAGAGTGATGCTACTTCTGTATGTGTAGCTTAATTAATGTTGCCCATATCAGTCTAAATGTATCATTATTTATTGTTCCTGGTGACCTTTATCTTCCTTCCAAATAGCATTGCAATCTGACACTTTCTTCTGGGTGCAGCTATTCTTTTGATGATAAGTGTATCTTCAATGTGAAAGGCAGGGCTAAAATGTTGTGGCTGAATAGAAACGCAAATCCAAATCCACTAGTTTTCATGGAATCCCACAAAAACTGAATTTTGAATTTAAGGTCAATTTAGCCTTACAGACATTTTATGGACCCTTTAAGTAATTAAGTAATTGAAAAATAAATGACTGCTATGTGTGGGGGCCGGGGGGTTACACCACTGTGCATGTGTGTATGTGTGAGGCACAGGTGTTTGTAGTCTACAGTTGGTCTGGATATGAATAGAGCAAGACATGGCTTAAAGCAAGGGCACGTCAGTAACAGTTGATGTATGAACACAAACGAATATGTTAATCTTACACATAGATTTCTTTGAGTAAGGCAAGAGCTAGTTAACTTGGAATCAATAATGATATCCAAACCTTTTATGTCATTGCACATTTATTTCCTGTAACTGCCTTTATTAGATACTTATAGATAGACTAAATACTGTTTATCAGATGTAAATATTCATGTAGGACACTCTAATTAGACTCACCATATAACATATCGTGAAAATACTCATTTAAAGAATTTCTGTACCATAGATTTGGATTTTTGTAAATTTCTACATATAATGTTACTTTGCATATACAGTGGCTATGGTCTATATGTTAGAAAGGCTCAGGCATTAGAAAGGCACAGGTGATCTAAGGTCTATGGCAATGGTCTATATTTTAAAAAGGTTCAGGTCTATGCCATTGGCCAATATTTTAGATAGGCTCAAGTGGTCAATGGTCTATGTTATTGACTTATATTTTAGAAAGGCTCAAGTGGTCAATGATGTAGGTCAATTACCTATATTTTAGAAAGGCTCAAATGCTCTATGGTCAAGGTCAATGGTCTATATTTTAGAAAGGCTCAAGTTCTGTATGGTGGTCCATGGCAATGGTCTATGTTTTGGAAACCCTCAGGTGTTCTATAGCAATGGTCGATTATTTAGAATGGTGCAGGTGGTCTATGGTCTATGCCAATGGTTTATATTTAAGAAACGTGCAGGTGATCAATGGACTATGGAAATAGTTCTTGCTTTTTACTTATTCTGTTGGGGGTGTTGTGGTTAGTGGTGTTATAACTTTACTAATATTACAAAATTGCCCTATATTTATGCTTGAATTACCCATTACCATTTCACTGTGTTTCCCACCACAATGGCGAAATGGTTTATGGAAGGCTGCTTCCATTATTTTTTGCACAGACGGCAAATGTGTCATGTTGCAGAAAATAGATATTCATTACATGCATTTATAAAAAAGATTTTTAGGTCATTTTAAAATATTGCCAGAAATAAAACTTACCTATGTAATTAGAGTTTGGAACTGGTATTTGTGATTCTTCTCAGAGTGTTTAATTACACATTATTGTGTCATCTGCTTTAAATACAGACCGTTAGAACATGGAGAGGTAGAATATGCTGTACACAGATAGCCAGAGAGTAAAAAAGATTTCTACCCTCTCTTTAAGGAAAATAAACAGGACAGAGTTTGGTGCAATTTAGGTATGTCTCAAAAGGTGCCCATACTGCTATCCAAGCTATTACAGGCAATCTTCCATGATTGCCTCGCTTGTGTGTGATGGGTGTGATGTATGAAGCATAGATCTCACTCACTATCTCTTTCTCACACACACTGATATACTTCATTGAAACATAAATGTATTCCAGTGGACCAATCTACAGAACTAGTTTAACCCGTACTTCCACAATGAAAAGAAAAAGACAGTTATGATTTTAGATGTTTTTTAATGACTATAATAGTTGAGTCAATAATGAAACAATTAATTCAGATAGTAATGAGCTAAATAAATACAAAATCATAATTTATAAGGCACATTATACTGGGAGACGACCCATAAAAAATCCATAATACACATGACAAACTGCCAGGGGTTCTAAATTCTTATGGTATGTTGTCCTCAGGTGTGCTTATGGTAATAAATCTGTAGTAGCTTAAGTTCTCTCTCTCTCTCTTTCTCTCCCTCTCCCTCTCCCTCTCCCTCTCTCTCTCTCTCTCTCTCTCTATCTCTCTCTCTCTCTCTCTCTCTCTCTCTCTCTCTCTCTCTCTCTCTCTCTCTCTCTCTCTCTCTCTCTCTCTCTCTCTCTCTCTCTCTCTCTCTCTCTCTCTCTCTCCCTCTCCCTCTCCTCTCTCTCTCTCTCTCTCTCTCTCTCTCTCTCTCTCTCTCTCTCTCTCTCTCTCTCCTCTCCTCCCTCTCCCTCTCTCTCTCTCTCTCTCTCTCTCTCTCTCTCTCTCTCTCTCTCTCTCTCTCTCTCTCTCTCTCTCTCTCTCTCTCTCTCTCTCTCTCTCTCTCTCTCTCTCTCTCTCTCTCTCTCTCTCTCTCTCTCTCTCTCTCTCTCTCTCTCTCTCTCTCTCATTTCACTAATGTTTTCCAATCTGCTTTGTCGTCGTGCTATCATCTTTGTATTCTCTTAATTCTGTTCACAGCAATGCAAATAGGGGCAACAGAGTATTACTGCAGTGCTATCAATTAAGTTTTTTTAGGGATCCAAAAATTATATTTAGGCGCCTTGTTTTTTTTAGGTGTATGCAGTTGTATGCAAATGTTTGGTCATACACAAGACACTTTTTTTTGATCACCTAAATGAAAATAACACTATAATAACACTGAATAAAACTTGTATACATTTAATACATTATCAAACAGCTATTTGCTGATGTATGAGTTTAACATATTGGGACTTTTTTTGCAATATTTTAAACTCATTAAAGACAGAAACTGAAATTAGCAATAGAATACCACATTAAAGTTTGCTCCCTGTTGACAATCTGTGGACTGAATTTCACTTCTAAAATCAACAAATCATGGAAGTTGACCACTTGTACTAAAAATTTACATTCGGCTGTATGCCTTCTTTGCTCTTGTTCAGATCTAACGCCTAGGTCTCACCTCTTCATCCCGCTTCCTGCTTTTGTACATCCCATCTCATTGTACCAAGATTACTATAAGATGATGAGAATGATTGCTACAGCTGTAGATCTGAAAAGGTCTGTGCTTAATGCAGCCAGACTAATGAGTTTTCAGATTAAGCTTGAGCCATTCACATATGTGTGGGTGTGTATGCATCCATGTGCTTTTGTGAAATAGGGTGTAAAAAAACATTATTGGTTTGGGCAATAATAGTCTGATTCAATCAAATGTTTTGCATGACCAGAATATAATATGACAGACTGAAAGGTCTCGAGCTTTAATAATTCATCAAAACATTTGCTTTTCCATAACATAAAACCACTATTCTACTGAAAATCTATTAACTGTGAAAGATTGGAATCTGAACTTTCTTTCCATTTGCTGTATCTGCAGCCATTGTTACAGGAAGCCTGTCAACAGTATGTCTTTAGAGACGCATGTCCTAAAAGACCCTACACTTTTGTTAATATTGATATATACCGATTTGGGATGCACATAGGTACTTGATTAACTGTTCGAGGTGGCACTACCCAAATTCCTCAGTACTTGGATATCAACATTTGGATATTGGTTGCGTTTCAAAACGGGAGGACTGAAAAAAAATACACTCCGTTTTGCAGTTTTAACAGAAAAGACGTGACTGAGAAGACAGTGGGAGCACAGACACAGTTGAAACACACTCATTGTCAAAAGAACAGTTGCACAAATAGCTGCACCAAGTATCAACATACAGGAATGAAACTTGGATGGTAGGTGTGACATTGTGAAACATGCAAATGACCCAAGTTTAACGCTGGGCCGTGGAAGTGACATAGGAAAGGACCAGCTTTAGCACTGTACCTAACAGTCACGTCTGCAGACATTCAGAGACATGCATAGGTTCCCAAGAACACATTGTTAAGAGTGTAGGTCAGAAGCGAGAGGTAGTACAGCTTTTGTATTTGTATCTGTGCTGTTTTTTTGTGAAACCGCTACTGGCTGCTAAGTTTCCTTCGGGATCAATAAAGTATCTATCTATCTATCTATCTATCTATCTATCTATCTATCTATCTATCTATCTATCTATCTATCTATCTATCTATCTATCTATCTATCTATCTATCTATCTATCTTTTAGAGTGATGCTAGCTAGTGTCAACAGTGTGGTTAAGAAGCAAAATCTACTGAGATCACAAGTGCAGATACAACTAAAACCCTGTTGAGAAGTTCTGAAAAGTCCTTGATTCATTTTCTGCACAGTTTCACTTTTATTTTCATACTTTCTTAGTTATGATAATCTTAGTGCAATTAGCGTACCTCAATTTCCTAGTCTTTAAATCATTTGTTAATTCTATGTTTACCAATACCAATGTAACCTCATGTTTAAAATAAACATATTTTTACTTAAATAATTAATAAGTGGCAGGCATTTCCACATTATTCAAGCAATTTTCTCTGCATAACTGCATATAATGAGAAATGTTGTGATGCATTGTTTGTCATTACTGATGCTGAATGAATAAACAAAACCTCTCTGTAATTGCATGGAGCATTTACATACACTTTGTCAAACTTAAAGCCTGTCGTTCATTTATTTATTTTCCTGACCACTAAGTACAAGTTTTTTTATTTTCAGCATCAGGAAACATACATTTAATGCTAAACTACACAGGTGCCCCAACAACTATAAAGTGGAATTACTGTACAATTTTACATTAGTTGAACCTTCAACCCTCTGTAGATCTATGGACCAAAAGTCTAAAAGGAACAGAAATAGGGGCTTCTTTTATTTAAGATGTCCCATCACAGGCATATCATATTTGTTCAGATTTGTATTTGTTTAGATGTTAATTGCCAATTTGTATATAGATTAAATAAAATTAAAACAGTTGATGACTTTTGAGATATTAATTTGTCCATATATAAATGACCTCAAGCCACTTTCAAATAACTGTAATGTGAGCACTGACTTTAGGAACAATAACAGGCCAAAGGCTGCTGCTTTTCTCTGGAGCTTTTCCTGGTATATTCCCCCCAAAGATACCTGTCCATGTACCCGTTCTCACACTTAAGTGTCACATATTACAGGTAAACATAGAATAACATGGCTGTGCATATGACAGTAAATAGGGTGAGCCTCTCCTGACTTCTTTTATGTGGGTTAAAAAGCACAGGAATATCAGAGCTCTGGCATCAACATAAGCAGGGTGCTTTTAGTTACCATTAAACCCTTTTTATTTTCCACCATTAATTAATACTCATCATTCTTAATATTCCATCAACATTTTACTTAACACACAATAAATACATTAGACCTGTAATGGGAACACATGCACACTTTTTGAATACTGCGCTTTGGCCTTGTTAATTAATTTGCAATAAGCTTGGCACAGTGTGTAAGCACTGGAAACATAAGAAAACAATAGTACAAGTAAAAAAAACTGAAAGAGTTGCAGTTATTAAACTGTAAAAGTTGATTCTATATTGTTCTTCACTCTCAAGCAGAAATATAATGTGCACAGTTTGAGTCTGGGATTCAGGTGCCCAATGATGCATATCTAAGTTATCAATGAATACATCTCCTAAAATCATCATGTGTATGATTTTACAGTGAAGCACACACTGCAACATAGTCAGATATAAAGATGAATATGGTTATTTGGTTATATCTTACATATCCCAATCCTGGTCGAAGAATACTCATTCCCTGCACATTTTAGCGATTCCTGTGCTTCTGACATTCCTGATCCAGCTAATCAGGTCTTTTAAAAACTCTTTAGAACTTTAAGTAGGTATGTTGTTTTTGTTTTTGACATGTGTCCTTGTTCTGCTAGTGATTATGGCTTCTTCTGTCATACACTCTTCAGTTCACTGTCAAGACTGTACGCTGTAGTGCAACAGAGGTAAGTTTTCTTATCATGCTAAACTTTGTTTTCGGCTATTAATGGAGTCAATGTATAAATAGTATAAATAAATAAAATCGAATAAATAAATATAAATATTAATAAAAAAAATTAAAAAATTATATAAATAAAAAGTTATATAAATAAAAAAATTATATAACTGAAAAAAGAAGATTCAGTGCAATGCATTGCATTATACACAGAATGTAAGCAACATTAAAAACCAGCAGAAATAGTATTTAATAGTATAACAATAATTTCTGCTCATAGAGTAGGAATTCGATTTACCCACACCTCATCCCGCACAATATCTGGCAAGCTTTGCATGGCCAGAAAAGCACATATATATGAGTGGATCATATGCATATTAATTTATGGTAAGAAATGTTTTGTTCATAAACCACTTCAGTTCAATGGGCCATTAATCTCAATTCAAGCAGCCTCAAATGGAAACAGCATTAATTCAGTGTTAATTGGGCCCACAAACTTGGTGCATAAATACTCTTTGAGCCCCGTACACCTTGCCTCATAAAACGCTTTATGGAAATCCTATACAGGCGTAAATATAAATCTAGTCGAAGGGATAAAATGACATAAGAATCAGCCAAAGTTTTGAATAACAAATCTAATGAGAATAAAACCATTAGCTCTGTAAATGGGGATTAAATTGGGCTTGTATTGTTTGAATATTGTGTAACTGCCCTTGTTTTAAATTCTGTCTCAGTAATTAGTAATGGCTAATGCATTTCCTGCAGAGAGCTGCATTGTGTGATATGGCTTGTTTTCACTGAGGATTGATCTCTTGTAAGAACCTGTAAATGGTACACTCCCACAAACAAACCCTTGAGTTGTCGTTTGTAGGACATTTGCACCACGGCTAGCCAGGTGTGTGTCCTTGATGCTTCATAACAAAAGCTGAAGCCTTTTTCTGATATGAACAAGATCCTCCTTCACCCTTTTACAAATGGTCTCTCAAAGATTCTACACTGCGTAAAGGACCTTTTAGCTTCTGTAAGTCCTGAATGATAAAATAAAATGTTGTAATTGTAAACAACACACAAGTGTTTTTTTATATAGTTATTGTGTCAGAAAAAAAAACATATTTAACAGATGTTTGCCTTTATTGGCTTATATTCTTCTCAGGACACCTTTCATTTTTCCACAACAAGTTCCACAACAGGGTTTCTGCTTCTCACAATCCAATTATTCCAAAACACATTCAGTGATGAGGTCTGGGTGGCCTGAGAACGCTAGCCTGCTCACTGTCTTTGCTTTGGCTCTTCTGGAGAAGAGGACTTGACCTTAAGGGGGTAGTGGCAGTGTGGGATGGCCGCCAGGTGGACTGTGCTTCAGGTACTCTATTTGGATTGTGGCTGGACTCTGAGGTGTCTGTTAAAAATGGGAAGCATCCCCACTACAGTAGCATCCTACTGTGGCTAGTGTGGAGTTGTGGCCACTTGTTTGTTTAAAGGTGAAATGGTTCCTGTATCTCCTTTTAAACAATCACAATATACATATTTCAATAATCCAGACACTACTATTTGCATCTCTTCTCTATTTTTGTGCAAATGGTTTATCTAACCTATTTAGAGATATCTTCTGAAAAATTGCTAACTTGTACTTAAAGGCTGTTTTGACTGGAAATTATGTAAATGAAGCGTAGACCTTCGCACGGAATTGTATCTAATTACATTTACCAAATCATGTATGTGCTTTGATGCATCCAAATGCTCACAGCACACAACAAAACATGTCTGTACAAATAAAGCATTCATTAAACAGGGAAAACTAAGCTCTCTGATTATCTCAGTATGGTGTCAGTTATTACCACTATTATTTTCTCTTATCAATTTACCATTTAACTGAGAAAAATAATCTGGAATTATTCAGTGAGATACAGTTTTAGCAAACATTTAGAGAAATCCATGTTGTATATGAATATGGAAAAGCTCCCCTTGGAGAGGGAAAAATGATCTAAAATAGCCAGTTTGTCATTCTTTTTTTAAAGTAGTAAAAAAAAAATCAAACAAAAAATATGTCTGTTTAATCAACCTGGCATGCATTGTATTACTTTGATAATGTAAGTCACTGTTATAACTGATTGACATATCCGGCTAAACATGCAACATTACAAACAAAGAATGTAAAGAGCTGTCAGTGACATTATTGCTAACTCTTTTGGCTATTCACTTTCACTACTGTAAAGTTTCCCTAAATAGTTTATCAATTAATACTGATAATTCATATCAAAGTTTTTTTATAACGTGTTACTAGCTACTATTGTCACTCTTTATTTGACCTATTTTGAATAAGGCCTATTTTTTCCTTATACAAGGTGATGTATAAACAGTTGTGCAGTGGGATGAATAAAAGTAAAACAGCTGCCAGGTTTGTTTCTGTTACAAAAAAAATCTTTAAATAAAGACCCACAATCAGGTCAACATGCCCTCCAAGTTAGGTCAAGAAGCCCACCTCGCGCCCCATCAGAGCTAGTGAATCTTGCACCGGTTTGTGGGTCATGTAGGTTTAACAAAATATTTGCTAAGAAAAAACTTGCATGCATGTTTATGAAATGTTTATGATATGCTTGTGTTTAATTAATATGCCAGTTGTTTCTTTAGATTTATAAAATCATAATCATCAGTTAGAGTACAGCATTAAAATATTATATTTTAATAGAAAATTAACATTTTTTCTATTTTTCTATTCTTTCTATTAATGTCTTCATGATTCTACAACCAAAGAGCTTGTTTTTGCAATGTAGTTTGTTATATATTGTGTAATTATACAAATACAGAGATGTGCAAAGTTGTTTTAAGTCTGCTATGGAAAACAAAAGGAAAGACAGTTGAAATAATGCTGAAATAAGGCATGCAAAGCAGTGTCCCAGAGTGTAGACATTGGCTAAGCTACTTTTATTTAGTTTATGCTGGACATTTAGTTTATGAAGGGTAAATTCTGTTTGTCAGAAAAGTGGCTATTTGATTGAATCATTCCAAAGAACACTTTGGCACCTTTATTTAAAAGGTAGTATTATGGCATTGCAAACATAGGCCTAACTAACTGCTCAGCCTAAGAGCTCCACCAGCCACAACACTGATAATGTAGCACCTACTTTTCAAATGGCCTCAGGTATTTTACTGACCTTAAAAGCGGCAGTTCTCTAACTCTACCTTATACAATATCACCAGATTACAACTCAGGGATTCTACCTTCCTATTCACTTGACTGAGACCACCTGTTCAACACCAGAAAGAACTCTTCTCCTGCTCAACAAACTGATCCATTAGAGCAACAATCAACAGAGCAACCAGTGACATTCCCAACACAACAACGGATATTCATTGCAAATGTACTAATAGAAATGAGAGTTCTAGCTATTAATTTATTCATCACTCTGGCCAATCACTGTCGGCTACCACCCTGTCTTTAAAAGGATTTAGCTTGCGTTCCTGTTCTGCTGCTTTCTGCTGCTGATGTTTCAACATTCCCCCCCTTTCGTCCCCACCAGCAGCAGTTTTGTCGTGATCCTGTTGAACAGGCAGTAGGCTCCTGCCATCCCTGTACGACAGGATCTGCTCTGAGTTTGAATGTCAGTTTGAAGACCAAAGACTCTTTATTTCTTAAGAATTTTTTGTCCTTCAAATTGCCTTTGAGCCCCGGGAGAATCCAGCAGATTTTCATGTGTGTTAAATGTGACTGGGATTGCTTGGATCATGTAGCAAATTCAACTTTTAGATTTAGATTTAGATTTTAATCCCTTATTAGTCCCACAGTGGGGAAATTTAGTCTCCGCATTCAAGATTGAACCTTGAAAGTGTGGAAACATCCCTGCGTACAAAATGAAAGGGAATCTCACAGCCATGCTAGCTCACTGCTGGCTGTCCAAAATAGCCTACTATATACTGCTGTCATACTGATTCTATACAAGAGTAGTAAATAAGTAGTAAATTATAATAGAGTGGATTTAGCATTTTTAGCTGGTCTTGAGGTGAGTTTGTTTGTTAGTTTGTTTACTAATCTGTTTACAAGTAGACTTTCTGCAGAGCATGCATATTGCAAATAAAACAGAGGAGCAATCCACTCAGCGTCACCTCATTGCTTATTATTCATTCAAACTGTTTTCCTGAGACCTAAAAATAAATACACTCATCATCAAAAAAGTTTAGTCGCACCCAGAGGGAAGTGTCAGATTGCAAAGTTAAAAGGAAGATAAAGGTTACCAGGAACAATAAATATTGCTAAATTTAGACTCATCTGAGCAATAGTTATTGAGCTGCACATACAGACGTAGTGTCTCATGTCATCGCAGTATGGCGTTGGTTTACCATTTTTTATAACACAACAGGCCAGACGTCTCGGGATGGAGTTGTAGAGGTTCCTTATGTTGTCCTGTGATAATCCATCCCATGCAGCTTGATAATCCTCACACTGTTCCTGCAGGTTTTGCAGTAGGGGTGAAGGTGGAGTGACACCAGGCCTTCTGGATGTGTGATGCGTAACAACAAACCCTTCATCTTGGTTCTGACCACAATGCCTCCACATATGGATTTCTTGGTCATCTCCACCCAGACTAAAGCGTGACTCATCACTGATTATCACTGGCTGCATTCTGAGTCACTCCATCAAAGTCTGGCACGGCACCATTGCAGTCTTTGCTGACGTTGATGTAGTGTTAATGGCAGTGGTAATAACTGTCTGCATGTATGCGGTGATGTGTCGTGCAGCCGTCTGCTAATGCAGCAGTCTGCTGGTACTAACAGAATGACTCATGGTGGACATTTCTGCTCAATGTCTCCGTCGTTGTTGGGTCAGTCAGGTGCAGCGATAAGGCCTGTTCTTGCTTACCTCACATGTGTGGCCTTTCAGTTGATTCCTTCTGGATGCTGTTCTTTTGATGATAAGTGTAATTTCTTCCTAATGGTCATTTTGACTGGAAAGAAAATACATCAAGAGTGGTCTCTGACCTTTGTACACTCTACATACTGAAGGAGCCCCATGCAGCTCCTGTGTCCTAAATAATTGGATGGATGCTAATTAAATTAATCTTCTCCAGCTTCTTGTGAGAACAATGTCTTACTGAGAAATACTATTAAGAAATTCACTACACAAACAGTGTGTAGTGCAGCGGAACCCATCAGATACAGACTTTTCATAAGACCTTTTATATATATAATTTACAACGTCTGTGCACTGATGCTTTTCCACCTTGAGAAAAGAACATGCCTGATTTATGATCCACCAAGGTTAAATAAATGAAACAGATATTAAATAAATAAATGAACCTGTTATCTGCTCAGCTACCGTTATTAAAATCTTAATCAAAGTGAGGGAGCGAGACAATACGGGCACAGGAAGGTGCTGTATAGCAGTCAACTCTGGTTTGTTTCAAGGCTACCATTTGAGCATGTGCTCACAACGTATTGTGTTGCACTCCAAATGTTCATTATGTTATTTGAGTCATAGGGTGATATACTGAACAGCAATGCACTAATACAGTAAAGTGCTGTATCTTTAGTAGTTTCTGTTTATGAGCGTGCTAGGTTATGGTGCCTTAAAGAAAAAACCAAACAAAAAAAAAAAAAACAAACAACAACAACAACAACAAAGAGAAACTTTAATTTCCCTAGATGCTCCGAGCTGGCATTAATGCCTTATGACACCAAGTATTAACAGCCTCCTGCTGTTGGCCTTGCTGGCTAAAGAAAATTGCTCAAGTGCTGATTCGTGGGGGAGGCGATATCAGTGAACAGTGTAGAGGGCATGCTATATATACTCTAGATTTGTTTACAGTACCTTTCAGAATTACTGGCACCCTGAAGATACATGAAAAAGAGGTCACTGTCACAGTCATTGCTGTTCCTTGAAATTCTGAATAGCATGTAATAAAACATCTTTCCCTCTTTCTTTTAGTCTACTTTTTAGAGGACACACGTGTGCAGAGGAATGAACTTATTTTGCCTTGAAAAGCAAAACTGTATTTCCAAACTATTTTCAACATTGTATTGCAAAACTATATATATGACTAGCAAAATCAGCCTGGACCTGAATTACTGACCCCAGCTGACCAGCATACGTTATGTTTTGACAGTGGTATGCTGGTTTGAGCTGATTTTTCAGCAAGGTTATCTTCATTGTATTTGCATCCTTTTCAGTTTGCAATTGCTTCCATTAAGAGCATGAGTGCTTTTTCACATTTATGAATGCAAAGACTGGAGGAATTCTCTCTATATGTAAATCATACACAGATCACATGCTTTGTGAATCTAAACCTACATCATAACATTTTAAAAACATCAAAAACATTAGTGATCTAGTAACGATTGCTTTGTTTTAACTTGTAGCTAATTATGAGAAGAACTAAAAAACACTGACCAGTACAAGACTAGCAAACACTGTTTTGAACAGTTGTGCATATCTACAATTATAACACTGTTCATTAAAACACAGAAATGTTTGCATAGTTGCAGAAAATATTTTTCACAATTTTTCTGGCAATTCTTAATGCTACACACTTTTCTGTTTTTACTCTCCAATATCACCAGAGTTCAAAAGAGGACAAACTGTTGGTGCACGTCTTGCTGGCGCATCTGTGACCAAGACAGCAAGTCTTTGTGATGTATCAAGAGCCACGGTATCCAGGGTAATGTCAGCATACCACCAAGAAGGACGGACCTCCACCAGCATCACGTAGTGACCTGGCCACTATCCTGCAAGAAGAATGGCTTAAACTCCCTCTGACCACTGTGCAGGACTTGTATATGTCATTCCCAAGACGAACTGACGCTGTATTGGCCGCAAAAGGAGGCCCTACACCATACTAATAAATGACTGTGGTAAAACCAGGTGTTTCAGTTTCATTGTCCAACCCCTGTATATATATATATATATATATATAGATATATATATATATATATATATATATATATATATATATATATATATATATATATATATATATATGTATGTATCAAAAAGATATTTATTTCTGTAGACTGGTCCGTATCATAGGTATGACAAAAGTGTTAACTTTCATTAGTCAAGAGTTGGGTCCAGTTTGTCACATAGTCATTGATTGATGATTAAATCTAGCCAGCAAGTCTTGGTTTGTTTATTTGTTTGTTTGTTTGTCATTTATCTGTGGCTAAACATTTACATCTGGTGGACAGATCTGTTTTACACACCAAAACCTGACAGTGGGTTTCCATTGTAAACTACACAAAATCCGCTTTGACTGATTCAATTAAAAACCTGAAAGTTAGTGGGAAGACTAAAACAGTATCATCACTGGATCTTCCAAAACATTCTTCCAGATAAAACACAGTAAAGGTTTACCCAACAACATGGCTTTTTAACAATGGCTATCTCTGCAAATCCCATTGAAACGCTGTTGGAGGAGCTGAAAATAAGCTTTAGAAAAAGAGCCCAGGATTCTAAGAGGTCTGGAAACATTCTACATGAAGTGTATGGTCTCAGATTTCTTTAGGCATTTTCCCGCATCATCAAACATTAAATGAGAAGATTGAGTGTTGTCATTTTAGGTTGTTCCCAATAGGCTTAAGACTCAGTTAGGCTGAAAAAAGTCTCAGTGTAATCTCCTACAACTCCTTTGTGCCTTCAGCCTCGTCAGAACCTTTTCGGAGCGAATTTGAGCTGTGATTGTGAAAATGAGTTAAGAGAGACAAGCTGTGGTGAAAAATTGTCCTGAAATTCCTGTGCTGTGCTGCAAGTTTTAGCAAGACAGTGGCACACAAATAAGAGGGTGCGGATAATTGCGTGACATGCGGCACATATTAAAGTACTTTTCATGATGTCATAGCAGAGAAAATATAAAAGGTGAATTTAGCAGAAAACCTTTTTTTTTTTTTTTTACATTTTTACTGGTAATAATTTAGCAGCTCTAAAAATAAATGTTTGGTCAGATCAGGAATGGTGTGCTTACATACAGCTTGTTGTTTTGACATGAATAAATAAAGTGGAAAAGTACATGCCCATCTACTGTACTTTTCTGAAAGTCACCGCTTTGCATATGTTATTTGGTTTTGCATGTTATTTCTGCGCCTGAACACAAATTCAATATTGTTCTGACACGCATTCATTTGTTTGTCATTTTTTATGACACTGCTATGTACGCTCGAGTATGTATAGACAGTACTGTGCAAATGTCTGAGACCACTCTTTCAGGTATTAGTTAAAATCCAGTGTGGAACCCTAAAAGTGTCTGCTCCTTATTTCTCTTACAAGCTTCAACCAAAACATGTAAAGCTTCAAATGGTAATGCCTAAGCTAGAACGGTCATATGAATCAGTGTTAGCTTAATGCTAGCATATTACAAGAATCCAATACAGGCATTAGCACAAATTCACAAACTAGATGTTCTTTTCCTTTTTTAAATGGCTGTTTATATTTATGGTCCCTAACTCTGTTTGCCACTGTCAAAAGTTACGGAGAAAATGGAACTCTTTATGACCTGCTAGAAAATCAAAAATAGCAAAATTATATAAGTTGCTCTCAAATCTTTAAGATGTAGGAGAAAACCAAGGTCTCTGCGAGAAGAGAACCCAAGGCAACTTTTGAAAAGACATATAGGTGTTAAGAAATCATTACTGAAGCAAACACTGATGTATATATCTTGAAGGTTTACAGTTGATGCATTACATGTATTACGTAAATGTATTGTTGTGATATTACATTAAATAGGACTAATATGTTTTCAATAAACAAAGCCTAATCTCACTCAACAACGATCTAATCCTAATCATAACCCTAATTTTAACCTCAACACTGGTCAAACTTTGACCTAAAACCTCAACACTGGCCTAACCATAACCTAATCCAGCTAATCTCCAATTACAGAATTGTGTCAGCAGCACGTCTATATTAGCTAGTTGAGGACGCTCTGTATACATGTACACATGTCACAATACTGGCCGAAGATATCAAGTAGGTGGAAGTGTGTGTTGTGTTGTGGTAATGCTATTAGAGGTGCCCTTTAGACAAGTAAACACACACATCCACACACGCATGCACACACACAGCTCGCTCTCGGTGATGAAAGTTCATGGGGAGCTGTCAGAAAAAGCCAGCAGTAATTACAAATGAGCTGTTTCTCTCCATAGGTGGGTCTTGAGCATGACATTTCAGAGTGTGAGGGGAGATCACCAAGCAAGAGGTTATATATGACCCTCCCCCACTGCAAAACCTATCTCTCTCACCTCACCTCACGGCCCAGGAGAGAGCTCCAGGGCTCGGCTTGGCTTAGACACAGCTGTTAAGAAAAAAGGCTCATATTGGGATTGGGGATTGGGGTAACATAAAGAGATCAGCCTCAAATGTATTTATTTATTTATTTAAGTTGACAAGCACGAAATATCTGCTTTATGACTGTCTGTATTCCAGTGTATGTAACGATGCACAAGTATACTCATTGCCAAAAGAAATACTGCACCAAGAAGGAGTTGTTGGAATCGAATGAAACTTTATATGTGTGAATGTATATATGAATAATGATATGTGTAAATGATAACAATTTAGGAGCAAAAGGATACATTTATTGGGGAAAACTGTGCAATTAAAAGTAGGCTCCAGTAGCCTGTTGGGCCACCTCTAGCCTGGATACAAGAAGAGATCTGATTGGGCATAGAGCCATACAGGTTCTGCATAGCAGCTTATAACACATTTGACCACATATGTTTCAGCTGGGCTTGTAGATATTGCACGCTCATAGGTATCCAAAGCAGATTCTATAAATGCTTGATTGGCGAGAAATCTGGTGACCAGGCAGGACAAGGAAGTGTTGCGATCTGACAGAGACATTCCTGGTAAACTCTTGCTGTGTATAGTTGAGCGTTATACTGCTGAAAATGCCAGTTGGAAGCTCTGCCATAAAAGGCAACACATGTGGCCAGAAATGATACGGTTCCAGTCTGTAGCAGGCCAGGTTTCTCTTACACGTAACCATCCCAAGCAAAAAACGCGGTGGCTGGCTATCAATGGCAGGACACGCAATAGGCAGAGTGATACAAAATTTTCTTCTACTAAGTGCCTGAAAATGGTCCAGGCAGAGTCAGGGGTGTGTGATGAAGGTGCCACCTGTGTCTGGATGGAGGACAAGTAAACTGTGGGAGCTGCTTCTGCTTGTTGGCATATCAAACAATACTCTCAGCTGGTGGTCTGTCTGGGCCATCCAGAGTCTGTTCGCTGTGTGCGTGTGCTCTCATGCTGAGTTTTGCAGCAGTCTGACATTTTTATCTGGGTGATTTTTTTTTTTTTTCATTATGTGTATGTTGTTGCTAAACAAAACCTTATTCCAAAGCCTTGTTCTCCAACATTTACAGACTTGTGAATAACTTTACAGTGTCCACTTACCAAAGCATTCTACCAATTTCTCCACAAAGTTCTCCACTTTCAATGTAAACTAAATTATGGATATGTTTGTGTAAGCATTCCTATTACCAGTCACAACTAGATGATTTGTTTTGTCACACAAAGCATTAACAAAGCCATCAAGCCTCTCGCTGTTTAAGTTAGAGAAAACATCCAAGAGAAAGCTAACACATTATCCATGCTAAATGGTTGCTCATCTGTTTGTCTATGTTTGCATAGGTTCATTCATGCCAGCAGTACATTAAATAACAACCGTGTGTTCTTTAAGATACAATCACATAAAAGTTTGAAGGAGGCTGGGATTGCCGTTCCAGTGTCTCCATATTCAGTCATATCCCTTTGCTTCCTTTCTCTAGCATTAATCGCTGTACAGATCAGCATTTACCAGTGTTGCTCAGGTAACTGCGTCACATTGAGACGGACCTTCTCTTCGAGTCTTCGAGCATTTGCAAAGTCAGTACGTGAAGTCGTCTGATGTGGTCTGAAAAACTCCTACCAAATCCAGCCTGACAGCTCTAACTTTTAAATGAATATTTCAGACCTTAAAGGGACACTCACAGCATTGCACACTCACCTTATTTTTGATTTTTTTGTTTTTTCCACTGGACACTGTAATGTCCAATCAAATGTTTTAGCTTTGAAAATAAAGTATATGGAGCAAAAATTAAGATTTGTACCTGCAACAAAATAAAGGATACAAATTATTCATTTAAAAGAATTTAAAGAAAGGAAAACCACAGTCTAGCAAGTATGTTAAGGAAGTTAGGAATCAGTGTTGTGATAATGAATTCTATTAGCATTTCATTAGCATCTATGATATTCATAAAATTATTTTTAAAAGAGAAATGATTGGTAAGTAGAATATTTCTGTTAAAATACACAAGAGATGTACTTTAGAGAATACTCTTTATTGTTTCTTTATTAACCAGACACTTGCAACATTCAGAAGAGTCACTATAAGAGGTCCTCAGGGTGGTAGAGGTATTTAGACCATGAATGTCAAAATTTCTATGGAAAACCCACCAATACAGTAATGCCAGCATCTCAAGGTCGTACTGGTCGTACTCTGTGTTCCTGCCATCTGTGTGCCTATTTGTAATCATTCAACGGATGCTTTCAGATACAGACAAAACAGGGCAGTAGAAAACAAGGCACCTCCAGAATTGAGGGCAGTGTAGCTATTAGCGCAAGTGAGATATGATCATAGCGAATCTCTAAAGATATAATATAATAAGTGATATATGACTCATCCAAAGTATTTACATATAAATATTTTGAAAGATAGTTTGGCATACATTGCACCCTGTAACCTTTTCACAGTTACTATTTCAGTCCTGCCACTGTTTTCCAAAGACAACAACCCGATGATTAGGCTGCCACTGGTATGCCCAGGCTTTTAGGACTTCCAGAAGGTTAAGAATTATGTGTTTTCTCACTAAATTGGCCCCGCCTACAGGAAATCAAAACATAACTGGTTCTTTGGGATCACTTTGTAATGATGCTAATGGGTAATCTAACTTTATTTTTGCTTTTGTGACGGCAGCTAATTTAAAATACAAAATCGATCATTTTTACCAATCAATATTTTTAAATTAAGCTTGAAGGCAGACTACAGTTTTCTACCATGCAATCATTACAGTAGAAACCATAATGTTACAAGGCGGTTTAGAAAGTGTTGTGATAATGAATTAGATTAGCATTTCATTAGCATGAATGATATTCATAAATTTATTTTTAAGAGAGAAATGACTGGTTAGTGGGGTACTTCTGTTAAAACACACAAGAGATGTACTCTCCTAAATAAGCATATGCTAAATAATGCTGAGGATGTCAGCTATTAAAAGTCTACACTGTCTGTAGAGTAGATGCGGCTCCTTCTGCTTAGGCACACATGTGCTCAGACTTCACACAATATTAACTCGATATCTCATGAAAATTGCACAGCTACGGTATTATAAGACATTCTTATTATTTATATATATATATTGTTTTGTATTCATACTTCACTCACATTTCTAGCAGTGGTGGCACAAATGTTAATTAGATTCTGTTGCAAAGAATTTCTTATATGTTCTTTGGCAAATCATAACAACGGGGATATCATACATTGAACAGCCTGCTGGCCAATCCCAAACGAGATCAAATTTCCTGCTCACCTCAGAGATTGCAATCTTTTAGGCCCAGGGACAATCATCATTGCCATCTCTACCACAGGTGTTTTTGCACAGCAGGCAACTCCAGTTAAACTGGGACAAAAAAACAGACAACTACCACTCAGGATGAGTCACCTCCCTGATCACACTGTTAGTGCACTTTAGGGATTCCAAGGTCTGTATTTCATGTGTTGTGAAAGGCTTCATTTTACCTAATCATGAGATTCAGGGTAAAAACAGTGACATCCTGATAATCCTGTATCTTAAAGGAGCAATATGTAAGATTTATGTAATATATGTAAGAATTATCTAAGTTCAGCATAAAGTTTTATCCCTACTCAACAATAGACAATGCAGTCAGAAGTAATGGCAGTGTTGAGTCTTGTTTTCCTTCTGTTTAATTACATACAATTCTTTTGCTGATGAAAATAGATTTTTGCAAAAAATCTTTAGCAATTGTGTTAATAGTCATTTGCCAAAAGCCTTAATCATCATTGCAATCACTCTTCTCTTCATTGTTTACCTGACCTTAAGGTATCTAAACAGGATCAGGACCTTAAAAATGATTGACAAGGTGTTAAAATACCCCATGGAGGCAGTGACACTGTACACTATAGTGAGTTATTACAAGACAGAACAGGCAAGGTTGGCTGTATACTTTTTTCCAATTTCAAACATTTTTTTAATCACTATTGATTTTTTAGTTCATTTTGGGATATTTTAAACTAAAACATTTACATATTGTTCCTTTAATATGACTTCCATCCCAAGACTGCTGGGTCACCAGTGACTGGTCCTCAGCTGACCTTAGAACAGCTGTGGTTGCCCATACACATACTGCTATGTCTAGAAAGAGGTGCTTTTTGGAGGGGCATGACTTTAACTTCCTGAGATGTAACATGTGTGTATCACAGTTTAACATACACTATATGTGCACACTATATACACACATATATAAGTATGAGGACACCCCTCCTAATTGCTGAGTTCAGGTTTTACAGCCACGCCCATTGTTGACAGATGTGTAAAGTCAAGCACATATCCATACAGTCTCCAAAGTACAGTAGAAGAGGTTGTACTGAAGAGCTCAGTGACTTTAAATGTGATGCTGTCAGAAGATGTGCCTGTTGCCTCAGGTCAGTTTAAGAAATTTCTGCTTTGTTCAAATGTTGTGCTATTATTGTAAAACTGAAGCATCTAAAAGCAGCAATCACTTAGACGTGAAGTGGTAGACCACGCACACACAAAAGAGTGCTAAAGTGCATAGCGTGTAAAAACGGCTTCTTTTGCATCATTCACAACAGAGTTCCAAATTGCCTCAGGAAGCAACATCAGCACTGAAACTGTGTGTAGGGAGCTTCATGAAGCTCAAGCCATCAGCTGGAGTGTTGTAAATTGGCTTGTCAATTGCGAGCCAGGCCTTTTTACTTCACAACCGATCCCTTGACTGAATGGGCACGCATTTTCACAGAGGCACTCCAAAATCTTGTGGAAAGCCTTTCCAGAACAGCAGAGACTATTTATATACTTGAGAGGCATTTGGTATGGGGGGATACATATTTATATTATATCTCCGCTCTCTGTCAGACTATCCTTGTCTAATAAATGTACATATCAGAGAATTTCTACAGATCCCTCCTGTCTTTGTACACTCTGTATTTTGTGTATATTTTGTGTATTTTGTATTTATTTAATATATCCCTTTTATATCTCTTTATTTGAATATGTTTTGTATGTATATAGTGTTGTCCTGCTGTAGAGTATCAACCTGAGCCTCACCTCAAGCATTTCAATGCATAAATGTCCTGAATAAACCTGAAACCTGAACTTGAACTTGAAACTACCTTTGCTTATATAGTGTTTTATCACTGTGACTAATGCTTTTAGCCAAATGCATACACATTGACGGTATTTTACATAACCTGTAGTAGGGAATAGGCCCATGTTGCATGCAGTGCACAGGAAAATAGGTAAAGGCTACAGGAATCACCCTTCTATAAAGATTACCATACTTAGGAGGGTATTACTAGTGACAGAAAAGTACTACTGAAAGCCAGCTATCAGATTAAATCAGGAATAGATATCGATTTCTATATGTATGTTCTGTGCTCAGTCAGAACAAGCCATCATTCTTTGTAATGCCAGCCAGCAGAGTTAAAAGAGATACTTGAAAAGGAAGCTCTCCACACTGTAAGAGAGGATCTATATGTCTTTCAGATATTCAATATTGTGGCTGCTGTGATTTGCCCCTCTCAGGAGAAACTTAGTGAGGTGGTATGTAGAGATGAGCTGTTCAAGCCATGACAGGGTGAAGCGGATGTGAGACTTCACTAGGAGAACACACTGGGCATTAATATCGTCTAACTGTGGCTCTTAATGATAAAACACTACAGATTTACAGAAGCTGTTAATTGGATCTGTAGCTTTATTTTTAGTGCAGCCTCATTGGTCTGCTTATATGTATGTTGTTACAGGATGGCACGGCATAAAAACTGACTAGTAAGGATTAATAACTCAAACCAGCATTTTCTCATTCATTTGCAGTGAGTTGTCTGGCTATGCTCAAAGCCCACAGAAAGATTTATTACGTGTAACTGTTTCAAATACAAACCCATATACATCAACCCAATAATCAATGTACAGTGTTTCTTTATCAATGTACAAATTTCTCTTAATTATACACAGTCAGTTACATTTACAATGTGCATTTAGCCAAATCGATGCAGGAGCTGCACCCACATAAGATGTTTTACTTTTTCTGTTTTACTTTTGATGTTTTCAATGTATTTTTGCAACAAATATTTGATTAAATGTTTATACAGTATATTGCAATATTCAGAGATGGAAGCCCACTGGGTGTCTTCTGTGTGATATTTAAGTGTTAAGAGAGAAAATCTAATAAAGTTAAACACATGTAGCAGATAAATAGTAAAAATGTAAAAAACAAAAAACTTTTGCATCTGCACTCATACAGCTTTGTTCAGTCAGAACAGAGGGCTGTGCAGGCTCAGCGGAACATACCATCATTGTTAGTATAGATAGTTTTCTTGTTGGGATAAAGTTACTAGTTACTAATTAATTTCCAGAATTACTCATTACGTCGCTTCCATATGTCTCTGTACAAAATTAGTTATTAGCATAAATTTGAAGCAAATTTTTAAAACAAGCTAAATAAGATGTCAGTATAGTGAGATAATTACACTTATCACTCTTACAGAAGTTTCAAAATGAAAAAATATACTTTTAAAAAAATAAAACAACTAGATTTAGAATAATTTCACATGCCAGTCTATCATTTTTGCAATGCATACAGCTACCTTTTTAAATATGTCAGGGAGCCTTATTCCTGTCGTATGCCTATAGCCGAAATCATTAAATTCACCCCTGCTGATGTTAAGAGAAAGGTGACTTTATAGAAGACTACTATTTCTCTATAAATTATATGAATATGGATAGCATCTTACTTTGCTATAGAGTTTTTGGTCTGGCACAAATAGATCAATCAAGTGATTTTGCATATTAAAAAGGCTGTATGTCTAAGCATGATTTTCAAGACAGTGCTCAGGCTACAGGGGGTGAGAATGTCCTGACAGACTGACAGTCTAGTATTGCTATGCATGGTAAAATAAGGTTTTTAAAATGTATTTGTTCATTTAGTGGGGTTAGTGTAATGCCATGTTTTGGGTTGTAGATGATCATCAACAAGTAGTGGGTCTGAAGTCTGTCTAAGGAAGTAAGGCCAACTTAGACAGGCTTTCTGCTACACAAACCCTAACAAACACAGACACATTTTACAGCAGCAGATTTTCTTTTCAATTTTCCGTTATTCCACACCATGTATTCCCAAACCCTCTCAGAGGACCATGGCTGATCCAGAATCATATTCCTCTTGACAGATGCTGGCAGACCTTGAGAAGTCATAATCCTCCTATGTATAATGATTATAATGATGACATTAAGTGTACCTACGACGAATCAGCATCCAACAAACAGCCTTTATTTACTTTTATTTCTTTATTTTTCCTGCAATGTGAGGCCAATCCTCATCCCTATTATATATCACTAATGGAGCACAAACCACAAATAACTGGTAGTTATGCATTGGTGACTTTATGAGCTGACAAGGACATTTGGATGCAGTACGAAGTGCTGAAAAATGGGTATAAAAACCATCTATTTGTGGCTCAGATGAGATTGCATGGATGGCTATTTGGCACAATCTCCATTTTATGTACCCTTGAGCCTGTGAAGAGCTGTGTAGATGCAGTTAGATGTGAAATTTGTAATTAATTGATCCATTACTCTTATTCTGCACCATGTCCAAATGAAACAGCCTGTACTCCTGTCCTGTAATTTATATTTTCAATAGAGGTCGTACAATACTGACCTGAGTCTCTTTCAGCTCAGCTGAAGCTAAAAGATGAGAGAAAAGAACATAATGGTTGACTGCTACCAAATTTAGGTTAGGACTGAATGTATCATTGTACCAAAATTGTTTTCTAATGTTTGTATTAATCAGACTTTTTGGGGCATTTTCACATAGGCAAAATATTCAGACTTATTTTGCTTTAATATACTTACACCGAAAAGACACACACAGGGAAGAAAGTAAGAAAAAGTTCTCTGGTGCTCTAGCTATTATGAGATATTTCACTAAACAGCATCCACTTACTGTTGATACGTGCTTGATTGACAAAAAATATACAGTGCAATTTTAATTACTGTCATTGTTTGTATGATGGCTCTTAGTATGATTAATAATTACTTTACTTAATTGTACTATGGTTTGATAAAGCAACTATACATCCGGGCTGGGGAACTTTTCACAGGCTGGGGAAGTTTTTCTTTTTTAAGGATTTTGATACTTATGCACACCTAATTTAACTCAGCAGTACATTACTAGGTTTCCTCCATCCATTTCCCATCCTTGATCTACAGGCGTCTAGTGCAAAACTGCTTTCAATACTGAGATTCAAGCACAGGACCATTTGATGTTGTTTTACATACAAATGAAAAAAGTTGCAATAAGGAGGGTAGCAAACATGTATGAAAATATCTCAATTGCTTTGAATAATGCAGAGAAAATGAGGAAAGTGTGGCCTTTACATGATCGTAGTCCAATGTTTGCACTTCCTATATCAAATTCGACTACCTGAATTAGAAGCTAATTATTATCTACACTTTATTTACGTTACATACATTCTTAATTGAAAAAACATATCCTCCATGGTTTCATAGTTTGCACATGCAGTGTGAAGTCAATGTATGAGCATGAAACCATGAGCCAGTTATGAGCCAGCAGTCTGTAATGCTCTTCGAATCAAATGGGATATACTGTGTTCCTGACATTTGTGAGCAGATTTTATAGATCCCTAGATGTAGCACTGACCTTATAGACATTATACCCTTTGATACTGGCCGTATTGACTGAGCGCTGTGTGGACTAAAGTGTCTTGTAAGTTTGGTCATAGAATGTTTTGCATATATTTGCACTTTCCAGAACATTTGTTGGCTCTTTGCTGTCACCTTATTTCAGTCATGTGCTGCTTCTCTTTTCATTATTTTACCACACTCTGGATAACTGAGGAACCAGCCAGTCAATGTTTACTTGTAAAACTGTTCTTGCAGCCATAGGATGCAATGATGGTGAGAGGTTTGGGAGCAATGGCAGCAGACATCTGAAGCCAAGACACGTTTCATGATGCATTTGTGAACTGGCTACACATTACCCCCTATTATAGAACATTCACTGTGCCACACTTGTCTGTCCATGCCACTGCATGTGAAGCAGAGGGAGGAAAGGAAGGAAAAGAAGTTTCTACTTTTTCCCTGTCAGTTTAATAATGCTGAAAAAAATACCGATCTTATGATATGAATGATTGTCCTCATTGTTCAGGTTTGAACATATCCATATTTCAGTATCATTTACATTTATGGCATTTGGTAGACACATTATCCAGAGCAGCTTACAAATTGTTCATTCTTTACACAGCCTGGCAAAGTGTTAGAAGTCTTGCCCAACGGCTCTCATTGATATAGTGTAGGGTGCCAGCTAGGGTACCAGAGTAAGGTACTAAAACAGCTTCAGTTAAAGTGATGTGCCCCCAAATTCACCAGATGCCCATTTACAGACCAGTCAGTGTTAAATAAAGGCAGACGCAGTCTATGTAGGTGTAGACATCCAGATGTGGATATGTCATCACGTCTTTAGTGTGTGCAATTAACTACAATGTGCAATAACCAGATCAAATGCATGCAACATAACAAAAAACATTAACCTTGGTTCGGACTTCCAGGATTGATTCGCTTGTTTCAGTTTACAACAATCTCTTGTTGTAATTATGCTGATATTTTATGAGTAATTTCAATTACTCCTAAATATATAACATTTGTCACCAACCCTCTGCACATCCATGTGACGCACACACACATACACACACACGCATTTCGAAGGGACAGAGCATAATTTGTGATGGGCTGAACTCGGCTCTGGCAACCCGCAGGGCAGTACCCTAGCAAAATCAAATCAGGGCTGAATTATGAGGCTGGCAGCAGGACGGATGGAGGACAGGAGATGTATTTTTTATGAGGGAGAGGACAGTTTGTCGGAATGAGTTGTCTGGCTATGCTCAGTGACCAGAGAAATTGGATGGTTGGGTGGTTAAAACTGATTGTGACTGCATGTGTGGATGAAGGTGGAATAGTTTGTTGTGTTTCGGCCAAACGCGCCGATTTTAGAAGTATGATCTCAGGAAAGCCTGTCATGAGTGAATGCTCTGTCTCAGCAGTCATCAGAAGGCTCATACATGCTGAATGATGAATGTGAACTAAAGGGATTCTTGGCTTGAACATACAGTTTCAGGAAACTTTTCATCTGCAGAACATGGATATGGACTTGTAGACAAATTGTAAACAATCTTATCACCTTACATTCATCCTGTGTTCTATGTAGAAGTTGTATTCTCTATGTGTCAGCCCAAAAGTCTGAATAAAACATTTAAGATATTCATATTTAATGTGTCCAAATTTAATAATAAACATGGTCTGTAAAGAAAAATGCTACAAGTACTTGGGTGTTCACCTGAGCAACAACCTCACCTGGAGCAACAACACTTCCAGTCTGGTCAAGAAGGCACATCAATGGCTCTACTTCCTCAGGCGGTTGAGGCGAGCTGGGCTCGGGAGCTCGGTCCTCACCTCCTTCTACAGATGTATGGTGGAGAGTGTCCTATGCTCCAGCATCAAGAGGTCTGCCAGAGTCAGCCTCCCCACCACCACGGACATCTACACCTCCAGATGCAGGAAGAGGACTACCTGCATCATGAAGGACCCCACTCACCCAGCACACTCACTTTTTGTCCCGCTCCCCTCAGGCAGGAGGCTGCGGAGCATTAAGCGTAAAACGAACAGACTGAGGAACAGCTTCATCCCAGAAGCTGTAAGACTTCTAAACGCCAATTAGTCATAACCACTGCACCGACACTTTGTTGACACTAGTCACTTTAAATACACTCTGCTGCTACCTTTTCAGTTTCCTGCTGCTCTTTCTCTTTATATTTTTTTTAAATATTTTTCTTTTTATATATTTATGCATATTTTATTTATTTTATTTACTGCTGTTTGGGTGTAACTGGGTCCATGAGTACTAAAATTTTGTTCCACCCCATGTACCACATGTGATGCAAATGACAATAAAGTCTCCTTGAATCCTTGAATTTCTTTTATATTTCTTTTATCAAGTATGTTTTTATTAAGCAATAATAAAATAAACGATTTGACTGTTTATCCATTTGGTTAAAACAGGAATAATCTTGACATTTTTTTAAGAATGTTGTAGTTATTTTCCATATGTATTGTCAAAGTCATATGAATATCTTATAATGAAGAAAAATACTAGTGTTTTTGGGGTCTTCGGCATTAAAGTATAATCAATTTATGGAACGGGTGAGGATCAGCGGAGAAGAAAGAGACCCAGCTGAATTGAATTTTAGTTTTATTTGCCTTATTGTCCCTGACAGAACATTTGTCTTTGTCTATGGCTGACTAACACAAAGATTGATTTTCCTCCTGAAAGGACTTCCTGACAGCTGCACCACCTTTTAGATACTGATAAGTTGTCTTCTTACAGTGGAAACACCTACTGATTGTTTCAGATCCGAAGCGAGAGTGGAGCTTGATTTTCTCCTCTCTGTCAAGAATAAAAGCTTTGAGTGCTGTTCATCTGAAGGTGGCAGTTTTGGTGGTCTACCAGCTCCTGCACCATTGTTAGGAGTTCCATTTTTTTAAAGTTAGATAATTTGTCTTTCTTTCTTCTTCTGTAAGTGGATTATCTCTTATAACACCTGTGTAATGCTGGGCAAACAAGCCAGACACTTGTGGATATCTAAAAAAGTTTGGCATGTATTCACAAAAGTGTTGTCCAGAAGAGTAGTCAAACCAGAAACATGGGAAAGACAGAAAGCAAAAGTGAGAAGACAGGCTAAGGTAAAACCAGGAGAGCAAACAGTCCAAACAAACAAAGTACAAATCAACAGTCAAAAAGGGAAGTCAAAAAACTGAAGCAGATCAAACACAGCAAAAACAGAAAAACACTAAGTATGCAAACAGGAAGTCAGTTCCATGCAAGGAATGGACTGAAACAAACAGGTATGTAAGCACAAAGCAGATTGACACCAGGTGAGAATCATTAGTATTCAGGGGAGAGTGACCTGTAGACCAATTCCTGATTGGTGGCTGTGGGACATGTGACAGTGATGTCAGACACCAGTGACTCCTGGGAGTTGTAGTGTGGGGGTGAAGCAAGAGCAGAGAGAGGACTGGGTGGTGTGACAACTTGTAATTAATAGCTATTTTGCCTGGCAATTAAACAACTAATGGGTGGTCTCTGTTTTTGCACACTACTGTACATATAAAATATGTCCCTCCACCCAATTCTGCAAATACACATACACACACATGTGTGTTCTCTTTGATGGCAGCTGTAATGCTATAGGAAACAGGAACTTTTCATTCTTGATACAAGGGTATCTCCACAGCAACTAAAGCAGCAGCTTAAATTTGATTTCAAGGTGGTTTTGAGGCTTTGTTGCTCAATGTTTCAATCAGTAAACCAGTTCATGTAATGCAGCCTATCTACAGAATCTTTTGTCCTGTTTGTCTACAATATACACCCACTGCCCACTTCCTTGAGTGCACCTTACTTGTTTTTACACTCTTTATCTATTTTATCAGCTCCACTGCAAACATAGATGCACTTTGTAGTTCTGCACATTTTTTCACCCTGTTTTTATTCTGTTCTTCAAAGGTCAGGATCTCAGTCACGACAAAACCCCTTCAGCACTGCCATGCCTGAAACATGCCAGATTGAAGCAACGGGGAGTGCAATTAAAATGGGAAGGGGGCAAATATATACAATTAAACAGTAGGTTAGGTATTTTGTTTATCGTGTGGATGAAGAATACAGTTTTACAAAGAATAATAGATTTATTTTCACAGCAGGGGTTCAACCAGCACTAAACTTTACTTCACTGCCACTTCTATTCTGTGGATTGCTACAATGGAAACAGAAAAACATGGAACTAAAACTAAAGCTAAGAACTAAATACTGGTCTAAAGTTCTATTTACAACCATGAAAAAGATAGCAGGTCTGAACGGAAGCAATGTGTCTGGTCTCTGTCTCCTCAAAACTATCTAGCACATTTACACCTGAGCAACACACACTAATATGCCACCACATCATCAGTTTCATTGCAGTGCTGACGCTGACCCACCACCAAAATTGTACCTGCTCTGTGGTGGTTCTAGGGGGTTCTATTCGTTGTATCTGGACTCATTGCCCATTTTATCAGCTCTTTTTACCATATAGGAGCAATCTGTAGTTCTACAATCATGGTCTGTAGCCCATCTGTTTCTCTTCAACCTTTTTAGCCCCCTTTCACCCTATTCTTCAATGGTCAGGGTCTCCATTACACTCATACCACAAACAATCTTGTCACAACTCTCGGGCCTGGCTAGGCCATGTGTTTCTGGCTGTTTATCTTTTCCAGCTCCAACCCTGGCTCCACCTATCACATCTGTAGCTCAACTCTTAACATACTGCTTCTCACATGTATGAACCTGTATTTGTAGCCTCTCTTTGTTAAGTTGGGTAGCTCCTGGTCTGTGGCGTAGTTGATCTAGCTAAAGTCTGTAGTGACTGTGTTGGAATATGTATAGCCTATGCCTACATATTTCCTAAGTTGGCATGGCTACAGCAAGACTGATGCTTAGCCTTCCTTCAACATAACTCTGTCACACATGGATCTCCATCTCATTTGTTACAATTCTACAGCTATTTAGTAATTTGATTTATTGGTTGGTTTTAATGATGTAAACTATTATACCATTAAGTACATATCCAGGTTCTACACAGACAAGTATGGCAGTAGAATGAGTTGTCCTAAAGAGCTCAATGTCTTTAAATAGGGGGGGACCCCTGGGGGGACCCCATTTTCATGTCCTTTGTTTTGAAATAGGATATTCATCAAGCTTATATAGTCAGGCATCCACATACTTTTGGCCATATAGTACATTATACACACGTTTCTTAAAATAGATCTGACCTTTTTACTAAATGTGAGATCATGGCCCATTGTTTTTAACTTTATAACAGTTGCTCCACACCTTTTGAATACCTGACTTTCAAAAGCAAGCATAAATAGTGAAAGTAGATCAGAGAGAAATTCATTTTTGCTTTTATTTAAATATATGACTTTAAATAAACAACTAATCTATAAGTAGGGGAAAATCAATTAGATTACCTTCTGTCAGAAACAAAGTGAGTGAGAGCTAAAAGTCAAGTTGGCTTTATTAAACAATAGGGCAGTCGAAAGCAGCAATACACGACCCTACATGAAGGAAAAGGCGAGAAACACAGTCAGGGGCAAGCAGAGGTCAGTAACAGGATAAACAGTCAGCGAGGCAGACAAGTTAGAAGGGATAGGCGAGCGGAAGATTAGAGGAATGGAAACTGGGGTCAAAAGCCATAGAGTAACAATGAGTTAATAGGGGGAAAGCTAAAGAGGTAGTCAGGGACAAAGGAGATCGAAACCAGAGTAGCAAACACAAGGAATGAAAACGCTCAGAAATGGAAGCACTGTTTGGCTTTGCACAAGGAAGTGTGGGTGTGTGTATGGCTTGGCCTAAAACTCTGGCTACCTGGAACGGAGCTGATTGAACAGCTGGGGACAATGGCTGTGAATATATGTGTAAAGCCCTCTGGAAAGTTATGTCCGGGAGATTGAAGGAGTCGGGAAAACCTGGAAGCGTAACACTTTCCTATTAAAGTTTTTTTTGACTATGTCCTTTTCACTTAAAATTTTAATCAAACAAAGACTTATTTTAGTCCCAATGTGAAAAACAAATTCAGAAATGTGATGAAAACGTGAAATAATAAAAATAATATAGAAAACTGGCAAAAAGCTATTATTAAAGGCGGCGCGAAAGTGGTCTGAAAGTGACTCTACATGCTTTCTTATGCTTCATCAATTTATTTTAGTTCCTTTCACCCTCCAACTTATATAGTCTCACTGTTCTAGGGGTATTGAACAGCTACAGTTGAACAGAATCTTGATGATTGCTTTGGATTGCTATAATGATACCCTAAAAATACAGTGAGCACTGTGGCAAGTGCTTTAAGGTCTCATGTGGTTTTCTGCCTCTTTGCTGCTTTGTGTGTGTGTGTATATATATATATATATATATATATATATATATATATATATATATATATATATATATATATATATAAAAAAACCTTCAGCACAAAATCCTCTTTACTTTGGGGCTTAACTCATAACAGTGGACCGTGTCTATTTGGCTGGCACTGTAACTGTTGATTGCTTATGATCCCTGGCATAGCTGACTCTCAGATGTACAAACAAATCCAATTATAAACCCCACAAAGCCAGCAGTAGTCTCCAAAACATGCTCACTCGTGTCCACTGATGCTGAAGTAACACCACTGAAGTGTGAAATGTGTTTAGGCAGAGGTAATGTACTAAAGCACAGGAGGGTTGAAAATGTCAATAAGGGTAAAGGTGTTTTGGATGTGAAATTGTTTAATTATTTGTAAAGTACTGCCAGAAATGTTTCATATACAGAGTCCATTTATGTTCTTTCTAGAAGGATGATGGTCAACGTCCATTTGTACAGAGTACAGAAATATGCTTTTTTAATGGGTTAATGTTCCGTACAGTTTGAAATGTTTACATGTTACTGTGACAAGTGTGCTTCCATGCCCGAGCAGCCACACATAAGTCTAAGATCAAAATGCACAATACCAAGTGTCCAGTCCTGAGGGTGAAGGGTTTTGGGGTTGAGTGTAAAGTGTGCACAATGGGCTTCAGAGCCGTGGAAACGTGTTCTCTGTAGTGATGAAGCACGTTTAACTAACTGGTAGCTTGATGAACACATCTGGATTTGGCAAATGCCAGAAAAAACTTGAGCTCTGACATCAAAACCACTGAACACCTTTGAGATAAACTGGGATGTTGATTACCATCCGTGCCTTCTCATCTAGCATTATTGCCTGGACTGTTTTGTCTGAATGGTCATAAAATTCCCCAGACACACAGAATAATGGAGGCTGCAATAGCTGCAAAGGGAGGGAGCAGCTACATTGACATAAATGACCATAGTTTTTAAATGGGATGTCTAACATCTCATATGGGGCTAAGTATAGGAGCATAAAATACATAAGATAAACGTATAACACTTTACATGTGTCACAAATGAATCGATAAATATATGCTAATAAGTTATTAAATATTCATTATTTAGTATTAGTAAGCTGCTCATTAAGCATTAGCAATTAGTAATTGGTTACACATATCTGATAGTTTAGTTTGCCATTAGTTATCATATAAAGAAGGAATAGAAAAACAGTTATGAGGTTGTCCCATTGCTTATCTGTTAAAAACTCTATTAATTGGTCATTATTAATATATTACTACTTTGTGTCCCTCCTAGTGAAATTATCAGTTTTACTACCAACTTTACTACAAACTCTTGATTAAAACTTGTTTAGTTACTGATATCCTAATAGCACTCTACCTTGTTTGAGTGTCCCCTTGAGTAAAGTGGAAAATATACTTTACATTATTGACTAATGATTCAACACTATTAACCAAACAGAAATAAAGAACAGATCAATTTGATATTTTATTATACAATGAGTCATTCTTACAGGTCTCGTCCAATGAAAGGCTCTGTAGGGATCCAACAGAAAGGTTTCCATGGAAATGCCACAAAAAGAGGAACCTAATAAGAGGATAATAAGACCACAGGATGACAGATTCTGTCAAAATATACATTTAACACATAGTTGCTTATCAGGAGAACTGTCTGTACGTGCTTTGGACTACGCAGTCTACTTATATGTATAAGTATGTCCAATTAATGAACATAAGATGACATTTTAAGATAGTAGTTCAATTCATATCTCTCAAATTCTCTGATACTCTCTCACTGAAAGTATACAGTTATGTTTTTAATTAGCTCTAGATCATGAATTTGTAAGTCGTTGTATTATAAGTAGTGAGGATACATTAGTAAGCTAATATTAATAAAGGAGTAATTAATGTTGAAAACGTAAAGGCAGCTCTGCGACCCCTAATATTAAGTTCCCGCATAATGTTATATATTTCTTATCGACTGCACATGTGACGTAAGTATGACAGGCCTTATCGTTGTACCTGACTGATACAATAGCCATGACTGCAACAGCATTCAGCCAGCAGTGATGCACGTCATGAGTTATCCCGTTAGTGCCAGCACCATGACTCAGAATGGCAGAGGGGTCATCTTCAGTGATGGGTGCAACTTTTGTACTGGTGGAGACCAACAACAAATCAGTTTGTGGAGGCACCATGGTCAGTTGCGAGATGACGGGTTTGTTGATGCGCCACACATCCAGAAGGCTTGGACTCCACCTCAGCCATACCGCAACATCTGCACAAACTGTGTGAGACAATTCAAGCTGGATGGGATGGATTATTGCAGGACACTATTAGGAACCTCTGCAACTCCATGCCAAAACATCTGACATGTTGCGTTAACAAACATGGTGGCCCAACCTCTTACTGAGAGACGCGACTTCTGTATGTATAGCTCAATACATGTTTCCCATAACAGTCTAAATTTATCATCATTTATTGCTCCTGGTTACCTTTATCTTCCTTCTGAATAGCATTACAATCCGACACGTCATTCTGGGTGCGACTATTCTTTTGACAGTGAGTGTATAGAGTTGTCTTCCTTCTCTTCTCTGTTCTTTTAGAAATGGGAGACACACGAGGAACAAAAAGTAAAAAGGAGCACAGAAGGGCGCAGTCTTGTGACTTTTCTTGATCCTTTCTTTGCCCTTGGCATGATTACCATTTCTTTGTTCTATTGCAGGGTGACTTTCCAGGCACTGGGGGACAGCCTGCTGTGAGTATGGCTGTGTGTGTAATGGGTTTTTGGTTGTCTCCAGGTAACTATTAGCCTCTGGTCCTCCTTACCTGTAGCTCATATTAGAGCGACATGCGGGGTTTACACTGCACTGAGAGAATGCATACAGTAGCAGTTGACCTTGTGGTGGAAAAAGTTTTGTGAAACTAGATGAAAGTAGTTATGAGGAGTTAAAGGAGTCAAATGAGTTGAATATATATGCTGTCACAATGATGTTGTCTGAAAGAGGAATTAAAAAGTACAAAATATTATAATAATGGACATATAAAAGGAATACATTCTAACTGAACTGGCTAATTACACATTACAGGGTATTAAATGAATAGCTATTGGTAACTTTAAGGTTATGGTCATCAGTGCAAAATATATTCATGGGAGCCCCATATAAAAATGGCTTTAAATTATGTGCAAAGACAAAATAATTGTTGTGTTTATTCATTATTGTGATGTTAGTCTATTGATGCTGTAAAAGCATGCCACTCTACCCACTAGCATTTAATGTTAACCAATTTGGATAGCTATATAACATTAGAGTATATGCATATATATGCAAATAAATGCAATGTGTTGTTTGAGAGTTAAGCCTTTTATTATTCCAGTTAGATGAATACAGTAAGGAGGACACAGATTTGGTTTCTGACTACTTCCTGCACTCCAGCCATCACATGGGTTTGTTATTTTCCAACAGCAGCATGTTTAATTTAATTGAATGAAGGACTAAATAGATAAACTAGGAACTGGATACACACTAGATATGTAGAAAATGGATAAGGTAACAAACTCACATTAACCATGACCATGATTGTTTTTCATAGTAATCTAATGTTAGTATTTTTGGAACACTCATATACCAGATAAATTACTTTATTATATCAGTGGATGCCCGAGACTCTTATTACAACATTATTGCCTGTTTACAATAAGAACCACATGTTGAAAATGTGTCATGTTCTTACTGCCTCCTGCCTAACCAGCAAAAGAATCGATTATTTAGTTGATGTATCTTAAAATTCTTATTTTTAAATAGTTGAAACCTCTTTTTATTCATTTTATTTCTTATTTCCATGCATTTTACTTGCTTTAAGTGATTTTAGTAAGCCTAATTTTCTCACTGTACTGACCCATATTATTTGCTTATCTTAAGAAACATTTGAAAGTAGCCAAATTATCTGCCAGTATAGTGCAAAAAATTAGCTCATTAAAAAAAAAAAATGTGTGTAAATAATTTAAAAATTAGCAAAGAACTCTCCTAAAATGAGAACTTTAAGATGCATTAACTTGATATAAGATACTTTTACTTGCCAAGAAACTCATCCATGAGATATATAACAGCACCATAATCAGCTCAGTCTTTGATGTTTAGATCAAAAAGTGACAAAAAATTTGGTTTATTAAGAAAACACGTATATGGGTAAAGAAATCAGTTAGCTAGAATCTAAAAATGGTAGTGGATAATATAATACTTCCTGATGAAGAAAATCAGCTTATAGTAGTGTCTAGGATCAGTTGAGCAGATGAGTCTAAAAACTGACCTGTTGCTGAATTTGTTAAACTGAGGATGCATTCTTTTCTGCTCAGTCCAAGTTTTTTTCTCTTCTTCTCATGTGTTTTGCCGTTTTTACAAACTGTGATGCTGCAAGTTTGTTGAGTGGCTGATCTAACTCGCTAGCTAGTTGTATGTACCATGTGTGTGCTTTAAGAAGACCAATCAAGACATTAGGGGACAGTGGGGGAGGGTACTCTCTAAACATATGATGTTATAGTGATATTTTAAATGTGTTCTGTGCTGTGCTTTAGTTCATCTTTAGTGTGTCTGGCCTAAAGGGTTAAACTGAGAGGTTAGGCTTATGGCTGAAAAATCTCTTGGTATTCCTGATGGGCCCTCTAAGCCTGGAAGGTCATAATGATAAACAAATTGGAACAGTTGATAAGAAATTCGGGGGACTGGTCTCCCAGTGACACTGCCCACCTGACCCCAGAACTGGAGATATTACAGATGCTACAGATGCCACACACCACTAGAGTGCGGTAAGGGGGTCAGTTAAGTCCAGCTGCCAGACCCTGGGGCAAAAGAGCGGGTTGGCAGAGGGGGTATGGGAGGGGGAGAGCGCAAGCAGATCAAAGACAGCGGGCCACACACACCTGGAGCTGTTCAAAGGCATTAGTGTCAGCGCAGGGGAGCACTGCAGGTGAGCACCCACCACAGAAGCCTGCCTGTTATCACTCCACACAGTCCTGTCTGCTAGCACTGCAGCCACTAAAACAGGCCCACAACCGCAGAGATGCCAGAGGGAACAGGAAGGCACAGCAGACATAGCAGAGCTTACATAGACGAATTAATGATGTGTGTGCTGCGCTTTACAAAACTAAGAAGCTTAATGAAATATCGGATCTCCGCTCCTACCAAGTGTATAACAGATGACAAGACAAAAGCAAGCTCACAAACCACAGGAGAGTCTGCTATTCTTTATCTTTAAAGAATTACAAATAAATGTTAATAATGAAGTTTAGCTAGCCTAATTCTGAACTTTAATTAGGTCAATCAAATGGTGGATTTACAGTTGCATTTCCAATGTGTGTGCATTATTTAAGACATAACTCAAATTAAAATGCAAAATGTTTTTGCATTTCTGTGTATAATGACTGGGGGAAAAAGTCTCTGCCATGTCTCTGCCATGTCTCTGCCATGTCTCTGCCATGTTTCTGACATTTAATTTTATATTGCCATAATGACTCCATAATTTGCAACTGTTCTTCCTAATTGTTGTGCTTCAGCTCTACCAAAATGAAACCGCTCATCAAGATACTTAGTAATATGTTCTATAGTGGAAGATTTTGTCAAATTAACACAATTGGTTAGAACACCAGTCACAACTTCGCTAACATCATTGCTTGTGCTTTCCCACAGTCTTTAATTGCTGACAGTGAAAATGCAACTGCAAACAGGATTGCTGCTGCTTTTTCACTTTGCCAATGTTGAGACACTCTGACAATTGCAAATCAAAATTTGTTTATCATTTTTTCAAATGTTAAAATGAAATGTGAAAAGCACTTTGTGTTTGAGTTGTCTTAAATAATGTACACTCATATTAGGAATTTAACTTGAAAATTGGCTTGAATGTCAATTTTATTTTGAGAATATGCTGGCATAATGAAAGTCCAGATGAAGTTGTATGCTTTATCCAAGTGCCAGATTATTTAGTTAATCTTTAGATAAAAATACAGCATTTTTCTTTTTTAGCTAAATTAAACGTCTGTCTTCTCTTAACCAATCTAATTTCTACAAACCTGTAACTAATCTGATATCTGAATCAGAATCAAGCTTTATTTGCCAAGTATGCTCACACATAAAAGGAATTTGTCTTCGGTCACATTAGCTCACAGTGCACAACACACACTCTTAACACACGCACACGTACACACAACACTTTACATGCCTGTAAACCTTATGTGTAGCTGTATATGGATTTTAAAGTGCTGAGTGCAGCAGTCTGGATGTAGAGACAGGTTAAGGCTTAAAAAGTGCAATACAAAAAGAAACACCAGTCTGAGTCAGTGAGTTCAGGATAGTACCAGTACAGGTGTTGTGTAAAACAGTTATTAAGATAAATAAGATAAAATAAAAGTGTAGAACAGCAAGAACAGGAAGTGAGAAAAGTGTCCAGAATATGGATTGTAATATGCATTGTAATGTTTAGTTTAATGAATGTGAATGAATGTTTAATGAATGTTTTCTATTCTATTCTATATTTGCAGTAGTCTTCTTTCCACTGTATTAAATGAACTTCTTTTTTACAATGGGCTCCCTCGGGAAATTATCAACATTGCTGAGTCATTGCTGAGTCAACTACATTACATTATGGCCAGGTAATATTCACTAATCTGTGAATAACGTGGTTTACGAAACATCTCATTTCCCATTACCGCATGACTAAAAGATCTGCATAGCTTACCATAGATAGGGTAAGTACAATAATGCGGTGTCCTTCTTTTCCTGCTTCTAATCCATAGAGACTGGCTATGACATTAATCCTTGCATGCCCACTTACAGCTGTGTTTCGAGAGTACTGATGTGAAATGTGTGCTGAAGTAGATTGAGCAGTGCAAATGATCTATACACTGATCTTACCAGCACATACATTTATGACACTGTCAGATGCATTGTTCATGAAGATCCTTCAATTTTAATAAGTGGCACAATGTGCTTACTGTGCATAAGTGGTGTGGTGTATTTAATGTCAATAAGAGGTGTGATCTGCCATGGCCTTCAGTATAGCGCAGGGCCACTCTTTGTTGCTTTGACATCCTTTATTCTATAAGAAGGCTTTCCTCTAGATACTGGAAATATATTCAATATTCATTATATTTTCAATATAAGGCTGTTGCTTACTGTTGCCAAAAATATAGAACACACAGCTTCTAGAACATTACTGTATAAAGAGCATTATGCTTTCCCAGTGCTGAAACTACAGAGCCCAACCCACAATATAAAAGCGTAACCAGGAGGCTGAGGCAGGTTGTAAGTGCAGTGTGGTTTTATTAGGAGTTGACCAGGAATCAGTATCAGAACAAGCAGGAGTCAGAACACAGGCAGGCATTACCATAGACATATCCATATACGCAAAAACCCAGAAACCAAAGCAAGGGTCAAAACCATGGAAACCAACACAAACACAGCAAGATACGAGACAGAGGAAAACACGGCTCAGAACTCTGATGGGAACACCGAGACCTGGCAAACAGGCTGAGCAAACAATGGGGTATAAATGGCAGTCCTAATGAGTCCTAGATCAGCTGCAGGTGTGAGAGTGGGTGGAGCCAGGGTGGAGCAGGAAAAGTTGTGCAATAACACTCAGGCACCAGAAAGGGCCATAACTATCCCTCTTTTAATGAAACCCACTTTGAGTGTTGCCAAAAAGCTCTTTAAACCTCATTTGACCATAGAAGCAGTGAACAATTCCAGGAATCTCTCGTGAACCTAGACTAGATTCTAGGTAGATTCTTGATTAGATTAAAGAATGCAGAGGAGGCAATCTAAAGCCATACAGAATCTAGATCCTCCAGGTTCCCAACCTTTCTTTTAAGCTTGCCATACTTTTTTTCTTTCTTTAAGAGTTTTCAACACCAGAAGACTTTAATGAACTTTAGGTACACCTTCCTTATGGTTTGTTTGCATGGAGGTGACATCAAATTATCATTTTGGTGACCCCAAAACATCTCCAACTATGAAGAAGTGTTGGCACCTGTACAGGAGCCAAAATACACCTGCCTTCTTGCCCAGCCTGGGTCACGTTAGTCCTTGTTTCAAACTTCCTAATTATTTTGAATAAATTATTAATGCCCGGTGGTTTTTAGGCATGTAGTAATTTCTTACACCCATGGCCTGATTTATATAGGTCAACACACTTTTCCATCATTTCATGTGTGTATTCTGTAATTCAATGTTAGATCGATCTAATATTCTCAGTGTGAGATTTCATGAGCCTTTTTATCCATCATTTCGAAGGGAGCTATCATTAATGGACTTGAATCATGGTGAAATTTTAGATTGATTACTAAACCGTTTTCTTAGAGCACACAAATCACTATCAACTAGAAATAATTATAAGGTCAGAGAGTTACATCCTCATTGGCTTCCTGTGGAAGTATGGCATGCCCTGCACCATCTTGTACAGGATTCTGTATTCTATGTTCATCTCACATCTCCTCAAGCTATACAGGAGTCTTTGGCATGTGGTGAGCCATGGATTACACCTGGATATTACAAACTGCATCACAAAGAGCAGCAAACATTAATATGACATCAATTTGTTGGCCTTAATACAAGTTCTAGCCCCCACAGTCTTATTTAGAATTCAAAAAGAGTTATGTACACATCAATAATGGAGAGGCCGCAACCACTGGGAGCATGGATCGGGAATGGTGGCCTTTGAAGTTACAATGGTGGTATATAAGCAGGAGGATGATTTCATGTTAAATGAAGTTTACATGACAATACACATGGGAGCAGCCTGTCCTAGTAGAGTCAGACTGCATTTGAATTTAGATGCAGAAGTGCATGTGTACAGCTTGACAGAACCTTCTCTCTGATGCAACACTTCTGTTGTGACTGTACTGTTACCTGGTAGTAATAGCCTTTCCCACTCGTGATCGCTCCCCTTGTATTTAATTTGCACTCTTAATGTATGTTTCCTCTAAACTCTCATGCATGCATATCCATATTGTTATCTATTTATATTTTATGCATGTGTTAAAGCTGTTGATCATATATGTGTCCTACAAGCTGTTTTGCACAACAGTTAAGCTACACAGCTTTTTTTTTCTTTGTCTCCAGTTTCTGGAGTGGGTTCAGGGACAGCGCTGACACTGTGAATGAGCTGAGAATGTTTGCTCTGCTGAATAGAGGTCTACCATTACGCTGATAGGATCTTCTAAGCCATGCTAAGCCAATACGCCAAGGTAACAGTAATTACAGAAGGGTAATGACTGAAATGAAATGGATGATTCTGATGTGGAACCATATGCCGTCAGAAGAATCAAGGATTCTTCTATTTGCCATGTTGTCGCTAACGCACAACGTCTTTGTCTCTCCACCTTCTCATTAAGTCTTAATGAGGCATGAGATTAGCATCATTTATGTACATACAATGACAGAGAGAGGAAATTAGTTTAGTGCTATTTTACAGTACATGACATGATGATTTGGCAGCCTTGTTCTCTGGCAGAATTAATGACTTACAGTTTCATACAGAACATATACTTTTAGCCAAATGACCTGGATACTGTCCATCCACAGGTGTACAAGCCTTTCATAGCCTAATAAATTTGGGATGAATTTCAGGTTCACTACTTTATGCTAAGTTTAAGATGCTACACAAACAAAGTTGGACTAGGTTGTTAATCAAAGTTAGGCAGGTTCGGAAGCTTGATTACACAACTGCATTTAATCTGTCCTAGCAGTGTATCTTTTCACACTGAATACATATATGTAATTATATGGATGCTACAATTTTTTCAACCTTGCAGCAATCAGTGGAAAGTAATGGAGTTGTGAGAAGAGCATGCATAGGTCGGTTCAAAGAGTTTTCAAACAAAACTTGGTGAAGAACTTTTTTAAAGACGTAGGTGAATTATCGTTTATGGTCATCATGCATTTATCTGATGATTTTGCATTTGAGACATAAACACTAAGATGGATTGAGAGTCTCAGTGTGTGATGTTAATATGGGAAGACTTAAGACGTGATCTAAAAAAACCCCACAAAATCTGACCTGAAGCCTCTGACTTTAAATGACTTTAAATTTCAGGCTTCACTGTGTGAGTTGCACCAACATACGCACACCATATTTCATTTATTGTTCTTTTCCTTTTTAACAAAATGTTTTTCAGCTTTAAGAAAATAGCATATCAAAGAGGAGGATAAGTAAGAGAGAAAGACAGCATTTTGCATCACTGGAAAACAAGTAGTTGCTTGTTCATTCTGTATATCAAAGAGACAAAGATCAGTCATATTCATACAGCATGTTGAGTGGGTGCATAATAGCCCAGCATTTAATGTGGCCCTTGTGAATTAGATTTTACTTTCAGAGTAGGAGACACAGATTGAATTGTACAAAAAGCTGAAAGGACAAGGATTCTTGCATGTGCATGAACTTACTGCCGTTGCTATTGCTGCCACTGTCAGCATACTAGCAAGTGAAAGAGTCATCTGTAAAGTACTAGCTAATTATTTTACATAACATGATTGTAAGTACCAAGACAATTTAACAACATCACACAGAAATCGTCAACAGATTTAGTAGGTCTTAAAGTTGTCTCTGAAGTGATCTTAAACTATTTTCAGTAACAAGCTCCAAGACCATCTCTATAAATTACACGGAAGCACCCAGCATGTTCTGGCTACTAAGCTGATAATAATAATACTTTGGCAACAAAGCAGGTACAACGTGAACAGATACATTAAAGGCACAGGTTCACTGTTGCATGATTTTTAACTGCAAACATTTTGGTGGGGTCCGGAGAGAGAGAGAGGAGAGAGAGAACTTAAATATTTTGCAAACAAGGTTTGGCAAAGCTTCGTGGAGATCCATTGGAAACCAAATATCCGTTCAATCCCTACCATTCTCAAACTGAAGCGAATCTGAACCCGGGAGCATGTGATGGTTTTTCATCGAGAAAAGGGAAATGTGCGGGGGCAATTGTCATTCAAAACATTAAATTTCATGGTAAATTTTTAACTGCAGAAAAGTTTTTTTTTTTTTATTTCATTTAAAACAGTGTCCGTTCCAGGAAGGCCTAGAGAAGTTTAGGAGCAATTTAGATGGTACTGTATAATTTGATTCCACAGTGTTTGACTAATTAATGCAGTGGACAAGATTCTGTTTGTAATTAATGCGCTGTCACTGTCACCTCACAGTAAGAAAAGCCTGGGGTCGATTCATAACCAGAGACTCCAGCGTTCTTCCTTTGTCTGTGTGGGTTTCCCCCAGGTGCTCCGGTTTCTGGTTTCAGAGTCCAAAAACAGTACAGTCATGCAGCCGGATGAATTGGAGATGCTAGCTGAGTAGCATCTCCAATTCACGATGGACTAGCAGCCTGTCCAGGGCGCTTCTTGCCTTACAGCCATGTGCGTGCCCCTACACATTTTAACAAGGCAATGCAAAATCACCCTGTAATGACATGGCTGCGGAAGAGGACTGGTACAGGTGCTGGACTGGCCTGCCTGCAGTCCCGCTCTGTAGAGAATGTGTGGGACAAATGTGCCAATAAAGATCTGTGGTGTTGCACACCTTAAAGCTTGTTTGCAGGAAATTAGATTTTTAAAAATGTTTATTTTTTAGATTAGAAATTACACCTAAAACGCTTCATCCTTCGGGCCTTAAATGTTTTAGGTGTTGTGATGAGGACACCTTTTTTTCACCCAAACAGATTACATACTACAGTAGAATTTCTATAACATACTTACCCAGTAAATACACATAGAAGCCTTTCACTATTTAGTGTAACACTATTTAGTGTAGTTACACTGCTGTGGAGTTAATGGTTTTATCTAAAATAAGTGCCTATTACTTTGTTGTTCATGTACCTGGTTAATAACTAGAACTAAGGAAGAATTAAAGAAGGTGTTAATAATCCTTAGCCTATGTCTTTGGTTATATATTCAGCACCAGGAAAAGAGCATGCTCATGTTTAACAGGGGTTCTAATTCAGTTGACGAATAGTGTACTATGTACTATCAGAGCAGAACCATTAGCTCTTACAGCCAGAAAGGTTTCAATTCTGCTTGTATTTCTGGGAGTTCCAAGCTGCCCTGTTAAATCTGAGGCTGAATTGCAGGTTCTCTAAGGAAATCCCTTTTTGCACTGAAGATTAGACAGGCTGAAGCAGCAAGCAGGATCCTGACAATGCTCCTACTGTACCTGAATCCTTTGGCTCCATTTCAAAAGGGTATCTTTTGGTTTCATCAGAATGAGAAATGGGCAGAGAAGCCGCAGAGCTCCACTGAAGCCCAAGAGACTGTCACTTCTGAAGCGAAGAGTGCCTGTTGGTGTGTTTGCGTGGTGCAGTACTAGGAGTGTTTTTGTCAGGCTTTTCAAGTCCAAAAAAGAAAAATGATATAGTGCCATCAAAGGGAAGTTCTCCAGCTCCTTACACCCATGATAGAAGATAAACTCGTCATAGTCAGCGTAGCTGGTTGCTAGGCTCCACATCAGAGAATGAAAAGAACTCAGAGACAGAGACAAGTTGAAACTTCACTTCTGTTCTGCTCTAATTAGCGTTACTAACAAGACTCTTCCTGCTTTAGACTGCCCACAAAGCCCTCTCCACTAGATCACTAGAACTGGGAACCAGCTCAAGACAACTTAATGGCTAATGGCTGTCTGGCGAAAGAGAATTTACTGAGGACTTTTGACAAATTGGCTTCACATTTGCCATTGCTAACCCTGCCCAAATGACTCTTTCCGATAAATGAAAAGTTTAACCCTTTGTAAACACGTCAGGGGAAAAATCTAATAAAAAAGATAAACTCCCATTTGATATATTTGTGTCTGGCCGTTATAGGCAAATGTTTGAACACTCCTGGTCAAATTGCAAATGTTTTCAAAAGAATAGTTGCACAAATAGTTACAGCCAGCAGGAGTGAAACTTGGGCCTTTGCTACATCTACCACCACTGCAGACATTCAGCGAGAACTCGATGCAGGGACACATGCAAGCATTAACATTATGAAGACTGCCCTTAACACCTTGCTATAAACAATGGTGTCGTGTCATCTGTCATGGAGTGATTCGGAATGGTGGTGTTAAGTTCCGCATTTGTCTTGGTAGGGACACTCATAATGCAAAATTTACAGGAACTGTGAGAATATTCAGGCTACATAAAATGGACTATAGCAAGACACAATTAGGAAACTCCATGCTGAGATGTAATTTCATTTCACTGTGTACTTGTACAGAGCTGTAATGACAATAAAAGCCACTTGACCACTTGACATCTGGCATATTTGCAAACTTGATGGCTTATTGCCATGCTTTGAAACACTACTTCTGTTTGTGTAGCTAATATTACCCATATTAGTCTAAATTTATCATCATTTATTGTTTCTGGTAACCTTCATGTTCCTTCCCATTTGCATTGTAATCCCACACTTCTTTCTGGGTGCAACTATTTCTTTTGATGATGGGTGTCCATTTACAATATTAACTATTTTTTAAGATTATTTGTACCTTTTTTTATAAAAATGTTATTTCTCATTTGTACCTTTTATGCACTACTGCTCCTCAAAGCATTTTTTATTATCCTGAGTAATGCATAGGGAAAGATCAATTTTCTCCCACAGTATTTCCATCTTGAATTTTAAAGCACAGCTGCACTGCTCTTGACCTTTCTACACTCTCAAAGGCCTCTGCATCTGATTGGTTTAGTGTTTCACTCCTGCTAGAACAAAACCTCCTATCTTGTTTTTTTTTTTTCAGATTTTGACGTAATTAGAAAATGTCTGTTGTATGTCAGTGTGTGTACATTTCATGATTTCAGTCCTATTGATATCATATGCAAACGTAAAATATTACCAAAATGTTTCTGGCAATGCAGATTTACGTTTGTCTGAAGATTATGATTATTAAAAGAAACTCTTTCATTTGCTAAATAATCTCTCAGTCTAAGCTTTTAATTTTAGTAATATTGACATGTAACATAAAACATGAAGTGTGAAAATCAATACTGAAAACCACAATGCCATTTGACATCCTACAGATGTACAGCTTAGGAAGCTGCATGAAGGGATAGTGGTAATACTGGAGCATTCAATGGGGATGAAATACCTTTTTCCTTTGGTTGAATCAGGATCAACAGGAATTGGGATACACTTTATGGTATTCCCATGGGAACAGTAACGAAATGTGTTACAACACCGCGGGAATGCTAATGAAGGAACCTGTTTTTGTTTTTCATAGCATGTAAGGTCAATTCATTCCATATACTTAACCTTCCGGCCTTGCTTAGTGACATTCACATTCTGATCTCATCCCTTATTTTCTTAGTTCATATACAGTACTGTAATGTAAAGCTCCAGATTTGGTCAGACATCTCTAAGGGACAATCTGCAAACATGTTGAGGGATGCTGTTTTCTATTCCAATTCCCTTTAAGAAAAAAAGGCAATAACATTAACATGTTTGGTTTCATCTATGCGGTAGAGTTTACCATCACATGCTCAATACAGACAGCAGCATAGGTAAGTCATTTTACTTACTTTTGATTGAAAATAAATTTGATTGAATAATATGCTATGAAGTGAGTGTGAAATCTTTATTCATGTGAAATGTTATTAATGACTTAATATTGTGAGCTAAATCTTATTATTGGTGTGGGTACATCTTATTGTGAAAAAATAATTTATTAATTTATACCCCTAATATGTATGTAATATTATATACACATTTTTGGACATAGTGGCTTAGTAAGTAACACTGCGTTACTTAAAAACTACTCAATGCTACTCAACTCGGCACACTCACACCCACACTAACAGGCCACTACAATATTGTTTCGCTGGTGTCTTGAGCATAGCCACAACCCAAACAGTACCTAGTGAGCAGTGGATCTCTGGTGGGCTCCTTCAATCCATAGACAGTGTAGAGGGGGGCTGATCAACTGTGCTGTGACTGGTAGGCTACTATTAGTTAAAGCAAACCCACACCTACACAGCATCTATGTGGGATCCACGGTGGGATCCAATTTTAAGACCCTCTAGTTTAGCATTTTAATACACAGTATTCCAGCATGATTTGCATGAAAAACAGAATCTTTGAATGTTTATGTGAATTTCATAGTTTCTTTGGTATTTCCCTCGTTTGCTTATTCTATGACTACATGCACTAGGGCTGTCATGGGGTGCAAATCAATAGATTAAATCCATGTGAGAATTACCTGAACAAAAGCTCCAGTGGAGGGAAAACTAAAAAAGACTGACCTTTTTATACACATGATGAAACATGCACAGTTCACAAATTTAATAACCAAGTTTTTTTTTATATTTGTTCTTCATTGGTAACATTTCTATTTGTTTTTCAACTGTTCAAAAATGTGCTGTTGTTTATTTCCAGGTTGATATTGTTTCAGACTTTTGGATTGCACTGTATCTTAGGTGTACCTGATATAATAACAGCTCAGTGTGTGCTGGGGCATATGGCTACCACCTGAGGATTATTCATAGCTTTATCTTGGATTATGCTAAGAAAACACACCATCTCTCTGACACAAAGGAGAATCAGGCATTGATTTCACTCATATTTATGCTGAAAAGCTGACTGTTGTTTCTCTTCTCTATTGTTGTTTTGCCATGCTGCTAGTGCTAGCTGACTTTCAGGCAAAAAGACATCTGAAATCCAATTTAGGACAAAAGAATAAAAGTATCAGTGCGTGTGTGTGTGTGTGTGTGTGTGTGTGTGTGTGTGTGTGTCTTTTTAAGGACAGATTTGTTTACATTACAGATAAAAACAGGTCACTTACATTCATGAATGTGAACAATCAAGATAGTCAAATCCTATAAGAGCAAAACATCTGAATCGATTAATGAGGCTTGTATGGCATGTAATGTGAATGTAGTTTACAGCCATACAAATTGGCTCAAATAAAGCGCACACAGTTAGTATTGGCATATTTTTTGTTATATTCTAACCAACAATTGGGGGCTCACAAGTATTTAGATGATTAGTGACTCAGCTGTTCCATGGCAGCGTGTGTTATTCCTTTATTGTTTTGCTTAGAAGTAAGCAGCGAAAAGGTCTAGAGTTTCTTTCAAGTGTGGTATTTGCATTTGAAATCTGTAGCTGTGGGCTCTTACTATGAAGTCCAATGAACTGTCACTGCCAGTAAAGTTTGCCATCATAAAAATATTAATGCAGAGAAAGAAAAAACACAGAAACATCAAAAAGCTTGGAAGAACACAGAAACAATATAGTGCCATAATTCATTCTCTGGTGAAGAAAAAAAACATTTAATAATTGGCCAGATCAAGAATACCCTCCAGGAGGTAGGCATAACTGTGTCAAGTTAACAGTCAAGAGAAGCCTTCAACAAAGTAGTTACAGAGAGTTTGCCACAAGATGTAAACCATTGGTAAGCCTCAAGTTTGCAAAAAAAAAAAAACAGCTAAAAAGCCTGTACAGGCCTTTCTTAAGCAACATCTAATGGACAGATGCATCAAATATCAACCTGAACTTGAATGCTACTGAGAATGAGGGAACCACTCATAATCCAAACCTTATCCATTAAGCATGAGGAAGTTATTGTTAGTGTATTGTGTGTCTATGGTTGCGAATGGAACTGGCATTCATTTAGTGTGGACAGAAAGCAGCAGGATTACTACTGATGTATGTCACTTGTATATTTAGCTAAATGCTTCCACACTCATTGGACAATATTTTACAGTGTAGATGGACAATGAAATAAAATGTACTGCAAAAGCAACCCAGGACTTTATAAAGGCAAAGAGGTGGAAGGTTTAAAATGGCTGTCACCTGGTTTTGATCCAACTGAGTATGTATATGCTATAAGTGGGATGGAAGTAAAATGGTATAAAAGTCAAATGGTATGTAATGAAAATAAAGTGAATACGTAACGTATAATGCTATGATATTAATATGAAGGGTGTATGTACAATAATAAAAGCATAAATATCATGCAGGAGAATGGTGCAGCTGTGTATTACACATTCACAAGTCTTCTAAAACCGTCCAATTAGAAAGCCAGATGACAGTAATGGGTAGCTGTATACAGTAAACAACAGTACAGATAATGTATTATAAATACATGTGCAATCTTATAGGGCATAGACAAAAAAGTGGCAGTGCACAGTGATACGAGTGTGAAAAAGTATCATGTGTAATGTCCAGCTGGTTATAACATCTGGTCAGCGATGTTCTTATTGTAGTCCAGTTCTACTACTAGAAACTGTATGGTTGTGTTTTCATACTTCTTGCCGTCGGGTTAAAGTGATTGACATGAGCAGATGTGATGCTCTTGATCTTACCTGACTTGTTAGCTTTGTTATGTGTATGCAAAAGAGAGTGCTGGACATTAACCTTTCCACTCTTCAATCCTCTTCACCTGCTCCTCTGTCTACAGGGACTAAACATAGAATAAACTGTAGCTAATGAAACTGTCAACACTGTGAGTTCATCTTTTATTCTTCATTCTGCCTCATCTAATCCATTAGCCAAGGCTAAAAAAAGGACAGGCAGGCTTATAAAGGAGCATGGAGAGGCAGGTGAAGCGGGGATCTCCATGCCAGCATGTTTGTAAACTTGTGTTACAGTATGCATTTAACACAAATATACCAATAAAGGAAAGTAGGAGCTGATACAAACACAGTCCTAACAGAAGATTAACAACCGGTTCAGGACAGCAACACTGCATTCAAAGTAGTGACATACAGTTGCAAGAAAAAGTATGTGAACTCTTTGGTATTACTTAGATTTCAACATAAATTGGTCATTCATTGTGTTCTGATCACAACAGTAGAAAAACACAGTCTGCTTGAACTAATACCACACAAAAAAATATATGTCTTCATGTTTTTACTGAACACTACATGTAAACATTCACAGTGCAGGGTGGAAAAAGTATGTGAACCCCTAGGCTAATGACTTCTCCAAGAGCTAATTGGAGCCAGGAGACAACCTGGAGTTCAAACAATATGATGAGATTAGATGTGTTGGTTAAAGCTGCCCTGCACTATAAAAACACACAGCAGTTTTGAGTTCGCTGTTCTCAAGAAGCCTTGCCTGATGTAAACCATGCCTCGCACTAAACAGCTCTCAGAAGACCTACGTTGAAGATGGTTGACTTGCATGAAGCTGGAAAGTGTTACAGAAGTATCTCTAAAAGCCTTGATGTTCATGTGTCTACGGTAAGACAAACTGTCTACAAATGGAGAAAGTTCAGCACCGCTGCTACTGCTGCTTCTTAGACGCGGTGGTCCTGTAAAGACGACTGCAAGAGCACAACACAGAATGCTCAGTGAGGTGAAGAAGAATCCTACAGTGTCAACTAAAGACTTACAGGAATCTCTGGCACATGCTAACATTTTTGTTGACAAATCTACAATAAGTAAAACAGTAAACGGGAATGGGGTTGATGGGGGACACCACAGAGGAAGTCAAGGCTGTTCGAAAAAATGTGTGGAGAACAAAAGGCACAGTGCACCAACATCAACCAACTGTGAAATATGGTGGAGGGGGGGATCATGGTTTGGGGCTGCTTTGCTGCCTCAGGGCCTGGACACATTGCCATCATTAACAGAAAAATTAATTTCCCAACTTTATAAAGACATAAGCAATAGAATAGAACACCTTCTGGAGTGGCCCAGTGAACTAAACCCGACTGAGATCCTCTGGCATGACTTCAAGAGAACGATTCATACCAGACATCCAAAGAGTATTGCTGAACTGAAACAGTTTTGTAAGGAGGAATGGTCCAAAATCCCTCCTGACTGCTGTGCAAGTCTGATCTGCAACTACAGGAAGTGTTTGGTTGAGGGTATTGCTGCCACAGGAGGGTCAACCATTTATTAAATCCAAAGATTCACATCCGTTTTCCACCCTGCACTGTGAATGTTTATATGGTGTGTTAAATAAAAACATAAAACACCTCTGTTATATTAATATGTTTATATGATATCATTCATTGTTGAATTATTGAATATTTGTTGAGTGCTGAGCCCAAACAAGTTAACCAATTTTTAGAGATTTTAGGTAGATTAAGAATTAAGCAATTCAGAAACTTTGTTTTTTTAATAAGGAAAGCCGTCTCTCTCATCAGCGTGTAAATCAAAGGAATGTGTAAGGCTGAAGTCCTCTCACCAACTACGAACTGTCAAACTCAGTTTTCACAGATCTTGCCCAGGGGTCTTCAGGCCCTCCCCCCTGCCCTTGAGCTCCCAAAAATATCGTGATCAGCAGGGGTCTATTAAATTGATTACTGGGACATGGTCGTGACTGCACAGCTTTGAGTTTTAATAAACACAGCAAAGGAAATAATTACTAAGAAGAAAACCTGTGGGGTAAATCCTGTAGAGAGATCAACATGTGACTGGTCTGATGTTGCACTTATGCATATTCACGTGTGTAGTTATCCGTGTATGGGATGAAGGTTGTATGTTACAGAGGGTTAGGAATTAATGTAGTGTTCATAGCCATCATCTGTTTTCAACTGTTTTCGACTGAAAACAGGTCATCACGCCTCAAAAGGGGACATTTGTTTTCATAAAATGCTATTTGACTATGAGGCGGTGAAATATGCAACAAGGAGATTTTATGGCCAATAATGGCCAGCACACAAATAACCACCTACGATTCATAAAGCGGAGCCATTAGAGGGAAAAACACAAGAGTATTGCGCTTTTATGCGGCAGTAAATATGTTTATGTTTATGTTCAGCATATTGAGTGAGCTCAAAGGTGTTTTTTTTTTCACAGACAAGTATTCATTTTGCAGTCTCACTGAATGTAAATAAGCTGGAGGAGTCCAGGAGGATTGCCTGTATTCTTATGTACTAATGCTAAATCACTATGCAGCTGTTGAGGTATGTCCACCATGTAAAATCATACCAGTAAAAAATAGACAAAAGCTGAATAAAATATGAAGTGGGTCAATCAATACTTTGCTAACTATATACATTTTTGTCAGTGTCCAAAAATATCTAACAGCTCCAAAATGGGAACTCAAAAAGCATTCTCTGCTTCTTTACTTTAAACATTTTAATGCATTTCTAATGGTCTGCTCATTATTACATTTTCATTTACTTTTTATAATTACATTTTCACACCATGTAAAAAGCAAATGCCATAATCAAATGATGCAGAAAAATAAAAATTGACAAAAATTTAGATACATACTATAATTTTACTACTAATATTTATCTAGTCATTCTGCACCAGTGGCAAGCTTACATGCACATAGACTGTTAGGATTTTTTCCCATAACACCACGTCAACATCACCAAAGACTACAATGGTGTCATGGTGACTGTCAGGAAATGGCTCAGAATGGCAGTAGGTAATCTTCAGTGACGAGTTTGGCTTTTGTCATGGTGAAGGCGACCTACGAATCCGTATGTGGATTCCCCGTGATCAACACCAAGATGAATGGTTCGTTGTCATGTGTCACATATCCAGAAGGCCTAGTTTTACTCCACTTCCACTAAGTCCGCCAAAACCTGCAGGAACCGTGTGTGAATATTCAATCTGCATGGGATGAATTATTATAAATACATTGAAAATATCTGCCTGCTCACACAGAGATTATTGTTGGCATCCAGTGAACTGAGATGCTGCTTTAAAGATCTTTATATAAAAAGTCTGGGTTTAGACTCTAGGAACTGTTTGCTGGCTGAGTGTGGCTGGACTTCCTCAAAACACAGTCTCGGCGTCAGCTGAATACATTTCAACATTTTACACAGTTCCTGACCATTCAGCCAACACTGTGCTTTATTCCAGCCTAAGACTGCTTGCATTTAGCCTTGTATTTTCTGATTGGCCCTGAGCCTTAGAACATACCCATAAGCAATAGCTGGCATTGAAGGCACTGCTGGTTCTTCCAGACAGAACACTTATTAATGAGAAATGCATTGGCAGCTATTCCTCATGTGCTTGTACAATGCTAGCACCTTCCAAGTCAATGTGCATCAGGACAGCTGACAGAAAATGATAGAAAACATCATGTTACTCTTGACAGAAATGGTAGCTACAGTGTATTTAATCTGATTATGGTATATTATAACCCATTAGCACACAATGTCCCAGTGACTGTAATTTACTCATTTATCTTGTAACTGAGGGATAGGTGGAAGGAGGAGGTAAGAAATCAGTACATAGCTCTGGGGGATAATTGGGGTAAATTATAGATTATATCATCAAATAGATCCTCAGTGTAACAAAATATCATTCTCTGCAGGCCACTGTATGTCTACTCATGCAACTCAGTTTTATACAAACAGCTGTTTATACACCCGCTACACCACTCTACACTGTCTGTCCATTTTATCAGCTCCATTCATCAGCTTATTGTAGTCCTACAGCTACAGACTGTGGTCCATATAATTCTCTGTACCATTTGTTAATACCCATTTACTCTGTTCTTTTATAGAACAGGTCCACCACAGAGCAGGTGATATGTGGGTGGTGGATCATTCTCAACACTGTAGTGATACTGATGTGGTGGTGGTGTGTTATTGTGTTTTGTGCTGGGGTGAGGGAATCCGACACAGCAGTGCTGCTGGTAGTTTTCAAACACTGTGTCTACTCACTGTCCACTCTATTAGACACTTCTACCATACTGGTCCACCTTGTAGATGTAAAGTCAGAGACAATAGCTCATCTGCTGCTGCACAATTTGTGTTGGTCATCCTCTAGTCCTTCATCAGTGGTTACAGGACGCTGCCCTCAGGACAATGTTGGCTGGATAGTTTTGGTTGGTGGACTATTATCAGTCCAGCAGTGACACTGAGCTGTTTAAGCACTCCAGCAGTGCTGCTGTTTCTGATCCACTCACACCACTAGCACACCATGTCAGTGTCACTGCAGCGCTGAGAATGCTGAGAGCGGCACAAACTCATTTTAACATGAATACATAAAAAGGGAAACGGAGAGTAATCATGTAATACACAATACACAAGAACTACACAATACACAAGAGCTGTAATATACAAGAATTAAATCTGCTTAGCTTTAAGGGTCACATAACAAATCATCACAACCCATGCAGGGTAACATCACACCAAAGAACCTGAATTAATTCATTAAGAAAAACAGAAATGGAGATTGTGGGCGGAAAAGTAGTTCACATCGTGATGTGGAAAGTAATGGAGGCCAGTAGATATTTACAGATGATGCTTCAAATAGGTTAGGAGAGGGGGTAAACCAGCAGAGGACCGGGGAATACAACTCCATGGCTCACCAGATTCTCTAAAAAGTCATATCAGAACAGTTTAAGTGTTTTTGCTTGGACACAGGAGTCCTCATTAAAGGCTTTGATGTAATCTCCAACTGGTTTGTTCAGTGTTATGGTTTCTGAAAGTCCTCATTCTTATGCCTCCTGGGTGCATTACTGTGAAATATTCATGTGCAATAGAGTTATGAAAAACTGAGCAGTAGACTATATCTCTGACTTCCTCCCTTCTTTTCAAATATCTCCCTCTCATTTTCTCACTTTCCCCATTCCTGCAGTTATGCCACCATGAGGTTAAGAGGGCTTTACTTTCTTGTGTTGCTCTCCTTCTTTTTTTGTTATCTTCTACTTTTATGTTTTTAGATATCATACTCAGGTAGTCAGGGTGGCAGTGGTGGAAGAAGCAGGGAGCTTGAGTGGTTTTGATTACCCAGAGGTCCTTGCTGTGACAGTGCTGTCGTTGATGCTACTATGAAAAGGGCACACCGTATGACTCACACTGGACAGTGACCCTGCATTTTCCTTAGTAACAGCTCCAGTGTTGGAAAATCAATATCATTCCACATTTGACACTACTACCACAAACCAAGCTGACGTCAAACCGTAAGCCTTTTAATGCTGTTCCATTCAAAAACAGCATGGTTAATCCAAAAGTGGATTTACTGTACTTCTTCAAGGCAGAAAGTGCAAGGTCTGGAAGCTGACCTGACTTATTTCATAACAGAGCTCAGAGGACATGCTTTCTGCTTATCAGTGTGAATGTCCATATGAATGGCCAGGAGCGCTGTCCTGAGAATGACCCACATGTTTCTTGGTCTTCAAACTCGACTTTTCAGCTGCAAACAGAATTCACCTTACCAGAAACAGCTCACCTGTGTCTCTGTATGCATGTATATACACTCATTATCAAAAGAATACCTGCACGCAGAAGGAAGTGTGTGTGCAATGCTATTGTGGAGGAAGATAAAGGTTACTAGGAACAGTAAATGATGATAAATTTAGACTGATATGGGCAATGTTTACTTATTACAGAAGTTGTGTCTCTCAGTATGGCATCAGGCTGCCATGTTTGCCAGCACAGCATCGGTCTGCGTGCATGTAGTCCTGCTTCGTGCAGCCCCCTGCCAATAGTGCTGGCACTAATAGTATGACTCACGGAAGGCATCACTGCTCACTGACTCTCTGTAATCGTGGCTGTTGGCCTACTCTGCACTTGTCACACAATTCGTTGACGATACATCCTCTCTCTCTCCGTGGTTCGTGTAGGTCTCCCAGTTACTTCATGTTTCTGGTGCATGCCTTTTTCTTTCCACTGCCATCAACATCGTGCTATGGTAGAATCTGCATGACCGGTATGGCACACAATACATCGATAACACCGTCTCGCTTCTCTGAGCCTTAAGGTGCGACCCCTCTTCAGTTCTTCCAACTACTCAAATTGCTTTTAAACTCTTCTCTGAGGCATACTTTACTCGCAATGGATGATGCTACTAAAATAACAGCACAAGTCAGAATGAAAGGCACGCATTATACAATCACTCAGGTATACTGATAAGGTCTGTTCTTGCTTGTCACATGCACGGCCGAGCATGAAACTCGAATCATCTGTATGTCTCATGATATCAAACCTGCCCAATCCTGCCACACTCTAATAAAGAGTTTCATTCCCTTTATTTTTCAATGATGAGTGGACATATTGCATTGAGTAATTGTGAACACATGGGCAGAGCTTCTCTGACCATAACTTATTCTCTTTGTTGCTTTTGAACACTCAAAAAAGGTTAAAACTACTTGGAAAAGGAGTTTGCACATAATGTTAGGCCCTACCAGACCTACCACGAACCTAGACGCTAAGGCACTGGACTCTGAATGCCGGACTTGTTTTAGAGATAACTCTTTTCATTCACATGCTTGTTTCTTTATTGCTTTTTGTACCATGTCACTCACTTTTGTAAATTGTACACTCCCTTAACAGGATTCTGGTGCATTTTACCTCCTATAAAACAACCACAGAAATAACCCCGGCTTGTACTGTATTATTTTGTGTAAATCAGCATATCAGTAAAATGCTATCATATTCTGTGGGAAAGTACTTTCTTAAATATGGAGGCACTCAAAGAACCATTGTGTTGTCTTTCCTTCACTCTCCTGTCCCATGTCAACTCAACAATATTAAAGCATAAAAATTACAGATGAATGGCTTACATTTACACAGTGATGTTGACTCTTGGCTTTGAAGTCCCAAACCACTTACAATGCTCATGACGCATTTCACTTAAGAAAGCAAGATTGACAGTGCATAAATCAAACCCATTCCTGCCAGTAGATGGAAAAATAAATGAAACAAAACAAATTGTTTTAGGTAATTAAAGTGTCATGAATACAAATGGAATTACCCGAAAAAAAAAAAAAAAAAGAAAAAAAAAAGATAAAAAGACTTTGCATTATAAAAGGAGAGACATAGAATACAATGTTTCCCATATAATAATCAATCAGAAAGAAAGATTAATAGAAGTACCATGATTTATGCCATTTGCCTACTAAAGTTACCTGTGCACCAGCCAAAAACCGACCTCTGGATAGTCCTGGACGGCGAGGTTGTTTGGGTTGGCCCATGTTTCATACTGTTGTATATGCCAAGCTGCCTGTTTGCTGTTTACACATTGGTGATGCAGTCACCCAAAACTAAGTTGAGTGTTTGTCTGATTGTCTAGGGCGCCGCCTCAGAATCTGCTTTCATTCTTTTGTCCAGACAGTACCACTACACCATCATAGAACTGACCACCCAAGAACTGTGATAATCCCTTCTGCACTTAGTGAGTCTTCTATTACCTGTAGAATCTGTAACCAAGTCTTCTGCTGGAGTGAAATGCAAACACACCCCTAGTACAGCTCCACTTTTCTGTAAACGCATCTTGATTTGCTGATATCTTTACTTTCATCAACCTCAACAAGTTTTCTTCTTCTTCATATGTTTTCTCTCTGTAGTAGCCAGTTCATTCTGGATCTTGTGGTCCATGTACTATACATTTTTGGAACCTTTTTTTTTTTTAAAACAAGCATGTTATGAGTCCTGAATGATGTTAAGGAGTGCTTCAGCAACCCCCAGCCACACCCTTCAAGGCATATCAGGTATTATAACCTGGAATTAATAACAAAATGTATATTGTGCACTGGTGTCCCTTAGTCTTAACATGCAGTTGGTTGGCACATTACAAGGAAGGTTGGCATAAAGTTAAATGCCCACATTTAAAATAAATAATGATCTTGGCTTTTAATGTAAATCAATGCCCCATATTTCTTTTAGTTGTGCATAAGACATGCAGTCTTTAGATAAAGTTATAATTCTGCCAAAAGCTCTGCCAGCTCATTAACCATGAAAACTATTTTAATCACATTTGGTGGATATGATATGACTCAATGGATATGACTCAACTATCCATGATGCTTCTTCCACTGGGAGACACTTTTTAAATGGTTTTACACAAAGGTACAGCCCCCAGGTTATGGTTACTTGGTGCTTTCAATGTTCAGGATAAATAATTATGTCAAGTAGGTAAACATGGTAACGTAAAGTGAAACATAACCCTAATCCACTCACACACAGCCTAATACTAAACTTTACCTCAATAAAAAACCCAATCTTAACCCTCATCCTGGACCTTAGGGTTAATGTTAGGATTAGGATAAGGTCCAAGATGAGGGTTAATTTGACCCTAATCTTAACTCTAATCCCAAACTCAACCTAAAGACTAAGCCTAACCCAAACCCTGCCCCTAATATTAACCTCAGTCAAAACCTAATCTTAACCTTCACCATGGCCCTAAGACTGACACTAACCTTCACCCTGATTAAAAAACTAACTGTAACCTCAACTCAAAATCGAACCCAAACCCTGACTGTAGTCTTAACCCTAATCTTAACCTCAGTCATAACCTAATCCTAACCTTCACATTCAACCATTTTAATCTGTAGGCATAATCAGTCCCTATCGCAAATCTTAATTCAAGTCCTAATCCTAAACTTCACACTGGCCATACTCCATACCCCAACTTTATCCAAAACCTAATCCAGTTAAACTCAATTTACAGGATGGTGTCAACAGCATCCCTGACATCTTATTGCAGATGCTGAGATGGTCTATGACTGTGTTCAGTGACTTTCTGCAGACATGATTTTGCCTTCAAACAAAGAGAAAAATAGCCGAACTCAGCAGACTGAATAGATTTAAATGCTTCACAGCTGCTACAACATTGTTATGTATCTAAAAAGACCACTCAGAATAGCGTCACCAAGTTGCATTAAGGCACATTTACTTCAGAACAATGGAATCTAACTGCTCACTATGTTTACATGATAGACAGTATTACAGTCTCTTGATGCCGGGAGTGGAGCTAAACTAAGACTTTGTCTATGGACTAAAACAGTTTGGCGGCATATTAGAGCACATACATACAATATTGGTGAATGAACTTCTAATAGTTGCATATTAATTTTGAGTACAAATTATGGTTGAATGTGATTTTGGACACAGCGTTAATGGGTTGGTAGTGAAGATGCGGGACATTGTTTTTTTGCCTAACTAATGAAACATCAAAGTCTTGCAGTAATAGTTGTGAAAAAAGAAAGCAAAATCAATTTATATGAAGTTAAAATGTAGATGATGATCATTCTTTTTTTAAATGAACAATATATAAAGAGTTTATAGATACATGCATTATCAAAAGATGGCTAGGTTTGACACTGTGAGACATGCGAATGAAAGTTCCACGCTTGGCCATGCATGTGATGTAAGCAAAGACTAAAGGCTATATCGGTGTACCTGACTGACCCAAGAGCTACGACTGCGGACATTCAGCAAGCAGTGATGCCCTCCATGAGTCATCCTGATAGTGCCAGGACCTTTGCCAGGCAGCTGCATGACTACATGCATGTAGACCGTTATGACAACTGCCCCTAACACTGCGTCAACGTTGCCAAAGACTGCAATGGCATTGTGTCAGAGAGTCATGACTCAGAGTGGCAAGGGTCATCTTCAGTGATAAGTCCTGCTTTCGTTTTGGTGGAGACGGTGGAGATTTAACAGAAAAACATACAATACAGAACATTTCTTAATGAATTCACCCGGGCATGTATGCAAAACTATAGACTTTTTAAAATTCGCACATTATAACTACTTTATATTTAAATACAAGCAGCTGCTGGAACCAGCCTCAGGTGAAAATAACAAAAGAGACTTGGAAGCCAAATGCCATTTTAATTACATTTTGCGTTCAAATTACATTTGATTCAATATGTAAATGAATGATGCATTACATTAACTTTGGCATAATGCATCTCCAAACAAAAAGATCCAGTCAGAGCCAGTTTATGAGAAGCCCATACATTATTACATCAGAAACTTTTCTAGTTGCTAAAGTATTACCTGCTCATTGCCATGGTATGTTAAAGAGGTTAAAGAGGTGGGGTGTCAGCCTGTCAGTGCTCAGATCATACCCCGCACACTGTATCAAATTGGTCTGCATGGCTGTCATCCCAGAAGGAAGCCTCTTCTAAAGATGATGCACAAGAAACTTTACAGTTTGCTAATGACAAACAGACAAAGGACATGGATTACTGGAACCATGTCCCGTGGCCGGATGAGACTAAGATAAACTTATTTGGTTAGATGGAGTCCAGCACAAGGGCATCCTCAAATAGAAGGTGGAGGAGCACATGGTCTCTGTGAGGTTGTCATGGCGGAGTGAAAGAGGATTCCAGTGGCAACCTGTGAAGCTCTTGTGAACTTGATCCCCAAGAGAGTTAAGGCAGGTGTGGAAAAAATTGGTGGCCACACAAAATAATGACACTTTTAATGGCCATTTTACTTAGGGGTGTTCTCAATTTCATTGCCAGCAGTTTAGACATAACGGCTGTGTGTTGAGTCACTCTTATATAAGCTGTACACTGACTACTTTACATTGTAACAAAGTGTCATCTCTTCAGTGTTGTCCCATATATATATACACTCTGCCTGGCCACCACCTGTGTGGAACAACCGTGTGGAAAGACATGGGGTAGGAAATATGGTAGGAATGGTGGTCATTCGGCGATTCAAAACGTTTGGTGAAATTAAATAGTAGAACTCAGGAAAATGTTTAATCATGAAAGTGAAAGCATTTTCACAAGCATAATGTGAAGGGAGCTCAAGTGATTGGGACTAAACAGTTGTGTAGCCTTAAGAAAACCACTTATCAGAAAAGCTAACCGGCAAAACCGACTTCAGTTTGCTAGGGAGTATAAAGATTAAACTCTGAAGCAATGGAAGAAGATCATGTTGTCTGATGTGTCCAGATTTACACTGTTCCAGGGAGGTGGGCACATCAGGGTAAGAGGAGAGGCGGCCGAAGTGATACAAGCCTGTGGGGGCAGTGCTATGATCTGGGGTTGTTGCAGTTGGTCAGGTCAAGGTTCATCTGTTATAAGTCCAAAGAATGAGGTCAGGTGACTACCTGAATATACTGAATGACCTGGTTATTCCATCAGTGGATTTTTTCTTTCCTGACAATGCCAGGATTCATCGGGCTCAAATTGTGAAAGAGTGGTTCAGGGAGCATCATCTTCACACATGGACTGGCCACTACTGAGAATCTTTCGGATGTGCTGAGGCCAGAACTGGGAGGGGGGCACAGCAGGGAGAGAGTTAAGCATCCTGACAGCCAGGTGGATGGAGCTGTCCCTCAGCACTGGTCCTTCAGTACTGGTCCCTCAGTACTGGTCCCTGATGGTGAGCAGATTGAAAAAGCTGTGCAGTGTGTGGGTAGGATCTCCTGCCAAACGAAGGGTTTTACGTGTGAGGCGGGTGCTGTATAAGTCCTGAAGGGAGGGGAGAGAGGTATCGACGGCCCTAAACCACACAGTGATACCGCTGGTCAAGATGGTCTCAATGGTCCCTCTGTAGAAGGTGCACATGATGGGGGTGGGGGTTCCAGCTCTTCTTAGCTTGCGGAGAAAGCAGAGCCGCTGATTCCTGGCCAGTGATGCTGTGTTGTTGCTCCAGGAGAGGTCCCCTGTGACGTGCACACCCAGGAACTTGGTGCTGCTCACCCTCTCCACATTGGCAAACGTTTTTACTAACCATTAGTAAATTACCTTATATTAACTAATGTATTACTTCCTGTTAGTTAGTCAGTACTTAATATAAAGTCTTACCAAATGTTGTTGCTTTGCGCTGTGCATGCTAGTTCCAACTTACTCAATAACATTTCACATCACAATTACAGTTATACTATCTTTGATCTTTGTCTCTATAAAATTAGTGACAAAAAAAAATCAAAAACATGTACATATATTTAGACTAGCTTCCAGCTTAGTACAAACAAGACTGACAAAGCTCCATCTCATCAGCAAAAGGTTGACTAAGGTGCCAAATGTGCTAAGGCCAGCACTGAACAGCCTTCCAGTACTGAGGGACCAGTACTGAAGAGATTCCCTCTTAGGAAAGCCTTCCTAAGAGGGAATCTGATGTATCAGATACCCATTAAAGCTATAAAAGCCAAGAAAACATACTGTTTATTGAAATAGTTCACTTTATTTGTTTTTCAAGATATCTCAATTTATTTATGTCATGATCATATCATTTTGACAGTGACACACAGACTGATATTAGAAAGACTACAGCTATGTGTGTTCGTAGTAGAATTAGAAATGTAGTGAAAGCAGCAACAGGGGACAGCACTGCCAAACAAAGCCAAAGAGCAGTAACTTCACAAATAGTACAAAAATAATGTCAGGGTTACTTATAATATAGACTTCAAAGATTCAGTTGTTGTTCATAATTTCAGTCATTAACACAGTTTTGATAAGAACCCCAGTTACTGTGTTGGCTTGGAAAAGAGTGGGGCATTGAGAGAATGGAAGCCAAGCTGTTACATGGCACAGACAAAAAGACATGGATTAGAAACAGTGGGCAGAGACAGAAATACATTTGGTGACATTTGTATAGCCCGTTTTCCAAGCTACTGGGCAGCTGCAAAGGGGCTGCATGGAATCACCATTGTACACACGGATATCGCTTGCTGTGGAACTGCAGTGACACGTAGGACATTTTGTGGGGTAAATTGTGCATGTAATGAGCTCAGCCGGTGAGGTAGAGAGGTGCAGCCACAACTAAGGAAGGTTCCAGACGTGCTTCTAACGACAGCTGGAGGTCAAAAGAAAAGCTGAAGTGCTATTCATTCTGCTTCCGTACATGACCAGTCAGGTTCAGTTCCAAGAACTGTGTCAAACACAAACCATTCAAAGTCAAAATACAATTGGATACCTTCAGTCTATAAACTTTGTCCAGGTGTGCTGTAGCTGACAAGAGTCGTGTTGCAACCTGTGTTTTACTGAAACCTCTAAACAGCTTCAGTCACTACTTGCTGTATGAGTAGATTCATTTTAGTAAGTTTCATTGATTAGCACATCCATATTGAAATGTACTAAAAAGCATGTTATGTATATTTAAGAGAAAATGCATCTCCATTTCTGCACAGCAAATGCATTTAATATTGAGTGAAAAATTATTAACAAATGGACCAATAGAAATGCTCCATTACTGCATGTAATAACATCTCTGGGCACTAACTTACAATAACGGTTAAGAATGGCTTGGAAATTTCTGCAAATTTGCCATTTGCACTGTGTTTTGAGTGGTCTTTTGTAGATTTTATTAAAAACTCTTAACACCATATCAATAATACATTACCAATGTATTACTCAGTGAAGTATCAGCATAAAGCACCCAAATACACAGAAGTAAATATCTGATGTACTGTTGATAAAATTTAAGAATGTACTTTTGAAACATTACTCATAATAAATAGATGTACTGTGTTACATGAATAGACATCATATGTTATTATCTCATTACATAAAGCCTATCCTTATCCAAAACCAAGGCATCACCCTGGACTTAATCCTATTCCTAACCTTAACTTCAATTTAAAACCTCATCTTAACCCAGGTCTAGTTCTATCCATATCTTAAAATTAACCTCAACCCACAACCTAATCCTAACCCTAACTTTAAACTAAAACTTAAGCCTAACCCTAACCCTGGCCATAATCCTAACATTAACCCTACCCCAAACCTTAACTCACACCATGACAATAATCTTAACTCTAATCCTAAACTCAACACAAAATCTAATATTACACCCAAACCTTGGCCCTAATCCTAACCCTAAATTTAAACTCAATTTAAAAAGTAACCCTAACCCAAACCCTGGCCCTAATCCTAACCCTAATCTTAACCTCATTCAAAACCTAATCCTATCCTAGGCCCTAAATCTGACCCTAACTTTCACCCTAAACTAATATAAACTGAACCCTAACCCTAATCCTAACCCTGGCCCTAAACTTAATCTCATCCCAAAACTTAACCTCAACTCTCACTTCAGCCCTAATCCTAACTCTAACGCTGACCTCAACCCAAAATCTAATCCTAACCTTCACTCTGGCCCTAATCCTAACCCTAACCTTAACTCCAATTCAAATACTAATCCCTCACACTGGGCCTACTCCTGACCATAACTCTATCCCAAACCTAATCCAGTTAAACTCAATTTACAGAATGGTGCCCAAAGCATGCCTGACATCTTGCCGAGGATGCTGAGATGGTCTATGACTGTGTTCAGTGACTTTTCAGGTTAACATCTACAGATATCATTTTAACAAAATGATAAAAATTTGAAAGCTTTACTGCTGCTACAACATTGTTATCTATCTAAAAAGACCACTCACCAGGTGTCACCAAGTTACACCAAGGCACATTTACTTTAGAGCAATCTAATGTAACAGCATCATTGGTAGTCCAGCTTTTGTCTTGGTGGAGATGACCAACGAATCCACATGTGGTCAGGATGCTCTCAATAGCCCCTCTGTATAAGGTGGACATGATGGGGGTGGGGGCTCTAGCTCTTCTTAGCTTGCGGAGAAAGCAAAGTCGCTGATAAGCCTTCCTAGCCAGTGATGCTGTGTTGTTGCTCCAGGAGAGGCCCTTTCTGACGTGCACACCCAGGAACTTGGTTCTGCTCACCCTCTCCAAAGCGGCACCGTTGATGGACAGGGTAGTATGCTGGGTGTGAGTTTTCCTGAAATCTACAACCATCTCCTTCGTCTTCTCTGTGTATAGAGAGAGATTGTTGTGGTTGCACCATGAGGCCAGGCGGCTCACCTCATTCCTGTAGTCTGTCTCATCATTGTTGCTGATGAGACCCACTACAGTTATGTCGTCCACCTTGATAAAGAGGTTGGAGGAGTGTGATGCTGTGCAGTCGTGGTTCAGCAAAGTGAACAAAAGGGGGCGCAATACACATCCTTAGAGAGCTGCCATGTTCAGTGTGATGGTGCTGGATTTGTATGTTTGAGTGAAAACATCAGTAACGGGTCTGGATCAGGCGTATGCCATGTAAGCAGTTGCATATTGTACATATGTAAGTAATGGCATATCGGTCTGCGCAGAATTCTTCAGACGCCTTTTCAAGTCTCCATACATGTATACATTTAATAAGCGAAAGCCTCCGTGCACACCAACTCCCCCACATGCCGCCATAAGAAAGGCAGGCTGGTGGATTGCATTAGGAGTCTTCTGGTACATCTTTAACAAACAGAAAAACACATTAGAGACTCAGAGACAAGCAGGAGCAGCTGCCCCTGCCTTATTCTTAGCCTGAGAACAGACTGCATCTCCTCCCCTTCCCTGGTACCTGAGAGGGGTCAGGGAGGAGGCAAGAGATGAGGGTTCAGCTGCCACCTGCTTCAGTCATGTTTAACTAAATCAAATCAAATCCACTGAGGAAAATAAAACCGCAGCAGCACAAAAAAGCGCTGCAGTTAATCACATGACGCGGCTAATGAAACGCTGCCTTGAAACTGATGATGGAGTGCAGATTAATTAAGAGTGACAGATGATGAAGCAATGCATATATTATCTTATATGTATGTTATATACTAAACAATATACAAATAAACATGCATTAATGCTTAACTAATGTTTTCATTACAGTGAATTAGTAGACTAATATAATGAAATAATGAAGCACATGAGATTGTTGAAGGATCACACCATACACAAATAGCCATTAATAATGACAAATATTAAGCATTAATATACTGCAAACTTATTCTGTCAGTTAATGTCACGAAATGATACATTAAATAATTAAATAATTAAATAATATTTTTTTTATAAATCACATACTGTAGTAGGAACATTCATTTTGAGCCAAGTAACTTTGCATAGTGATTCAGAATTTTAAAAAAATCCAGTGTAAAATAAAGAGGAATAAAATAATAATAAAAATAAAGAGAAGTAATGTGTGTATATATATAAATATACATACGTTTATGCCTTCTTGTGTTGTATTTAGTGTTAGAGAAAAACAAAACAAAACCCATAGAGACATTTTAAGCAAAAGAATGGCATATAGGAGCAATATTGCCTTTTTTTCCCCAGATTGCCTCAAGTTTAGGTATCTGTAACCTCATGGAGGAGGTAATTATTTCCATTATAAAGATTCTGTGAACGATATCATACCATTCTTCTATAGTTGGTTTAAGCCATTTTTTGTAATTGCTTTTCTAGCAGCTACGCTCAGTATTCCTAATATGTATTTTGTTTTTTGCGTTTCTAGACTTTGTATGTTAAAGCCCTATAAAGGAGTTCTTCTCAATTAGAGCTGATGTTGCTCCCAGAAATTATAACCAATTTTGTGTAAATCTTACATCAGAAAGTATCTAATTTTGGACGGGCCCAGAACAAAAGGCAATGATTGGCTTCTTGGGAGCCACAGTTTCTCCAGCAGCTGGAACAACCTGAATGGTTCTAAGACTCTTCCAGTCAAACACTCTCCATGAAACTGAGCTTTGCTAATTTGCAGCAAAATCGATTCCTTGTATGTAGCAAACTACACAATAATACATTTGTATTGTTTTTTTTGTTGTTGTTTATTTGTCTGTTTTACTGTTGAGTTTAGTTTAAAGAGTTTGTAATGATAAATTTGCTAATTTATTACCTAAAAAGCATTTCTCCTGATTTCCTATACAATTCTGCAGAATTCAGATATTCAGTGGCTCAGTGACATATAAACAAGACATGATGCAATCATTTGTAGTTATAGTAGTATGGCCATTTTACAGTATAGCCAGTGTATTGTAGTAGAGCCATTTTAAACCTACATGTAATTTGTGTTACCTACATGTAATGATGATGGTAGAATAGTGGTAAACAGTGTGTCACGTTTTTCCCAGCTTCTCTGCCCCTCCGGACTCAACTTCCCAAAGGGCATTGCACGATGACGTAACACCCACATGTTCCCAGTCCAAGTCCAATTGCTCTAGTTCTCCAGAGTTCTAACCCAGTTGAAGCCAATCAGCTCGTGCATAGATGCCTCCCACAAACACTTTCTCATTGCAACGTTTTGCCAAACCTAGTGCAATTCTGAGCATATTCTCTGAGTTTATTCTCTCTCTGCCTCCCTTTTTTTGTGTTTTTCTCTCTGATTATCGACCTCCCTTTCGTTCGCCTGACCATTCTCTTGTCTAGCACTTCTGCTTCGGTTACCTTGCTGCCTGACTACCCTGGTTTTGGCCTTTGTGTCTCCCTCCATGTTTGTTGCTGTGCTCATTTACTCGCTTGCTTAATAAAGCCTATCTGACTTTTAGCTCTGTGTGTGTCAGTCCTGGTTCTTTGTCCCTGACACAGTGCTTTTCTTTGGGGACTTTCTTTTGAATTAAAACTCCTCTCATATAGCATAGTTTGAAACAAATGGATTAAAATCTGCTTTAAGCCCAAATCGTGTTGGATAAAAACCATGGAACAATGTCCCCAGCACCAGATTGAGTATTTATGACCATTTCATGTAATAACTTTCTGTGAGGGAGCTTTTAGAGGCATTAAACACTTCAGATGTCTGGTTCCCATGGCCACCACTGTAAACTATTCTGACTCAACATGTTTCTCTGGAGCTTTTCAACCATTCTGCCCTGTATTGTGCATCATTCAAAAAGCTGTCTGAAACACACAAATGCTTTTTCATCTTGAACTTTCTGTAGGCTAATTAGACATATATACATACATGTGATGGCTTTGTCACATTACAAAACACTGAATTCAAAATAGGTTGTGTTTCAAGTTAATTTCCATATCTAGACTGGTGGATTGACTGGAGAGTGATCATTAGGTTTGGAAACTTGAACAAAGCTTGTGTATGGCATTAAATTCTTCTTTTCCAAATAAGTGAGGCAAAATAGTTGACATGAGCCATTTCAAAACAACAAAGGAGGGATCCAAATTTAATGCTGTGTTTTAGAGTTGATCCTATAGAATCCTGTTGACCCCAATGTTTTTTGTTTAAAGGCACTGTGTATTTAACTGACATCCTATGAGCACACGTGATTGGTGATCCTGTAGCTAAAGAGTTTCCAAAAAAGGTTTATATCTGTTGTTGCTATCTGCCAGGCTTGAACTGCCATGCTTTAACAATAGAGCAATTTGTGTTCTATTATATTGCCCTAAGTTTGATCAAATTTTAAGGTGGCCACATAAACCTGCTCCCTAAAGCTCAACATCAAGCCAAAGCAATGAGTTTACAAGATATTGTTTTTAAATAAAGCTAGTCTTTCCACTTATTTACAGGGAAGCAAGTGAGACAGAGGAGGAACGGGGGTATTTTCTGACTGTTCCCCTCAGCTTGTTTGCCTGTGGCCGCCCCCCTCCGCTGCATGTAGTGCTATCGGAGGTCTCAGGAGGTAGGCTGTCTGATGACAGGGGTTGGAGCCCGTCTGGCCGGCCGTGAGTGCAGACGCCAAACGACAGTGATGGAGATGGTAAAGGCGGGTGGCATTTTTACGAGGGAGAGAAACAAGCGCTCACTCGGTCTGTGATCTTTCCCTTTTCTCTTCACCTTTTCTCCAGGCAGAGTGCAAGCATGGTCTGTCAAGAACAATCAGCAGCCACTTGGATGCATCCCCCAGACCCTCCGCTTTAGCTGCGTGTGTGGGTGTACTTCAAAACAAGATTTAGCCTCCTCCCCTCTCTCACTCGCTCCCTCTCCGACCTGTTCACCTATTCAATAGCTTGGCGACCTCCTTTATCTAAGAGCTCTGAGAACATTACAGCGTTCCCTCCACAGATGAACTAAGGTATAAAGTACTTCCGCTAGCGATGGGCATTTTGTAACGTATTGGATTACTTTAAAATGAATGATCAACATTCGCAGGCATGTGAAATGCACAATGCTTTATTCATGGCACTAATATTGACCTGGGCTTTGTAAGATCGGGGGGTTTGGAGAGCGGTCTGCTGAAAATGTAGAATTGTAAACACTGTGCAGAAGAACATTTTGTGACCCTGGTTGTGCTGCACATTGTTGGACCTGCACAAGGTGATAAATCTGACATTTGCAAGAGCATTGAATAAATATTGAAAGAGAACTCAGTCAGATCATGGTCAAGGCATGTTTCTGGGGATGTAAGTGAATTAGCTACGATTCGTTTGATGATTCATTCTTCATCAGTGTAAATCTGATTTCACATTTAAGACCTCAACATCCAGCCAGACCTTCCTTTCTCTATTCTGTGGGTATAATATTATTACATAAAGATGTATGACATGCCCTGTGTTGACGTGCAACAGCACACACATACACAATATACTTTCACATGTCTTTTCCATCCTACTATGTCTTCAGACTTGAACAGAAAGATCTTGCACAGGGCAGCTTTAACTTTTAAACTAACAAACAGCACACAATGATAATCAGCCTTTCAGAGTAAGAGGTACTGTCTGGATTCAATAAGGTTTGTGGAGTTCACACTTTAAGAGTTTTGTTTGAAGCCACAATATCATCTCCCACTGGCCACAAGCCACTGTTATCAGTATTGTTTCATGCTGGCCTATTTCTGCTGTGCCATTTCCTGTACCATTTTCTTTTGATCACCGTCTCCTACTTCAAGCAACAAAAACCTTGTTCTTGAGGGAGGATAGTATACCCTTTGTAAAATAGTACTGCAGGAAGAAAGAAGTCACTCTGCTTGTTAGTTTGTATATCCAGAGGTGGGAGGAAGTCACACATGTGCACGTCACAAGCAAGTTTCAAGTCTTAACCCTAAGGTCTTAAGCAAGTCCCAAGGTATTGCAGGAAGATTCAAGTGAGCCAAGTCAAGTCCTTCTACAAGTCAAGCAAGTCTCAAATCAATTCAAATGGAGTTATGATGCTTTAACTCCAGTTTACACATTTAAATGTATAGTTATGACAGCAGCCATAAAGAGCTAAATTCAAGTTTCAACATTAACTAACACTGTATCATTTCCTCTTGACCTTTTAACTCATCTGTTGAAGGTGCTTCTCATATGACAATGCATCATTGCATCCCTATTACAGTACACAAAAAGACAAAGCAAAAAAGTCTAAATACCAAATGGACACCTTTGTTTTTTTAAACAGACTGAAACATCTGGTCTTTATATAAACAATGCAGAGAGACTGAGGCTATATTAATATGTTTGTAAGATCGTTCTGTGCAATATATCAAATAGTAGGTTTATGTGTTGTGTCTTAGTAAAGTTACGGCAGGTTTGGTTTGTTGTACGTATGAACGGTCCCTTACTGTATAATGTTCCCTGACTTACCACAATTTAGACATTTCTGAGATTTAAGGAGGTTGTCTGTGGACAGCATTAGGCGTGAAACATGAATATTCAATGTCAGTTGAACTTAACCGAGCAGGTTAAACAGCAGCAGCAATTCTGCAGGGTTACAGCAAAACTGCTGACTGTAGGTCAGTACGATCATGAAGAAGGAGTAAGATGTGGAGTCTGTGGAGTTTAGTTACTTTATGCTCCCCCCTGCTCTTTTCATAACCTATTTCATAGCTCGTGTTCTGATAGGTTGCCAGGTTTCAGGGCATTGCAACAGAAATCACCCAAACATGTTTCCCTAAAAATGTGAATATTTCATATAAATCAAGTCATTTCGAGTCATCTGCCTTAAGCTTAAGTCAGATCTCAATTCATAAATACCAAGTCAAAGTCAAGTAGAGACTTTTATCAGTGTTAGTCAAGCAATTCTTCTTAAATTTGGGAGTTAAGTCATGTGACTCGAGTCCACCAACTCTGTGTATATCAGACAAATGACAAATGACCTTGTGCAGTAATAATCTCTGATGTCTTATGAAAATGTACATGCATGTACATTAATCTGCACTGAGAAGATAAATCAGCTTGCAGAGGCTGCAATGTACATATCTTTAAAATCTCAATCATGTCATGCGAACCCATGAGCTGTATGTCAAGCAAATGCTGACTGGCTGTACAGTAGCAATAGGGGCCACACCAGAACAAGCTCAAAACTAAGTGTAGCACATGTAGGATTGGATGCATGATGTTACAAACATGTACAAAGACCAATAGTCTTTAGACTGTCGTAATGACAAAGATTTTCTGTGCATTTCGTGGCCTGTGCATGGCCCTTATTGTATATGTTATATTGCATGCAATTGCTTATGTCCCACAGAATTCCTGAATCCAAAATCAAGACATAATGAACAAACTTCACAAAACAAAAGTATAACATCAATTATACTTAATAAAATGCTATTATAATTTATTTTAGAAGCATCTGACAAGGAATGACATGCCAAGAAACTTCATGTGGAAGTTCATAAACCTCCCTTTAATTGTTTCAAAGTAACACAAGACTTGGAATACTAGAACTTACTACGGCAATCTGGAGAGCTTAGACTATCTATATTAACTCCTCAGTTGACAATGAGGCAGCTAAAGCATTCTGTTTCCTGATTAAGCTCCGTCAAATATATCAGTTTTGGCAATGCTGTTTGATTGGAAGCCACTTTTTGGCTTTGTTTTTCTACTTTGGTTATACGGCTGTAAGAATTAGCCAAGAATCAGTCGTGTGATTCCAATTTCAGTAAGACTGTCAAGACACAACAGAAAATCTCATCCACTTACATGGTGCCATATGGAGTCGAATTCAAAGCTTTGGAGTCAATCTAGATTTGCAAATGACTGTCACTTCCTCTTTTTGAAACGCTTAGCCCTTTGGAAAGGTAGTGTAGCAATACCAATATCAACCATTCATTTCTCACTAAAATAGAGTCCAGTTCCTAAATTATTTTAGCTGTCTAAGACAAGATTTAATAATGAATATGTTTTTCTAATATTCATTTTCTAATATTCAAATTTAAAGTGCAGAAGTACACCCATGCTTAGTGAATCACAATGTTTTTGGCTATGCGCAAAAACAAACCCATATAATCATTCATTAAATTGTCATTTTTGATAGATTAGTTTGTGTTTCTTCCTTGGTGATGCTTTCAGAATGCTCAGTCGAACTGAGATCAGGCTAATGACTTGTCCATCGCAATACGTTCCGCTTCTTTGTTTAAAAAATATCCTGCACTTATATGTCTCCCAGTATTCTTCATGACTCACTGAATGGTGCTTCACAATGCAGATGTACATTTCTCAGTATGTCCATCTGCATTGTAAAGTGCTGTTTAATGAGTTCTGAAGCATTTCTATTCATCTGAGCGCTTTATATAGCCATATGCATTTCAGAATTCCCCTTTCTACTTCATGTCAACAGTCAAAACACTAATAAATACAGAGGAGCTAGCTCCATTTACTGCAGTAGTTTTTTGTGATCTTGCAGATCGTTTGACATTAAGCTACAACAGTAATGTACAGAACAGTAAAACAGTAATGTGACTAACACCTAGTACTTTTGCAAATGGCACATTTAACATTAAATCTAGACTTGGCATTGGTAAGTAAAATAATAAGGATATACCACACACCTTGCCATGGACGTGCTGAGCAGTCAAATGTCTAATTACCTTTGATCCCCAAAACAAGTAGAATTTCTACATTACTCACATGACTTGGGTGTAAATAACCCCAAAGTAACCTGCAAGGTTGTACACTGAGCTTGTATTCATTACATAATCTGAACTCCAATACTCTGTGGCAGACAGCTAAAATAGTAACATGACTATACATACTAGGATTTCTCTTTTCTAATGGGTGTTACACAATGATAAATCAGTTTATAATATTATATAATTTTAAAAATGCTGATTTATTTATTAAATCTTCCGCTTTACTTACTTAAAAGATGTTATCGATAGTACAGTGGGTCTGGATCCTCGCACTACTGTATCTGCCTTTGTTAAATCATGAGCTAAACTACATGCTCAGTTGTTTGAGTGGTTCTTGCTTCAGTCGAAGTGCCTATCCTAAACACCCCCTTACCATTTCACTGTTGCAGGTTTCTTTTTAAATAGACTCATCTTATTACACAAGGCTATAATGCAATGCCCACATCTTAATTCAAGTGTTTTAATCCTAAATCAGTAAATCTCAATTTTGCCTGAGGAAATGAAAGAAATCTGTAGAAAGATTTTTTTGTTTTCCTGTCACTGTGGGGACGTTTTGACCCTATTGTATAGTAGTAGATTTGAACATGAATTTTTGCATATTATATATAATACAAATGGGATTGTTCAATCCAATGAAAATCTTTCCATATTGATAGACATAATATGTATAATTTCTAAACAGATGTCACCAAAAATATAAGGCCTTTACTATAGAATACGCCGCTAACGGAACTTTACATTCAAACAAACATTAAAAACTGGGGTCTACAAGTGTTCCTTAGTGAGTGTAGTGGTTATATCTGTAACTGTGACAAATAGTTTGTAAGCCTAAATGTTTTTGTTTTGTTACAAAGTTGTTCATTATGAGTCTGTAATTGTAATAAACCTTATTTAAAAATATTTGCCAATAACGGTTCCCTGCAATGGTTAAATGTTATGAATCATTTTATGCTAAGAGCTCAGTTTAATGCTAAACCTGAGAGGAAGATTTGCCACAACAATGATAATTAATATTAAATACATTGACTACAGTAAACAAGTCTTCATCTTTAAGTTTTTTAATGCTCATTTAATTATTGTTGCAAATAATGTCCCAGCCAAGAACCTGTATGTTGTTTTCGATCTTACTCTTTCGAAAACAACAACCTCTGAATTCATGTCATATTCTGTTGAGTGATAAATCTGTCTCTGAAGAATTATGGATTAAATGAAATGTCGTGATCATGAAGAGAATTAATTGTAGGCACTAAAGGTGTGCAAATGAAACAGGCATGAGTGATCAGTGGTGATTCAGATTCAAACTCTGTTTCTGCTCCATGGTGCATGGTGACACTTAAATATGTATGGACAGCTTGTATGCTTCTCATCATTAACCTTCTGACCCCGCAGAGTTGAAAGGAAAGAGTAAGATCGAAAACAACATACATTCTGGGCTGGGACATTATTTGCAACAATAATTAAAAAATTTTAAAAACTTAAAGATGAAGACATGTTTACTGTAGTCAATGTATTTAATATTAATTATCATTGTTGTGGCATTTACGTTTCTGGCACCCAACAGGTACTCTTTTTCCAAGCAACTCACAAAAGTACTTTGTTGTCCACAAATATGTGTGTTAGCTGGTACTTATAGTCTAAAGTCTAAACAAGTGTCCAATATACAAGATATAGACAAAAACAACTCTGGACATACAATACACATCAGTAGGTGCAAGATTAATGCTATTTGCATCATTCTAAAATGATGTCCTACTGATGTCATCATATAAACAGGTGATAATACATATCTATGTTAATCTGAATTAATGAATACAAGCTGTTTAGGTTGCTCTTGTCTTTGCCCTGAGCTTATTATTCCAAGGCCTGTCTAGTTAGTTTTATTACTAATTATGAATCCAAGAACTGACAAAATCAATGATCATTATGGTCTTGCAGCTCACAGACAGTCTATAAAAACATTAACAACAGCAATATATAGTGCCTTTCTCAAACCCAGGGATGTTTTACAGAAATAACAATATACACAATCAACAATACACAAAACAAGCCCAACACACACACAAGCATTCACATGCACACAGTTTCTCAGCTGGTAGAGTGAAAAACTCCAGGTTACTGAGTCACATAGCTGGCCTGGAAAGAGTTATCAGCCATGTAGAACATCCTTTTCAGCCCAGAAGACCTCATAGTCCTTAGTTGGCAAGTAGGTCCCTCTCACCTGTGGTGTCCCAGCTAGCAAGGAACGTTACCTACAAGTTCTAATGAAGTTTTAAAGAAATGTTGAATTTAATAGCAGTTTATAGATATTTATTATTTAAAGTAATGATTCTATAAAGATAAATGTTAACTAAGATTTTAACTCCATTTTAACTCCAACATTCTGAGGATGTTGTCAGGGACACAGATTATGTCAACAAGATAACAAAAGAACAACAATCTTAGTGCATTATTCGTAAAATGTTCTTATGGGTGTTACTGGGAGCTGAGATGACAGAATGTTTTTAGAGAATGTTTTGCTAACTTTAGAGAGAAATTCTGGGGGCCAAAATAAAACTTCTTCCTGAAAATATTAATGGAACGTTACATAGCATATACTTAGAACATTTTTAAATCAAAGGATTTTTAACTGGTGTAGCAGCGCTACATGCACTGCTTGTAGCCAGGAAAATGTGCTAAACTATTAGGGAAGGTTACTTGTAGCTGTGGTCTAGTGTTGCTTAAGTAGCCAGCCCGGACATTCACTCAGATGGCTGACCCAAGAATCCTCTAAGCCTTGGGTGGAAGTTACTTTTAGTCAATGCATTGGCAAACTCTTTGACCATTGTAGTGTCATTATAGAATAAGACAGGAGAAACATTGCACTTTAGGTGAAGTTTTTAATTGAACACAGCAGCGGAGGAGAATTGCTGCCAGATCTCACTGACACAACTACACTACTCTACTTGGCGATAGACAGCAAATCCACAAAAACATCCCCATAGCCCATCGCAGAACAGCACAAGCAACACATGTACACACACTTGACTGACATTACAACTTATTTAATAGATTAAGGACTTTCTTACTGCAGGTCTGCCACTGACATCACAGCACATCAAAGTACATGGCCATACCTCCAGGAGACAGGAGAACGATTTTACAATGTACACATACAACAGAAACAGTAAATAAACAAAACAAATGAAATGAAATCAAATGGCAGTAATATTGTACCAGTGTACACTGTAGTCTGCTTTTATACTGGAGGCACCAAATACATTTTGATCATAGATTATCCCAGGTAAATACTTTGTAATTGGAATCCTAGGTGTATTTGTCTAAACTACAGAACAATGCTTTTAACCAGGTTTTACAAATTAAATACGTTATGAAGAGATGAGTTTTCAGTCAGTCTTTAAAGAGTCTGATGTAGGCAGGAAGCCAGAAAAGGGGAATGTAGCAATTGAGTGACATAACTGAACTTAGGAAGATTGAGGTCAAACTGTGCTCTGCATTTACAATCAGTTGAAAGGGGGTGATGGTCTGCATAGGAGGACCAGCCAGGTTTAAACAACAAAAGACAGAACATCTATTTGGCCTACCTAATCAGAAATCACATCCAAAAAACCTTGTAGAGAAGATATCTGAAAAACTGAGCCAGACATGCAACACAAGTAAAGAACAACACCTGGCTATCCCATTACACCAAGGATGCATTTTCATGTTCATGTTGAGGACCTGTCAAAGTAAGATGAATAGCAACTCTGTCCTGAGGATTTCACTGGCCAAGCTTTTTTTTGTTGTTGTTGTGAAAGGGGGCTCTTCTTTGCAACTGCTCTCAGTAACTCTTTTGACATTTTTTTTCCAAAAAAAAAATAGCAAGTTTAATTCATTAAGAATAAACTTAAATTAAAAATAAATTAAATAAATTAAAATTAGAATTTTCCTTTGTGTCTTTTGGCAGTCTCACTTTCTCTTTTTTCTTCAGCAAAGCATTGTTTCCTTTGTTGTAATTGTTTTTAAAGTGTTCAAGAGATTAAGGCAATAAGCTCACTATGCATAATCCCCTGATACATGAGACAATATGAGCTGCCTCCTCAAGAAGGTGACTAAAGAGAGAGAAAAGGGGAGAAGGAGAGAGAGAGAGAGAAAGAGAGAGAGAAAGAGAAAGAGAGAGTACTTAGGTGGGGAGGGGGATGAAGAGAAGGGGTATTATAATGAGAGTGGGTGGAATAGAACTAATTGGTGTCACATTTGCAAATGTGATTTTAATCATGTTAGTATAGGTCATAAAGCACCAGCCCTTATGAGAAAACACTATGCATATTTTTTATAGTTATAGACAAATTAAATCAATCTCTAAGCTCAACCAGAAGGCCCCATCTGGCCATGTTCTATAAATGTATTTCCACTGCTAATACATTCCTATAAACTTGACTCCAAAGCCAACATATTTATTTATTATTTAAGAGGTCACTTCAGCAACTGCCTCATATAGAAACCACACATTAATGCAATCTGTTTTTGAACCGCATGTAATTTTATGTCTATAGGCCTTCAAACAGGACAGGAAACAGTTTATGGTCAATGTTAAAAAATCATGTTTGTATATAGAACGTTCATTAGTTTATTTTACACATTATATCATTGTTTTCAAGCTTATAATTTATATATTTGTGTGCTTTTTATTTCATTTTAACTGAAATAATTTGTTTAAAAAATAAGTTTGTTATAAAAAAGCAAAGAAAGCTTCATGTTGCATTGCTCTTTGTGTGACAGGAGCCAATCAAATGCAACTATCATCAATAGACAAATTTCCTGTTTACAAACTTTACTAGAAGCATGTGCAGCGAGGCGTTAAAACTGCTTTTCTGACTAAAACTTACCTGGTAACAAGACCATAACATTAAAACATCTACTAAATAATATAATATTATTTCACTATTCAATGTATTTGTCTTTCATTTGCATATTAATAAAACTTATGTGCAATAGCTTGATACTGATTAGTCATCACTTTTACCATCTAAAAAGGCCCTAATAGTTTTATATTCACTGAATGGTTAGCTAACAGGACCTGTGAAAATCACTAAAACCTTCCTGGCAAGTAGACATGCTTTATGATTTTTGCTTTTTTTGATTTTTTGTTGTTTAATAATCAGAAGCATGATAGTATTACATGGTTATGTTGCAATGTTGCTTACTGCTAAAGTTGAATCTGGTTGAATCCAGACTAAACAAATTTTGGTCTCTTCATAATGAAACCTACAGTTAATCTGTGCTGTGTAAGCACTGATAGTGTACATGATGGAAAAAACACTGTATTGTGACAAAGTTGATCACAATAACAATATACAGGGGTTGGACAATGAAACAGAAACACCATTTTAGTGTATTTTTTAGGTCTCATGGCTAAATTGGACCAGCCTGGTGGCCAATCTTCATTAATTGCACATTGCACCAGTAAGAGCAGACTGTGAAGGACCAGTTAGCAGGTAAGAGCACAGTTCAAAATATTGCAATGCATACAACATTATGGGTGACATACCAGAGTTCAAAAGAGGACAAATTGTTGGTGCACGTGTTGCTGGCGCATCTGTGACCAAGACGGCAGAGCCACGGTATCCAGTGTCAGCATACCAACAAGACGGACGAACCTCCACCAGCATCACGTAGTGACCTGGCCACTATCCTGCAAGAAGAATGGTCTTTCCCTCTGACCACTGTGCAGGACTTGTATATGTCATTCCCAAGACGAACTGACGCTGTATTGGCCGCTAAAGGAGGCCCTACACCATACTAATAAATGATTGTGGTCTAAAACCAGGTGTTTCAGTTTCATTGTCCAACCCCTGTATATTCTCCAGCCCTCATTAATGTAAACATACTGTACATGACATGAGACACAAGATAGCTTAGGTATGGGAAATGGGAACAGGAAATGCTGCCACAGACTACACCGGAAACCTAGGAGCATGCTGACTACCTCACTATATTAGTTCTCATCAGTGGTACTTGGTATCATCAATGGTTACTGGATTTCTACATTGTATGTGGCCAACAATCACATGGCCCAATATATACAACGTATACATCTCTAAAATGATGTTGCACAGAAACATCAGCACAGTTTGATTAGTACAATTACGACTAACATTAGGTAATGCATTGGTAAACTTGAAGTAGTACATTAACAATTAACTAATGTTAAGTAAACAGGTAACAATTGCATTAATGAATGTTGTTTAGATGTGAATTGTTGACATAATTAACATTAAATAACGGATTTGTTATCATAAACATCAACTGAGGACATTAACAACGACTAACTAATGTTACTTAGTAGTTAAATAGTTAATTAAATGGTTGAAAAAGCAGTGTTAATTAATTAAGTAAAGCTTAATTGACTGCAGTGATACTTAATCAGTTGTAGCCACTAACTTGTTTATTTACTCACTTCCATTTACTGATATTTTGAACTTGCCACTGTATTAATAAGCAATAAGACCTTTACCTCTGCAGACCACTTTTCCCTCAGTTCCATTTCAGTCATAATGCTTAGTTGCTTGTTGGGGTTTTATTGTGTCATATTGCTGAGTTGGTTCAGACTCACACTTTTGCAGCTTGTGTCTCTCACTCTGGAGCTTTAGTATTTTATTTTCGAGCAACAGGGAATTAAAAGCTAAGAATAGATTCTAACATGCTTCAGTTTATATGCTCATAGACTCTGGAATTACTAAACTCCATTGGGCCTTTCCAGGTTACTCATTACTTCAGTGCTTACATCTTACATACATTCATCGTCAAAAAAAGGAATCAACCAACAGGACTTCATGAGTAAGTCTGACATTGTGAGACATGCAAATGATTCAAGTTTCACACTCAGCCACACATGTGACATAAGCAGGGACAGGCCTTATCGCTGTACCTGACTGGCTACATAATATCACCCTGCTGTGTGCTTTTCATTCTGATGTGTACAGTTGTGTTGGTAGCATCCTTTGCAAGTGATGTAGGCCTTTGAGAAGAGTTCAAAAGCAATTTGATCAGTTGGAGTTCAAGAGGGGTCACATCATAGGGCTCTGGGAAGCAGTATAGTCTTTTTTTATTAAAATAAGAATACCAGATCCCCACCTACCAAGAACAGCTTTACAAGGCTATGGATAGCAAAACAATAAATCATTTACAGGTTAGCTCGTGGCTAGTCCCTTTTCATACATATTAAGCTATTTTTTCTCCCGTTATATTCACCCTTCCCTCTTCATTGAGTTCTTAATGAAACCGCGCTCGGCCCCCCAGGCGTCCGTCTCCTGCTGGGAAGTGATACCCCTTTATCCGTCTTACTAATTGGCCTGTTGTGATTCTCCAATGTGTTCTTGACAGTTAGATGGCAACAAGGCAGGGAGAAAAGGAAGACAGCCAGGCAGGCCGGAGCGCTGCTATATCCCTCCTGTTTTCATTATGTTCACAGGAGGCTGTTTCTGAAGCTGTGCCAGCTCAGTTTCTCTGCTAATCCAGGTTCTGACTGGGAGCTAGTGGCTAGCTCGAACCGTGCCGCTACAGTGCTCCTTATTAGTGTGCTGGAGGCAGACAGATGACCCCTGACTGTTTTACCAAAACTGCCTTCCTCTGTCTTAGCACCAACCCTCAGGCTGATTGCTGGCTTATCTTCAACATGCCAGTTTGACATCCAAGCCTTCTGTATAGGTTCACTGTCATTCGGTTTAATGCCTCTATCTTTTACTGCACAGTGAAATAAGCATGCTGTACCCTATTTATTTGCTTTCAAAGCAGTTCACTATGTGGCTAGTGCTGTTTGGCCTAGTTTGTGAGACACAGGTATGTTTGGCAAAGCTTGGGAATGCCTTTTCTACTCATCTTCACTTCAGGCTGATTGCATAAACAGCAAGGGTAAACACGCTAAGGACAGGCTGTGTGTGAACAGCAGGCATGGCTGGGCACGAGGCCTGCAGCCATGTTTGAGTGTCGAGAGAGCAGGCGACAAGTGGAGTCATTGAAGGGCATTCTAGAGGGCAGGCCATGTGGCTGTTGCTCACAAACAGCACATCTGCTCTCAGTCTGAGCTGCTGCGCACGAGGTCATGGTCATCCACAGGGTACCGATATGATTTGGATTTTAGAACTAGATGTCTGATTAAGATTCTTTACAGTTGCATGCAAACGTTTGAACAGCCCCGGTCAGCTAACATACAGTATTCTGCCGATCGGATTCACTCGTCTGCCTTTACACGCATATGAACTTGAGTGATGTCCCATTCTTTATCCATAGGGTTTAAAATGATGTTGGGCCACCCTTTGCAGCTATAACAGCTTCAACATATCTAGAAAGGCTTTCAACAAGATTTAGCAATGTGTTTATGGGAATTTTTGTTATGCTATAATGGCAACTACAGCGGGTTCACAACCTCTGTGACCAGTCAGTATCACACAGTGCCCAAGAATTTGATCAAATTAGCTCAGTTAAATTCACAGCCAGTTTGTAAATAGGTAGTAACAGATTCCAAATAATAAATGATGCTGAAATGTTTATTTTATTCATATTAGATGAGTAACGTATGCAATGAACTTGAACCCGGTTTTTATTGGGTCTGCCTGTTGGTGTTTTATAGAAACACTCTGTTATGTGAAGCTATGTGGTACAATATAGCAGATTCAGAGTATAAAAGTCTTTAGTTGACAGCAAAAGTGCTGTGTGGATGTGCTAGGGCTTAAGACAATAAGGATGTTAGCAAAACCACCCTTCAGCACAGTTTCAGCTAAGGAACTGTTTGGAACCATTAGACCTTGATACATCAAAAATTTGGATATTTTCATCATGTCGATGTTTCTGGAATTTTCTGTTTTGTGCCAGCACTTTTTCATTTATACAAAATGTGTGACTCCTATCAAATATATATTCAGGTCTTCCTGCATTTTTCCTTCTCCAAACCAGGCTGTGCATGATTTAGTTGAACAGGTGAAACACTGGGCCAACGTAAAAATCCAATTTGGCCATTTTGTGAATTGATGCAAAATCATTGAGAAAGAGAATTACAGTGCACCTCAGAATCGTTTATTCTCCCACCACAAATGCTAGTGTTTACTTGATTATGCATACATGAGTTTCATGTACATCATTTATGCCAGTATTCTTTAAAGCAGGTGCATGAAAGAAAAAATAACTCCTAGGTGGACAAATCATGAATAGATTAATTGACCCTTTTATCAAAGTTGTGTAAAAGTTGTTTTGGTGGTCCAGAATGACATACAAACTCCTCAGTGACTGATTCAAGAAACGGTTATACGCTGCTGAAAGTAGCAGGGGTCTTTAGGGCAAGTAATGGACCAGCTTAAGTGCAATGGAAGCAAGAATCAATGCTCCATATTTACATACATATGGATACATACACTCACCAGTTTACACTCACATACATAAAATGTACCTACATGGAGTGCACCCTAATTCATGCGAATGTTCTGATATGGAGTAGACCAAAGCAGCTCATGAGACAATCGTTGTTGTTCTAGAGGAAGTTTGGGGAACAGCAGGAAGTTTACTGCTCCCCCTACTGGCCAGAGCCTGAATACATTTATAGTGCTAATATTCCAACAATTAAAAAAGCATGTAATGTAATATTAACAAAATGGAGCCACTGGCTGCTAGAAGTATAATTTGAAGTGACTTCTGATATATATCTGCTGCACGAGAAAAGCTATGTTTTGTATTTTTAGGGAGGAAGGTATAAATTGTATCAACACTCTAAATGGAATGTGCAAGTTGGTAGCATTGGTTTCGGTTTATATTAGTGTACTCATAAACATCAAGTACGTTCACATTTATGCAAGGGCTATATTAGATTATTAAAAGATGTTTTTTTACTATTTTCTATTTTTACAGTTATTCCTGGTAATATTGGTGATACTGACACTTTGACTATTAAACCGAACACATACATTTTACTAGACATGAGTCTGATCACACAGAAACTGAGGATAAAGACAGACAATTTAACTGACTTTCTGAAAACTCTCTTTCTTTCTTACAAGCAATTTCTCTATATGAAACATTAAGCCCTCATCTCGTCTATACAGAACCCATTCACACTTATTATCGCTGGTGCAGTCTTAATCGTTTGCGTTATTGACGATCAGTAATGAGTGCCAAGGGAAAGCCAGGAGAAAAAGTCAGCAGGATAGATAATAGAGACTGTTCCCTAATGTCAAAGCAAAGGCAAGCCAGTATTATTGCTGCAGAAGGTGGGAGTGATGACTGCACATTTCCGAAGACAGCGGAGGTAATAAGTGAGTGGTCATAGTGTGTGTGCATGTGTGGCTCTCTTGGCACAGGATGATTAAATACTCACTGGTATGCAAAATGCTCAGTAATCTCTCATCTTGTGGTAATTTCTCAGATAGCCTCAGGCACACATTTCAACCTGCCATGTTGCCATTAAGCCTTTTTGCTTGTTCCCCTATCATTAGCGCTAAATTTTTCATAGTATTTGACCCCAGCACTTATCTTTCTGCCCTTCATAAGGCCCTGCTCCCACACTGCAGTCACCAATGTTGGCAATTTGACTTCCCCATCCCCCCCCAACACTACTCTTAACACTTCACTTTCCTCTCCGTTTCTATCTTAATCATGCCCATTAGGAATGGACAGCTTCATCTCCAGCAACGGATCCTCATTGAGCAATGTGGCTTTAAAAAGACCCCTGCCTTCTGGGACAAAAGCCATTATTATGCCCTGTCATTTCACTGCTGTTCCCCTGCCTTTCTGATTGATGCCAGGCGCTGAGGGAGTGCTCGGATTTGTCTTGCCTCTGAAAAGAGCTATGGAGGTTTTTTTTTTTTTTTGTCAAATTGTGTGTTTGCAGCTTAGTCACAGGAAGAATAGCCCTGCCTAGAAGGCTGAAAGAGCTGCAGAGAGAAAAAAAATAGAAGCTGCATTCTCAGGGAAGAGAATTGACTGTCTTTACAGACACACAAGCACAGCAATTGACATGCCTGCCTATGTAGCTGCAAACTTCACTGTCCTCATCCACTCTTCCCATTTTCCTTTCTACCTCCTCTTCTGCCCTTTCCTTCAGTGACATCCTCACTGCACTTACCAGCCTAGTGGAAATGATGGAGATGAGCACTTAAGGCAGAATCATTTTAAGTAAGTAAAAATGTGGCTTTAAATAAACTCTTTTAAAGATTAAAAGAATTGCTGCATTTCTCTCTCTCTCTCTCTCTCTCTCTCTCTCTCTCTCTCTCTCTCTCTCTCTCTCTCTCTCTCTCTCTCTCTAAAGAATGACAGAAGGGATTAACCGACAGGAATGAAACTTGGTGGGTAGATTTGCACCAATGGGATTAGAGCAGTAGTTCAGCTTTGAACGCTAATTGCAACAATTAGCTTTAGTTCTACACATTCACCAAATATGTCTGCCACAACGTAATAGCACATTCCTAAAACACAACCAGATACGGTGAAATTTGCAATACATGTCTGCATTAATTAAAGCAAACTTGGCTAATTTGTGCAGTGTATGTTTCAAATGCACAAAATAAACAATGTTCAGTGGGCTGAATCCATGATTAGTGTGAAGCAATGAAAAACTATACAAATATTGAAGTTGCTAGCCATATATCTTCAAACAAGAATACAGCAACGTGCCATTCCAAAAGTTAGGTTGCACCAAAAGTTAGGTTGCAATAATAGTTAACAGCCAAAAAAACACCACTGACACTGAAACTTTGCCTCAAAATTCGTACATTAATGCTGTCACAGCAGATTTTGTAGATCAGCATTTAACAACAATCTCATGTAATCTCAGTATAACCATTCATGTTCATATAAAGTGAGAAAAATAAGTATTTGAACACCCTGCGACTTTGCAAGTTCTCTCACTTAGAAATCATGGAGGGGTCTGAAATATTCATCCACGTCCACTGTGAAAGACATAATTTAAAAAAAATCCAGAAATCACAATGTATTATTTTTTAATAGTTTATTTGTGTGTTACTGCTGTAAATAAGTATTTGAACACCTGTCAATCAGCAAAAATTCTGGCCCTCAAAGACCTGTTAGTCCGCCTCTAAAAACTCCACCTCCACTCCACTTGTTATTCTAAATTAGAAGCACCTGTTTGAGGTCGTTAGCTGCATAAAGACACCTGGCCACCCCACACAATCAGTAAGACTCCAACTACTAACATGGCTAAGACCAAAGAGCTGTCCAAAGACACCAGAGACAAAACTGTTGACCTCCACAAGGCTGGAAAGGGCTACGGGGCAATTGCCAAGCAGCTTGGTGAAAGAAGATCAACTGTTGGAGAAATTATTAGAAAATGGAAGAAGCTAAACATGACTGTCAATCTCCCTCAGACTGGGGCTCCACGCAAGATCTCACCTCATGGCGTATCAGTGATCCTAAGAAAGGTGAGGAATCAGCCCAGAACTACACGGGAGGAGCTGGTCAATGACCTGAAGAGAGTTGGCACCGCTGTTTCCAAGGTTACCGTGGGTAATGCACTAAGACGTCATAGTTTAAAGTCATGCGTGGCACGGAAGCTTCCCCTAAATCAGCACGCGTCCAGGCCCGTCTTAGATTTGCCCATGATCATTTGGATGATCCAGAGGAGTCATGGGAGAAAGTTCTGTGCTCAGATGGTCTTAATTCCACTCGCCGTGTTTGGAGGACGAAGAATATTGAGTACCATCCCAAAAACACCATCCCTACTGTGAAGCATGGGGGTGGAAGCATCATGCTTTGGGGGTGTTTTTCTGCACATGGGACAGGACGACTGCACTGTATTAAGGAGAGGATGACCGGGGCCATGTATTGCGAGATTTTGGGGAACAACCTCCTTCCCTCAGTTAGAGCATTGAAGATGGGTCGTGGCTGGGTCTTCCATCATGACAATGACCCAAAGCACACAGCCAGGATAACCAAGGAGTGGCTCCGTAAGAAGCATATCAAGGTTCTGGAGTGGCCTAGCCAGTCTCCAGACCTAAGCCCTATAGAAAATCTTTGGTGGGAGCTCAAACTCTGTGTTTCTCAGCGACAGCCCAGAAACCTGGCTGATCTGGAGAAGATCTGTGTGGAGGAATGGGCCAAAACCCCTGCTGCAGTGTGTGCAGACATGGTGAAAAACTACAGGACCTCTGTAATTGCAAACAAAGGCTACTGTACCAAATATTAACATTGATTTTCACAGGTGTTCAAATACTTATTTGCAGCAGTAACACACAAATAAATTATTAAAAAATCATACATTGTGATTTTTTTTTTTAGATTATGTCTCTCACAGTGGACATGCCCCTAAGATGAAACTTTCAGACCCCTCCATGATTTCTAAGTGGGAGAACTTGCAAAGTCACAGGGTGTTCAAATACTTGTTTTCCTCACAGTAAATAATGCTCTGATTCACAACATTGTTAGTGTTGTTACATCTTTAAAACATTATTTTAAAAAAAGACATTTTTCTTTGTTTTTTAAAGTACAAAAGATAACTTATATTTAATAAACATTACAAATTTCAAGGTATGGACACCGTAGTAGGTCACTAGCAACAGATGCCTGTTGTAGCCAGTTAGGGGTCTTTTTTTCTATTTTTTTCATTTTAGGAATTATGAACCAATCTTTCTTGCAGATCACTTGTAGTCCTACAATATCCCTCAGTGGGCTGGCATGCACAACATTTTAAAGATTTTAAAGTCTAGAGCATAGATCAATTCTATAAGCCTTATTATACCTTTCTTGAAGTAGTTCATGGTGGAGTCTGAGGTATGTTTTGGATCATTGTCATGCCAATGACATGTTTCTGTCTGCAGTTTTTGACTGACTGTTACATTTGGCAACTGGCAAAGCGTTATGTTCACCAAACGCTTTATCTCTGGTAACTTCCATTTCTTCAATTTCTCCAGTTTTTTTTAAACTTTTAAATGAAAAGAAACAGCTCAGAAAAGCAGGAAAACAATCAAGATTACAAACTACAACATAAAAAGAGTGAACAAATAAGAGTACAAAGTGCAACGCTTTTAACTAGAAACAACAGACTTGGTAAGCAGTCCAATAGCAGTAAGGTATGTCTGGCAAGAATATTGAGCTGATTTGAATTTAATTGAGAATTTCACAGAGCTGTAGCTGGAGACTGCTTTTGGAGAGATTGTCAGAATGCCACACTCCCACGTAGATCTGGATGCACTGGAACCAGGGCAACTCATTGTGTTTGTCATTGTATCTTTTTTTTGTAGGTCAGTTTTCTAAAAGCTAAACTTTGTTAACTATATAAAGTGTTTTCTAAATCAGGCTTATCTGGTGTGCAGTGCAGTTTTAACTACTGTGTTCCGGGTTGTACAAAAGAAATCCAGAAAGTGCTTTCACAGTTGAAGGTCGTCTTATAGGGCCAAATCTTCAGACAGTTTTGAGAGTAGCATAAATCCCTTATCCATGTTTTTCCTCTCCAAGAGGCAATGCTTATTTTTACTGCATGCCATTTGTTCTCCACATATATAACACTCATCTACACACTACTCTTAATTTGGAGATTTTGAGAGGCCTTTTTTAGAAATGTTAACTTTTTGTGACTTCTTAGCAAAGAAGGAGACTCTAGACAGTAGTAGATTGCTACAGTGTATTAAATCCACAAGCCAATCACAGGCTTGTCTGTCAGACAGTGTTAATATCACATTTAGGCCAAAAATTCTCATGGTCGTCCTTCTTTTCATTAGGAGATCACGCCTGGTTCAAGACTGGATGTGTACTTTCACTGTACTCTAGTCCACATCTTCACCCTCGAGCAAGAGAAAGTATTTTTAGCCCTTATGTCCAGAACATGTTGCTTTAAATGATTGCAACCATCCACAATTCCCATCCCAAAAAAGTCAGTCAAATAGGATTTCCTTTTTCGACACATTGTCAAGTCAAGTCAAATCAAATCAAGTAGTTTTTATTGTCATTTCAACCATATAGAGTGGTGTACAGTACACAACTCCAGGAGCAAGGTGCTACATAGAACAATAATACAATAAATACACAAGACAATTTACAATACACAAAACAGCAAACAGTAAATACAGGGAGGGGACAGTGCAGATAGCCCACTAGTAGTGGGTGCAGTAAAGTGTGGTTGTGTCCATTTTTATTTTTATTTTTATTTTTTAAAGATGAACATTGTTTTTAACAGCAGTTATGTCCATATTTGGTATACATCTAAACATTTTATACATTAAGTGTGTACAGATTTAAAAGATGAGATTGTGTGTGTGTGGGTGTTCAGTCCAGTCATTGAATGTGTGCAGTTATTCAGACCAGACTCTGGGTGTTAAGGAGTCTGATGGCTTGGGGAAAGAAGCTGTTGCCTAGTCTGGATGTGAGGGCCCGGATGCTTCTGTACCTTTTTCCAGATGGTAGGAGGGTGAAGAGTGTGTGTGGTCATCCACGATGCTGGTTGCTTTGCGGATGCAGAGTGTGGTGTAAATGTCCGTGATGGTGGGGAGATAGACATCGATGATCTTCTCAGCTGTCCTCACTACTTGCTGCAGGGACTTGCGATCCGATGCGGTGCAGTTCCCAAACCAGGCAGTGATGCACCTGCTCAGGATGCTCTCGATGGTTCCTCTGTAGAATGTGGTGAGAATGGGAGGTGGGAGATGTGCCTTCCTCAGCCTTCGCAGGAAGTAGAGACGCTGCTTGCCATAAGACATATGGTGTGAGAAGCAGGTAGAAGTATTTGGTCTAGTAATCTTAGAAGACGGTTAAAAACACATTGTGTGTGGACATCAAGTTTTTTATTTGGCATGTTCAGAAATTCAGATTTGCAGATTTACTGGTACTATTTAATGATGTCCTTGCTGGCTAACAATTTTATGTCATGGTATCACATTGTGGATAAAATAAGATCTAAATATATTTGTCTTGTGCTCAGATATGTGTTTTACAATGTAGTAAACTGCTAAAGATGCATAAAAGTGTATTTAGGTTTGTTTTCTGTGAACAGTGTTAACACATGTAATTTGACTTTGGCATGTGACAGTAAATTAACTGATCTTTAAAAATATATATTTTTAAAAGAATGTTTAACTTTATAAAATGACTGTTAAGTTATAAAATGATTTTTGTAGGTTAAATACATTATAGGTTACTTTGTAAAATATTAATCTCTGACATAAGCAAAAGTATCTGTAAATGCGAACCAGCAGGCATCTGCAAATAAACTGTTCAAACAGCAGCATCAAATATAATGTGTAAATAGGTTTTACCCTAATTTGATTTGTTGACATTTTTGTAGATTTTGTGGTATATTTTCCATTACATTAATTTCCATAACCATTGTCGCAGAGCAATGCCCTTTGGCAACAAAGGCATATTTTGGAGTGAGGCAGTCCAGTTTTATCAATAAAATGCCCTGAAATGACATGAAAATCAATTTTCAGAGGGTTAAAAGTAGAAAGATAATTTTCGCTCTCCTCTGTAAATGTAACATTTTGACAAAATGACATTTTGGTTATGCTTTGATGCTTTGAGATGCTTCATGAATTTAATGTACAAGGTCTTGAGGGAGCCAAAAGGGTTTCTGTTTACTGTGGAGAAGTCTTTTTTATGACCATTAGTTCTAAGAGTATTTGATGCAACTAGTAAAATAAAGTACTTCCTCAAATCCAGTCACTTCTGTTGCCATGGTAAACACAGGGATGATTCCATGAGAGTGAAAAAAGAATGTATGGACAGAAACCACATAATAATAAATCATTCGCAGTAATAAAGGTGCTTTTGAGGGCCACAAATATTGCACATTATCATTTGTGTCTCCTAAACACAAAACAATGTTTAATGCATCCTTCTACACGTTTCATACACATCATAAGGCTCACACTTTTTAGCAGCAATAATAATAATAATAATAATAATAATAATCTTAATTGTAATAATAACAACACTAATAAAAACATCAATAGTAATAATAATAATAATAATAATAATAAGCATCATTAGGCCACTACTTCATGCTTCTTCGTTCCTTGTTGCTAAGCAAAAATGTCAAAGTAGAGTACTTTCATTTCAGCTGGTGACAAGTCAAATGTTCGAACTGTTGTGAAGACTCAAGGTCATTCTATCACATATGTACTGACTAACAACCTACTTTGCCAAAAACAACCCTCTCTGGTAAGGTGCCAGAACACTTTTTCCAGAACACAGTAACTGGTTGCTGTAGCGCGCCCTGCTGGGACTGATAACACTAGACTACCTGAGGGTGAAGCTAAGATAGAGAGGAACGGTCATTTTGACATTTCACTGTCTCTTTAATTTAGCCATAGCTTCTCTACTGAATCAAATTCTCATTTGCTCTGGAAAATATGTTTCATTTAAGACTACTTACTTGGATTTTCAATATTTATTTCTTTATTTTTTTTCTCCATCCTCTACAGTCACGACTAGAACCTCCCCAGAATCTTAGTCACACATGGTTCCAATTATCACCACCAGTACAGACTATAAATAGACCCATCTTTACATTCAGTTTTACAAAGTCCTGCAGTTTCACCTTTCAAGCTGCTGTGGGGGGATGTTGTAGTTTGCAGCTGTCATTACAGCTCCATGATGCTGTAAGTGGCAAGAACAGCAATGTTACGAGCATAAACCTCTTGAGAAAGAGAAACATGGCTCTATAATCACTGCGTGAAAAAGCCCAGTTGTTGTTAAAAATGATTTATTATCGCATTTCTATTGTGTTAGGACATTATTACCAGTTAACAAATATAGAATGTTTATCTGAGCACAGAAGCGCTATCTATATAAATCAAAACCATACAGAACAATACAGGCCAGCTTCACCAACACAAACACATAACACGTTATACAATTGGCCTCAGGGTGCAGTAATTATTGCATTTATCTTATTTTGAGCTTTAGCAGTCCTACCTTGAGCTCTCCTGATTACATTTACATCTAGGAAATTTATGGATTTTTTTTTTTACCTGTTATCTAATTTATGTCTCACCTAAGTCATTGGAATAATTTAATAAATTCTAGATGTGTTCCAGGAAACTGTCACTCCAAACCCCAAATCATAAAATAATCTCCAACTACAAATGTTTTTCCTATCTCAGCTGCCTCTCTTTCAGTGGCACAATCCTGTATGAACTCTCATCAAGTCTTTGAAAGAACATCCAATTAGACTTCAGAACCTTACAGAGCACCCAAGCTCGTCTTCAAGACTTTCAAATGATCTTTTAATGATTGCTGTCTTTGGCCCTTCTTCCATCCTCATCCTTCTTGATCTCCTGGCAGCCTTCACTCTTTGCACAGTAGATCAAGATGTGCTCTCCTCTAAGAAGCTGAGGGAGTATGCTGGATCGGCAACACAGTCCTGAAATGGATCACAGCTCTGCTTCAGAGCCAAACCTGAGGTACATGCCAGCCTAGATGTGGATGAGCTGCAGCTTTGTAATAATTAAGTAGGACTATAATTATCAAATCAAGTTATATATATATATATATATATATTTTGTCTTTTTTTATCGGAACTAAAATGATAACAATGACTTTGGATGAATGGGTAACTCAGCTCAAGAACAGGGTAGTGAAAACACTAAAAGACACAACCTCCATGTCATCTTTAAACAACACTCAGCACATCAATAATGTACAGCCCAACACACATGATGTGCTAACAAAGCTACAGTTGGCTTCTTATTGGAATTTTTCATTCCACCTTAAAAGATGTAGCCGTAACACGCTGGCATCTGTACACAACTACTACTATGACTAATGATAGTAATAGTTCATTACTTTATGACGAAACTAGTGAAGATTGAAATCAGACTAACAATATGAGGTGTGCCAATAAATAGATGTTCCAGAGGTGCTATGATATGAGTAATTAATAACTCGATCCATGGCTGTGATAATTATGTAGTGATAAATAGTAGTGATCTTCTTGAGTCCTTTTGGAGCTGAATTAAAGATGGGTTACATGCTATAATTTGAAATACTACCGAAGAGAACTGTGATTTTAATCTAGTATGAATCTGCAATGAACTGTGTTATAAAGCCCTGCTCCAGCTGGATTAGTATTACATGGAGACGTACTACAATTTCAGTGAATTACAGATGAGATTTTTGTGCAGTACAAATTGGCCACATCCAGAGTCTTTTTTTTTTCAAGTCTACTAAATCATAATTCGCCACAATTATTTGCCAAACTCATAGCTCCCTTAATAATAGCAGTCCCATTTAGATCGACCTCTCAATAATATAATGACACAGTGTGATAGAAAAAGAATGGCAGACGAGGCTAACAGCTAAAATGGTGCCTGATTTGACTCAATTCTTTCCTCTTTAAGGTCCTGAGGAGACTATTGAAATCTAGAACATTTTGCCTGTCACATAATGCTAAATTTTTAATGTCCATGTGCTGATGTTTCTGTCTGGGCCATTTAGGGTAATTTGGGCAAATTACACAACTTCTTAATCCTGTATGAATCAGCCAGTCAAATCCTGCACAAATTACATTACAAGACTTCCTCTGGTAAAACTAATCCATCTTGAATTAGATTTAAGCCTGCTAAGTAATAATTCCAGAGCAAATTACCTACTTTAATCTGCCAAACTCAGAGCTCCCCTTTTTAATAGTAGTCCTGTTTGATACAACACCATAGTAATGTAATAAAAAACAGATAACAAATGGTGCCTCCCTTTTCTTGTGACCAGAAGACAAGGCTAACAGCTATATGGATCTTGATCTGACCAAATTCCTAATCCTTGAGTTCATGACAAGACTGCTGAAATCCACAGCAAGTTGGTGTACATTCTCTCCCTCATGCAGTTATCATGTACCATCATCAGGAATTTCATCTGATAACGGTCATTGCCCCACACAGCAATGAGATGTAAAGTCCCCCCTTTGTCTAGTGACACACAATGTGTTGTTTTCGGAGGTATCACGCCTGAAGCATAGTGATGAAGTAAACACCCACGGAATGTTGTTCCTGTCTGGGTTTTTTGGGATAATTTGGGGAAATCACACATTCTTCATCCTGTATGAATAAGCCAGTCAAATCACACACAAAAGAAAAGGTCAAATCTCCTCTGCAAAAAGTAATCCAACTCAAACAGGGCTTTAGTTTAGCCTCACTCTGCTGCTTTCTGACTGCAGGTCACATCATGTGTAACTACTTTCTCCCAAAGCAGTGTGTGTGGAATTATAATATGGCATTTGGGTAAAGGAAGTTTGAGGTGACATCCAGGGTGGCCAATCAGGTGACACTGCGGCCATCTCAGCCATCCCTCAGGACTGAAGCTTAAGGGTAATATAGTAAATAACTAAAAAACTAGGCCAGTACTATTCTATTAATACTAAATATACTATATATACATACATACACACACACATATATATATATATATATATATATACACAAACCGGATTCCAAAAAAGTTGGGACACTAAACAAATTGTGAATAAAAACTGAATGCAATGATGTGGAGGTGCCAACATCTAATATTTTATTCAGAATAGAACACAATTCACAGATCCAAAGTTTAAAATGAGAGAATGTATCATTTTAAGGGAAAAATATGTTGTTTCAAAATTTCATGGCATCAACAAATCCCAAAAAAGTTGGGACAAGGCCATTCTTACCACTGTGTGGCATCTCCCCTTCTTCTTACAACACTCAACAGACGTCTGGGGACAGAGGAGACCAGTTTCTCAAGTTTAGAAATAGGAATGCTCTCCCATTCATGTCTAATACAGGCCTCTAACTGTTCAATCGTGAGAGATACAGCTAAATGAAAAGTATAGAGAATTTACATTTACATATTTTTGCTAACAAAGTACTGAATTTTTCAGTTTCTGGTAATTATTGTGTTCCAAAATCTGTTCTGTTGTGTTTTATTCATTGCAGTAATATGCACTGTTAATATTTCATTCAACATTATTTAAAAAGACAACAAGCAGTTCAACCAGTTTTATTCAAATCAATACTTTCGATGGAACAATGCAAAGCAAAATTTTATAAATTTTATTCAAATCTCAAAAACATTTCATGCATATTCTGTCTATTATCAGAAATTCTAGAGCTGATGTTTTATTAGCTTATTCTGAAATATGTTTTCTGTGTTTTGGTAGCTGTTACAGCATTTGGCTGAATTGTGTACGCAGAGCAGAGTATGAAGACTTTTTTAAAAAGCAAACAGTAATACTGACATATAAAGCCTGAGATTTCAATAGAATGGACTAGGCACTGGACGGGCCGGGACAAGTCCCTGTGGTGTGCTGTGTGTGTAAGTAGCAGAGCGAGTGAGAAAGAGAGAAATGCATTGTCGTTTGTAACGTAGGCCGATTATAAAATGAATGGAGAGCGTGCAGAACAAACAGCATGTGCTGGCCAAACACAGACATGCACATACCTAGAGGTGTTATTAGCCCACTGTATCCTCCATGTGGCCATCTGCAAATGTCACTGCCACCCAGAGCAAAGCATAATGATAACAACAAAGGAAGTTAAACCATGAAGGTTAGCTAAAAAGAGATGGGGAAACCTCTAAAAGCTTGGGATGTCTGTGTGAAAGTTCCATGAACAAGATTCATGTATCAATGATGAATTTAGATTTCTCAACTGTATGTGGATGTATATGCTACAACACCTGTCTCATCAACGATCAAATTTGTCAGTTATCATTTGGGTACAATTTTTAGCGCTGCAGTGACACTGATGTGGTGGTGCTGGTTGTGCCGTTGTCTGTGTTGCACTGGTACGAGGGGATTAGGCACAGTAGCTCATCTGCTGTTGCACAGTTTGTGTTGGACATCCTCTAGTCCTTCACCAGTGGTCACAGGAAACTGCCCACAGGATGCTGCTGACTGGATAGTTTTGGCTGGTAGTCTATTCTCAGTCCAGCAGCGACACTGAGGTGTTTAAAAACTCAAGCAGCACTGCTGTGACTGATCCACTAATACCATCACACACACACTAACACACCACCACCATGTTAGTGAGAATGATCCAGTCTTAAGGTCAGTGGAGATGATAAAATGCACAGTAAGTGTAGAAGCAAAGAGATGCACTGTGGTTTCAGGTACCCTTAGGTTATTATTATTATAAGATTAAAATGTTATCTGTCTTTTGGAATCGAAACTTGAAGAGTAAGCATGGTTTTCTTAAGTGGAACTTGAGGGTCAAATGTTTTTGTCAGTTTCAAAGAAGACCTTGGGGATGCTGAAGCGCTCCTTGCATCTTTCTGGGAACATAAGAGGCAAACAAAAGCTCAAACTGATTTTGTTTTGAACTTTTCATTCTCAGGACAGAAGTCAACATCAAATGTTTTAGCTTGGGCCTGTTTTTGTAATTCTCTTATGGTTCAAAACACTCTGAAGCAATTCAAGTTTACATAGTTTAGATAAATTTGAAATGGATTCAAATCCAGTTGAGGTATGTGTGCCATTGGCAGGGATCCTTTGGTGTAGATAGTCAGCACATCCCTATTTGAAGCATAATTCAGAGACAGGCATATATCACCAACTTGGGGGATCTACAGTTAACCTTTTCTTTTGGCTCATTATAATTGACTTACACACCACAAGTTCTCCTCGTTGTCTCACACATTGCAAGTTCTTCTCAGCTAATTGGCCCTTTTATAAACTTACAGCTAGAACACTGACTACACAACTCTTTACTCCGTATTTTGAGATTATGGTTATTTTATAACCATATATATCTAATAGCTGGCGTCACATGCCACAAATTTTAAAAGAAATACAGACATTTTTTTAAATGCACATAATGTTTTCATAAACACACAAAAGCAGAATAATTGATAAAATATACTTATATACAGAAGATTGTATACAAAAAGATGTATGCACAATTACTGTTAAACTCAGCAGGTACTTGTAGAGTAACAAATTCAGAAGAATAGCTCATTTAAGTTTTTAGCAGACTCGTTTACACTTGGACGATCAACAAAATATCATTTTAACATGCTTTTATAAACACACAAATCCGGTGTTGCAAATATGCATGCTAGAATCCTTAGATTTCTGATGAAACAAAAATAAGCAGTGTCCTTATAGGTAGTTCATAAGAATAATAGTTCTATTATTAATAGAATAATAAGAGTGGTTTAGGTTGACACTGCTCTTCGTAGAGTTACTAACACTAAGCTATGATTAGCATAACCGTCTTCTAGCCTTTATTAGAACTTCAGAATAATTTGTGCTAAAGACATGAAACACATAGAAGAAATCATCTTCAGGATCAGTAAATAACTGGCTCGATAAATGACCCATAATCCTGATAACAGCCCTCTGCTTTTAGCCTTCATTATATTAATTAAATACAGCAGCATCACATACCTATTAGAACACTCAGCAGACCAGCCTTTACTAACCAGCCTGATTTTATTCAGCTTTGACCAAGCATCAGCAAGTGCAGCAGCTCCAAACTTCACACATAATGGAAGCTGTTATACTTAATTTTAGGTCTCTGCTATTAACCTTCATATTATAACAAAGGGTAAAATAGCAGAGAACCTTCACTTTGTATGAGCTTTTCATACTCACACTTCTCATTTACTTTAGAGAACCATTCATTGAGTGGTTCCTCTATGGCTTTGTCCCAAATAAACCTTTTTAGTATTTTTGCTTTAGTAGCTGTAAGGTATGGATGGCAGAGTGTTTTTGTTTCTTTGCTGAAGAATTGCCATGCTGTGCTTTTACAACAGATGTTCTTTCAGATTATCTTTCAACTGACTATAAAAGCACATTGTTCATGTTCATAAAATACATCCCTCACATCTGCAAACATAATAAAACATTATGGTTAGTTACAGAGGTATTTTTCTCGCTGTAACTGTCTTTGATCAGTTTGGATCATAGCAATAGCTCATTTTCGGAGGCTTGCTGATCTAGAGGCAAGCCTGCACATCAGCATTCTAATAATGACAAACATGTTCAGCAATCATAAGCAGAGATTTGAAATATGCATATTCATATTGCAAGTATGAGCTTGGCTAGAGGGTGTTTAATTACAGAGGATTATAGTAGCAGATTACTGCCTAGTCTTTTGGGCTGCAAATTGGATGCCTCATTATATATAAGCTACTTTATTATCAGTAGTTTTATACCATGCAATAAATGCATGGTCAATAATACCTGTTACAGTAGACTGTTCAGAGAGCAAACACTTCTTTTCTTCTTTCCTCTTTATCCTTAACATATGTCCTTTCATAAACAGCACCGACCACAGGTACACCTACCATTTATAGACATACAGGGGTTGGACAATGAAACTGAAACACCTGGTTTTAGACCACAATCATTTATTAGTATGGTGTAGGGCCTCCTTTTGCGGCCAATACAGCGTCAGTTCGTCTTGGGAATGACATATACAGGTCCTGCACAGTGGTCAGAGGGACTTTAAGCCATTCTTCTTGCAGGATAGTGACCAGGTCACTACGTGATGCTGGTGGAGGTTCGTCCTTCTTGGTGGTATGCTGACATTACCCTGGATAACGTGGCTCTTGATACATCACAAAGACTTGCTGTCTTGCAGGTGCACCAGCAAGACGTGCACCAACAATCTGTCCTCTTTTGAACTCTGGTATGTCACCCATAATGTTGTGTGCATTGCAATATTTTGAGCAGAACTGTGCTCTTACCTGCTAACTGAACCTTCACACTCTGCTCTTACTGGTGCAATGTGCAATTAATGAAGATTGGCCACCAGGCTGGTCCAATTTAGCCATGAGACCTCCCACACTAAAATGACAGGTGCTTCAGTTTCATTGTCCAACCCCTGTATGTCAATGTTTGGACACACAATACAAACTTGTGATGAGTTTCAAAAGTAAAATGAACTAACATGCTCTGCTCTCCTCTAAACTCACTTAAACATGGATGTTTAAACATCTCCAAATGACTTCAGGTGCACTTTGTAGGCTTACAGTTACGGACTGTAGACCATAATTTTCTATACAATGTACCAGCTGCCTTTATTCATCAAAGGAATGGGAACAGTTGACACTGTGCTGACATTTTAGATATATTCTGTATGAACCCGGTGTCTGAGCTGCGGAATAGAGCAGCAAGCCCTCTCTTTCTTAGTTAGCTGGTTAATGCTCATTTGGGGTCAGCAATATGAATACCTTTGAAAGAAAAGCTGATGATAGAGAGAGATTACGGAGGGATGAGCAGTTTGTATGTAAGAAGCTTTTGGTTTTGATTAAAATCAAGTTCATTTCCTGGTTTGTAAATACAACCTAAAATATAACCCACGATACACGCTGTTCAATCAATACCCCAGCAGCATACAGTAGTTAGACAGACGCATTAGTAAAGCAGCTATGACAGGTACATGGTGTGTTTGACCTGATGTTTCCAGTACAGACTTGCACTGGGCTCTGTGTTGCAGTGCAATACTACATGAATTAAGGAACAGTTTCTACCCCCAGGTCATCAGAACACCTCACATCCTCCTACAACCATTCCACCTCAGGCTACCCTGCCACAAGGATCTGACCAGTAATGTAGTTCATTGCTTAGTCCTCTCCCCTATGAGATGACCACTAAAACATTTACAGACTGCTTAACTGCACAGATGCATGTTTTGTACATATCCTGGTGATGCAATGTGTGATTTCTATATAAGGACCAGTATTATTATGTTTTACTGCATTATGTACACTATATGTATGATGCATGTATAGTTAACAATACTTGAGCCTATATTTGGCTACTATTGCACACTTCTCTCATTTGCACTAGTACTGCATACTGTATGTATGTTCTGCTACTATACCTTTCAGATTAACATTACGCACACCACCTGTTTTAAATGCACTTATATTGTACATTTTCCTAATTCATATCCATACATACATTTTCTTTCTTATCTTTATTGACTACTTAGTATTTATATTGTCATTTGTTCAGAGTGCAGGGTAAGAGATTCATTGTACAGTGCAAGTGTAAATCATGGTGTATACACACATATATACATATATATATATATATATATATATATACATACACACAGCATATACACTGGAGAGAAACGAATGGATAAATGTGGACACCTTTGTCTTCATGCACCTAGGCATGAGCATCTACACTGTAATAGCTTGTTTACTCATAGTTTTCTCAGTGGGCTGGTATGATGGTATTGGCAGACTTACATGCACACATTCTTTTCTTCTCTCCAGCGTATGTTAGCGTACCCAGCAGATAAAGATAAAAGGGCAAGCAGCAAGTAAAAGGCAAGCCTCGGATGTTCCTTGCCCATTGTTTGAAGTCGGCAGGTCAGATCAGTATCCACTTGAGACCTAAGATCAGATGTTCTTCAACAATTCTAAAGGTCATTGCTGCTCCTCTGAGAAGTGCCTGTGTCTGTGTTTCCTGACCAAACGTGTTAGCGCCTCATTTCTCTAGCCACAATATCCAACCTGAGAATCAAATGCTCAAAATGTGAGTGATCCGATTGTAATTCAATCACAATGTGGTTCAGGAGGTGTGTTTGCACCTGGCCTTTTGAATAAGATCATGCTAAATCTGTATGTATCTGTATTAACTTGTAGTTAAATCAGCTACGTTTGGATTGTGCTGTAACTTAAATCAGTCTTGTATTTACTAGAGCTAAAATGAATGAGCCTCACCAACAGTAGTGTATGGTGTAAACATGTTTTTTGTATGTGAAAGGGTGAAGAGGTGGGGTTGGGGTGGGTGTGTTCCAATAAGTAAGGCCTACTAAAATGAATAATGATCAGCCTTATCTCTTTAAGTCTGTTGATTCTGAGTATTGTAAACAACTGATATTATGTCTGTTCTGGTTCTGACCCCTAGGCTTTATCCTAAGTTTGATCTTGTCTTGTCCTTCATGTTTGATCGTGTTTTGTTGATGTGTATAATTGCCCGATTGTTTAATAAAGCTTATTTGATTTTTTGCTCTACATGCTTTGGTCCACGTTTTTGTCTGTGTCAATATGAAAGCAAAAATCATTTTGAAAGTATTTCTCTTCCAGTCTAATTCAAGCAGAGAGAATAAATAAATCAGTAGATACTTATATATTTCATATCCATCCCACAATAACCCACAGAATGGACCTTTTTATATTTTCAAATACTAAGGCTGTAAAAATATTCAAAAGTAGTCAGGGTACGAGTGTGCTAGCCAGTCAAATATGTCGGATAAAGGTTTTTTGAACAAAATTTGACTCCTTTTAAAAACCTGACAAGCACCTGATTTCAGAATACTTTCTTATATTATTGAATTTGCTTTTTCTTTCTGTCAAATCTTTCTTTAGATCATATAGGAAGGGTTTTGAGAAAGAGAGAGAGAGAGAGAGAGAGAGAGAGAGAGAGAGAGAGAGAGAGAGAGAAAGAGGAAGAATACTGCACTGCAATATGTTCTTTTGCCAACAGATCTACAGAGGCACTGTGCAAAAGTCTTCCATTTATTTTCCTGTCAAATGACACAGAGAGGAAAGCAGAATACATGTATACAACAGAGCACACTAAAATTCCAGTATCTAGCATGTGCACTCTGTGCCCTCATTACAGCTTCCACTTTTTCCAGGAGACCTGATTTTAGTACTCGAAGACGGATGGTATGTATTTGCTCCTCAGTCTTAGAAACTTGTCATGATCCCATATGCATTCAGTGGTGTGGAGGTCTGGGCTCTGGGGTGGTTAGTCCATCCTTCTGAGCACATCAGCAGCTTCTATGTTTGATATGCATTTGTGTTTTCTTTAATTTCAGCTTCTTACAGCTACATATGCTTTCAGATATGTACAGTGGAAGGACGGACAGAATCACCTGTGGATTTTTTCAGATCTGTAGTTAGAGTACGGCTTGATTTCCTGAATTGGAATACTAGTGTTGTGGATCTATTGGTGTGATGGTGTGCTGTCACAGTAAAGACAAGGCACATAGTGAGCTGAAGTTCCTGCACTAAGCGAACTTTAGGATGTAGCACACAGGTTTGGGGCAACCTGTCACAGTGATTTTGAAATGAAAAACCATTTGTCCATGAAAGAGCCTCTTCGAACTAAAGAGAAAAAAAGGGGGTTTTAAAATAAACAAGGAAAAAAGAACAAATTTAAAAGGCCTAAGGAAAAAGAAGGGTAGTACAGATAGAAAGACTCCAGATGACTCTTTATCAGATGAAGATGAGTGCTTACGCTTTGTTTGTTTAGAGACATTCTGGAACAGCTGTCCAAATGAGACTTATATCCGGTGTGAGACCTGCAAACAGTGGGCTCATAAAGAGTGCACCACAGGCCAAGCAATTTTCTGGGAGCTAGAACTGTGATCAATGAGTTTGAGATCAGATAACCAAGAGTCCACTGGGATAAAAAATGCAAATAGCATTGTTTTGAATGAATGCTTATAGTGTTTTACTTGTAAGACTGTTTTACTCTTTGTTCTCAAAAATACTGGATTTCCAAAAAAATATATTTTTCTATGTATGTATATATGTCTATATGTATGTATGTATGTATGTATGTATGTATGTATGTATGAATGTATGTATGAATGTCTGTAGAGGACAAAGAAGGTGTAGCCATTCTCATCTTCCATGTGGTGTGGATGATACTGGTATCTACACACACGTGTATAATACGAGGAAGACAGTGTGAGTCTTTCTCAGTTTGTTCATTAATCGCCCCAGGCTGGCTCGTTGTGAATCAGTGCCAACTGGATTTCATTTATAAAGCAGACTGTCATAGCTGTGTGCCAGCTGGCCCTTTGTTACTGCCCTAGTCATTTTCCCAGTTATTTTCAATTTGAACTGGGTGCATTAGTTAACACAACAAAGTCAAACAGGATAGGAATAAGGTAAGATCATTCCATTCTTGTTTGCAGAATGGGATTTTTACACGCAGTCACACACACACTTCCATAGATACATATATTTTTTTTCAGTACATGCTAACACACTCACACACATACTCACACCTCCAAACCCCCAGTGTTGTTATTGTATACACTCAGAATCCTACTACACATTTGTGAGTACATATTTTCTTTTCAGTACATGCTAACACACTCACACACACACACACACACACACCTTGAAACCCCCAATGGAGTTTTTATATAGGCCTATGCTCGCAACCACATTGCTAACACACTAGTATTTGCTAGTATTGCAGTTTAATCAAAGCTTACATAGTGCAGCTTTAAATGAGTCTGCGAAGTGTGAAGAATTTTTTGAGGGTTAAGGAACCCCTGCATCATGTAAAATGTCAGTACTGATTACAGACTTTTCCTAGAGCCACAAAAGTCAAGAATCATACTTTTGCTTAGTGTAGTCAAAAGCACATCTTCAGCAATTTCGAATTCAGGGTTTTTAAGCTGGAGGAGAATTACATGCATGTACATTTTTTGTGGGAACGGAAATATGTAGCAACATTTTCTTCCATGCTGAACTTGCATTTGTCCTGAGCTTGCTCCAGCACCTCACAAGGCTAGTGGAAGTAGAAGGTGGCCCTACATCTACAGGCTGGTGAGCTGAACATAAGTTTCAGTCACATCGTGAATGCATATTGCAAATGCATCAGGTGACATATTGCAGTTTGGATACATCTGGTATAAATTGTTCTTTCATATAAAAAACCTTATTCATTTACACTGACAGTTAAAGTTAAACTAACAGTGTACATAATCTGGGGGGTCGGTTGTTACATACATGTGCATATTGCTTTCTGCCCACAAATGAAAGAGTTCTGTGTGAATGCAAAGCACTTCAGTCCAATGTAACTGGCAAGATTTGCTATATTTGCATATATTTGCATAATGCTGTGTAATTGGAGGTAAAGGCACACAGACACTGAAAGGCTGACAACATAAGACACAGTGTATGGTTACGCCTACACCAGATTAGTGTATCCTGGCCCTAAAACTAGAGTTTAAGGGAGCCTTGATCAAATCTTGCTATGTTGCAGAACAACAAAGAGAAGATAAATATGGATACAGCCTAAGGAGATCTAACAGTGCTTCAGTAAAGACCCCTGAGTGAGAGCACTATGATCTATCTGGATCTCCTACGCAATCATGCAAACACTGGAGACATGGTTAAGGTAAAGCGCCCACATGCCTCCTGCAGGGAGAGAGCGAGAGGGAAAAGCATGTGCAAAAAATGATAACCAAACTCAGAAATCATGTTTAAAAAGAACTGATGTAATAGTGATGTAAATTTATTTGATCTTAATAATAATAATAATAATAATAAAACTTTTAATAATATAAGATTAAAAAACGAATAGATAAATCATTAAAATGCAATAAAGTTTTAAGTATTAACACAAATTATAGCTGAAGTAAGATTACAAACATTATGGTTTAAAAAAACAAAACAATTTCCATTACAATGAACTTAACAGTAACAATGCATATACACTGCATTTTGTGACACACCTACACACATTTCCAAAAAAGGTGGGATGTTGTGCAAAATATAAATAAAATCAGAATGCAGTGATGTGCAAATAATTTCAACTCTATAATAATTTTGTTACATTTGATACATAAACAACGATAACATATCAAATGCTAAAACTGCGCAACTATTACTTTTTGAAAAATACTTTATATGGACATTTTGAATTTGCTGCCAGCAACATGTTTTTGAAAAATATGGGCAACAAAAGTGATGCAATGCCAATATAATCACCTGGTGGAACATCTCACAACTAAAAACCAACACTGGATGATTGTGATTTCACAAACACAGACATTTTATTTAGGATGTCTTCTGAGCTTTTATATGTAATGCTGATAATGATAAAATAGTGTTAAGGCAAAATTGCAAAAAGAGTTGTGGATTAATTTGCTTGCCCTCCCATTATGCATGGATTAAAAACAATAAATATATTTTAAGGCATATTTTAAGGTCTTGGGCATCTTTCATTAAAAGTATTCATTTCATGTAGTAACTTTCACTGAGGGAGCTTTTGGAGGTGTCTGTTTGGTCTCCATCCCTTGTGAACAGTTCTGACTGTAAGCTTGTCTAGAATAGAACATTGCACCACTCTGACTTACTGTTTACTTCTTAACTATTTAATTATGCTGACAGTTTTAAACAGTTCCCTTTAAAACCTTATCAATCCAGTAGCTGGTAGCTATTGGTAGCTAATTACTTTATTGAGCATAAAATTCATTTCTGTATTTTCCAGCATTTTTACATTTATCTGTGTGGATAGCAATGCGTAAACTTATTATGAAGTGGTGCTACCGACTACTTGGGAACACTCTTGGGAACACTTCTACAAGCTGTAAGGTGTTATCTTGTGAGTGAAGGTAAAAATAATGCCACGTTCGAGCTCCAATTGTTCACACAGCTTTACTATGAGCATGCTGACCATTGTTCAGCCTTAATTACAAGAAAGCACTTCACAACTAATAAAGGTGTTGGTGCTCCCTTTATTCTGGTAAATACATAAATAATTCAACGCACATATCAAAGGACAAATCAACACAACAAGACTGACATACATTAGGCAGAGAATGTATTCTAGCTGAACCGTAAAATAAGAAAGTACTATTTAGTGGTAATACTGAGTTCAAACTAAGCCCCCCATGTGGAAGTTGCTCCTACGCCTGCTTAGTACTCACTGTTGTTTATTTGCTGCAAAATAAGTGCTAGTGCCATGCTATATTACAGCCACTGTATGAGTGATTAACATAGGGTTCATTCTATGACTTATACACACCACGCTGTAATCAAAAACAATTATGATGAAAAGCATTTTTACCAATATAATTAAATATTTTTTGGCATCCTTTGTATCCTCTTGTGTGTAAACAGAGCTGTATTGAAGAGATGAGATAGATATTTAACTTGTACTGGAGCAAGATGCCTTTCTCCTTTATTACCTAAATTGCACTGGGAATGTTATGTTACAGCAAACTTTAGATTGCTAATTAGATACCACGCATTGTTTGATTTGACTAGAAGTCTGGATTCCTGCGGGACAATATATCATGGCACAGGGCTAATGATTAGTGTCTAGAATGAGTAGATAGCCTAAACAAAACAATAAAGCACCACTAATAATAAGCATCCAAAAACAAAATACTAAAAATAAATAAAAGTATTTGTAAAGTTGGTTTTAGCATTATTAAAAAATTAAACAACATGCAAGTTGCACTTATGTAGGCCACAGAAAAGATGAAGCCTTAAGACAATCAGACATGTGGCAATTTCAACCATGATTAATTAAGATCCAAACCAGGTATACAGAGCTGAGGTTGGGAGCAGGACTAACAAAAATGACACATTTATAATTTGTGACCCTGAAAAAAATTCCAGACCTTATATAGGGGGAGTCAGTCTCTAGCACACGAACTGAGTCAGTCTCTAGAACACCAACTTAATCTGGTAATGAGCTGATGGTAAATAGTGAAGTAGACTAGGGAGTGGGTAGGGTAGGAATAAGTTATGAAGTGGTCAAATTGCACAATTCCACTGCATACTGCAATATTCCAGTCAGCAGGCTTGTTCAGCACCAAAAATCCTGGACAGCTCCCTCCTTATAAACAGTCACTTAGTCGAAGATAATATCAGTTAGCCTCAACATCAGGTGGCGTCACTGCTTACTGGATCTTTATTCATTTGGACAATTTGGTTAGAGCTGTAACATCGATGAATCAGCTCCTGACAGGTATGATAATTAATAGATCAGTTGCTAAAGTTTGGAAAGCACAAAAACATGCTCAGCATGGAGTCCCAAGGCCTGGGATTGAGAAGCACTGTACTATGAAATGCCAAAGAGTGCAAAATACATTCCTAATGAGATTTTCCCTGAATGCCCGATGGCCATATTTATTTTTAATGCCACTCACACAACTAGAAAGAAGAAGTGCTAATACAAGTGTGGCAAATACAAGCATATCATAATTGTATAGTTCATCATTAGCAGTGGGATGAGCCCTGAATATGAGCTGTATGTCTAAAGGGGAAACATTTGTCCCCTGATGACTGATGTATCATTTGAACTACAAATGCTAAATAGGAATATTGCTACATATATGGTACTGAACACCCCATGCAAAATCAGGAAGCCTTGTCAATGGTGTTTATCAAGTGGATTTTGTAGAAATATGCAAAACCTTGGGTAGTTTTGATGCTGACACGTCTTGAAGTAGCGTACTGTGGTGTAAAAAGATCACAAATAGAGCTAACCTTGAAACTCACTCCATTTATTACAAACGCCCAAAGCTGACCTGCGCACATTCCTTACATGGCTAAGTATAATACTCACTCTCAAAGTGCTTCAGGCTCCAGACCAAAGTCGAATGCATTCTGGGGAGAGATTGGGCACCGCCTTAATGGCAGGGACTAGTTTTGATATCCACATATACTGTATTTTAATAAATTAGTCAGATTGAACAGGATCATACAGCACTTACATGTATGACTTAAACATCCTGCATGAAGACAAATATAAATATACACCCACATGTGCCATTCTTTGCTAGCTTAGCTGAGCTATTGAGCTAGTGCTTCAACATGGTGAAAAATTTCCTGAATCATTTTTTTAATAATTTAAAATTGGGCTACATGCACATTATGGGCATTCAAAAATGCAAATAGCCGTCTCAAATTCTTTAAAGTAAAAAAAAAAATAAATAAATACAGAAATAAATAAATAAAAGCTGAACTACGTTGCCATAGCAGTTTAGCTCCTGCTGTCGATTTGGACCAACAGCTTAGAGTGGGTGGACAGCAATCTGTGTCTTTACGTGCGGTTTCAGCCTTTGATGAAAGGTTATTTCTCCTCACCTCATGGTGACAAACACGACGGTCACAAGATAAACCTTAGAAGGCCAAAGCTGACAGACATGGCTAGAAAAAGGAGGGCTTTCTCCCGGCCTTATCTCTTATCACTCTGTCCATCACACTAACCAGATTTCCCCCTCCATTTTTTAAAAATTTGATCTATTACTAAAGCTGCAGCCTGAGGGAAGGGGTTTAAAATGTGAATCTGGAATAGGACTAGAAATATAAAAGCGGCTGTCCTTCAACTTCACCTGGTATTCTTACGATATTTTTGACTAATGGATTCATTAGCTAATTAATGTGGAAATGTGGAAAATTCTGTTAACACCTCCTTTATGTAAACAGGATATGAATCATTGCTACATTAAGTAAGACATGCTAATCAAGAGTTACATCACCTTTGTAGCAACATCTCAGAGGTCCCACAGAGCAGGCTCGTCTGATTATAAAACATGCTTACGTGTTTTTATCCCACTCGTGATAAATGCTCTGAGCTTTATTACTAATCAGAAACAGTGCGGTCATCCTGGATCTAGTACGCATTTGTGATTATGTATTAGAATAGATTGAATCATTAGCCAACTGCTCTTCATTTCTTCAGTGCAGCATTCTGTTGTTTCTTTTCCATAGTGGCATATTCAACCTCCTATTCATCTATTCAGCTTAACAAACTCCCATTTGTATTCAAAATACTACCAGGAAATACACGTGTGCCTGTAAGGGTTTTCAGTGGCTGATATCTTTCATGAATTCTCATGGGGTACAAGCCTAAGGGGCTGTACTGATGTAGCCTGTTGCAATAGCAAGAATGAGTTAGCAGCTTACATTACAAGAGACAGGAAAATACGGTAATCTACTCTATTAACATGTCTTCTTCGGTATTCTTACTGTTGCCAGCATAGACATTTCACTGGTCTATTGCTGAATTAGCCATGTTATGACCAATGATTGATTGTTTTTGTCTATATATACACATTCAATTGTAAAATGTGTTAAAAAATAGCATTATCTTAAACAAAACAAGAAACAGATGCTACAAATCATAAGAAGCAGCAATAAAGTGGTTTTTTTCTGGTAAAAAGCAACATATTTGCACATGGTTATCATCTTTTCACAGACATTTATTCACACTCTTTTACTTTCACTCATTTAGTTTATAAAAAGGGTTTCAGTGCAGATTGCTTTTTAACTGGGGCCAATACAGTGCCGCCAATCAATAGAGAGCTCATTTACACATTTCAGTCAAAGACACTGTAGTCTTGCAGAGCAGAATTCAGAGAGCCTAGTGCATTTAGTCTAGTCTAGTGGCTAAGAACTGCCTACTTTGACATGTGAAACATCAAACACCCAACCACAGAACGCTATTGGGAAGTAATGTATAAGAACAGGCAGTTTTCTAAACAGGCCTGCACCAAAAACTATTAATAAAAAAAGCTAATAAATGTTTTCAAGAACTTTACAGAATAGTAAAGTAAAATGTTGTGCCAAGAATCTCTCATTCTAGTTTTTCAGGCCAGCGGCTACATTTCCTTCAGAAAGCTGTAGTTACAGCATGCAGAGCAGATCAGTGCTTGCAAAGTTTGTTTTTGCATTGGACAGATAAAACCCACTACAGGTAAGTTTGTTCACACAGACATGCGGGTAGCCTATTAGAATGGAGCTGAGAGAATTCCAACAGTCATAGCTAGCTTAGCGTACTATACATCAGAGGGAAATATGTTTTCAGAGCAGGCATAATGATTTCTGGCATTCTAAAAAATGTGTGTCTGTCATTTTTATTTATTTTTTATTCAACAGAATCATCTAGGCCTTCTGGAAGCCCGGCATACATCACTGCCTGTGGGTGTGAATGACTGCCTAGTCAATGCTGTATACCAGACCTGAGAAAGTCACTATAAAGCTGCTGCAAGGTAAAACATATGTTAGTAACTTACGTGTGTCACATGCTTAAAGTAAAGCACACAATGATACACATACAAGGAATTTGTCTTGGTGAGCAAACACACATACACCAATCAGCCACAGCATCAAAACTATGCTACAGGTGCAGCTTGTAGTTCTACACTTACAGGCTGTAGTCCATCTGTTCCTCTGTATACTTTGGTATCCCTCTTTTACCCTGATCTTTAATAGTCAGGACCCCCCCCACCAAGACCACCATAGAGCTGGTCTTATGTGTGTGGTGGATCATTCCCAGCACTGCAGTGAGACTGATGTTGTGGTGGTGTGCTAGTGTGTGTTGTGCTGGTGTGAGTGTATCAGAGACAGCAGTGCTGCTGGAGTTTTTAAACAGCTCAATGTTACTGCTGGACTGAGCATAGTCCACCAACCAAAACTATCCAGCCAACAATGTCCTGTGGGCAGCATCCTGTGACCACTGATGAAAGACTAGAGGATGACCAACACAAACCGTGCAGCAGCAGATGAGCTATCGTCTTTGACTTTACATCTGCAAGGTGGACCAGCACGATAGGAGTGTCTTTTAGAGTGGACAGTGAGTGGACACCATGTGTATACACTCCAGCAACACTGTGTCTATCACACTATCACAACATCACCATGTCAGTGTCACGGCAGCGTTGAGAATGATCCACCACCCACATAATACCTGCTCTGTTGTGGTCATCTTATAGTCTATCCTACCCTATATATACTATACTCCTTTCTAGGATACCACAGAAACAGTCTAACGACACTTTATTGACATAAACGTCTCAGCAATGCTTTAACAAGAAGAAGGAGTACCACGGCAACCTCTGAGCAACACCATAGCAACAAATTACTACTCATTACAATATAAACCCACTTAAACGATCAGATTAATCAACTGTTGAGTGTTTTGCGAGTGCTGTTACATTTTTGAAACATTATCAGCTGGCTTCACAATCCTTCTCTGTCAGACTATTGTTCTCATATGAGTTATGATTGAATTTTTAGAACTCTGTTACTGTAATGTGAGTATAAAAATGTAAAAAGTTTATAAGTAACCACTGTGGTTAGGAAATGGTTAAGACTGTGTATTCTTTTTTTAACGTGTTATACTGATGAGTTGCTAGACCTGCCCTTTAAAACTCTCCTTAACGATGGCAGCAGGAAGCCAGACAGCTAGGCTAGAGTGCAGCACAACTCTTGTCATCACACATTACAGGAATAACTTCCCACCAGGACCACCAGTCAAGTGGTAGAGTGGAGGAAAATAGAAGGGGAAAAAAACAACTTCAAAGGTCACAAACACGCCCACACTGACAGGCACGATCAATAAGTAATTAGCTCAGCGATCAGCTCAAGTTAATCATCCTTCACTTCTTACCTGAATACTGCACTATTTTCAGCCTATTCACTTCTCTGTTTCTACCAACAATGATCTCGCTTCATAAAGAATAAGTCTCGTCTCAATTGTCCAAATGCCTTTGAATGCTCATCACAGCTGCTGTTAGAAATAAAAGAAGAAATAAAAAAAATTATGATAGTTATTATTATAAGACGGTGCCAGATGAATGTGTTTCATATTTAGCTTGACTTTCAGGATGGAATTTCACGGCATTGCATGAAATATGACAATTAACCGTGCTGCTGAACAAAGTAGTTTGATGTTTGGATTTTAATAGGCAAATACTTAAGAGCCTTTGACTGGATAATCACGGCAGTGAATAAAATGTTTCAGCTGGCAACAGTTCTTTTAGGCCTACCCGCCGCAGTCAGTAGCTTCACTTTTCTGCAACAACCATGTTGGGGGACCTATCTCATGGTTGTGAAAAAGATATTACTGTGTTTCAGAGGGGAGAAATTAGCGATCAACCAAGCAATGAAGCAAAGAACACAAATAAGGAGTTGCTGAAATGACTGGAACTGGGTTAAGAACTATACAAAGCATTGCTACTGGAAGCCTGGAAGGAGTGATGGACCATCAACTCCATGGCAGAAATCTGAACAGAAAAGGAACTGAAGGTCTTACGGTTATGTTAAAAGTGCAAGTTAGGACTTTTCCAAACTCATACTGAAACGAGACCTCACTGGATTGGGAATAAACAACTGTTAGGCCCTAAGAAAAACACTTAAATGAGGATTTCAGTATGGCAGTGACCATAGAAATACATAAAAGGTCATGTGGTGAAAGGTAGCATATTTCAGAATGACGGGCGCATCAGTGGTAGGAAAGGAAGTGCATGAAGTGCTGCACCCATCATGCATGGTGCCCACTGTACCCACCTCTAGAGGCAATTGTATGGAGCGCTTTAGTTGGTTGAGTCCGGGTTAAGCAACATTATATAGCAATAAAATTAAGTCAGTTGACTGCCTGATGGCACAGGCATATTCCAGGACAACAGTGCCAAGATTCATTCAGCTCAGATTGTTCAGGGAGCATAAAGAATCATTTTCACACATGAATTGGCCACCAAAGAGTCCTGACCTTACCCCCATTGAAAGTTTATGAAAATCCACACGTATGTATATTCCCAGTAAATGGTGGTGGTTGGTGTGGTGCAGTGGATAACACCACTATACACCAGAAAGCTACAGTCCCATGTGGGAGATTAAGGTTCGATTCCTGGTCTGGGTGACTATCCTGTACTACACCAATAAGAGTCCTTGGGCAAGACTCCTAACACCACGCTGGCCTACCTGTAATCTGATTAACCTTGTAAGTCGTTCTGGATAAGAGCGTCAGGTAAATGTAAACGTCTAATTTGTTATTTTTTATATTGCAAATATACTTTTATACTTATACTTTTTGAAGGAAAATATAGTTTTCCTTAAGTGAACTTTACGTAGTAACATATTAACACATAGATACTTCATACTGTATTGTTTTTGCACTTTAACATATATGACTAGGTTTTGATGTAGGTATTAAGCAAATACTTATACCTTTAACTGCACTTTAACTAGACTTATGAATGGACTACACATAAACTAAACCAGACATACTCAGGATTAAGAACATATTTGTATTCTTTATAAATCAAAAATGTCCTATCAAATACTATCCTGGATGCAGTTGTGTACAAGGCAAGAATACCTAATAATACTTTTCTTAGGTTTAACGACATCAAAAGTACAAGTGCAAGTATTAGTGAAAAAATACTTTTCTATTTGTCAGTATAAGCCCAATATACTTAGGTATAATTGTGTTTAGTATATCACAAATACATTCGTAATACGTAAACTGAAAATGTACTTAGAAGGGTATTAATAGTACACTTGAAAAGTCCTTGGGGAAGCGGGAAGGTCATGTTTCCTGATTGTCCTAGTTTACTACTACAGCATCAGATATGCTGTGGCAGATATTCTACATAATTTAGGCACTGAGAGGAAAATAATGTCATTCAGAGTGATGTGATGTGAACACATGTACACCACAAAAATAGCATTTGTTATTGATGTAAAATCAAGCTTGTTATTTATTTATTTATTTATTCATTCATTAATTTGTTCATTCATTTGTTCCTTCGTTCAAATGTTTTGGGTACTATTCTTCCGTTGTAATGAACGGATTTTTCAAGTTACAGGTCAAAAGCCGATCTAAAAACAAGCATCAGGTCGCTTATTTGTATTTCATGTAACACCTATGCAAAAGGCAGGCACATAGTTTCTATAGTTTCTGTTTCTCCAGTGGTTCTTCAAAGAGCCTTGACCCCAACCCAATCAACACCTTTGGGATGAATCACTGCATAAATAACATTGAGTTATTGTCTTCCAACGTAATTCCTGCTGAATCTGAATGAAGTTATAGATTCTGGCAATGTAATATGAATGTGCTTCTTTCTCATTATCTATTACTTTCTAATCTGCTTTCTTGTGGGATTTGTGTGGTAATGTTTTATTATTTGTTTGTTTTATTGTTCTTTATTTATATTATTTGATTATTTACAGTATAAAGAAAGAATTAAGAGGTTTTCTGTCAAAAGCGAAAGTAGCATTGCTGAATCAGGAGAACAAAAATGTTCAAGTGTGGTGTGCTTGTATTGCTGTGAGTCACACTGTAAAGCCTGTAAGCCTGTAATAGTAACTTAAAGGTCACAGGTGTCAGGTCAGATTTCACAGGAGTCTTCTTGGGTCCATCATATATAGTACACATTTATATCACATGCACAGACTCAATAAAGAAGATCCAGCTCATTGTTTAGGTCTCAAATGCAAAATCAACATAATAATACTGATGAAGGTATGATTCACTTACATTCTCGAAAAACACATCCTTTCATGTGCTCTCAAATATGATTGGGAAAGGTTTTAGAAACACAGCTAGTGTTACAAAATCTTGTTTTGCAAGTTACATGCAATAACTTATTTTTAGAATTTTATTAGATTTTAACTTGGTGATTGGCTACTACTTCTACTACAGATACAACTTTATTTGTTCATTCATTCATTCACCTTCGTAGGGTACAGGAGCCGATCCTGGTGTACCGATAAAGTTGATAAAGATGAAGGTTTCTCGCTAGTTCATACGATTTTTGAAATGAAGAAAGATGTGCTCTGTGTTGAATGTTTGCACGTGTTTACCATGTACAAAAAAACATGAGACTTTGAGTTATGGTAAATTCTGTATTATTCCAATAAATGGTTTGAACAAAAGTCAAGATGCAGTTTTTATTCTATGATTGATCAAAAGACTTTTTGAATAGATTTTTATAGATTTGTCCACCAGGTTGTTCACCAGGTTGTCATATTCAAGCTTTTTAAATTGTCTGTGAAGAGTGCTTACTGATTCCATTTCAATGTAAAAGTAAAAGTTGTGATGTATTTGAAAATGCAAGCACACTTATACTTTAACATCTTTCATTTTTAATTGAGTAATATTTGACCAGTAGTATCTATTAATTTTAGGCAAGGCATGCAGTTGCGTACTTTGTCCTCTTTTTTAAAAAATGTAAAATCTTTGACTAAATCTATAAAAATAAACAGATTTTTTTTTTATTGAGTTGCAAGTGCAGAAAAATGTACACACTTGGACAAAATTTTGGTGCCCCTCGGTTAATGAAAGAAAAACCCACAATGGTAACAGAAATAATTTAAATCTGACGAAAGTAAAAATAAATAAAAATTCTATGAAAATGAACAAATGAAAGTCAGATATTGCTTTTCAACCATGCTTCAACAGAATTATTAAAAAAAATAAACTCCTGAAACAGGGCTTGGACAGAAATGATGGTACCCCTGAAAAATGTGACCAAAGGGACATGTTAAATCAAGGTGTGTTCACTAATTAGCATCACAGGTGTCTACAATCTTGTAATCAGTCAGTAGGCCTATATATAGGGCTACAGGTAGTCACTGTGCTGTTTGGTGACAAGGTGCGTACCACACTCAACATGGACCAGAGGAAGCAAAGGAAAGAGGTGTCTCAGGACATTAGAAAGAACATTATAGACCAGCATGTTAAAGGAAAAGATTATAAGACCATCCCCAAGCAGCTTGATGTTCCTGTGACTACAGTTGCATATATTATTCAGAAATTTAAGATCCATGGAACTGTAGCCAACCTCCCTGGATGTTGACGCAGGAGGAAAATTGATGACGAATCAAAGAGGCGGATAATACAAATGGTAACAAAAGAGCCAAGAAAAACTTCTAAAGAGATTAAAGGTGAACTTCATGCTCAAGGGACATCAGTGTCAGATCGCACAATCTATCAATGTTTGAGCCAAAGTGGACTTAATAGGAGACGACCAAGAAGGACACCATTGTTAAAAACAAAACATAAAAAAGCCAGACTGGAATTTGTCAAACTACATGTTGACAAGCCACAAAGCTTCTGGGAGAATGTCCTATGGACAGATGAGACAAAAATTGAATTTTTTGGTAAGGCACATCAGCTCTATGTTCACAGATGGAAAAATGAAGCATATCAAGAAAAGAACACTGTCCCTACTGTGAAACATGGAGGAGGCTCTGTTATGTTCGTTTGCTCATGAGTAGTGAGCCAAAATAGCTGCTGAGAGGTGCAGAAGTCTCATTGACAGATACTGGAATCGTTTGATTGGAGTGATTGCCTCAAAAGGTTGTGCAACAAAGTATTAGGTTAAGGGTCCATCATTTTAGTCCAGGCCCTGTTTCAGGTTGTTATTTTTTTAAATAATTCTGTTGAAGCATGGTTGAAAAGCAATGTCTGACTTTCATTTGTTCATTTTCATAGAATTTTTATTTATTATTACTTTTGTCAGATTAAAGTTATTTAGGTTACCATTGTGGGTTTTTCTTTCATTAACTGAGGGGTACCAACAATTTTGTCCACATGTGTATATGGTTCTTCTTTCAACCTAGTTCAGAGGACCTCCACACAACCTCAAACACTTCTAGACCAACCTTGGAAGTTCTTTTCAAAGGTCACATTTATAAAAACTATGTCTATTAAATTTAAACCATGCATTTCTTTATGGAACCCAAAGTGGTTCTTCTTAAGCATCACACTTAATACAAATCCAATATACAAGCCCAAATCAGAAAAGGTTGGGACATTATGGAAAATGAAAGTTAAAAAATGCAGCGTCTGTTTGCAACTTCATTCCATTTGTTAATATACATCCATTCTGGCCTGCAATACATTCCAAAAATAAGTTGGTATGGTATAGCATTTGCTTCTCCCAGTACTTAATAGACTTTTTGGGTGATTAAGCCATTCATTCTTGAGTTATTCACCCCACTTCTTGAGGTATACAATAGTGCAGGGTCATCATTCTCCAAACAGGGGACAGGCCTTAAAGAAATCATGTCCGAGCCTTTTCTGATTTTGAGCACCTTTACATCTCTACCAAGAACCTTTCAATTAAAAGAGCCATTTATAAAAGTACCACTTTGCAAGTGTGATCATTAAGAATCTTTTTAAAGTTTAAAGAACCTCCACATAACATTAAAAGTCCTTATTAGAATTTTACATCCAAGAACATTTTAGGAGGCTGCATTTTTAGGAGCATACTTCTTCAGATGTACGTTACTCCGATGGGCCGCTAGCCGAATGACTCTGTGGGGAGCAACTTGGGTGATGTTACATCTAAATAGAATCACTGAGCTGGGATTGCTCTAAATTTCTGCAGGCATTTAGTGCAGCACAGGCCCAGACGTTTTATCGAATGTTTGGATTTTCATCTGCTCCCCAGCGGTGGCGGCAGACTCATTATGGCCTAATGAGGAGAATAACCAAGCATGGAGAATGAACATGGCCTGTGTAAAGTCGTTGGCATTCATTAAAGGTTGACCAGTGTTTGGAACAGAGCTACACGCCCACATGTAATGCTTAATTGCCCCTTAATGTGACCCTGGCCAGGGAAGTCAGCCAAGAAGAGAACAAAGATGAGAAAGCCATCCACATGTAATTACCAATAATGCTTCAACCCACACAATACATTCAGCTAAATGCTGCACATTTTATTTTTATTATCTTTGATTTCTTTCACTCTTCTGTTTTCGTCCCTTGCTAGTCAGAGCTGGAAAAAATCTCTCTGTTGCTCCTGCATGAATAACCAAATGCATGAGCACTAATAAAAAAATAAATGGCTCTGGACGCTTTGCGGCAGATCTGTGCACTTGACGACGGTCTTTGTGAAGAACTGATATACAGAATCTATTAAAACAAGAGCTAAAAGCAAAGCAAAGGGATGAGGCTGACCCATCTCACTTTCTTTATTCCCTTTTCTGTACTAATTTCCTGTTCTCTTATTTATTGACGGTTCCTTTGGTTGTTTCTAGTCTTGTGTTAAGTAGCCATGACAATGATCACCAGCTTTATCCAGTACAAAAGAGCAAACCAAAGGTCAGTGGTGCAGGATGAAGACTGAGCCAGTTCAGTGTTGTTGCTCTGTAGCCAGCTCTCTGTATAAGGCTTTTCGCTGCTTTGATAGCCATGTCTGTGTAAAATGTAAATCACTATCTGGCAAAACCCAGCGAGACATTTTACGTAGGCTAACCAAACCTTTTAAAAACATCATGTAGGCGTTGCTTTTGAATGTGGAAGCCTGTATCAAAAGTCTCACACATGCCCTCCGCCTCCTCATCACCATGCTGGTGGGGCACCTACATTGATCAACAGCTCCACCTGCAGCCACAGTGCTGCCACAGCACCCCAAAACTCCAGCAATCACTTTAAAGCAGGACTTCTCAACCCTTTTCCACCTCAGTGTTCAACTGTCTATCACTTGAAAACATGGATGTCCACAAAGAAGAGCTTGCAGCTTCAGAGCAGCTTAAAAAATATTTATATTTATATTTTTAGTAGAGCAATGTTTGGGAGCCACAATATGCAATGAACATAACATACCAACAGATTAGGTTAACATATGTTGATGAAACATTTCATATCTCTTTTTTCTTTTTCGCTGTTTGACATGATTTGAAAATCTTGACCATTGTATTGTGTGTGTGGTTTAATGTACCACAAAACAATTGCATTCATATATTCATTCATTCATCATCAAAACTGCCTATGCTTCTTGGTGGTGGTGGTGGTGGTGGTTGGCAGGGGGGTGGTCATGGTGGTGGTGGTGGTGCTGGAGCCTATCCCAGTGCTCAGGAAGGCAGAAAATAACTTGGACAGTCCACCAGTCCATTGCAGGGCAGACACACTTACATATATTGTATACTGAGTAAGTGAGTGAGTGAGTGAGTGTTCATGTGGTCCTTAACATCACAAGTTGTTTAAGTAAAACCAGTAAAATTGGTAAGTCAGTTTCTAGTATAATTCTGTCTTAGTCTAATTGTGATTTCTAATCCAGGTTTTATCCTGGACTAAAATCAAAACACGATTCAGAACAAGTAACTGGAGCTGTATGGCACTTTCACCTATATAGCACTCTCATTATATAACACTCTCTTGAGAAACATTTTAACTGCGCTTTAATGACTGAGTAAACAGCGAGATCTATTATGCAGGTAAACCTAACCTCTGAAACAGAATGTAACACATATAGAGACTATTTAGGCTTACTAAGGGGTGGGCCACAATATGTGGTGTGTATTATTGTACATAATTTCATGTCTCCATTTTTGTTTTGTTTTTTCAGATTTACATTACAATGTGTGTAAATGTAATGAAACCACAAAAAATAGCTCTCCTTATATAGCACTCTCTTTTTATTGCTCTGACAGCCATGACTGAATAAACAGTGAGATGTTTTATGCAGGTTAACCTAGCCAGAAAGCAGGGCATGTTCCCAGAACATTGACTAACATTACCTACAAGTTCTAATAAAGTTTTAAAGAAAATGTTTTAGAATAATGTTCAAAGAATATTTTTAAAGATGATAATTCCAAATAAGGTTCCTATATGGTTAAATGTTCACTACAGTTGCTGTGTGCTAAAAAATAAAATAGTCAAATAAAAAAACAAGCAACAAAAAATTTAACCTACAAAAATGTGTTCCAATATGTGCTATGATTTGTTGCTGTACCTCCTATGGCCACCAGGTGGTGAGCAGTCCTATAAAATTATGTACGGTCTGTAAACATGTTTCATATTTAAATAAAATTTGCCTACTTTAAAACTCTGCGGAATCCTATCGGGAAGAAATAAAGAAAATTATTATTTTAAGTAATTTTTAGTCTTCCTTTTAGATTTCTTTTGATCTTTTCACATTTATACAGGCTTTATCACAAAACTATTTTATCATCCAGAGAGGCAGCCCAGTTTTAGTAGGCTTCAAATATAGTCTAAAATGAATGATTTCTTCATGACAGAGGCCATGCTAAGACAAAAGCCTGTGCTGTAGGTTTGTTTTTGTTTCTTTGTCTAATGGGACTTTCCCCCATGTTTGCACGAGGAGTTAGGAGTGTTCTGAGAAAGCACAGTCAATGGATGCTCGCAAAGCGTGGTTTACCGAGTGTACTATTGATAAGCAAATACATGCAAATTGGATTTTAGGCCCATATTAAATAAGCATTGGCCTCTGTATGCCTAATTTGAATTTCAGGTAAGTGCCCCTCCCTGTTTGCATAGGAAAATCACAGCAGAGACTTAACCTGAACTCCAAACTCGGCCCTGCAGGTTTAAAAGAAAACAGAAGTTGAAAGAAAGGTGAGGCTGTCTGTTTGTTTTATCCCGTTGGATTTTATAATGGGTTTCCCTTTTATTCCAACTACTTTATCACACTTTCTAGAACTTGTTGACTTATAGAGTGGCTTTTCAAACCTGTGTAAGAGAGTTAAACAGAGGGAGAGTAAACTTCTTAGCTCTTCTACATCTTAAAACCTTAAATCTTGTGATTTCCTTTCGCCTCCCCCTCTGTTTAATGATGTCAGGATGGCTTTGGTTCTCAAACTTGCAGTGTTCGGGGATGAGGCACAGGCGGTTAAGGGAAAGTCACAAGACACATGCTCCAGGGCTGAACCAGGCTTTTGCATGTCAGCTGCGCTTCAGGCATACAACTGCTTCAACTGAAGTCACTTTGAAAGTCCACTTTTTACTTACATGCTGAACTTTTTACTTTCAACAGATGAATTGAGTCATTGCGCCGGTGCTATTATTGTGCCTGCGAGTTGATAAGAGCTTGTTTGGTCATGCTTTTTTTGTTGTGCTTTTTTTGTCCTGTTACTTAGGTGAATGGTTTACTGAATGTGCACTTAACAGGCCTACAACATCTGCTCCGGGGTTTTGATGTCTATTTTTAGAGACAAAAAAATAATTTTTTTTAGCTGTCATATACAAACATCATATTAATGTGTTTTTCAGCGTTGTTAAAGTAACCAATGCCTCTAAACCATCATCTCTGTCTGGAGTGTCAAAGTACTGGGACTACTTACCTTACACTGGAGTATGTGTATACATAAATGGAGGAAACATGCTCTATAGTCTTAAAAGCATATTCCTATCTCTTTGACCCTATTATTTTTCCCTCTTCGTCTATCTGAATGGAGGGCATTGTAGTTTTTTTCATCTTCCTTAGGGCTTTTTTTTTTTTGCCTCAGTTCCGCTAAAAGTTTGTAGAGTGGGAAAAGTTGAGAAGTTGGTGCTCTTGGTACTCATTCAGGACCACTTTATGTTTTATTTTCAGACTGTGTTAAAGGAAGTTCATTTATGAAACCGCTGTGGAGCTTTACAAGGCAAAGTAAGTTTCTCCTTCCTGGTTTTAACTCATTTTAACACCAGTCTGGAATGGTGACAGCATTGTGCCTGTATTAAAGTTTCTTTTATTGCTCTTCCATTATAAGCAAAGAAACGACTGATAGTAACCATCAAAGGAAATTTGTTTTAGTTGGATTAAGGCTTGCCTTTATTGTATTTCGATTGGAATTGCTGAAATCAAAAACATATGTGTTGGTATATGATGGTAACAGTGCCTTACTGTATTATTATGGCTGTTCCTTACTTAAAGACAGATGCATCTAATATATCTAGTGGCAGCTTTAGATCCCCTCACTAGCATGCCTGATAGAATCTTGACCAAAGGATTGCCCAATCCAGTCTTTTTAACTCAATACACAAATGCTTGGGGAAGCTAGATCTTAACATCATACTGGATGTTTTATATGTAATAGTGTATATAACTGTGTTCATAAAGGCAGAAGTCTTACACTCTTTGTGCAATGTTCAGCAGAATTGGCAAAATACAACTTTGTCTTCTCTAATTCCAATATTCAGACATTTAATCCATATTCTAAATTTCTTTATTTTTCTTTGCTGTTCTTTATTAAAGCACTTAAGATAATTACTAAATATAGGCTGTAGTGCTCAACCTACATAAACAATGTACTAACCCACAGCAAAAAATACACAGCTAACAACATAACAATGACACACTGTAACTGTGTGCTATTTCAGGATGGATTTTGTGAGTGCTGACCATGCTTCTAACACATGGTAGTAGGAAGAGAAAGGATTGTTGGACTGGAGGAGGGAACAGAAGGAAAGTTGGGCTGGGGTTTTGGGTGACTTCTGCTTTTAGCTAAACGGCGAAACCTTCTTTGATGGACAGAAGTGGGACGAGTGGGAGGGTGTGAAAATAATATCACAGGAAAGGGAAGAAAAAGATAAAATCTTATTTAAAGTTAGATTGAGGAGGCAACAGCAAACTATACTCTAAACTCAATCAATGACACAGTGACAATCGGACAAATTAGAATTTACTCAGATTACTAGAATTAATATTAATAATTAATAATATTACTTATTGTTTTAGAAAGTACTTGACACAGTTGCATGGAACCAACCAAGATAACATTTAAAGGTAATTCAACATTTTATTCATTTTATTGGCTGCTGTACTTCAATAGGATTGAAACGGTGATACCGTTTGAAAATGATGACCCCATACTTCTCAACTTGCTGTCTTTTGGATTTCGCAACATAGTAACAAAGAAATTATTATACACTTATGTCAGGTTTGTTTCCTGGATGTAGACATTAGGCTGGGATAGGGGAGCAACTATTTGCACAAATATAATTTTATGCTAGAATAGTACAGCTGGAATTACTGATGATAGTATAGGAAATATTGCTGCTCATATAAAAGTTGAGTGTTTACAATTATGTTAATCCACAGACTCATTGCCTGAAATCTTGACCATGATTAGCCATTATACCAACAGTCACAAGCAATTCTAAATGATCACTGGAATTAATTTTAGCATTGACAGCATCAACAAAAACACCAAAATGCTGTTGTAAAAAAGTTAAGGAAGCAGATTCATAATAATCACACCTGGCCTAATGCACTAGAATTCCTAAATAGTCCCGTAAAACCTAGTTTTGAAAATAGAAAGTGCCTGGAACAGAAGGGAAGTGATCAAATGTCCTAGAAACATCAGTGATGTATGGAAAACTGTGTGGCAACAGACTACAGAGATTGCATTTGTTCACATAGTTCTATCTGCTAATGCCTAGTTTGGTTATCTATTCATTCCTATTGTAATCTGTAATTTTTCAGTTACCACATGTTTTTTTCAGGTAGTTCCACTAGCAAAATGTCCCTGTAACTCTGCTATGAGATAAATCGAACACTGTGGGTTCTCTGTGTGAAATACTGTGAAAGGAAAATTTTAGAACCGAGATGTATTGGCAGATAGTCAAGGATCCAGTATCAGTATCTTAACTGAAGTATAATATGATGTTCAATTTTATTGCAGTCAGTTTTCATTTATAATCCTTTGTTTTTAACTTACAAAAGAAATCTATTTGCATTATATTTATATGAAAATAACTGAAATCTGATTTGTTGACTATTTAAAATGTAATTTTTTTTTCTTATTTTCTGATTTAATTTTTGAATTTAAATCGTAAATTGTATTTCTAAGACTGTAAAATAGCAAATAAAAGTTAATTAAATGTTAGCATGTAATTAGAAAGTTATAATCTGATGATTTTAGGATCTATGTTATTTAGTCAGCAACATTTTCTAATAAAGAAAACTCTTGATGTCATTTATAGGTCAAATTTGATTGGTCCTTGTCCAGAACACTGAAAATATAACAAGGTTAAAAAGACAGCAGTATCTGTACTGTGACCTAATGAATAGTTACTATTCACTTTGCCACACATTTTCTTTTGCCATAGCACTGCGGCTTTTATGAGTCTGAGTCAATGGGGTCAGTTAAAGCTTATGTCTTTTGGTAAAAGAAAGAATTTCCACATGCTTTTCACGTCACGTTTACACTAACTATTAAATTCTTAGTCACATGAAAAGAAACATTTCTATTATTACGTATGTAACTCATGCATCGTATACATATCTACCTATTTTAAAGTCTATTGAAGTTGATCAAGGTTGCACAGTGAACACTGCCATTTCACCAGGTTTTTTGCAGGGCCATTTCTGATCTGATTTTAGTTCCATTTGAGAGAAGCCAGTCTGAGTCACGGAGAAAAGTGTATTGCTGGGAAAAGGGTGCTATTTTGGTATTCCCGGAAAACATTATAGATGTTGATTTCAGACTGTATAGCATCCTTGCAATTTACCATTTCCCTGTAGTAATGGCTGCTATTTTACAGCTATTCCTGTAGCCTTTTAATGCCAAAGCTAACAGAAAAGTGTGTCTATAAGAAGAATAAATTGTGAACAGTGGATTTCTTTTAGTGAAGAATCACTAATGAGAGTAATTTAGTCTAGGACTAGCATTAACTTGTGTTGGAAATGCCTAGTCTAGTTTTATATAGTGCTGTTGAATCAATGTGTTGTACAGTCAAGAACAGTGGATGTGAATGTAATGGTGATGAATATCTGGCAGAATATGTCTCTCAGCTCTCCTCTGTAACTGGAATAATCACCATCCACTGCTACATTGTAGAAAATGCACACTATTGCTAGCAGACACATCAGTCAATTTGGGGAATGATTCTTTTTGGGAATATCACAATTTAACAGTTAATGTGGGTTTGAAGTTTTGGGAATTTAATTTTCCAACAGTTTGTTCACTGATTAATCTATTCCAAATCATAACAGTTATTGACTCTGTATGATATAAAAATAAATCAGATACACATGAATAAGTAACTGTGACAAACATAAGGGGAAAGGTGGTATCTTGTTAGCAGGTTACAACAACAAAGTTTGTTTCTAGACTTCTCCCCATGCCCCCAGTCATTACACGGATTTGCTCATTTTATAAGGGGCATTTTATTTGATAAAACAACTTGTCAAATTTGTAATCCAAACAATAAGTGGAAATATATCACCAGAAAATGCACAGTCCCTCCTCCTTATCAGTCTAGAAAAAGGGCTACAGGTTTAGCATCAAACTTCAATTCAAAGTCGGTTTCCAGCTGTGTAAAGCAATGCCAGTGTTAACTTTGGTGGGGATGGTTGTTATAATGGTCACTTGCCAAGAGCTTCAGCCATTATCTCCTTAAACGATAGGACCTTGAACATGATTGACAGGAGGTTAGAATACACTGTTGAGATAGCAGTTCTGATTTTTCATCGTCTCATGTTGGACTGATTCGACTATAGTGGTTCTTGAGGCGCAAAGTGGTAATGTATTACAGAAAGGATAGGTGAACCTATTTCTTCAGATTCTGTTGCAAATCTGAGATTATTTTGGAATGTTTTAAAGTAAAAAAAAAAAACATATTGCTTTTTAATGGAGCATTTATAAACCAAGCTGGATATTGGATTATTGGACACTGTAAATAATATAAAGTGTGTTGTTTGTTTAACCATTTTTAGGAGTCTCCCTTATAGAAAGCTAAACAAACAGCATACACACACCTGCATATGTGGGTCAGCAGAGTAGCTAAACCCAAACATAAATCCATTGAGTTGAATGGGTGCCAGCATTCTGTGAAGTTGATTCAACCTGCCAGCAGTTGCTCTGAATAAAAAGCACGTTTGTGGGAAGAGTACAGATAGCTCAATTGTGAATTGTTTGCAATGGTTTGTGTAAACTAAAATGAGCGCTCTCCAACTGGACATGCAGAATAGACTGTTATTTCTGTGTGTAGCTGATGTCATATATGGGTTATAACCCCTTAATGTGGACACATACCATTCAAATCTTACACCAATATTTTTTTAAGTAATGACTGGGGTGGTGTGTAGGTCTAGAGTGAGAGAGAGAAACCAGCTGGATGCTTTGTGTGTGTACGTGTGCATGTGTGTGTTTTGTGTGTATGTGTGTGCGTGTTGTGTGTGTGCGTGTGTGTGTGTGTGTGGTGTGTGTGAGTGTTTTGTGTTTTGTGTGCGTGTGTGTGTGGTGTGTGTGTGTGTGTGTGTGTGTGTGCGTGTGTGTGTCGTGTGTGTGTGTGTGTGTGTTTTTGTGTGTGTGTATGCGTGTGTGTGTGAGTGTTTTGTGTGCATACGTGTGTATGCGTGTGTGTGTGTGTGTACGTGTGTGCACATGCATGTGTGTGTGTGTGCATGCGTGTGTGTTTTTGTGTGTGTGTATGCGTGTGTGTGTGAGTGTTTTGTGTGCATGCGTGTGTGTGTGTGCGTGTGTGTGTGTGTGCGTATGCATGTGTGTGTGTATGTGTGTGTATGCGTGTGTGTTTTGTGTCTGTGTGTGTGTGTGTGTGTTATGCTTTATGAGATGAGCAAGCCGTAATGATTCTGTCAGCAGTAAATGGGCTTTGATTTGTGGTGCAGCTGTCGTTTCATTTGCTGATAAACTCTTTCTTCTTCACACACACAAAGCAGCACACACAAGATCGGTGGATAGGTTTAGCACACATTGACGTTAGGAAGGAAGAAAACATCAGTCGTATACAGTATCATATAAATTATAGAAAGGCACCGTATGCCAGGCACACTGCATATTGTTAGCTTTTAATACTTGTGTGGTAACGGTTGTTGGTAGAGGTCAAATCTTTGTCTCTCTTTTTGTCTCTCTGTCTGATACAGCAGTGTGGTTGTGATGTTATTTTATGGTTTCTTGCATATTGCATGTTTTTGATCAGCTGTTTATTGCTGCTAGCTTAGTCTTTATTTGCGTGTGTGATAGGGTCCTATTGATTTAACGGGTGGCCAATAATATCAGCTGATGTTAAAAAATAACATTTTTTAAAAATTTGCTAACAATTTTTTTTATTACTCGTCACACAGTTAGCAAAACACCTTACTTGGGCAAAATGATAAACGCTTTATGAACAAACCCAAACGTTCTTAAACTTTGCCTAAACCCATGTGTTCCTATGCCTCAGGCTGTAAATGCTTGCATGCTGTTGCATAAAAAATGTATATGTGTTTTTGTCAAAAACAAAATCATGAACAGTAAAAATGAAAGTGGTCCCTTTTAAGTAGTGGGTCTACAGCGCCTAAATTTCAGCAGTTGTTTGTATTTCTTAGGTGTCAAAGAATTCTCCTGTTAATGTTTTGATGGACTTGGTTTATTGATATTGTTTTGCAATATTTTTGTGGGTGAGAAAAACCACAGATTGTGTTTTTGCTAATGAAAAAAATGCCCATCCATTATTGTAAAAACTGTCCTGTGGGGATATTGGCATTAGGGATGTCTCTCAATGATAAAACTCTGATATTTAGATATTTCTTTTTGATTTTATATGAACAACTCTGAGAATTGAATGGCTTCATCATTTAGTCTTTATAAAGATTACTCATCATACCATCACCACCTGCAAGCTTCTATTACAGCAATACAGGCTAAACTATAGAAACTGAGTCTAAGCTCAACTGCTCTAATTGTTGTCTATAACTGACAGGCAGCAGAATAATCTAAAAAAACTGTATGAAAAAATTTTGAAAGAAATGTTACTCCAGCTTTTACCAACAGGGGCAGTGTTTTATTTTTTTACCTGCTTTGACCAAATAAAAACTGGCTACCAGAATAATAGTCAATATTTTGTTCACCTTTTCTCTGAAGTGCGAGGGAGAAAAACGATATTTTGAGGTTAAAATTGTATTTGTAATTTAGTAGACAACCGACAATCATTAAACTTACTACTGCACTGTTTAACTAAAACTATTGGAGCTTGTCCATATTTAAATTACCCTGACTAATGTTAGCATAATAAGTTAAATGTTTATTCTGAATTTATTAGTTTATTAGAATCATATTAATCCCCACCTTTTCATATCACTTAGGCAGTTGTGTGTGCCTACTGATGATATGCCACAAAATACATTCAGGTGTTAGAATGCTCTTTAACCACAAGATGTCAGCATTGCAGAACATTGTTTGCTTCAGCACCAGCTTCAGAAACTTTCTCTCAGTTCTCAGTGTCACTGACGCACTCCTATTCCATGTATCGTTTAGATGTACTGCATTCTCTCAGTGTATCACACCATGTTTCTTGGTATACAAGTGTGGGTGTCTGAGTTGTGTTCATATAATTAAAGCTTAATTTTGGATGTTTCTGATAGCAGCCTGTTCACATGGCTAGCTATGGTAGCTCTTCTTCAGCTTTGTGTCTTGTGTTTTTTTGGACAAAAGATATTTCCAAGACATGGTGGGAAAAACAAGAAAACAGGGCCTTTGGAAAAGTTCTACATGTTGTTGTTATGTTTAAGATAAGATAAGATAAGATAAGATAAGATAAGATAAGATAAGATATCATTGTTATTATTATAGACAAAGAATGTATACATATATAACGGAAGACTTTCAGAATTATTACTTTCTTTATCACTTTTTACCATGTTTATCATGATCCATATTATTTGACCACTGCAGCAGCTGTTTACTCTGTGCGCAAATCTCATGTTGAATGGATAAACTTAAAGTGCGCAAAAGAGTTTTTCATCCTCTCCTGTAAAGTTGCCATTTTGGAGATACTTGTTTTACTTTGGACAGCGACGATATATGCAAAAATGACAAAAATCAATGATTGCAAAAATCACGATAATCACATAATGCATGCAGTACAGGTCCACCCTTTAGGAAAACAGGAGATACCCTTTCATCATTTTAAGTTCATATTCCAAGTGTTTAAAGAGGTATACAGCTCTTATTGTTAGGCTGTGGAGCAGTAGTGGAACTACATCCTCTTTAAAAGCACTTGCAGTATTCCACAGCTAATAATCCAACATCAATGGTTGACCTCACTTATGTGGCTGAGTGCAATGAAATCTTTACAGCAATGTTCCAACATCTAGTATGAAGCCCTACCAGAAGAGTAAAGACTGTAACTGCAGCAAAAGGGGACAAACTCCCTGTTAATACTCTTCGCATCTTAATATTTCATTTTTTGACAGTGTGAAAATACCAACAGCCTATTACATTGTGTGAAAATGGTATGATGAATGGACCAAATGGCCTAGAAATAACATGGAATAGAATCTTGTTCCATTGGCTTCCTGAAAGTTAATGGTGTTGTTTTCCCTTTCCTATGAAGTTTTTGGAGATAAAAGGTCTAGACTGACTGGTGATATGAGACACATAAATGACCTTGTGTCCTGACATTTTCTGAAAACAAATAGATGTGTGTGTGTGTGCGTGTGGAAGTGTGTGTGCATGTGCGTGTGTGTGTGTGTGAGTGTGTGTGTGCTGACAGGCCTCTCATTAAGATCTAAATGCATGTGACGAGTGGCAATATTAGCCTGCATCTGGAACAAATGGCCCAGGCATTCTCTATTTAGTCTGGTCCTTCCACCTCCCCCCATCTCTCCCTCTCTCTATAACACACACATGTACACACACACACACACACACACACACACGCACACTCACACACACTCACACAGGTTTATTTACGATATTTGTTCTCTTTTTTTGCAGAGTGGGTGATGGTTTGTGTGATATTGGCTCGGGAGAGCGAGGGAGATATGGTCTGGTATGAATGTGCTTCCACGCTTTGATGCAGGGACAGATTGTAAACTGTGATTTTATTAAATCCTTCATTAGGATTCATCAGTGAGATTGGATCAGAAAAAGGTCACCGTGCAAATTCAACCCCCCCCACCCATTCACATCATCCCCCCAGGCCCCCCCACTTCAGCACCCGACCCTCTTCTTGCTCTCACTCTCTTCCTCGTTCTCTGTATTGCCACGGCTGAAACGAATTTGCTGTGAAAATGGGGAAAAATGATCATTATGGGCTTGGCGAAGGAATACAAGGTGAAAGTGACATTATCTCTCCCCTCCTGTTCTCCCCCTCCTCTTCCTTCACTTCCCCTCCTCGTCCTTTTCCTCCTCTTCTTCCCCTCCCCTGTTTCCGCTGCCTGCTGCCTTTCGCGGGACGCTGCTGCCACAAATCATTTGTATGCTCTCATTTAGGTTCATAGGCCGCAATGGTGCTTACTGCTCAGAGAGCAGATGACTTTCAGAGAGAGAGAGGGAGAGAGAGAGAGAGAGAGAAATAGAGAAAGAGCAAGAGAAGGGGGGAGGGGGACGGGGGGGCTATCTTCTGGCACATGGAAACATCAGTGGGAGTTGGATCTGAAATTGAGAGGGAAATTGTATGTGCCATATGTCAAGTTCTGCTAAAGGGGCTTTTATTGTGTTGCGCATGCTGCAGCGTGTTAGGCTATGCAAATTGCTTGTGTTTATGTGTCTCTATTTACAGTTTAAATTGTCTGCAGCTACAGGCATGTTACATTTTCAACTTATTTTTGAACCCTAGGACTGCAAGGGCCTGCATGTGGTCTCATAACTCCTCACTCTCATACTAACAATAACAACTCATAGCCCAACAATAATAACTCATAGCCCAGCAGTTTGAGGTGGTGTTGTCTGTAAATGTGGTTTAAATGAGCCCCATTAAAAAAGTTACTAGATGACCTGCATGCATACTGTCCTGTTTCTTTATTTTTGCATCTCATTTTTTACTTTTTGACGTCATTTGAAAATGCATGTGGGCCTTATGTTGTGTGTACATTTTATGAGGAATGGAAAGAAATTGCCAGACAATGTATTTTACATACGTGAAAGTTTGAATTCCTCTGGAAGAATGGCATGTTGTGTTAATAGCTTAAGTGATACGTCATCTACAGAGCACATACTTCTGCAGTTATATGCTGAATTTGTTATACTTGATGATGGGACTTTTTATGTTTATATGTCTTACATTTAGCAGATAACAACAAATCATGCATTAAAATTGTTGTATGTTTTAATATTGTTAAAAATCAGCAAAACATATACTTTCACTGTGTGACTGACTTTATAGCTGTGTTAGTTACCAAAGGGGTTACTGAATTATTGTACTCGTATAAGCTAACATAATAAGCTTTGAGTTTTTGAATAGAGAACAGCCTTGCTACCTTTCAAACAGACCATTAAAAGAAAGCAGCCCCTATAGTTTTCTATGCACATTCAAATTGTCAGTTGATTCCTAACAGTGTGGGGTTAGGATTAGCCTTAGATTTAAGAGCAGGATGAGATTTTGCTTTAGCTTTTGCGTTAAGTGTTAGATTAAAGTTTGTCTTAGGTAATGTAGAGGTGAGTTTAAAAGGCTCTTATCACATCCAGCTCAGTTCTCTTTACTTTTGCTTTTTAAGTAAAACAGTGCACAATCCACAGTCCATAGATGCCATATGAGGTATCTATGCTGGGAGAATCATTTGGTTTGAATTCATTGTTTTTGTGATGTCACAAAAAACAATTAATCTACACAAATACACATTTTAAATGTCCTCTGTCCATTTGTGTTGAATTATAAGGAGCGTTGTGATTCCAACTGTGCAATACAGGGCAGCCAATCAGAACAGATATCATTTACATATTTATACTTGCATTAGAAACACTTGCGCTATTTAGTTCTATGTAATAAAAAGAGGTAAGAAAATAAATTTACTAAATTTACAGGACATCAACCTACACAAATGTCATGTAGGACTGTTTAATAGGTATTAAGTTAAATACATTAAAGATAAAGAAAGCATCAACACTGAGCTATCCAAATATATGTTGACAGTTCTGTTAAATGGGCTTGTACTGTATTGTACAAGCTATACTGAATTATATAAGGTGATACTGAAGTGAATGAGACTGTAAATGTTGTTCCATCAAGTAAACAGTATAAAACAAAAAGCTATGAACTTCTTATCTATATTATCCACTGAATTTTAATAAAACTCCACTAAAGGGGCTTTTATAGTATATGCTAGTTTGCAGTGTATGAATTTTTAACTTTCCAGATGATTTTTAAAAGACTCTGTAGTGTCTATATCTGAGGCGCTATTGTCTTGTGGCGGCTGAAATGAGCAGCCCCGGTGCCGCCACAACAAAAGACAAAGTGGAGTGTGTGTGTGTGTGTCTGTAAGAGTAATCCCTGATGAGTGTCTGGCCTCTATTTCCCCCAAACCCCACCCTTCACTACACACACACACATGCACACATGCATATGCGATTCTTCCATCACAGTGGCTGTATCAGCATACGTGTTTGAGCTCAGCCCCCCTACGTGTGACATTACAGACAGGGATTAGCACCTCACACCACACGCTTACATATTCGAGAGTTCACTAAGGCATCACTCATGCACGGTTCCTTGTACATGCATATGCACAAGCTAAGGCTGCCATATTGTAGATACACAAGCTCATAGAAAGTGTGCACTACGTTACAAACTTATAAGCAGGAAGAAGGAAGGCTGGATTTTCCTCACTCTTCTGAAATTTAAGTGATGTAGTGTGTACACATTGCTTAAGTTTTAAAATGTCTTATTCACGTTATAGTTCATTTGGAAGCCCATTTTGAATTTAAATTTAGTGAGGTCACAAAATACACTAATCATTAAAAGAATAGTTGTACCCAGAAGGAATAGCTATTCAGAAGGAAGATAAAGGTTACAGGGAACAATAAACGATAATATTTAAACTGAAAAAAAAAGAAGTTTGTCTCAGTATGGTGATAAGCCACCATGTTTGCTAATGCAACATGCCAGACGTCTCGACAGCCTTAGATTTCAAGCAGGAAACTTGAATGAGTCACATGTCTCATGATTTCAAACCAACCCACCAAGTTTTATTCTTGCTAATTAATTCCATCTGGGTTATTTTTTCAACAATGAGTTTTCCTCATCTTTAGTCTACAGAGGTTTAGCCAAGTTTTAAGTAGTGTTTCTGCCCAGTCAAGCAGAACAGAGAGAATCTACATATACAATAAGGCAAAGTGATTAAAACAACATTTCTAAGTTAAATACCAGCTGTCTGACATCATCAGGCCATCGGTAGGGCCAACTATGGCCAGTTACAGAAACATACAGACTTAATGGCTAAACTGGGATTTTGGAAGTAGGAGAATTCCTAACTTTTTCTGTCAAAAATGCAAAAACCAACATTTAGGTGGCCTCATATTCAGTTCTCAGGGCTAATATTATGAAGATGAATTATACCACATCTAGTCAATCAGCCAACACATGTTTTGTGCTGCTTTAGATTAGCACTGTAGGTACAAGGCTAATGTTGCTGCAAACACTTGAAATCAATAGTCATACATTTTCTCTACATAATACATAACCAAATTCTATCTCAACCTGCTCAAACCGCATCCAGCTCTTCCTTGGGGCTCTAGTCGGCTATTGTCAGTGGTGTTTTGGCTGATGAAACATGTTTGGCATCAGTGGTCAGCCTTTGGCCATGAGTGAGTTGTGAATCAGTGCCCTAGGAGAGAAACAAAAGAGAGCAAAGCAAGCAAACAGCATTCTCAAGAGGGCATGCAAAGAGTACAGTTTCATTTCGCCAGTGCAAATAGTACAGTTTAATCACTACTGATAGGCATTAGAAAAAACTGGGCTATTCGAATGTCCGTGCATGTTGGCCACTCTTTGTGGTGTGTTTGAGTGCAAACACGAGATTTGAGATGATTGTGAGGTGAGGTGTCCATCACGCTGCTTTCATTAGTGCCAGTTCTTCCTTTTCAGCATGGTGTACCTGGGCCCTGAGGAATGAAGAGAGGTTGGAAAGTAGTCAATGTAAAAATTAATTATGACTGTCATAGGTGGAAAAAATTGGATATGGTCCCTTTAAGTCTGTGTGCCAGTAGCATCACTACATGTGTTTGTGGATGTGTGCTCTTCTGTTCCCCATGTTGCGTTCTCTCTCACAACTGAGCGACTTCCCAGGTAGACACATGCCCATTAACCCCAGTGCATTGTGTGAGTAATAGAGGTCAGAAACAGCTCACTATGCCCATGTGCAGCAGTGGTGTCCTTACAAACCCCACTGCTAGGCACTTCAGACACCAGGAAAATCCTATGTTTATATTCCTGTTCCCTTTACTAACACTCAGGGTTGGATATTATGATGGTATTGCATGGAGAACAGAAGTGTCTATGATGGTGAGACACTTTAAGGTGTTAAAATTATTGGAGTTTATGCAAGGTTTTATTTGCTCATCCGAGAATAAATAATGTCATCAAGTAACTCAAATAGCTGCTCATGAACATTACAGTGAGCAAAATCATGATTAAAGAAAACGTGCTAGCTAAACATCTACAGCTTTGTATAAATATATGAATATGTGAATAAATAAATAACACAATAGTGGTGATCCGACAGAATCTTAATTGACTAAAACTGGGATTTCATCGGTAGAGAATCTCTTCCGTGAGGCTTTCTGTCTTAATAATTCAATCAAATAAATGTATGCACTTTACTACTTCTTGATCAATTTGGATTTACATTTATTCAACAATCTATTGAATTGATCACACTGATTAACTGACTGCAATATTATCTCACAAGCATATAGTAATTAGCTAGCTAGCCAGGTAAAAGCGTGTGCTAGTTTGAAACAGTCAGATGGCATATATTAGCCTAACAATCACAATTAGGCCAAAGTTTCAGATCCTGAACTAATGAAAAACTGTTTGATTTAGCCTTTGGGATTATCAGAATAAATTATACCAAACAATCCAGACTACTAACATTTGGGACATAATGCCCAAACATATTTATTCATTTTCATCAAACAGCAAAAATATTCAATAAGCCTATCACATCAAACAGTCAAACAGTTTCATAAAGATTGTATGGAGGATTTCTTTTCCATTAAGTTACACAAACCATTCACACAAACCAAAAGTGGCCTTTGGTCCAGCTTCACCCCTGCCCACATACTTCGAGCCATTTAAGGATAAAGTTGTTCTTTATAGAAAATGTGCTTGATATGGTTCTATACAGATGGTTGTTGAAAATGCTTCACCAAAAAGGAGTTCATATTTTGTTACAATGTCAAGCAAAAAAAAAGAAGAAAGCTTTCTGGGCTGATATATAACCATTTTGGTGGGATATATAGAATTCTTAAGGAACCATGTTTTAAGTGTGTATGCTATGTATAAAGTGAGATTTCTTTATTTTGTGCAGTTTTTAATTCATTGTTATTCCTTAATTTATTTTAATAGAATATCTTGATAATGATTTAAATTATTTATTTTATTACATTAATGATTTAAAATATCTTAATAATGATAATAATCTTAATAACTTTTTGATCTACAGATTTATGCATTTCAGGCTTCTGTGAAATGGCTAATAAACTAACAGGAGTGGGCAAACACATTCTTTAATGTAAGTCGGTGTAAAGAGGTTTTTGAAAAGTGTTGTGCATTGGTTCATTCGTCATAACGTTGTAATACAATTTAAAGAACAAACAAAGGAATTATGAACATTTTCATATTTCTGTGTATTGGATTGATGACCCATATATTATCTATTCCTCTTCTCACAGGCATATCCTAGAATAGGATTTAGACACACTGCGTTTTGCAGAAAGAGGCCAGTACACAGGGAAGGGGGAGGCAGAAACTATTGTAAAACCACCATCCTGAAATAGAATCGGTCAAACGGAAATTGCAGTGATTTTGGAGGCTACATTAACATGGTTGCCACTCTAAAGAGTTATCATATTACAGAGGCTGTCAGCCTGCCCCTGCCAAAGAACTCCCTCAGTAGTTGTAGTTTGAGTGTAATAAGCTCCACCAACCTCCCCCTCTCTCTCATGCTGACCTTTTAGTTCTGGCTGCCATTAGACTCCAGATTGGGCCAAGCTGAGGAGCTCAGCATGAAGATTACAGTCTCCATAATTATGCTAAAAAGATGAAAGAAGGAAGTGTTCGGAGTGCTACCTTACAGGGATGCTGATGCCAGCGTTGTCCTCTGTGTTTGTGCTTTCATGGGAGGGAGGGGTTGATATCTATATATGTGTTAATGGCTACACTACAGTATATAGATATAGCACTGTGCAAAAGTCAGAGAATGTCCTGTAAACGACTGTTTGACTGTTTGATTAATTTTCCATGCTTCTGAAGCTGACTTGATGTTGAGTTGATGTTGTATAAAATCATAAGCAATGAGGATGGAAGGAAAGAAAGGAATAAGGACATTTTAAAATTCTAAGAGCTACTGAATGTTACAAAGGTATTTTAGTTGTGAGAAGCAGAACATGTAACCAACCTCTAAGACTAATCTTTGGAGGTGCATGAAAGTATCCCTGAAGATTGCTTTGAAAAACCAAAACTGCAGGATGCCCGTTAACCATGTACTATGTGGGTGGTGAACCATTCTTAGCGCAGCAGTGATAAAACAACATGACACTTGTGTGTGTGTGTGTGTATATACTTTAACTCCACCACATTTTAAAGCCAAATATCTTACTCTTTACACTGCATTATGCAAAATCTGTCCTACCTTTTGGCTTATGTGTACATATTAACGTAACATGTCAAACTGGTCACATGTGGATCAGACACAGCAGTCTTACTGGAGTTTTGAAACACCTCAGTGTGACTGCTGTCTAATAGAGTGGACAGTATGTGGACACAATGTTTAACAACTCCAGCAGCACCGCTGTGTCTGAATCACTCACACCTGTACAGCATACACTATGTCAGTGGTACTGCAGAGCTGATCCACCACCACCCACATAATACCTGCTCTGTGGGGATAATAAAATATGCAGAGGAACTCTAGTCTGAAATTGTGAACTACCAAGTGGGGCTGATAAAATGAACAATTATATACCTTATAAAGTGGCCAGTGTTTATACATGGATAAAAAAATATATACATATATATACAGTATATATATACACATACAGAAGTCTTTTAGGAGCTGCATGTTAAAATCTCTCAGAGAGCTTTAGCATGAAGCATGAACCTAATGCACTAGTTCTCTAAGAAGCCACTCAGGAGCCATCCACTTACATGGTTTTTACAAGAGGCTCTGGTGCACTGTGTTCTAAGACTAATAGCAAATGTGTACGTATGTTTGAGATGATGCATACCGTGAATGTTGTGCATGCAGATGTTTCTCGCAAAACTCACAAAAACCTTCATTTGATATTTAAAAGCAGTATTTAACATGTATCATTCTGCACTGCTTTCAGTGAACTCTTATATATTTCTTATCATTTATCTGTCTGCCCAAAAACAAGCCTGCTCTGAATTTGCCTGTGGTGTGTGAGCACACATGGTTTATTTTGATTATTTGCAGCGTATGCCTACCATACTGTACAGTTTTGTACATGTGGGCCTTGTCTGTCAGTTGGCCTATCTATGCTCCACCCACTAACTTATTCTGTTGTGTGGAATTCATATGCATAAGCATGCAAAAATGTTAGATGGAATGAGACTTTCCTTAAAAAATTGTGGGTGTAGCACAAGTAGATCAGCTGCACACTTTTATTTAAGTTTCATGGCAGTGAATTATTTGTAGTAGTTACTGAGTAAAAAGTCTACGGACAAATTATAATAACCAGTTTAATCATGCCAGTCAAATGAATGTCATGAATGTACATGGAATATCAGCTGAATACAATTTCATAATTGCATAACTCACCCATTCATTTCAAAGTAGTAGTAAAATTATTAATAAGCTTTAAGATGAATAACTCAGGGAGTTTAAGACTATAGCAAAGTTTGAACAAGAATTGAGTCCTATGGACATTTTAAATGGAAACTAATGGAGAAAAATTAATTTATTAATTTTTTATACTAAACACACATGGTATATTTGTGAACAAGGTGCGAAATAGGCAAGGTGCCTATATAAACTCTTGGACTCTATAAACTCTTCTGTTTTAGATATTCTTAACTAACTAGTGAGTAAGCAAAACCAATGCTGGAGAAGCCAGTCAACATGGCACCAGAGGGTATTTGGCACACTCTCTTGATGATTGTGTCCAAGGTGAGACTGAGGTTGGTATGGGCTTGTATTGTGTTAAAGTACATCTCCATTTGCCTTCTACTTCCCTCTGAGAATTATAGCTTTGCAATCTATCCTCAATGTTAGTGGGGAAAGAAGATGGACAAATGTTACTGTCCTCCTCCCTCTATTTAACCTCAATTCTCATATTTATATGGCTATTCAATGTGCGTAGGTGCAGGGTTTTTTATTGGATGGTCTTTGTACTACCCCTGGGTCTGAATTACAGAATAGCGCTGAACAGAGGCGTTGGTTTTCATCTTTGTTGTGAAATGTTATTTCTTCCTCCTACAGTTCCACCTCACTGACTCTGATTGAACAGAAGGCAACCAAACTATCATCTCTCTCTCTCTATCTCTCTCTTTCTCTATCTCTCTCTCTCTCACTCTTTAATATATGTATCTCTCTCATCCCCGGTCTGGCATTTCTCCTTCTTGTCGATTTCCCCAGTGTGCTCTTAAACTGCTAGTGTAATTTAAATACAGAGCTTTGCATTAGCAGGAGGCACTTTGCCTGTATGATAGGGCGTAGAGGATAGCAGAACAATAAGGAGAATGAGACGGGGAGGGTAGAATGGGAATTGGCTTACATTATCACACACCATCTAAAAAACCAAAGAGCTTCAAACACAATGCCAGCGGCGCGCAACTGCCTCTCTTTTTAATGGTAAGCACAGCGGCATAAAGCAGTACAAAGATGAGTACACAAGCGAACAAAACAGAGCGCAAGTCGTTGTAATTGAATGGAATGGCAAGTTTTCTAGGCCGGAATTTTAACTTCGTTTCAGCGCAACCCATCAGCTTCTAAGCTGTGAGCAAACCCAACGAGTGAAGCGATGATTTCAAACATGTAGCCTTTTTCCTCACTATCAGCCAAACATGTGTAAGACGCAAATTAACTTTTAAATGTAATATCATTTTATTTTGCCTATGATTACACAAAACCTACTGCAACATCTGTCATTCCCCCATCCATTACACATTATAGTCCACATTAACATCCTCAATGTCTTATCAATGAGTAGGGGCCACTAATATGTCACAGTTAATTGATTTGTTTTAAAACCCTTGTTATGACAAGATACGACAAATATCACTTACAAATATCATTAAACATCGTACCGTAACTCATGGCAGAAATAACCAAAGGAAGAAGTGATTTGTGGGTATTTCTGTTTCTCATCAAGGTCATTTCCATTCATAAACAATACATCTATATCACTTTGTTATTTATTAAGACTGTGCTTGTTACATGTTTACTTGCTTATCAGTTAACCATTGTTAATGTATTAGTTCATGGTAACTAATGCATTACTATATGCTAGTATTACCCTTTTTTCTTCTCATTGTCATTCCCGCATCACCAAAAATTTTAGAGGCACTGTTTTCTATGATGCTGAAGCCAGCTTTTTGACAGCCTCCTGTTCAAATTGTCTTGTTCCATGTAGCCTCATGCCCCAAAATGTAAATCCAGCAACTGTTAAGGTAGGAAAGGAAATTGCAAAAACAAAAATAATTGAAATTTAAAATAACAAATTGTTGAATTGACAGCTAGCCTTGTTTTACCTAGTTTTGTTATTACTATGATATCTGTTTAAGCAGGTCTCCTACTACTGCTGAGCGCTGAATTTGCCAAATTTAAAGAGGTAATTCACTCTGGAAATTTTACTTAGCAAACTTGTAAAAACTATGGACATGATTCATACTGCAATAGATTTATAAGGGAATAAAATCACAGAGGTTGTCAGTAAACACTCAATTACAGCACCTGCTCAGGTAAAACTAATCAAGCTCAAACAGGACTGAATTCGCTGAACTTAGAGCTCCCTTAGCAACAGTAGCTTTGATTGAATGGACATCTCAACATGTAATACCGTTAACAAAGCCTGGTAATTGAAAATGGCATCCCCATTTTTCTTTGTTTGTTTGTTTGTTGTTAAAGGCAAGACTAGCAGCTTTAATCAAGCCTAATATGTCAATTTCTTTATGCTTAATTAGTGACATCCACAACATATTTGGAGATGGCAAAGAGATGAAAACAAAATGTTACAAACAAAATATCTCAAAAGTACCTCTCACAAGGCCACTTGTTTTGTTCTTGCTGGGCAACATTTGGTAAGTAAACCCACTAGCCTTATGCTAGTCTTTCATTATCAATAATTTCATTCATTTATTGTTTTGTTTTAAAGAAGCTAGGTGCTAATTGAATAGCGCTGACATGAGCATCTGCATGATGATGTTTTGATCTAGCTTACTTGTGGGAATTGTAGTGATCCTTTATTCCGGTTGGTTGGATCATGTACAAAATTACAATACTGGACCTCCTCCAGTACTAATCCAGCTCAAATAGGGCTTACACACTCAGTTGAAGATATCTCTGTGGATTTCTTTGAACAACTGATATTAAGCCCAATTAGAAGAATGAAAGCAGTAAGAAATGCAAAGTGTGGACACACCAATCATGACAAAATGGTGTAATTATCTGTTGAATGTTTTCTCATTTCTTTCCCGACACTAAAATATGAATCAGGGATGCTGAGTTTTGCACAGTCACATGTATATCTGGCACAGAACCAAAATTAGCCTATGGTTCCCTCTGCACCTTACTACAGCCTAGTGCACTCTTGCAGAGTGCAGACTTGCAACACTGTCTCACGGTGATGGTGCCTTTCCTTTGGCTCCCTCCCCAGCTGGATTTTGTGAAGAGGCACCCTGAGTGTAATCTGTGTCACAAAGCTTTGTGTGTTCTGTCGTCTCACTGAAACAAAGCATGGCTGTCTCACTGTGTGCGTCTGTGTGACACAGAGAGAGAGACCCTTTGTGTATTCCGTCTCCTGTGGCCTGTGTTCCTGAGATCCTGTTGAATTAACTCGGAGTCTGGGTGGTCCATTTGAACCTTCTTTCCTTTTCCTGATCTTGTCTTCTTCTACTTCATCTTCTTCTACTTCTTCCTGTTCCTTCCCCCTGCCCCCTTCTTTCTCTGCTCTGCTTAAGTCTATAAGGCATTATTAATGGCAGTCTCTCTGAGATGCTGACCTGCTCTGTATTGATTAGTAGGCCGTCTGCATTACGCCTGTCAGCTGCACTTCATCAAAGATGCCAAGCCTAAAAATAACTAAAACAGGCCCAGTAAATGTGACTACATTTCAACTCTCTTGTTGATTGATTGTTCTGTTTAGTATTGTCTGTGTAACTTCTTGGACGTCCTAGATGTGCTTCTTGTTCATGGTCTACGTACTCATCGATCTCTGGGAGGTATTCTCTTACTTTTCACTTCCTGCCCACCACATATGCTCACTTCTGTGTTCATGTCACCAATACTTCCCCTGATTCCATCCGGAAACCTTATGAGTTCACCATGTATACTGTTCCACTGTTAACCCTTTAATGTTTTAATCCCTTTATTATCTTGCTCTGCTTCTTTAAATGGTTTTTTATTATGTGTTAAGATGTTAACCATCATTCAAAGTGGTTTGATATGTTATTCACTGTTCTAGAAATAAGGTGGTGATAGAAACCAGACATCTGAACAGTTTAAAGCCTCTAAAAGCTTTACATTACACACACAATCACATTATATCAAATGTGTACTGAATATGTTGCCTGAACATTAAGACATAATAATTTAAAAGATTTAGTCACTAAATAGGCACAATGTGCAATGAACCAATTATCTATGATATGTATATATATATATATATATATATATATATTTTTTTTTTTTTTTTTTAATGGATATTTCAGATATTTCTAAAAGCTATTGGCACATTTGTGTTGTATACGTAAATAGCATTAACCAGCATGACTGATAATGTGTGTCTATTTTATTTAAAACCAAAAAACGTATGCCTAGGAAAGTAATCATCGCTCTGCATACATGTGCACGCTTTTTCAGACACTATCACAGTGAATCTAACAATAAAGACAGGGAGCACATAGAAGATTGCGGTTCTATACGCTGATACATTAAATATGCCTGGCATAGGTATGCACATGTCTCAACTACTCTGAATATTAACTCATCTGTCTGAAGGACGTTTATTGTCGTTTCATTTCCAAGCCTGAGCTCTGAAATCATATGTGTCTTGTGTTTACTGAACAGCATTAAGCTTAAAGGTTTCACCTTGAGTGATCAGTATGCACTACCAATAGAATTTCTGCCAGTGTTTGTTAGTAAGGGGCATTTAAAACCCATCTGAGATAGCTGGAGACAGAGATAATGTCTTTTCATATGTGGGTTTACACATTTCTATGTTTCAGTGCACATTATCTTCCTGACCTCTACTGACCAAACCTCATTAGACTTGATATTCCCTTATGCAAAGCTGGATAAGTACACCTTCAGTAAATCTGTAACAGTAGCATCCTTTCTCGCTCTGACCTTAATATCCTCATGTTCTTTTAGGCAGGACTTAATTAGAGTTTCTTTTTGCATGTATTGACAAATTCTAATGGCGCTCTGCTTTTGCTTATTGCCACTGTCATAACAACACCCCATATCTCCGAAATTGTAGTTTTATCCTCCTTATTTTTCACATGGCGGCTGCATTTTGTGATTACTGTGAAAACTGTTTAGTTGGGGAACAGAAGTATCATTTATTACTGTTTTAACTAAGTTAAGGAGCAGGTTGCTGACTTGTTGTCATTTTATGCCCCATTAAATCTCTCTGAGGCATTCTGGGATAACATGCTGTTTGCACCTACCACCACAGCAGAGTGAAGCCGAACATACATCAAGAACAGCAATGTTTCAAGCATAAACCTCATAAAACTAGAGAGTAGAATACTTCAACAAGCGCATTAATGTAACTTTATAATCACGACATAAAAAAACAAGCCTAGTTTTGTGATTCAACTTGACCACAAATTGCTTGGTTTATATGTGAGACCAGGGCATTTTGTCATATCCCCAATTTGACATGCTATTTATATTTTTAGAAATTATAAAATTGTACTTAGTAGAGCAGAGAACAAATTTCTTTAAATTGAGGTCGTTATACTTTTGCTGACATTTTGCAGTAAGCTAACTTTACAATATAGCAAACAATAGCAAACATGGCCATTTGGGACAACTTGCCACCCTGACTACATCTGACATACGTTTGAAGGATTAAATGAATGATTGAAACATTATTTGAAATGACGTTCCAGTTGTTCTAATTGAAAGTAAAAATAACCCGATAATGAAACTCCTTTTATTTGTCAGAGAATATTATGTTTTTAAAGTTATAGTTTTGCCTCACTTAGTATGACAGATAATCCTATCATAGTATTGTACACTCTCTATTTCTTATATGTCTATAAGAAATAGAGAGTGTGGTTGGTGTAGCTCAGCGGATAACGCCAGAGAGCCACCACCACATGTGGGAGACTGGGACTCGAATCCCAGTCTGGGTGACTACGCTGTGCTACACCAATAGGAGTCCTTGGGCAGGACTCCTAACACTACATTGGCCTACCTGTAATATGATTAACCTTGTAAGTTGCTCTGGATAAGAGCATCAGCTAAATGCCATAAATGTAAATGTCTATTCCTTAAGTCTGTACTGAGATACAACATGAACATGGAAGGAGTACAAAATATATGCCAGAAACTTCTCCTCTACATTAAATTCTCAATTAAACCTGTTATATTCTGCACTTGCTAGAATAGGTTAAACACATTAACAGGAGGTTAACCAGCTCCAACACTCCAATAACAGAAAATGACCTTCAAGTTCAAGAACTCATAGAAGGAATTACTTAAAATCTGAGACAAAGAAAGTGTAGAAGATATTAGTTACATGCCTGTCACAAGCGTACAATGACTTTTATTAAAAATAGTATAATTCTTGCTTTTTGGTATGGTAAGTAAAAAAGTCAACTTAAAAATAAAAGACTATTAGTTTCATTTTTACAACAGAGCTGACTTCAAGATCTAACATAATGCAGAGCCAACTTACCATATGAGGAGCCATATTTTAGTAATGGTTTCCAAAGAATCAAATAAACAGATGTTTACATTAAACATTGATATGCAATGGCATTGCTTTACGGTTTTATGCATGTACCTGACAGCATGGACAAAGTGTAAAAGTTGAAATGAGATTTCATTCGCATAAGTAAGTGGTGAAGACTACAAATATAATTAAATGTGTCTTGACAGCACAAAAGAATCTAAGCATCCCACAAATACATATTATTACATCTTATTTCTTCACACACTGCTATTGTTAGCCCTGCTAGTGCTGAGTAAGGGTATTTTGTGTTACAAGTAGACATCTCAGTTAATTCTTATGGTTTTACAAGGGTTCAGAGTCCAGATGCATTTGATGGTTTCCTAATGGGATCTATAGGTGTCCTACTGGAAATGTGTTAATGAATAGTAACCATTCAGCCAATTTCCATTAGAAAGCAAAAGCATCATATTTTTATTCTAATAGTTGTAATGGTCTTTTTTCCGCAAGGAAGATGTTCTTCACATTTAACATATATTGTCTGAAAACACATTATATGAGGTTCTGTCCATCAGTCACTCTTCAGTCAGTTTGCACCTTTTCTATTGGTCCTTTCATCATGAAATGTTTACACAATGCAAAGGGCAGCTGCTATCTTCAAAGATAAACAAAAACAATATGTTCAATATGCTCTGAAGAAGCATAGTGGTGAGGCATAGTGGATATGCATTGATCTTCATTCTCTTGCACCCTGCAAGTGAATGAAGCCTTTTGCTAGTAGTCATTTGTTATTTCTCATTGTAACAGATAGGCTTCTAATAGTCCTTATTGGTTTTCTCTGGTTACAGAAAAATTCTGAAAGGTTTTGAAATTTTCTGTACACATAAATGATATCAAAGTCAGTCAGAATCAGTTGATGTGAAATGCTTTGCTGTAGAGAAACATTGCCTTGTGCCTGAGGCAGTTATGAAAGTTATATGATCAGATTTTCAACTAAAAATCATTTTGGGTCCTAGTTTGTATTAAGTGTCTTTAATTACTGTGTAATTACACATTTACAATACATGTAATAACATTGTTATTGTTGTTATTGCCACTGCTACAGAACATTTAATGTAGTTACACATGTTGATCTTAAAATGTATAAAATGAAGGTAATAACAGTTCATATACTGTCATAATCAGATCATAACATCTCCTACTAGAATCAGAAAGCTCCTCCTGAGCAAACAGCAGTCTATACAGGTTTAATTAGGCTTACATAAGAGACTACTTCCTGTTATAAACACTGAATTGGGATACACTTGTGTGTTAACAGTAAAGCTGGAGTTAACATACATCTAGGTATATAACCTTTACTTCTGGAAGCTGTTACAAATAAGCCTCACCAAATATTCATTGTTGCTATGTGCATTGTTATTGTGCAGGTATAGAGATATTAGAAACCCTTATTATCAGGTAAGACCATATTTTTGTTATGTATTCATGCCATGGAGGTTACGTGCACTGTGTTTTAAAACAAAATAGTCCTCAAATGATCCTTTACTTTATGATATGTCTGAGTATCTTTAATGCTCTGCCTGGCTTACAAAGCAATCATTCCTAGTTCTTTCCTCAAATTCCTTTTATCCTTAGTTTTGTAGTGAGTATGTGAGAAGCAGCTCAGAAGATTTCAGGTTGGGTAACTGACTTGGACACTAATTCTGTTTTTTGCCTCTAAAATACTCCATAGCCCATTTAGCTGTCTGCTGATATATGTATATACATGTAGAGCATTTTAGATATAGTTTAGAGTCAAAAGACATTCTTCCCTCTCCATCCACCTCTGTGGTCTTATATGGAGCAGATTGTTTGCTATTATGATTACCATTTGTTCGTCTTTCCTACATTCCTTCAGAGATATAAAGAGTTTTGAAATGATCCAGGTAGTTTGATAGATGATATACATAAAGTAGCTCAGAGCGGTTTGATGTGAAATGGTTCATCGTAGGGAACCATTAACTGACTCATGTTTTCTTTAAAGTGGTGGTGACAGAAACCAAGGACTGCAAAGTCTAAGACAGAGATGCAGACATTGTATTTTATCTTTGAAATGACCAGTGATCCTACAGTGAGCATTTACGCTGAGTTATATATATATGTTGTGAAAGGTAATATCCCATATACTGGAGATTTTTCCCCAAGTACTGTAGCTCTGTATGTATAGGTGCATCACCGTAACTACCGTATGTGTTTCTACAGAAATCAGTCTTCCATTTACTTCATTTAATAAGATGTAATAAAATATATTCTTGTCATAAACAAAAACAGCGATGGCAGCTGGTCACCTCCAAATACAAACCCTTAATATATCTTTATTTATTTTAGAAAAGTTCTAGATGATCCTTCTTATGAAAGTTTAAAAAAAAAGAAATACACAAATATTTATTTCTACAGGTTTTGAGGTGAAGCAATGTGGATCTTTGGACTAGGTTAGTGTGTAAATTAAGCTGTAATTAATTTATTTGATTTCTGTATCACAGAACACCATCATTCAGGATTCCTGTTTATGTTGTTCTAAGTAGAATCTAATGTATATTTATGAATGGCAGTAGATGATAAAAAATAAAAGGCTCAAACCAAAACTTGCCATTTCCTGTGTTTCAAAAACACAGAAAATATATTTATGTATATCTATATTATATTATATATCTATGTGTATAATATTACATATAAGTCTATGTAATACGTGATATTGCTTATGTAATGGTTTCTTATGTCTGACTAATGTTTCAGCCATTTGTTTGTTTTAGATATACTAATGTAAATCAAATTAAATTTAAATTGCTTTGAGTTAAAAAAAAATACCTCTATATCTAAGCTTCTGTTTAAGCTGTTCCTATTGTAAAATGGAAATTAATACGAAAATTATTTAATATTTCAGGAGCCATTCAAGCAGATGTTAATGGAGAGTTCAGAAACATTATTATCTGTTTGTGCATACAGTGAACACAGGAAAAGTCCAGTTCTTCATTTGTGTCCTGCTATGTCATTAATATGAAATATGTTTTATTAGGTATAAACTCACATTTCCTGCAAGTACAAATGACCAGTATAGCAGACACTGAATTCTATATATATTTCCAGTAAATAAACCCAACTCTAAAGGCACAGGTACTTTCAACTTATGTCCAAAAATGAAACATTACTAAGCACTGTTAACCACTGTTTTGTCAGCTCTCCCATGTCTGAACTAATGATGCAACAACTGAGAAACATCAGAAAGCCAAACTGTCTTGTTTTACAGTTACCTGAAATGGAAATGGCTGTGTTAAAAATTAAATATGAACAACATATCGGATCTTTAAACTTTCAGAGCTTTCTTCACACACAAATGATTTACTTACAAAAACTTCATGTGCATTTTCATTTCAATCCCAGTGTGCCACAGAACACGCTTTTCTATGACATGACTTCCTAGTTACTTATGGACTGCACTGTATGTCTTGGGACGTGCAGGACTAATTACAGTCTTGTATTGTATTAGTCTGCTGCTGTTCAGGCTGATGGAGGAGGCCTGTTGTCTGCAGCAGGAGGTCTTTCATGGCTCGTAATAGGGTTTCCCCCTGTCCCCTTCTCTATTCCATTCATTACATATACCATACTACCCCCACCCAAAGCATTCGTCATTACCCAACCCCCCACACAAGCACATGTAAATTCTTATTAGATTCAAAGAGAGCTAACTGCCTATGGAAATACTATGAAAGTAAATTTATTTTTTTTATTATGATTATATTTACTTGATTTTTTTGTTTCTTAGACATGCAGCAATGAAGAAGGTACATGTGATGTGTTTACTGTTATAGATGGATTACTGCAGAGTATGTAATTACACATGTATAACCTTTTAAAGTGCTTATTGATAGCTAGCAGCTAATTATACAAGTGTACAAGAGTAAACAATCATTGATCTTTATGTAGGTGCTGTGAAATTGATATTTACCCTATGTCATTTGTTCAGGTTACTATGATGCAAATATCCCACTGTAACAATAAAAAGGTCAATATATAAATATGTTTATATAATACATATAAATAACTGGACAGTTCCTGCGTAGTTGTTATGTAGTTATATTGTAATTGCAGTCTGGTAATCCAGCCTATGCGTCTGAAGACTGAATGACACAACACATATTTTGTAATGTAGATAATTACACACCGCCAATTACAATAACCAAAAGGATGTTTTTGACTTGTGCTGGACGCCTACAAAGAAGCACTCAGTCAGATATGAAATCTCTTAGAGTTGTGTAAAAGCTACATGTTAAACACAATAAGGAAACTTTTAAGAACTGCTTGCTTTCATAAGTATGGCCTGTAATGTGTGTACTGCAGGTTCTCACTAGAGTTTACAGAAGCTGGTAAAGAGGGGGAGACTGAAAGCTAGTGTGTGATCTTATCTATCCAGCATGTCTCCAGAGGCTTGAGCTAAACTTTACGCCCCAGGGAAGATATGTGAGCATCCATGTCAAAAGTCACATCACCCAGGGGGCTTCCTCTCCAAGCCAAGCTGTGTCCGTCTCTCAAGACAAAAGAGACAGAATTATTCCCTCTGCCCTGTGCGTTGGTTAGATAACTACCCCAAGCCATAAAACTATAGAGAAGAAAGAAAGCTAACACAAAAGCTAAGAGTGGCTTTGATTCAAGCTTTTGAGTCTGCTCTGCAAGGGTTTGTTGTCTTTTAATACTTCTGCTTTTTATCTTTTTCTGTGGTCATCTGGGAACTGACTCAGGTCCCTTCTTGCACTCCAGCTGAACTGTGTAGTGGAGTATATTCATTACATTGATATGTGTCACTATAGTAGTAAAACCTTAGAACTGGACAAGGAAAGATGGATCATATTAAAGATTTAACTCCAACCGTTCACAGCAGTACAGCATTTTTATTAAGGCACCAATAATATAAATGTACCCTCAAAGATGGAACAATGGTCATCAAGATGATTTCCACCAATGTTTCCAAATGGCAGTGTAATTAAATAACTGGGATGTATACATACTCATTCAGAGCAGTTTGATGTGTTTCTGGAAAACGTCAGGATTGTTCATAATGGTGGTGATAGTAACCAGACATCTCAGCAACTCATTCACAAAAAGTTATCACATTAAACTGCTACAAGAGCACTGCCTCATATCTGAGTCATTGTCCTTGCAATATAGTTAAATAGTCACCAAAGAGAACTTGTTTTTCCATATTTATCACATAATCAACATTACATAGATGATCTTAGAAGACACGTGTAGGTTCACTGGTAATTACTGATGATAAATGAAATGGCTATAACCAGTGCCCCTGGTTCCTACACTGAATCATTTCACCTCAAACCACTCTGAATGAACTGACCAATAATTGCATTATACAAACATGTAGAGTGGAATTTCTGTTTAAGATCCAGTCAGAAAGTGGAAAAGCTTCAAGGGTGTCTCAATGAGGTACACAGTTAGACTTTAAAACTTTTGTTCGAAGATGCATTTACAGCATTTGGCAGACACCCTTTTCCAGGACTACCTAATAAGTAGAGAGGATTGAACCCTGATCTACAGTGGAGGAGGCAGAGATGTTACCCACTATGCTATACAAACCTGTGTTTGTGTCTTAATGAATGAAAAATGAACCTGCATTAAACCTGTATCTGACTTCTGTGCCACTCTAGAGATGGGGGTACCAGTCCAGTATAGATTCATTCATTTTGGCATATGTTCATGTGCCTGTAATGTAAACTAGAGCTCACATTTTCAAACAGTGTTGAAAACAAACAGAAGTTGAACTTATATCTGTTATTATTTCTCTAACTTTCCATTCTTATTTTGGTCAGTAATAACAGAGGACAGGCTCAGAGGCAAGTTCTTTTTTAATCCAATAGATAAATGCAGAGGAGAATGAGAATACATTTTCTTAACACCAACAATCTGCCTTAGGGGGTGGAGTAGCGCTATTGATTCGCTCGCTGGGAACGGATCTCGCTCACTCTTAATCATTGAGAAAACATAATCGGCCCAGGCCAAGGCTAGTAATGTCGACTGCCAATCGAAAAAGGCATTCCTTCATATAGGATTCATCTTTAATCTTTATGAATTATGAATATGGCTTCTTGGTCAGAAAGCGAGGGGGGGCACATTTGAATAACCCCTCTGACCGGCTCATGTTTATTTTAAAAGAGCCTCTTTTACTGCTTCTTTTCTTTTTTTCTTTTTCTTGCCATTTTACTTTGACAATCCAACTTTCTGTTATAATATTAAACAAGGTCATTTACATTTGCCTGCTGAATTTAATGGTGCTGTATTGATCTGCGGGTGTCACACTATCCTCATTAAATCACTGATGGGACACACACACACACACACACACACACACACACACACACAGAGAGCGTCCTCTGATCTGTGCACTATTTATGAGGTTCTTGTAAAGGTATTTACAGATTCCTGGAAAGATGCTTTTAAATTTTAAATGAGACTCACTCTTGAATGTTAGTGAGAGAAAGTCAATGCACAGAATCTACACAACTGCACACACATCCGTTGACACACACACACACACACCCACACACACACCTATCATGTCAACCTTTTCAAAAGGCACTGCAGGTTGGTGGGCGTGTTGTCATGTTGCTATGCTACCTGAATGTCAAGCAGAATGTCAGAGTGATGGGCATATGTGAATGCAGAAATGACCGTATCCACCCTCCACCCCCCCAACCCCTTCCTTCTTACTCATCCCTCTATCTTTCCTTTTTCATCTACATAGTTGACAGATACCCAAGTAGACATGCAACTAATGATGATTTCCATAATTGATTCATCGGTTCATTATGGCTTCGATTAATCGGAGAAAAGGAATGCACAGCTAGTGGCCTGTCAATAACTACACAGTGTTTCTTTCAGGAATTTACAAATGCATGTGTTAGTGTTTGTGTAAATGAGCAGCTGCACACACCCACCCTATTCTCAGTCAGATTCACATTTGATTTTTAAGCAACCTTCTAAGCCTTGTTATGAAGGGGGCTTCCTGCTACAAACACTACACACTGCTTTTCTAATTATTTGCAATCTTTTAATTATGCTAATATATAAATGAATTATTTTGTGTGGTTGTTATCATGATGTCATGATGTCATCAAGCTTGCAGGTCATCTTGCAGTGTCACATTTTGGTTCTGGTGATGATGATTCACGAATCCGTGTGTGGAAGCACCGTGGCCACCGTCAAGATGAACATTTGGTGGCATGTGTCATGCCTCCAGAAGTCCTGGTTTTCTTCCAGCTCCACCCCTGCCACTAAATCTGCAGGATCTGTGTAAGAATAATCTAGCTGCATAGGATGGATTATCACAGGACACCATTAGGAACCTCTACAACTCCACAACTCTGTGTTAATAGACATGGTGGCCCAACACAATACTGGGAGACACTACTTCTGTATGTGCATCTCAATAAATATTGCTCATGTCAGTCCAAATGTATCATCGTTTATTGATCCAGGTAATCTTCGTTCCAAATAGCATTGCAATTTAAAATTAACATGTTGACTGTCCACGAAGGACATCTTACAGAGCAGGATGAGTCGTCATCAAGGTCAGTGTAGTATTGGTTAATTATAGAATTACTCTCTAGTGGTTAACCAGACTTTTAGTCAGATTGCACATCCCAAGAACCCAATTCAGAACTGTGAGCTGGTTGCTTTTCATGAATAGGGACATAATCCAACTGTTCTAGCCTTGCATTAACAAACATTCTATTTTTCCAGACTACAATGAATACAAGTATTGACTTGAAATAGAAGTCAAATTGCTAATTCCAATATTATGGTGCATCCCAAAAGGCAAAAACTGGTTCTCTGGAGTTATATAAGGACCACTGTGAAATATTTGAAAGTAAAGAATACTTAAGGTGATTTATAAAGGTGATTTCAAGGTTTCATAGCCATTATGGGTTTTCCTAGATCTGTATGTCCTAGTCAGAGATCAGTTAGTATAGTACAAGTTGTATACTTGGGTACTAGGAGCCATGTCGGATGTGAATTATGCCTTCAGCAATAAAAATAATAACACCTATAACTGCATTAATTACAGAGATTGTTGTGATGAGGATGATGGTGATGATTATGGTTTTGATAGAAGCGAGGGGTACTATGTTAAGCCCATCCTAATCATGGGCTACACTTCTTGTTAGACAAGCATTTACACTCTTCATCAAAACCCCACATTAGGTCCCCTTTAATTTGGATTAATTGAAAAATTACCATAAGCGGAGGTCATTAAAGTTATTACATTGCCAGTGATGGGAATTGAAGTCCCACACCTCGTGTCTCCTGCTCATACAAAAAAAAAAAGATGGGCGGACTTTGAATGGCTATGGAGAGAGTGCGGCACCGAAAGGTAATAAAGTGCTGAAATCAAAATCTGTCAGTGACATTCATTAACTACAGGGGTGGAAATTTACAAAACAGTGCCAGGAAAGTAACAGTGCAAGTATAACTTTTAATAGAGAATGTCATTGCTTAAAGCTGATGGTTGCAACAGCATATAGCTCCACCCAGTAGCATCCAATATTTGCATAAGGTTTAGGATTGAAACTATAAATAATAAATATGTAATTTTACAGGTTGTGAAAGTGTGTGAGCACTGATACCATGGATTATGCATTATAAATAAGGGAGGTATAAATGGACATCAGTGTTGTCTGTGTAATATTGATGGAAGCTAACTGGTGTGGTATATTGTAAAATGGATATTTCTGTTGTAAAATCCCACCCTAAAAAATTGTTATATGTAATATGAACCTAATTTATTGGTAACATAAAAAACAGCTAGTAATTGAATGGGTAACAAATCAGTAATAAACCAAAAATAATTAACTATAGGTCTATTAACCATAAAATACCTTTCTCTTTGTTAATAAATTAAGTTAGCAATTGTAATGGTAAGAAGTTGGTAACATAATAGCAGAATTTGTGGTAACAAACTCTAATTACCTGTAAATACATTGTTACATTTACATTTACTAAACAACAGCTAAAAATTGTTAAGTCATTAGCCTAATATCTGCTTATTCAATATTTCACCCCAATTCTTTTAAAATACTAATTAACACTGTATTATAAATTGCCTACATAAACACTGTATTATAAATCACATACATAAACACTGTATTATAAAGTACATAGCCAGCAAAAATCTGTTAGAAAATAAGCAAGTAACTAGTTTATATTTTACTACCCACATATCACAAAAAGGAAAATAGTAAAAAAAAAGCCCTATAACTATCCATAACATCACATGAAAAAACAAAAAAGGTCCTTAGTAAGAGGGAGTAGTCTCTTTTAGGAACCTCAGGCCACAAGGAGCTAATAATGCTGCTTTGGTAGCATGTGGTGACCCAACATTTTATGTAAGTAAGTTGTGTTTATACTTTCTTGCATTATTATTTATTACTCTTGGATTTCTATTTCAAATAATTAGGGTGTACAGTAGAATATATTAGACTATGTTTACCTGAGCACTGTGCTTAAACCTGGAGTAGATGATTTGTTTTAGATATACCTGTTTATAAAATAATTGAATGGCCTACACATTAAGACTATTTGTCTTATATATGATCTGTCTGCATTTTAGTTTTGAGCTGTGCTGTTAAATGGTGTTGTGGGGTCACCATGCTACGGTGTAAGTTGTTCAGGCTAAAGAGAAAATAAACGTTAGACTGTGTTACTATTACTTTTACAGGGACTTTTATGTTGAAAAGCCTGAATACGGCAGGTGTTGTGCTGATTTTATTTGGAAACTTATAGTATACTCCACTACATTTGAAAGACAGATATTGTGCTGTTGACTCCACTACATTTCTAGAAGGTTCTCATTACTTGTTGCACACAGCTTTGAAGTCAGTGGATGAATTTTCTTTTCTGGAACATGATCGACCATATTGTGCTCATCACAGAAAAAACAAACTCACAGTAAACTACCTCTTCACTGTCAGTCGAGTTCAAAGTGCCTGCTGCTTGTTTCTTTGCGCAGTTGAGCTTGGTGGTTATAATGATGGCTACTGCTGCAGATAAACATGATAATGATACAGATTCCTCACTACCATTCCTCACTACCATTCCTCACTGCACACGGCCATTTTAGCTTGAATCTCCTCAGGAATTCACTGTCTATCTTAACATGTTGGGGAAGGTGTGGTAAATCTGGTGACAGAGGCAGACCAGAATTGCTGCTATTAAACCCCACCACACAGATGCGTACAGTAACCAGTTATCCTGGAAACCAGTGGGTTCTTACCACCAAGTCCTGTGTGAATCTATTGCTAACGCAACATGCCAGATGTCTCGGCATGGAGTTGTAGAGGTTCCTAATGGTGTCCAGTGGTGCCCTGTGACAACCCTTCTATGAAGATGAATATTCCCAGTGTTATACATAGCATTCTGGACATGTGGCACATGACAGCAAATCATTCATCTTAGTACTGACCACGGCGCCTCCACACATGGATTCATTGGTTGTCTCCACCAAGACAAAATCGGGACTTGTCGCTGAAGATGACCCACTGCCATTCTGTGTCACTCCATGACAGTCTGGCACAACACCAGTGCAGTCTTCGGTGATGCTGACATGGTGTTAAGGGCAGTCATCATAGTGGTCTGTGTGCATGTAGTCCTGCATCACGCAACCATCTGGCTCTAACAGGATGACTCATGGACCGCATCATTGCTTGCTGAATGTCCACAACCTGAGTCAGTCAATGCAGTGATAAGGCCCATCCCAGCCAAACTTGAACAATTTGAATGCCTCAATGCTGTCCCTTTCATTCCTGTCGGTTGATTCCTTCTGGGTGCAGCTACTTGTGCAGCTATTCTTTAACAATGTGTGTATGTAAACACAGAACTATTAGTATATTCAAGTAAAGGTAGAGCCTTCAGAAAGTCTTTAGGGTCTGTAAATTCATTGTGGCAACAAAAGCAATGCGTACTTTGTCCATGTCACACGTTCATCAAGCCCTGCCCGGGCTATAGTGCCGGCAAACTCCATTTCCCAGAACTTTCCTGGATAGCACATGACCTCTCGCTCATAGCCGGCAGCCAATCCCAGATCGGCCTTACCTGAGTATTGATTATTCTCACCTGGTGCTTGGCCTTTAAAGGCTGTTCTGTTTAACTTGGCTTTTGTGAAGTAATGTTTCTGTTTTGCCAGTACTTACCGAGCCTTGTTTACTCTGTCTGCTATTTTGGTTTTCTTACTCATTGCTCTGTTCTTTGACTTCGACTCTGGATTTTCCCTGCGTCATTGTTGTTTGCCATGTTCTGACCTTTTCCTTGTTTTTGGACTTCCGCTCTGGATGTGTTCTCTTTCAATAAACCTTTTAAAGCCCCCCACAAACATCCTTTTTTGCCCGACCCTGACAGTTCACCTCTGCATATCTAAATTGGCCATTAGGCTTTTTAGGTGGACTTTTAAGATTCACATCAGCCAGCTGACTGCAATTACATAACACAAAAAAAGCAAAGTGATACTACTAAACCTCTCTATCAAAACAGTAGTAACAGTATACTATCAGTATCTAGACTAAAAACTTTTACATGCCATCAAAGTCTTTTACAACAGGTTTTTTCCTGATTTTTCATAGCTGGTTAGAAAGCGAATAAATCTTCCCCTCTTTTCAGTCACCGTGTTGTTGATGATGGTTTGCCAGTTTGTTTGTTTTGCATCAAGGATTTTAATCTTGTTTTATGCTCCAAATTATCATTTAATGAATTTATAGCTTGGTTTTTGAGAACATCGGGCCTCCTAATAAGATTGTTAGTCCGCCGAGAAGCATGCCACACTCATTACATTCTTCAATGCCGTGATTAAGTTGATTTGCTGGGCAAATCCATCAAAAAGGGAGGCGAGCATATATAAACTAATACACATGCACACTTTAATACGATTATGTGGTTTAATAAGTTATTAATATAGTTTTTACTTTGTGGAGGCGAAAAAGTAGGCCGCACAGAATGGACCTTAATATGGGGCAACTGATCACCGAGCATGCGTGTAGAATGCATTTATGTTTTGGATGCGAGTTTAGGTTTGAGCCATTCCATCGGATTATGTTTACAAAATTAGTAGCTGATTATACGGTGAAATTATTCAATAGTACCTCAGCTAATTGTAATGACGTGAAAGGTATGAATAAGCTTAGACAAAAGCACACAAACCAAAACTGAAGTTAAGTTCACAATGTTCAGCTGTTTCACACTTTTTAACAGACTGAAAGCTTCTGTTTTCTGTTTCGTCTTAGTTCTGCATATCGTCATGCCTATATTTATAAAAAGGTCCTGAAGTGCCTATAGAAGAACTACTTTTGCTTTCCCCAAAAAGGCCTAAGGTTTGTAGATAAGATGTGTGAATGTGAAGGACCTAATAATAATGTCCTATAGCTGTATATCAAAGCCAGAAATCATTTAGGACACTTTTAAAGGGCCGATATTCTACATTTATCTTGTATGTTGGAAGTCCTCTTATTATATTTTTGTGGTTTTACGTATCAGAAACATTAAAATGAGTTTTTTACATGACCATTCTCCAACCTTTTTTTTTTTTTGCTGTGCCTTGCTGGTTGTAAACATTGACTTGACTAAATAAAATGATTGCTGATCATGTTTGCTTCGTGCAGTGGACCAACCACAGTCAGGGGAATATTCCCAGAGTGCCTAAGAGTTGTTGTATTGGCTGAAATGCACTGTTTTGCCTGGAAACATCATCATCATCATCATTTGACTCCTGTTTTGATTGGCTGTTTTGAAGTTTTGTACTTCATTCCAAACAGCTGTCTGGAAACAAACACTCAGTTTCTATGCCCATTCAGTGAATGGGCATAGTTAAAGTGTTGTAGTCTAAATAGGTGGACAAATGCCCATTATATGGCCAGAAGTATGTGAACACCTGGCTACCACCTGGGCACCCCCACTTTTGGTAATAGTGGTTATGCCTGTATGGATCTTGCTTTGTGCCCAGGGACACAGTTATGCTGGAAATGGAAAGGATGTTCCCAAACTGTTGGCACCAAGTAGGAAGGATATAATTGTCTAAAATATCATAAACATTACCATTCACTGCAACTAAATGGCCCAAAAACCCTCATAAACAGACCCAGCGCTTATCAGTATCCCCTAAACTTAGTGCTGGCATTATATCTTCAGGTACCAAATGTAGATTAATCAACTAGACAGTCAGACAGTGATGCGTGATTTCTCATAACAACTTACCACTGCTCCAACACCCAGTGGCAGTGTAGTTTACATCACTACATTAGAATGAGGTATCTTATGCTTATGTGTAGCTGCTTGGCCATAGAAACCCATTTTATGAAGCTCCTGACAGAAAGTTCTTGTGCTGATGTTGCTTGCAGAGGCAGTTTGGAGCTTTGTAGTCAGAAATGCAACAAAGGGATAGGCGCTTCTTACACGCTTCACTCTTTAGCATACAATCGTCACTCTCTTTAATTTTGTATGGTCCTCCTTACAGTCGCCCAGGGTAGATCTAGCAGGGCAGCAATTAATCAATTGACTTGCAAAGATGATAGATGATTTTATTTTATCTTATGATAGTGTCATTTACGCCTGATCTCATTTATTAGGAGGGCTGTACACATACACATATGTATATATATTACGCTAACACTATATGCTATGTGACGCCAAGGATTAATAAAATTAGCCACCAGATAATGTGGCTGTATAGAAATCAGAATCTGCCATACAAATTAATATTATGTACATCCCTAATTCTAGGTATAGTGTTTGAATTTTGAGTTTTTCTCCATATCATAACCTGCTTTAATTATCATATTGAGGCAGGATGACTTCTGAAGTGTACAAAAACAACTTGAATGTTTCGATTCAACACATGCCTGTCAAAACACCTGATCTCAAATATTAGGAGTTATCCACATACTTTTGGCCATGTAATAGGAAACCCTTCCTACCTCAGTATATACCATTCCGATATGGAAACGTCAGCGCTATATGTTACATGAAGCCCATTCAGGTTTTTTTCTGAATTTTTTATTTTTTTTAGTTTGGCTCCATGGTTTAGTAACTGTTTTCTCAGCATATACTAGGGTATGCTAACTTTCTGCATATCAGCAGATGACTTTTTTTTGTCGTCAGATCGGGTAAAACTGCAGATGGGTTTGCACTTTCTGTCACTGATCCAGAGCTTGACTGAAATGACAGCTGAAAGGAAAGATGAAAAAGACATTATTTTCACGCCAACGTGAACTGTCCATCTTTCTCTCTCCTCCCTATTCAGCTGCAGATATATGTCACAGGAAGCAGCCCAAACGACGTCTTAATGGTGTCAGTTCTGCTATTATCGACCGCAGCCACCTCCTCTTTGCACCGAGCCTGTCACCCAAAAATGTCACCCGCATCCCCTGTCACTCCAAACTATGAAGAAAAAAGACAAAAAATGGACATCTGAGGAGGAGTGAAGGATCTTTAATGTCAATGACTTATGCAGTAATCCATAGCTGTGTAGTAGCCACACTATGCACATCCTCCGCCAGACTATATTCATTCGAGACATGGGTTACCTTCTGGCTATATCTGTCATGTGATATCTCTTGCTAGCTTTTTAATTTTATGTACATGCTTGAAAGAAAAACAGCATCATTTACAATGTTAGTATAGAAAAAGGGAGGGCAAATGCAGTCCATAAAAAAATGTATTTCATTTTCATTTTAAATTTAGTTTTAATTTTCAATAATAATAAAGTATTTTCTCTTTTAGGAACAAATGTATAAATACATATATTTGGAATCCATATTTGTAACCAAATTTCTCTATTTATTATAATTAATTTAAAAAAAAAGGAATTAATCTAAAAATATGTTGTCGCTTTCTCAAGAAAAACAAGTGTCTCCTAAATTACTTTACAGGAGAGGCCATAATCTAATTTAATTTTAATTAAAGTCAATAGAACTGGACTTTTATCCAAGCAACTTTGGGTCATTTTTCACAAAACGTAAATGAAAAAAATTAACAAAAATGGAGCTGTATGTTTTTCTGTGGACAGCGATGATATTTGATTTCTAAGTAGTTAGATGCAATGTACTATATTTTATTCAAGTGAACAGTGTAGCAATTCTAGTTTTTATATGATAGATGTAACCTGGGTGTGATCTTAACAAATCACAAAACTGAGATCTTTTGCCCCGCCCACACACAGCACTTTCAGAGTTAACCTAGGCTAATCAGAAGCTAGCATGCTAAAGCACCAATCTGTAGCTGCTTGTTGACTGTTCATTCTTTTATTTGTACACCAACATTGTTTATTTGTACATTCCTTCAATCAAGTGTTATTTTGTTTGTCCATGTGTCCAGCTACACTTCTCGTTTGTTTCTTTGTGCGTTGCTTTATCCATCCGTATGTTCATTTGTCTGTCCATTTGCACTTCTGTTACTCTACTGCAGAACTTTAGTTCTGTATGAGTGTCAGAACAGACTGAGAGTGTTGGACAAAAAGCTGTCAATCAAGTTGCTCATTGGCCATGCCCACAGAGTTTTAATATAGGTGCATTATTATATCTACATTATATATTTTTATTTAAACCTTGCTTAAAGTCCAGTTTACTATTGTACATATATTTAAATATTTTGGCTGGGGCTTTCATTTTATTTTGCAATTTATTTTAAATTGCAATTTATGCTGCAATTAACTGACATAAATAACCTTGGTCAGATATGTGTGCTGTATTCAACCGCTAACAAAAGCCTGCTGCATAATCATTCCTGCTGCCCTGAATAACCGGCAGCTTCTTACGTTTGCTGTACCACTTATTTATGTTATTCAAATAGGCAACTGATTATGAATTTAAAATGGTCCATTAAAGAGTAAAGTTACTGAAATGCAACTTTGCTAAATAAAGAGTTCTAGAAATTTTCAGGTGGTCATTTATTCCACACATAGTGATTATCAGGGACTAATACAATTAGCCACCAGTTAATGTGGCTGTATAGAAATCTGAATACCCCATAAAAATAAACATTCTGTGCATATCTAATTCTAGGCATAGACTGTGCACTTGGAGTTTTTTCTGGTTATACACATTGCAACCCACCTCCCAACTTTCCCAGGTATTCAGCTTTACATTTCATTTAGCTTTACCGATCATGTGGAAGAAGGATGACTTCTGAAGTGTACAAAAGCAACTTGAATGTTCTGATACAACCACATGCCTCGAGAATCGGTGGATGGATTACAGCACCTTGCATCAGGACAATAACCCACTGCTAGAGCAACTCAAAGGCCAAAACCTTAGATGTTCAAGTCATCCAACCTGAACTTTGCTGAGCATGCATTTCTCTTACAGAAGACTGCAGGCAAAAAGTCCCTGAAATAAGCAAGAACGGGAATGGACTGCATTAAAGGACAGGACAAAAAGTCCCTGAAACAAGCAGAAACTGAAAGTGGATGCATTACAGACCAGGGAAGATACCTAAGAGCTGGTGGAGTCATTCACATTGGAATTTGTTGTCAAAATAGGTTTTCTCAGGAAATGCCCTAGCAGAAACACTTCCTGTAACACATCACTCAAGGGTTCTTTAAGATTCATCATTATAAATGAGAAGTGCAGGTCTGTAGAACTTAAAGAACCTGAGAATGTTTTAAGATTACCAAAAACCCTTTAGGGTTTTTTTAAGTAGGTATGTATGGATCGTCAAATAATCATCTATTTCAACAATTAAGTTAATGCTTACAGTTACTTCTGGACATCTGAAATGATTGTATGTTGAAAGATTACATGTCCAATAATCCAGTTAAAATATTTATATATATGTATATACATATATACATGTCTAGGTTAGATATAACACAAGCTACCTGTCACACCTTTTTTAGTGCGTTTACTGTGCACAGCAGTTTAGTTGTCGTTTTCTTTAATGACAGCTTTCTTATTTAAAGCTGTGCTCAAGCAGACTGTTGTTTGAGCTTACTTTTGTACTATTATGCAATGCCTGCAGCAAATAGCAGCACTAAACTAAAATTCTGGGCTTCGCAGTGCTTGATTCACACTTACGCCTCAAAAAAGAAAACACATCTGACTGAAGGACTAAACGCATTTAGGTCGGTGTATAGACCTACTTTCCATAGGCTATTTATAACAGCACACATGCAATAACATCAGGCTGTTTCATAGCTACTTCACTTTTTAAAGTTCCCACCAGTTTGAGCTGCTGTTAATCCCATATTTACCTGAACAAAAATAGAAAAATAGAGGCTGATTGTCCAAGTGTATAACAATCATAGAAACAGTAATGTATCATCTTCATGATATCTGCTTCATGATTGGTTTGTCAGTTCGAATGTAGACAGTCTGTTTGGCTCGAGCATGTGCCAAAATGAAATCTCTTCACTACTGTGCTCTGAAGAAAGATGATCTCTGTCTGCTATTGTTATCATGTCACCTTAATAGAAGAACATTTTGGTGCTTCTGGACCTTCCTCAGAACCCTTCACACAGATTTCATATACAACCCTTTACAGCACATTCTCCATCAATCCGAGGAACACCTTCATGATTCAAAGAACTCTTTCATTGTGGACCTGAAAACATGTGGCGAGAACATGTTAAATGAACTAATTGAAAAAGTTGGATCAGAAAGTGATAGTTCAGCCATTTATCAGCAGTAATAAATATTCAAACTGCAATCTGCTGCAGGTCCTCTCACTGATCTCCTAAAGGTTTTACTGTACACCCAGCTGAAATGGAGATTTTGATTGGTTCCAGTTGGTTGGTTTCAATGAGTTTGGTTCCAGTGCCGATGAGTTTGACTGTTGGTCAGCGCTCTGTGCAGATTCATTTTCTGATGGTGTAATCAGAATCAGAATCAGGTTTATTGGCCTAGTATGTTGGCACACACAAGCAATTTGATTTTGGAAGCTTGTGTCTCTCTAGTGCTGTACCAAAATACACATAACTGACTGACAGTCCATAATATACATGATGAATACAGAAATTTACAATATACAATCTACATAGTATGCACAATATACAAACAATAAGGCGGTAGCGTTGAGGTAGAGGAAGCAGTGTTGAGGTAGAGGCAGCAGTGTGGAGGTAGAGGCAGCAGTGTTGAGGTAGAGGCAGTAGTGTTGAGGTAGAGGCAGCAAGACTGAGGTAGTGCAATATATAAATATGAATGGGGAAGAAACTGTAGTGTGTAATCTGGCATATGAGTGAAACCAGTAAAACTATGGAGGAACAGGAGGAACTATGGTCCAGCAAATGGTCTTACTGGTAAGCTGTTTATAAAGGTGATGGCCTGAGGAAAGTAGTTGTTTCTGTGTCTAGTAAAGGTCTTGAAGCTGTTTCTGTATCTGGTAAGGGTCTTCAATTCGATCTAAAAGTGGTAGTTTGTCGCTTCAGTACTTGAAAAGGTGAAGAGTGAAAATTACCTGACTGGCAATGGTCCTAAGCCCAACTTAGACACTGATTTAATGGGAGGATTAAACCAAAGAGAGAGAAATTAAGACTTGTAGATGAACAGTGTGAACAGGAAACAGGAAAAATGGCAAAGCCATTAATAATGCTATATTGAAACTGCTCCGGTATAGGCTTCTAGCAAACATTTAAAAAGATTAACACATTTGAAAAATATTGTTGGTTGCTTGTTGACACAGACAAAGTGAAATGTCCCCTAAATGAATAATTTCATTCATATCATGTGGTGAAATAGGTTGGGCCACCAAATGACAGTCTTTCTAGGTTCATGAGGGGACACACTGTCAATGGTGTCGCTCACAATGTTTTCAATTCTGCCAATCCTGGTATAAGACCAGATTGTAAGTACAGCTGCTGAGTGAGTTATTGTGCTTAGAGCAGTAAGGACCCTGAACCATGAACTGCTCTGGATCTTGTTAAGAGACACTGCTTTTTTGGTTTAGGCTGTAGTTTAGGAGACGTGTTTGACCATGATACTACAGCAGGTGAATATACAGTAAAGGCTCATTGAAAAGGGCACAACTGTTAATATCATTTGCATATCGTTTTGTAATGTGAAAAATAAGTAACTTGTGTTTTGTTATACAATCTTTATCCAGCCAAGGTTGTACAAAGCAAATCCTCTACATTTTAATTCTCTAAGGTAACTTCAGTAAACACCCCCAAAATATATGCACATTTTCAAGCCTGCTATTATGGTGTAACACTAATGGCATCTGGTAGCAGCCATGAAGAGGCTGGCCTTTCTCACTGGAACAGTGTAATTAGTCAGAAGTATATATTTCAGTACAGTTCTATAATATCTGCTGATGTTAGCAGTTCTTGTGAACATCTTCCTGATCTTGCTACCAAAGGAGTCCAACCAATTCCTCCAAAATATTTCATTGCTGTAGAACCTTTACATTTTATGAAGATCTTTAACTTTTAAAAGATTTTTACTCAAGAGATACTCTCACATTGCATTTAGAAAAATGGATGGGTACCATTAAAAGAAAGTAAGTTTTTATCACATCACTAAGAGGCACCATATAAAAACTGATGCAAGCTACCAAACCTAGCAAGCAAAAAAATGACCTGTCTAGCTTAAAGGAAAGCTACCTGGGCATCCGTTTTCCAGCCCTTTGTGTCATTCTTGCTCATTCCAGATTCCATTGCACTAAACCAGACCAGAAAACTTCTGTTGAGTCAAGTTACCACCTTGGTTCCTGTTCACGTATTCCCTACCTTTCTAGGATCTGCCAGTGCAACATTGTGGAAAGCAATTTCAGGCAGGGTATCCTTGTAGAGAAGTTGCCTGATTGTTTAATACAACTGGAACATGCTGAAATCTTTAGCTGCTGATTACAGAGCAATCACATTTCAAAGCCTTTTTCCAGTGCATCTATTTTAGTGACGATAGTCAGGATGAAAGTTTAGCTGAATTGTTCTTAGAGCAAACCCCCTGTCTTCGAGCCAACCATTTCTCTTTTCCCAGAAACAACCTACATATCGTAGTGCTCTGTAGAGGAGCTTTTGCTGTCTGAGTTATAAGTGCCCTGTGTTGATGAAAAATATATATTTTTCCAATGATCAAGGATGGAAACATCATGTTTGCCCTATGATGGCTTATGGATTTCTTGGAGAATGCTCTGTACACACTTGTACATTCATTTGCAAACGTTGAGTTGAGGCAGTTGAATCACTAGCAGGGAGAGAATGAATAATTTGTTTTGTGAATAGATATTTCTCCAGCCTCGGATGCACTTAGAAAGCTTACCATGCATACTAATAGCTCATTCATATTCTTGTGTTAGTCATACAGAATACTGGAAGACCAGTCAACTCTGTCAGATACGGCTTGTACACGTATGTGCTTGAGTGAATACGGGTGTCAGGGGTGAGCTATTAAAATAGTAATACAGCGCTAGGAATTACTCTGCCATTGTTAAACGGTATCCTCTTGAGTGAATGGCGGCTTCATTGCTCTGTGTATGCACGGTTTGTATTATTTCTAAAATTATTTACTGTGTTACTTTATTAAAGAATTGCCCTCTAAAAATGATGGAGGTTGCACACTTCCAGGTTAAACTCCCTGTAAAAATATAAATAAATAAATAAATAAATAAATAAATAAATAAATAAATAAATCTAAAGGGTGACTGATATACTTTTATAAAAGCACATATATTGAAATTGTCCCATTGTCCCAATTTGGTAACACTTACTTTTACAGTCTCTTAATTTGTTAACCAGGTAAGTGTAAGGTGCTCCAAAGTGCAAACATCAAATCCAAAAAAAATGGGATAATATGCAAAACGGCAATAAAACAGAAAGCATTGATTTGTGTCTCTACTCCTATATGTCCCTAAATGTTCTGAAACCTGTCAAATGATTAGACACGGCTACTATCTCATACAAGGTTTTTCTTATATTTAGTTTAATGCTTTGCTTTAGAATAAAAGCGAAAAAAATGTAACTTTAAAATGGCACTCATGGATTATGCAGTCACCTTGATAAAGATCCATAATGGACCTTTACAGTATAATAACTAGTTTTCTTGGTCTGTAATGGAGGTTAATATGGCAATTTTGGATGAATTTTATTGGTCTGTCCATCATAAATATACTCACTAAATTGAAAGGATTATTAGCCTTTTTAAATAGTGCAAGAAGTGTAAACGGCAGCTGCAGTTTTCAATTTTTTTTTTTTTTCAAACTTCAAATTTTCAACAATTGTTAGTACCTAAAACGTGGTTGAGCAAAGTAACAAGAATTCCGTTGTACACTGCGACTGTTTGTCAAAAAGAAAGCCAAGAGCCAAAAAACAGACATCAGAAGGAGAAGACAAAGACTTGGTATGAATATACAGACACCATACTTGCAAAGGACCAGACAAAAAAACATCTTAAATAGAGCAGAAACAGGTCACACAAATTGGTAATCAGGAGAGGATCATGTTTGGGATAGGCTGCTGGCTGCATATTAGAGGTCACATGCTCACCCAGGGTATGCAAAGAAATGGATTCCCCAGTGGCTTCTGACCATGTGATGTACAGCTATATGAGAGATCAAAGATGCATGTGGGTTCACAAAATGACATTACACAAGAGACTCCAGTCATCATTTTCAAAGAGTTAAAACAACATTGGGACTGCATTAAAGCTACAGACAGGCATATGTGACAGTTAGTCTCTCAGTTCTGGTGCAAAAGAGTCTATGGGTGAATTAAGACACAAACTTGTCCCCTGAAAAGGTTACACAGTGTTAAAGCTGGTTACTTGAGAGTGTGGTATTTCATCATATCATATCATATCATATCATATCATACCTACTGCAAATTTCTCTAGGGCTCTTATAGATGGCAATGCACAGGAATGATCAGGCTATAAATACCGGCAGGGTGTGAATGGCGGGATTCATAGATTGTGAAGAGGTGGTAAAGTGCAGTGAACATTTTGTTCAGTGTGTGGAAAATGGGTCACTAAGCAGATGCTAATGATTGGCAAACAGGAGTGATTGCATTTGATGGTACCAAAGGCCATGGTGTAAAGGAAGTAGCTGAATTTGCTGGTGTATGGAAGCTTTAAAGTCCACCAGCAGTGGTAGTCAACATTAAACTCTCCCCAGGACTGTGCCAGGAAAGGCATTCACCAAATCTGGCCCAAATGTACAACTGTTTAATGCAAGAGGGGCTGAACATTGATGTCACCTACATCCTGAAACTTGCCCAGTCCATGCCAAATCAAATCACAGCTGGTATTTATGCTCATGAAGGTATTACATATTACTTAAGATAATAAATAACATTAAATATATAATATATAATAACATAAAAATATCTGACCAATAATAACAAGAATAACAATAATAATGAAAGTTTGTCATCATTATTATTATAGTTTTGCTAGCTTGTAAAATCATATTACTGCCCAGACAGTATCGCCATCTGAACTTGAGTTGCTTTTGCCTACCTCTAGTTAAATCAGAATGGTGTGCAGCAGCTCTTTTCACCTGTCATGTCCCATTAGAGTGTGTAGTCAGTGACCTTGGGCTGTCTCCCCCTACATTAGGGCTGGGGTGGTGGGGGGGTACGTTGTCTCAGTGTTATGTTAACATAATGATAATGCTGTGAAATCAGGCCCTCGCCCCGCGCCCGCCGCTCATTACGCCTCTCCAAATTCATTTGCAAGGTTGATTCTGCCCCGATCATGCATACGGCGTACGCTAACCTGCTCACACGCAGACATCACCACGCTAATGCCCTTAGACACACAGAGAGAGAGAGAGTGGAATAGATATACTCTGCATACCCTAAAGAAAAATATCAGCACATAAGCGCCTGAAATCAAGACTCATTGTCAGCTTGAAAAGTTTATACTGCATTCCTTTCTTCATATATTCTCCTGGCATGGCAGTTAGCAGTAGGAGTTTCTTTCCCTATTCTTTCTTTAGGGCTTGATTGAGAATAACACAGAGTTAAAAACAAATCAATAGATGTTGATAGACAAACAGTAGTGGTTGTTATCGGGCAGATGACGGCAGAAAGGGCTTAGGTTTATTCTGAAAATGAGGATCTGCAAAAGGATAAAGGAGCATTAAGGATTTATGCTCAGGTAAACAAAGTCATAGAAGGAGAATAAGAAGGAATATACTTACATCTGAATGGCGGGGGATGGGGGTGGGGGTGGGGGGGTAAAGAACTGCACTGGTGTTAACGCAAGGTGACAGCTAATAGCCTTTTCCTTTGAGCATGTTCTCTCTCTATTCACACCGATCTAAATAAGTCACAAATCAGTGTGTTAGACTTTGTTTGGGCTTTTCTGTCATTGTGACAAGCGAGCACGATTTAATGATTGATTCAGTGGTTACGGGAGAAATGAGAAACACCAAATTGGGAAGAAAATGAGGGAGAAAAAAGGGGGAGGAGAAGTGCATGCAGACAATAATGTTGTACTTTTTCACTGTCTTGTCGGTAAGCTTGATTATAACAGACAGTAAAGCTGTAAGTTGGTTTAACATGCAATTGCCTATTTCCCCAAAAAACAAGGAATTTTAATATACATACACATTCATTTATTTTGTAGCTGTAAAAAATATTTACCCACATATCCATTTTGTTTCTAGTTTATGCTTTTCATTACCATTTGAACAAAGCATTGTGTCCAAATTTCATGATATGGTGACCAGTAGAAATGCCTTAAAATGAATGTAAAACATAAGAATGTTTTTACCGTCTCCTGTTAAAATTATTTGGGGGCCACAGAATGAACTTATTTTAATAAAATTAAGTATTTTAAATTGTTCTCTGATGCCAATATGGAAAGCATGTGACTTGGGCAGGGTCATACCCATTTACAACAATATGATCTGGCCTAGCAGTTATCCTTTTTAGGTGAGATCATGAATAATAGAATAAGCTCTGATCCGATTGGCGGATTTACAGTAAGAAAAGCAATGGTTCACATAGAAGTAACATGAACATAAATAAGCTGGTCATCAGCTTAACCAGTTCTAGGTACTTGATTTCAATCTAAATAAATATATAAATGAATAAATAAATGAATGAATGATTAAATAGCACAAAATAACTAACTTTAAGATGATGTGAAGCTTTAATAAAAATGTGAATTAAATTCAAGTTTATTTGTCATTTACACAGAATGTCGGGACATTTATGATAAAATGCCATGAGTGGAAAAGGTTAAGGTATAAACCATGGCACTCCTACAATAGGAGTTAGAAGGTTCAGCAAAGAGCATTACCCATAGAGTGCTTTAGGTGTAATATATTTGGCAGGATCGTGATGTGTTATGAATCGCTGGCGCATGTAAATGAAGGAAAAGCATAGCAACACCTCACACAGCTGGAAAAACACCCTGGTGGAAGGCCGTTTATGAATGAGCACACATTTTACCACAATACTATTGACTCATACCATTGCTGTTACTCTGGCAAATGCAGAGTTGCTGGATTTGTATCATAAATGACTAGAGCAAAATGAATATAAACAAAGCTGGGATTCTTATCCATTCTTATCCTTTACAGTGCAAGTAAACCATCACTCCTTTCTGTCTCCGCACTTGAAAATTTTATCACTCAGCCCAATTTTTTCCTGACACAACACGTCACAGACAGGCCTAACAGACATTCCCAGAGTTCCATTTGCCAGAAAAAGCAGCAAGTGAGCATCTAGCCCATGCAAAGTATAGACAGTCAAGCCTTCGGTGTTATCACTGCTCTTTTAGCAGGGGATGGTGCGTGGGCGTATGTTCTGGTCTCGCTTTCTTTCGTTCTCTTTTTCTCTTGCTTTCTCTTTCTTTCTCTCTTTCTATCTCCCTCCCTCTATCCCCTACAATCCCCCCTACACCCCCTCCTGTGCTCCTCTCCTCTCATATCTCAGCCCCAGAGAAACCTGTCAGCAGAGAAACATTAGTATTCGCTTTTCATCTCTGCCCCCTCGCGCTCCCTCTTCCCTCTTCAACATAAAAATAGTTTACGCCTCTGACAAGAAAATGCCTCTAATCCCGTGGTTTGTTGGAGAGCAAACACACGCAATTGGCCAGTCATTATTCTGTGTGGAATTTTCTTTGCGGGGTGTTTGTGGTCTCCATGGCGACTAAGTACAGCATACAGACACTATCCTCGGCGCCCTCCCCTAATGCCTCTCTGCACAGAGTAGAGGAGGCATAAAATAACACTCGCCAAAGCGCACACTCACCGAGACAAGCTGAGACCTGCCTCACACGAGCAGATGAACTGGTGGAGTGCATTATTCATGCATTCTGTACACATTTGTTTGCATGGCTTTAAGGCCCTGTATCGGTGGGCTTTTGAGTATTCTGGGTCATCAGGCAATACTGAACATATTACACTGTGGAAAATGGAAATGGATCAGAGGTAGCTTTGAAGTGTTTGTGAAGTTTGCATAGATGAAGACTGCACGGACTGCAGTTTGAACTGTTGCTGTGATTCATTTTAGTTTATTCAAATAACATTATTTATGCCACTAATTAATTAGCTGTACAACAACGTAGGACTCAGCAAGTTTCAGCAAAAGCTTATATGTGTTTTCTCGCTAAATAAGCTAAAGTAAATACTGTAAATAATAAGTAAATAATACTGCCATATTACCATATAATACATCGTCCTATATGACTGTATACTACTCTGCACCATACTGCACTGTACTACATTACCATATAATGCAGTGTCCTATATGACTGTATACTACTCTGCACCATACTGCACTGTACTACATTACCATATAATGCAGTATCCTATATAATTGTATTCTACTGTGCGCCATACTGCGCTGGACTACATTACTATATAATGCAGTGTCCTATATAACTGTATTTATATTTCTATGACCACATAATACAGCCTACTATATACTATATATGGTATACTACATACCATACCGCCATATAATATACTGTATTATTACAGAATACACTGTACCATATTAGATTTTATATCTTATCAAGTATGCCATACTTAAGTGTGTTACCATATCATTGAAGTTCAAGAAAAAAGAAAGGGCTCTAAAATGGTAACTGTATAGGAGAGCACAAAAACTTTTTCCTAGCAAATTTCATTATTGATGCCCCATGTACCTTGACATTTTTACACAATGTAAACAGCAACACCTTTGTTTAACTGATGCATAAAAGTAAACATTTACAAACATGTCCATGAAATATTTTGTAAAATATCTTGTTTATTGAATTCTGTTTGTTTCAGGAAATTCCAGTTTATTTAGTTCTGGTGCCACAACTGCCACCTGAACCACTGTTTTAGTGAATCTGACTTAATGGGCTGCAAGTCAATATTACCTTAGAGATGCTATCTAATGTACAAATGTACATGACAGGTACAAATGTAGTAATGATTAGCTGCAGCATATAAAGTGATTAAATATTTCATTACTTCCGCTGCTTTGTGCTTTATTAAGAAATAGATATGCTGTTGTCAACAATGATAGCACAGGTAGAATGTTTCTCAAGCATGTTCTGTTGTTTTATTGACCATATTGCTATATAACCCAGTGTCCTCTGCTACTATATAATTACCATATAACAAACTGCACAATATTAACACACTGTATCATTTTGCAATATAGCTTACTGTTCCAAATTGCTGTTCTTATATAACTACCTATAAGATATTTGTATTTTAAGAAACTCTTAAAATACTAGTGTATTTTTTCTAAAAGTTAAAGAGGAGAAACAGCTGAAAAAGAATATAGCTTTCCTTCACCCTCTACAACATAAAGTACTGTAACATATTATCATAGACCACACTACATCACATTCTCAAGACACCGTAACACTATGGTCTGCATGATCTGATAACCCATAAACCCTGAACCCACCCTATTTGTACTCTGGCATTTTGAAGCCTGTGACAAATGCTGATCATGCCTGCAAATTAATGGTCTAAATTTTATTACATTCTGTAAAATTCCAACATATTCTGGTTAAAATGTTCAATAAAAGCACATGATGTGAACTGAGTTTAATTAGAGTTTTTAAGAGGATGACCGCCTAACATGACCTTTTACCAGCAATGTCCTTGAAATACTCCTTTCTGAGGCTGAAGTCTTTGAAAAACAGAAGTTATTATTAGCACATAGTTAATAAATCAAAACAGTTTAGGCTAGTCAAAGTGTAAAAGTGGCTAATTACACACAAACTATCATGTGAAAAGAAAGAAAATGATTAGCTGTGTAAGCTTATTTAAACAGTGAATTCAGCAATTATTACTATAACAGCTGGCAAATTACTGGTGGTAGACCACGGCAAACATGTTTTTGGTAGATAAAACTACTAGATTAAAAAGACTAATAGATTAAAAAGCCCATTAAGCTCAAATTTTAATTAATGATAAAAGCTATGTGCCTGCCAAACTAGTTGGGGGAAGGTTTGGATTTTATTAAAAATACTGTGTGGGCCATTCCAAGTGTAGGATGTTTACAGACTTCTAAACGTATGGCTTTGCCTTTGGGTGTTCCTCAGGGGCGTGTTCTAGGGCCGTGTGATTTGATTTTTGATTGATCTCTGGTTTGTACAGAATTTTTTGTTCAGTAAGCACTGTGTAATGGTTTTAATTTGATGCCTGCTTTGTGTGGAGAGTGCGCACTTTTGTTTGTGTGGCGGGTATTAGTGTGAGGGCAATAGACTCAGGTATGATTTCACCCTCTGTGGGCTCCAGCTGAGCTGTGTGGAATGGAGCTCTGTGTCTGAGAGAGATAATCTGACTCTCTGCCTCTCTCTATCTCGCTGCCTCTCGCTCCGTCTATTCTCTCCACTGACACCAATCTAACACCATGACAATCAATGAGGAGCAGGGGACAGAGGTGTGACCACCAAGCTTCAGACAAGTATCAAACAGAATATGTGTGGGGCGGTGGGGTGTGTGTCTGTGTTAAGTGTGTCAAAGAAAGAAAGAGTATGATTTTTAAAAAAGCCATAAACACATGCAAATACACTAAACCTTGTGTTTCTATACATTATGCATTCATGGTTGTGCGCATGCATATAAATACGTGCATCAGGACCTGTCCTGCACAGATGGTTCTGGTCCTTTCTTTGTATATCACACAGTTCTATTTCATTTTCAAGTCCACATTTTTTAAGCAGGTTCTTTTATGTAAATTGGCAAAAAGTAAAATTGATCTGTTGTAGCGGGCTTTGTGCTGGTCCGAGTGATGGAGATGTTCATGACTGGGTCATAGTGACCTTTATTTACTAGTCCCTTGGAACCTGGCATGTATGCCTGATCAATATTTGCCCTAATTAAGTCTTTACATTTTTTTTTTTCAATGTTCACATCATGTGGATATGATGCAGAGCTCCACTGACCCTCATCCTATCCTGTTGACCTGTGGATTCTACCCATATAGTGCATTCTTTGAGCTTTTGATAGGCCTTATTAGATTGGACTTTCTTTATATAACGCTGGCTAAAGTCTACTTAACTTAATGAGAAATTCCAGGGCACAACTGATCTAATATGTTAGAATGGATTGTCGTTGCCGTTGTTGTTGTAGTATAATTGCACAATATGATGGAAAATGTATTGTATGTAGCTAGACATGTGTTGTATATAGTGAGTTTCAACACACATGGTAACGTTATCATGGGCAATATCAGCTGAGAACTTTTGAAGACATGCATTGCACCTTTGCTTTCACAAACTCAGTCAACAAATGATACTATAATGTAATGGAGAATTGAATCACCCCACTAGGAGAAATTACAGTTCTTGTATAGTGCATTAATAATAAAGTAGCTGCCAAAAATGTTTTCCACTTTAATGACTGGATATATATATATGGATCATTCAAACAAAACAATCTAATTTTATCAACATTACATTTACGGTATTTAGCTGACGCTCTTATCCGGAGCGACTTACAAGGTTAATCACATTACAGGTGGGCCAATGTAGTGTTAAGAGTCTTGCCCAAGGACTCTTATTGGGGTAGTAACTCTTTTGGTAGTGACAAATTAAACTAATTTAGAGTGGAACTTTGTATCACCATCTCTTAACCAGCAAACACAGCACTGAACAGTCATAAACATACCATAAATGAATCATAGCATTCATGTATTAACGAACAAAACCTATACTTTACTGCTTAAAATGTGTTTTCATAGTGAGAATTCTTAATACTACATACAGATTTTTATGCCTTTGGACATGTTTTACCTATTCATTAAAAAGAGGATATCGTGGTAGCACTCTATGAATCAGGTATCCGTAATGCATTATACTTATAATCATAAAGATATATGGGCTTTTATAAGCTTTAAATGTTCATAATCAAATACATACACTGTATTACAAACTAATACAAACTTTGCATTATTATTCTTCATAGAACAATGAGATATATGTTAAAATGCCTGTATAGATTATCCCTCTTCTTAACATTATTGTTGAGACCCATATCAAATAGCTTAAAACATTAATTCACATTAATTCACTGATCAATAAAATTGCTTTACTGAAAGTCTGTAAGAGGGCTTTTAAGTGTTCATTAGACATTATGTGCACTTACAAGATCATTTTTTAATTTTAAAGACTCTAAGGATCGTTACAGAGTGGCCTCACTGTGGATCTTCATGAAGCATTATGCAAATGAACACAGTTAGTTATAAAGCTTTATGATTCCGGTTTTACCAATAATACTAACAACTGGGAAAACATATACATTATAACGCATTAATGCCACTTTGTGCTATGAAACCTTATACTTTTGTGTTACGACTGTTTATGTGTGTGATTATGAACATAAATGCACACTTAAAAAGACTTATGCCTAGTCTTATAAATCATTATTAAGGCTTTATAGATCTTTATGAAGCACTTACAATGAATTATAGATACCCGATATATAGAAAGTGTTACAGATATTGTTAAAAGTTTGAAGGTTAGGGTGGTAGGTTAGTTTTTCATTTTATATTTAGCTTATTACGATCTCAGATATATTTCATTATGCATCATATGTATACATTTTTATATAACCATATTGATTATTGTTGTTGTTGTTTTGTTTTGTTTTTTGTTTTTTTTTATTTTGCCTCTGCAATTTGAACTAATTTAGTAGAATAGTCCATATAATGCTAGGTCTTAGCACTCTATGGCAGATTCCTAACTCTTTATTGTTGCATCATTGTTGTATTATAAATATTGCACACATATATCCTCACATACATTCATTACAACTATTTGTTACATAAACCATACTTTTACAAATTAATGGTAGTTTGATTTATAATACAAAATCATGATAATATTATGAACAGTAATAAAAACTTAATTATTGTGATTATATGAATATTTTTATTAGCATATGCCTCTTTCATGACCTATTATCACAGAGACACACTGTAGTCCAGCTTAGTGGTGTAGCATTTAGTAGTGTAGTGTAGTAGTGAAGCATTTAGTAGTGTAGTGTAGTAGTGTAGCATTTAGTAGTGTAGTGTAGTAGTGTAGCATTTAGTAGTGTAGTGTAGTAGTGTAGCATTTAGTCGTGTAGTGTAGTAGTGCAGCATTTAGTAGTGAAGCATTTAGTAGTGTAGTGTAGTAGTGTAGCATTTAGTAGTGTAGTGTAGTAGTGTAGCATTTAGTAGTGTAGTGTAGTAGTGTAGCATTTAGTAGTGTAGTGTAGTAATGTAGCATTTAGTAGTGTAGCACAGTAGTGTAGCATTTAGTAGTGTAGTGTAGTAGTGTAGCATTTAGTAGTGTAGTACAGTAGTGTAGCATTTAGTAGTGTAGTGTAGTAGTGTAGCATTTAGTAGTGTAGTACAGTAGTGTAGCATTTAGTAGTGTAGTGTAGTAGTGTAGCATTTAGTAGTGTAGTGTAGTAGTGAAGGATTTAGTAGTGTAGTGTAGTAGTGTAGCATTTAGTAGTGTAGTACAGTAGTGTAGCATTTAGTAGTGTAGTGTAGTAGTGTAGCATTTAGTAGTGTAGTGTAGTAGTGTAGCATTTAGTAGTGTAGTGTAGTAGTGTAGCATTTAGTAGTGTAGTGTAGTAGTGTAGCATTTAGTAGTGTAGTGTAGTAGTGTAGCATTTAGTAGTGTAGTGTAGTAGTGTAGCATTTAGTAGTGTAGTACAGTAGTGTAGCATTTAGTAGTGTAGTGTAGTAGTGTAGCATTTAGTAGTGTAGTGTAGTAGTGTAGCATTTAGTAGTGTAGTGTAGTAGTGTAGCATTTAGTAGTGTAGTGTAGTAGTGTAGCATTTAGTAGTGTAGTGTAGTAGTGTAGCATTTAGTAGTGTAGTACAGTAGTGTAGCATTTAGTAGTGTAGTGTAGTAGTGTAGCATTTAGTAGTGTAGTATAGTAGTGTAGCATTTGGTAGTGTAGTATTTGGTAGTGTAGCATTTAGTAGTATAGTGTAGTAGTGTAGCATTTAGTAGTGTAGTACAGTAGTGTAGCATTTAGTAGTGTAGTGTAGTAGTGTAGCATTTAGTAGTGTAGTACAGTAGTGTAGCATTTAGTAGTGTAGTGTAGTAGTGTAGCATTTAGTAGTGTAGTGTAGTAGTGAAGCATTTAGTAGTGTAGTATAGTAGTGTAGCATTTAGTAGTGTAGTGTAGTAGTGTAGCATTTAATAAATCTCTGGTTTCCTGTGGATATTTGGTATATTGGTCCACCCTCTTTAAAACTACATTTACACTGACATACCCTGTGCATGTGTGTGTTATACGGTACCCATAAGCAAGTTCAGAATGATGTCTTTGTCTAAGCTTCAAAGTCACCTTCTCTTTAGTATGGTTTCACGGTTGCCAGAGATTTCTGACATTTTCACTGGATTCCCAAAGGCCTTCAGCATTGCCTCCTGTTACAATTCATGGTACTTGTGTTTGTTTGCGAGATCGATCTGAGTATGTTTGTGTGGAGATCACTCTCTGTTCCATCTGGAGGAACATGTTTGCCCCACACGCTTAGCAGGGGTGTGATGTCATATCGGTGGGATGCGTATGCTTGGGCTTAGTCAGAATGACGAATATGGGGGAGGACTTCTGCCTACATTAGATGCTGTACTGTAAAAGGCTGAACTGGAATAGATCGGCACGTTTAGACATGTGGATTGTTCCATTGATAGGCCAACATCCATATTGAGCAGTTGATCTTATCGGTGTAGGCAGATACTGGTCTGATAGCATTGGTTAATAAGCTGGTGCTCACTGATAGATGCCTGAAATGTGGTGTAGAGAATGAATCTATTTCCAGTACATTTTAAAAACATTGTTGAGAAACTGCTGTTACTGCACCATGTTTCAAAAAATCAGGACAGGGCAAATAAATACTAGGAGCACTGTAATGTGATCATGCTTGGGTATAAACGGAACATCCAGGTCTAGTAGTGTATGAGCATGAACTGGAAGAGGCTCTGTACTTTGCCAAAAAGTGCAACGGTGAATAATCAAACAGTTTAACTGCCACATTCTTTATTGGGCAATCACAAGGATTGTAGGAATTTCACCCTCTATGGTGCATAATACCATCAAAAGAATCAGGGAATTTGAAGAAGTCTCTGTGCTCAAAGAGCATGGCTGAAATCCAAAACTGAAAGCCCTGCGCTGTCTCAAACAACGTTCAGGAACTGTACTGACTTTAACATTACTGACTCTGTGCTCAAGCTCATCTAAAATAGAGTCAGGCAAGGAAACCTTTCAGATTGTTATGTGTTTTGAAGAAATGATTGTTGCCAGCATAAAGTTCACCCCATTAAAGCTCCTAGCAGGATAACATTAAAAGTATCATTAATAGTGACAGATATATCCACATACGCTGCCTCCTAGATGATGTCTTTTTCTAGACTGGCCTGCCTCCTGTCCAAATATGTCTAAAGTTCATCCATTTACTCAGCAAACGCATCTCCAGCGATGGAAAATGACAATGTTAATGCTTCTTTTTCTTTTATTTATATCACTTCTTTTGTGATGAGGTTTCTTGAGCTTCACTCAATGTTGCTGTAACTCTTCTTTTTATGGCTACCTGTCCGTAAATGATCAAACTGTAAGCAGGGCCAAGATTGACAAGAGGTTAGAATACACCATTATTAGCAGCTTCGTCAGGCAGAAAGTGGTATTACACTACAGCACAAGCCACTGTCATGCTGACATCAGAAGATAACCTCACTGGACATAAAACAGACCCGTATGATTGTACGCTGCCATACATCTGCAAATTCAGCTACTTCTATTACACTATGGCCCTTGGCACGCCCAAATGCAATCACTCCTTTTACCCAATCATTAACATCTGCTTAGTGACTCATTTCCACACATCCAATGAGACATTCACTGTGCTGTATCACCTCTTCTCAATCTATGAATTCCATCACACACAACGCAGGTATTTAAGGCCCCAGTTAGTATCACCTCATAACACAAGATAACTAGTGTTTTGTGCGATGAGCTCTTTGACAACTGTCAAAACTTATTTCTTCACATTCTGTTGTTATTATTATTTACAAATTGTACATATTGCACATTTAGGTGTTGCAACTTTCTAGAAATAACACACAAAAAAACTCAAACTTCTCTGTAATAGTAGAACCAACCTTGTATACACACAGCTAGCAATTTCCCTATCAGGCAAAACAAGAATGGCTTTAAAAACATCTAATGTTCAGCTCAGTTGTGCGTTGTGTGAGTTGTTGGGATCTTCTGTTTGTTCGTGTCTGTTTTTTCCACATGTTCAAACTCAATTCTGAATGAAAGCAGAAGACAGGATGTCATTTGATTTGCATTCAGGGCTATCAACTCCTCACTGTTTCAATCTGCGGTTCAAATCTGTGAGTGTGTAGCTGACAGTTACGCAGTCTGACCAGAATACTAAACACACACTCGTGCTTACATTATACACAAAAGCACGCTCACGTACATACAGAATATAAACATGCGCACACAATAAACAAACATTAGCATAATGAAGATTTATAAAACGGCATGCATCTACAGATGAAACATGCATGTCCTCACATTCACACATCCCCCTTTAGCTTCCCCCTAATATGATAACATTCATGGAGCGGAATACGTTGAAATGCATCTATTTGGTTTTTCACTCACATGCATGCAAATTCCTATTAAGGTCCCCATAAGGTAACACATCATCATATACACACACACAAGCTCACACACATTCACTAGAGGTGGAGCTATGCTTTTACACAAAAAGTGGTGAACCCTACTAAAGCAATAATCCACAGCCATGGGGAGATATTTTGGGTTGAGGATGTGGGCTTACTCAGAAACATATTCAGTCTAAGTTGACATCATGGCACTTGAACAACAGCCTCTTTTAGTGTGATGTGTAGGGGCAGGCGATTGTCAAAATCGTGTTGTAACCAAAATAAATCCTTCTAGAAACACTAGACGGGTCAGTTGTTGGGAGAACAACTAACGAGATCTATTTTGTTTTCTCTGTGAGTGCTACTTGACAGCCACAAATACTTTCAGACCCATAGTGTTGAGTTGTCGTCTCACACACAGTGGAAGGATGGACAGAAACACACATGGAGTTTTCAGATCTGATGCCATCTGATGCCATCTGGACAGAACTTGATTTTTTTTATTCTCTTAAAGATAAAGCCTTTAAGTGCTTATCTGAGGCTGGTCTACCAGGTCTGGCACAGTTGTTAGGAGTCCTGTTTCTAACTTTAAAAGGAGCAATAAGATGACATAAGATTTTAAATTCGATAAGATTAACTACTGTTATCAACAGGATTTTAAGAAATTTTAAAACTTCTATGTATTGTGTTGCAGTGATTCCTACCTGGCTGTTTTTTGGCCTATCTGTAATACCACTTTGAACCTGAAACGGAAAAGTAAATCACTGTAGTTTTGAGTCTGCCACATGAGTAAATGAAAAACTGTGACCACTTTAAAAGCAAGGAAAACAAATGACAAAAATGGCAGAAACAATGGAGTTCTGCCACGGGAGACGCTCATAGCTAGTAAAGGTATAACATATGACACTAAACCCACAACAGTTCTTCAAACTGGTAACTGGAATGTGTGGAGTAAAAAATTGACAGATTGCATCAACTTACATATTGCATATTGCATTTGATATATTTTTTAAGTGTCAGAAACTCCTGTTGGTTTTACTTGTTTTCCTTTGACATTCTCCTCCCTTATGCAAGGGGATTATCTCATATCTAATCCAATTGGAAGTACTCCTGGAAAACTAAGACAAGAACTTTTGGACAAGAAGTACCTAATACATATTTAATTTCCTGTCAAAATGGCTGCTAGATATTATTTTGATATTTGTCTGATCTCTAGCTTTTTTCACACTACTGTACAGTACAGTACTGTTGGCATGCTCATGCCAACTCATCGGCTTGCACATATGCATTTCATGTATTATTCACAACAATGTTTGCAATTGTTATTGCAATTAAGCACATACACAAGCAGTAGCCTGGTTTGTACATGTGCATTTTTCTCAGTAAGACCTGATACGGGGATAAGAAAACCATAACCAATCCTCAAATGTATAACGTATACATGCACACACACACATAGGTGTAGTACAGAGCATCTATTAATGATTTATTCATGTACACTTATATATTGCATGCACATTCACATGCACACACATTCACACACACACACACACACACACACACACACACACACACACACACACACACACTTGTGCAAATTATACCTTCCTACATCTCTGACACCCATAAATTATATAGGTGTCTCAGAGGCTCTTTGGCCGTAGAAACAGAAATAGGAATTTAAATAGAAATTGCATTATTCATAGCACTCCTCAGACTTGAATGCTGCTCCGTGTATAGTACACATGTCATGCCTGGACACTCATAAATACACCAGGGGAGCCATCACACATTGCATAAAGGTTCTCTCTCACATTGTGTGTCACAGTGTGTGTTGTTTTGTGTCTAATAGCATAAGAGCAGAGTTACCAGTACTAGTCTATCAGGATATGTACTTGCCAGACCTAGTCATGAGAATGGAATTTCCAGTACTAGTCATGAGCACAGAATTACCAATACTGGTTATAAGAATGGAATTGCTAATACTATTCATGAGCACAGAATTACCACTACCAGTCATAAGAATGGAATTGTCAGTAGACAGGTTTGGTTCCTGACCATTGAATGGATCTGTTTAATACCATCAGTAGCATCTGATTATATTAAGGATCGATAAGATAAAATTGAAATTGGACGGTAACTGTAAATACTGGGGTACCTCAAGAGAGCTTTGGGAAATGGATAAACTAGCACATCAAATTACAGTGGATTGTTTATTAACAAATAACACTTACACGTTTTACCTTTTTCCTCAGCTCCTCCATTCTCTCCTCTATTGTATCCCTTTTGTTGCTGATGCAGTAGGCTAGCTGACTAAGCCAGATCTCCTGTTTAACACCATTTATTGCCTATGTTGTGTATGCCATTTAAGAAAACCAATCATGAGATAGATCAGGAGCAAAATCATACGTATAAGCGCAGCTGATGTAAAGAACAGAAAGTATAGATACAAGGTAGATGTACACAATGAATGTCAAAAAAAAAAGTTTCATCTTTAACTTAATGCCTCTTCTACTGGCAAAATGTTAAGCTCGGTGTTGGGCACATACACACACACACACACACACACACACAAATACACACACACATATATATATATATATATATATATATATATATATATATATATATATATATATATATATATATATATATATAGTACTGTCCTGAGTCAAGTACTATTCATGAGCACAGAGCCGCTAGAACTTGTTGTAAGAATTGTTCTTAAATACTTCAGTGTTATACAAGTCACACTTTAATTGTCAATATCACACAAATCTGTTCTAAGTCAAGTCAGGAAATGGGTGTTTTAAATTTTCAGCTTCATCCATTAAAACTATAAAGCAATTATTAATGTAAAGTTAATTGGAAAGGAAACTAGAACAAGCGCTTCATGTAAGGTATTGTGGCACAGAAGGTAGGAAGAGCGATAACCAGCTACAACTGAGTCCAGATGGACACTCAAAGGCCAGATGAAGCTCTCATCAGGTGACATGATATCCTGATCTGGGTGTAGAGGGAAATTACCCAGCACGCAGAGCTACATGCCTCATGTTATTAAAGCAGCAACTCTTAATCAGAGCATTAGCACTGTAGTTGTGAATTATTACTTTCATTGCCCTATACTATTCCAATGTAATTATGTAATTACATATCTAATTAAATGACAGTCTTATGTCACAATTATTGCCAAATTACTCCCCAGAAAGTCTCAATCAAGGATGGTTTTTAACTGGGCTGGTGAGTACCTAGGTAGTTGTATTGTATTACAGAAATGATACTTAATTACAGTTCAATAAGAAAAGAAAAACAATCAATTTTCTTTCGCCAATCAGTTAATCAGCACACTCATTTTAATTTGCTGATTTTATTAAACAATATGAGCAAATATCTATGTACAGTAAACTTCCCACAGTGATGGGAATTTGTCTATGCGTGAGCACTTGTGTTATTGATATGCCATTACAGCACACATCGCAAAATAAACTTTAACATGACATTTTTCTGTCACAACATAGACTGTATTATACTTGGGGAATAATATACTTGGGTTATATTTTTGGTGTATACTTACCTACTAACCCATTTTTAATTAAGTAAGATTTTGACAAAACTTTCATACTTTACACATACTTTACACATACATTGCATATATTGTCTCTGCTCTTTTTTCACTCCTGGCTTTGAATGGCCAAATTAGTAATATTGTACAATTCAGCAGATTTCAGCAGAAGAGGTTAGTCTGAGGAACATAATTTACAAGGTCCTTAAGTTAAGCACTTTTATCCAGCATAGTTTGAAATCTCTTTGGATGCTTTGAGGATCTTTAGCGTTGGGGGTTGAGATCTACTACTGCTAATGCAACTACACTGATCACAATTTAAGGATTAATTTGGAAAAAAACAATACTGTAATTATTTTAAGAATTAAAACTTTAAAATATAACCATTCTAGTTCCCTAAGGAACAGAAGCTTGAAAACAATTTTTGTGAGCATAATAGGTTGTTAGCAATGTAAGTGTTCTTCTTATAACATTTACATTTTTAGAGACTCTTTAAATGTTTTTACATATTTGAATAGTCCAGTCCTTGAGATGTAAACAGAGTCATTCAGAGTGTTTTGATTTGAGGGGGTTAATTGTAGAGAAGTGAATGGTGAAACATAATCAGTGTTTTTTATTCTTTTGAACGAAAAATACAAATAAAATCAGATGTTTTCACTGACCAACTGTATTAGATATTATACATATAAACAAAAGTAGAATTTGATGACTGCAATACACTAAAAAGGTGGGTTGCAGTGTTTACCACAATGTTACATCATCTTTCTTTGACTTTTTAGTTTGGGATCTGACAACACTAATTGCAGTTCTGAAAGTGGATTTTTTGCCCATTCTTGCTTGACACAAGATCTTAGCTGCTTAGCAGTTTAACATGATGTCAGTTTCTGATTCTTTGTTTTAGGAGGCAGCATATTTTCAATAGGTAAGTGATATGGACCGCAGGCAGGCCAGTCAAGCACACACACTCTGTATCTATAAGGCCACAAGAGGTTCTTCTGTGGCATCACTAGTTTAATATTGATGTTAATGGAAAACATATTTGCATTGCTCTAATAAAGGTGGTATCAAATATGAAATAACATTATTATGTCTTGCAAGTTTGAAGTCCACTTTCAATACCATGAAACATTTTTTGAAAATGGGGTGTAATTCTTTTTAAAATGAAACTCTTCAAATCAACATTGCTGAGGTTCTACTCCATTTGAATGAATAGATATGCATGGTATGCACAATAATCATAACAATCATAACAATATCAGTCAATATTTGGTTGTAAAAACATTATCGACATTAGACCTGTTCTTAAATTTGGCCTACAAATGGCACTGTTATTTGCTGACATATTTATTTATATGCAGGATAAGCACCATTAATGTTTAGGGAATCCTGGCTGCACTACAATTGCACAGCTAAAATGGCTCCCACAGCACCACACACAAAAACAAAACCTGCAACTACTAACCGAAATGTCCTGCTGTAGGACAAATTTATAGGTTGATTCATAAAACTGTGGAATCTCTTAAATCTTAAATTAAATCTAAAATAAATTAAGAAACTGGATTCTTAATCACTAACGATCTTTATCAGAAAATGGTAGTGCCAATAAAAGCTAGGTTCACGCACATTTCTACACTCGAAGTGCATCAGTTATCAAAGTGGGCCTTGTTCACTACCTCATCATAGACTGGCTCTTTTCCAGTGAAAAGATACAAGCTAAGTAACATCGGCTAGGGTAACGTACCATTAGCATTTGTCTAGCTGACTGCCCTTCTCTATGTAAATGTCATCTATAGTGTGGTCCATGTGATCTATAGTGGCTTGCTTTGGTCTTGATGTGGTTTTCATTTAAAGTAGTGATGGCAAAAAGTTGAGTGTCATGCTGTGATACACTGAGGACTTGTATAGTGGCACCCTCTCCTTTGTGTGCACGCATGTCATGCAGACATATAGACACTACAGATTGCAGTTAAGATTTTGTCTGTTTCTTGGTAACGGTTCGTCTACATAACAGTTTTACATCTGATGTGTGGCAGACACAAGGCAGTTTTGAATTTCCAAAATGTAAAGATATGTACAGGTGAAATAATACCTTTGCCATTGGCCCAGAGTTCTCATATCAGTGTGTGCCTAATTATTGTATTCCTACCACTATTCATTTATTTCTTAGAACACTAAGTGCAGGAAAACTAAAGGAGACCATATATTTGTTACAAATAGGATTTCTGTTTTGTACATGAATTCCTTTCATGAATTTATCTCCCCAAATGCCCCCCACTACTATCCACCTACGCACGCCCACAGACTTGTAAATCCACATGTTAAAATACATGTGTTTTTGCACCAGTATGAAAACAGATGCATCACCATATACTTTCTTAACCTTTAACATCTGTGGAAAATGTCATTATTGCTATTGTTTGTTATTGTTTGTCTGCACTATTAGCTTGATCAGTACAGAATAGACTGTACCACAGTGCCTATAACAAATGTACACTTAGAAGAGTATCAAAAAACAGTGAGTATGCAATGTACTGTTCCAACAAACAGGAAACAGAGCTGAGACCATGAATTCAACTTCTAGTCTAAATGACCATAATGGATATGTCATTCATTTTGGGAACTGGGAAAAGAAAGGAAAAAAGCAGATGGAAAAATGATAGAATGCAAATAAAAAAGAAGCATTGTTCTTGGAGCAATGGACTGACCACCCCAGGGTCAAGACCACCAAGGAATGTGTTTGGAATTACTTGGATCACAATAAGCAAGAAATCCAACCAACTTCTAAGACTGAACTTTGTAAGTGTGGAACCAGATCCCTCCAGCTTTTTGTGAAAAAGCAGTTCTGCTGAAAAGGAGAGAAGCTGTAATGGGTACAGTGGAGACTAATGAGTGGACACTAAATACTGAAAATAAAAGTATGATGTTTAGTTATTGAGGCTTCTGTAATTTGTCTTTTGGCAGTGAATAAAAAGCAGGATGATCTTTGACTTTGCTGTAGCTGTCTTGTGATGATGACTACAGCTGTTGTGTGTTTGTGCATGTGTGCATGTGCTTGTGCACGTGTGTGCGAGTGGGTGAGTGAATAGAAAGGTATAAAGAGGTGAAGGAGGGTTAATGGTGTTAAATCAGAAGTGTGTTCTCCTCGTAAAACCGCAGGGCGGCAGGTGCAGCTCTCTGCCTTTGTCCGCTCCACACACAACACTGTTTATTTACACACACTACTTTCCAACCTTCGGCCGAACAAAAGAGGGAGAAAAGAGTGAGGGAGAGAGAGACAAAGAGAACTTTCACGGGGGCTGGAAGTTCCGCGTGCTCAGATGACAGGTGTTCTGTGTTTGTACCGCCATCAGAGTACGCCAGGGGTCAAAGATCATTGCTTTTATCTGCTGAGGATGAGATAGCCCTGAGTTTACTTGCCTTCTGTTCATTTAGTCCTGAGTGATATATCCCCTCTGATGTACTGGTGTTGATGTCACACCGTGACATGGAGAGTGTTGGGACAGTAATTACTTTTCCTAAACTGTAATGGAATTACTTTATTTATTACTTCCACAAAAACGTCATCTTATTGAAGTAGAAAGAGAAACAAGAGAAACCCCTATAGTCCTTATCAGTAGCTTATCTAGAAGGAAAGTCAGATGAATGTCTTTTAAAAGGCTTGTCTCTATCCCTGCTTTTGAACTGGAAGCAGCCAGTTATGACTGACTCAATTTGTTACTGTCCAAAAAAAAGCAAGTCTCTCCAAAATGGCAGCTTTACAGGAGAGGCCGAAGACCTAATTTAATTTCAATGTAAGTCAATAGAACCAGACTTTTTTCCAAGAGATTTTGGGCCACTTGTGTTGGTCCATTCATCGTGAAATTTTAAACAGCAGCTGCTGTGTTTACATGATGCATAAAAGTAAAAATCAACAGAAATTGAGATATGCTTCATTTTAGAGACCAACAAAATAATGAATGGCTAAAGCTGTTTTCCCACTTGAAACTGACCAGACTGGTACAATGATCAAAATGAAAACATGTAGAACCGGAGCTATGTACTACCGTTTATGCTGTATAATGCATGTATGGGGCGTTCTGTTATTTGGATAAACCATGAGTATGTGAGTTAAATTAGAGTATAGATGCTATTGCATTGAGTAAAATTGAAACTAGTGTGACTCAAATTCCAATTCATGCCGCTGTCTTGTTTAAACTGGTAGCTTGAATAAAAGCCTCAGAATTTTTGGTTTTACATGGATAAAAAACCCGAATTTTAAAATTTCCTAGTATTTAATAAAATCCTTCTTGTGCTTTAAAAGCAACATGCACATTGAACTAGTTTGCACAAAAGCTTCTGATGAGTAGAGTTAACTCCTGAGAGTCGTCTGAATGTAAGCTTCACTGGAAGAGACTAGACTGGAAGACAAAAAGAAATCAAACTTGACCGATTTTGGCCTCTAGATGGTTGATTTCACAAATTTGAGTTTAAGCATTGCCTTAAAATGTGCAGAATCCTAAATAATTCTGCTTCATTTTACTTGTCATAACTTGACAACTGTGTTTTAAATGTTTAAAAATGTTCAATTGCTCTGTTTTAAAGGACAAAAACAATCCCACAGTCTCAAATGACTTCTGGACCACATTTTGTAGCTCATCTTTTGCTGCATAATTTATCAGGGTTCCTTTACCCTGTCCATCAAAAAACAGACATCACTGTGGGACCACCGCTGACCAGGTATTATTTGCATGGCAGTCCGTTTTAATACAGCAGTAACATCGCCGTGGTTCTGCCATGTTAGTACAGGCACAATTGTTTTGTTTAGTCAGATACCAAAATCAAATCAAATTAATGATGGAACCTGTGAACCTTAATACTATGATTGTGGGTAAATAAGACACTTTAAAAATCTTTCTTATTGTTTGAACAAAGAGTCCAAGACACATAGTCAAGCATTATTCTATTGCTTTAATTCTGAGGAGAAATTGAAGATGAAATAACTTAACTCTTAAACCAACGAAGAAACGTTTGGTGCTAGTAAGCTCTAATGTTAGCTAGCTACCATTAGCACCCACTGGCAAAAGTCAAACTAGCACCTCTCTGGACACTCTTTATTAAGGCAATAGGTTTCATGGTGTGTTTCATGCTATGAACAGCCCATATCTTTGTGTTTCAGCTGTTAGACCTTTTTAGGTGCTACCCAGCTTCAGCCATTGTCTGAACAACAAACCTAACAGCAAAACACAAACATGTGGGCTTATAGCAAGAAATGCCATATAAACCCATATATCAAAGATAATTGCAAAGGCCAGTTTGGCTTTTGGCAGTGGGTGCTAACATTAGCTAGGTTACTCTCTTTTGAGAATTGCAGCCGTTTCCATACCGTTAACAGCATTAACGGTATTTTTGTAACATTTTAAAGTAGAAAAGTAAAATAAGGCACAAATAATATGAAGTCTAATTTAAACATAACTACCTAGAGCACATTGTATAGATTATAGTCCAACTATGTACCAATAACAGACCTTACCTGAGATGCACTCGCTACTCCAGCACAGGAGCTATCTATTGTAACATTGATTCTAACATCATTTTAAGCCTGTATCTGGTACCTTAAAGGTTGTTTTGTTTATTGAGGTTTATTGATCAGAAAAGATACAAAAGTAGTTTGAAGGTCCAAATGTGTACCATAAGTAAGGTATATGTTTATCCATAACCTAATGTTTTAAAAGAGGACACTAAAAGAAAACTTATTGCAACCCAATATGGCACACTTATGTTTCATAGATAAAGGCACTGAAGACCTGCCCTGAGGGCACCACCCCAGTGACAAGAGGGTTATCACCCCATTGACAGCTTAGAGCACTAATAAACAAGATTCATTCACTTTATTAATGCTAACTAGAATCAAAGCAGAACCAAAGCCCACAATATGTTTTGCAAATACTGAATCTTATTATCTTCACTCAGCCGTGTGTTCAGTCACAGGCAGCGAGGTGAAACTACAGGACAAAGAAATATCATTTCATGACAAAGCTGAGGAACATTGCTGCTGCTGAAGGATTAAAAAAGGTGTATGAGATAAAAGCAGACAGCTACGTTTCTTATCCTGCGCTCAGGATTTACTCAGATAGATTCGGTTTCTAAAGCACGGCACGAGAAAACTTCTTACGTGAAGCTGCCTGTGCTGAATGTAAATCTGAAGGCCGTATTGATTAGCCTGTTCTTTGACTTTCTTTTTTCCCCAAACCACTGAGATCAATAGAGAGTAAATATTAGCGAGAGTGAGTGTGAGTGTGTGTGTGTGTGTGTGCTCGAACGGAACGGAACAGCTGTTCAGTGTTTTAGGATGGGATTAGCTTGGTTTGGAACTCTGCTCCCAATCTGGTGCCCCATTCTAACTAAACACACCCATGCCTAACCCAAAAGCCCCCCACCCCGTCAACATAAAGCTTCATATGGACTTTATTTGCTTCAATATGGTCCTGGCTTAACAGACGCAAAGTTGGATTTCTCTCAATTCTGTTGGATTTTGGTGACAACGCCAGTGTTTGTATTTGTGTTTGTATGAGTGAGTAAGTGAGTGAGTTAGTGAATAGGGATGGAGGGGCTGTGTGTGATGGCATATGTATGTATTGTAAATATTGTAAATCACAATAACACATTGCAATTTCTTAATAGTAGACAGCTGCTTAATTTAAGAATCATTTACTTAATCACTTAAATCATATAATCATATGATTTCTGCATAATTTAGTGGCTGAGATGTGAACAAAGTCATCCAGAGGTTTCACTGTAGAGAAACACAGTCATTACAGTCATTTTATTTACTGTCCAAAAGGTCCAAAATGACCACAAGTCTTTTCATATGTGATATTAGGAATGGTAAAATATGGGTGAGCCTGAAAATTTACATTTTTTTAAAGGAACTATTTTGCCTTACAATGCCTGCATGTACTGGCTTGTCTCTATCCCTGCTTTTGAACTGGAAGCAGCCAGTTATGACTGACTCAATTTGTTACTGTCCAAAAAACAGCAAGTCTCTCCAAAATGGCAGCTTTACAGGAGAGGCCGAAGACCTAATTTAATTTCAATGTAAGTCAATAGAACCAGACTTTTTTCCAAGAGATTTTGGGCCACTTGTGTTGGTCCATTCATCGTGAAATTTTCACAGCAAGTAAACAGCAGCTGCTGTGTTTACATGATGCATAAAAGTAAAAATCAACAGAAATTGAGATATGCTTCATTTTAGAGACCAACAAAATAATGAATGGCTAAAGCTGTTTTCCCACTGACCAGACTGGTACAATGACCAAAATGAAAACATGTAGAACTGTAGCTATGTACTACCGTTTATGCTGTATAATGCATGTATGGGGCTTTCCGTTATTTGGATGAACCATGAGTGTATGAGTTAAATTAGAGTATAGATGCTATTGCATTGAGTAAAATTGAAACTAGTGTGACTCAAATTCCAATTCATGCCACTGTCTTGTTTAAACTGGTAGCTTGAATAAAAGCCTCAGAATTTTTGGTTTTACATGGATAAAAAACCCGAATTTCAAAATTTCCTAGTATTTAATATAATCCTTCTTGTGCTTTAAAAGCAACATGCACATTGAACTAGTTTGCACAAAAGCTTCTGATGAGTAGAGTTAACTCCTGAGAGTCGTCTGAATGTGAGCTTCACTGGAAGAGATGTGATATTATGTGATATTTCATATGTGATATTAGGAATGGTAAAATATGGGTGAGCCTGAAAATTTAAATTTTTTTAAAGGAACTATTTTGCCTTACAATGCCTGCATGTACTGTACCTCCACAACATAAAAATATTTTTTAAACTATCATTGCTGTCCAAAAAACATGTATTTCCATTTTTTTAATATACACTTATCATCAAAAGAACTGTTTCATGTAAAGTTGCACCCAGAAGCAACCAACTGACTGGTGGATAGGTTTTACATTGTGAGGCATATGAAGCATTCAAGTTTCATGCTCGGCCGTGCATTTGACATTAGCAAGGACGGGTCTTATCACTGTACCTGACTGACTCAAGAGCCACGATTGCAGTAAGCATTGACGCCCTCCATGAGCCATTCTGTTAGTACCATTGGCAGACGACTGCGTGGCGCAGGACTACAAGCACACAGACCATTACAACAGCTGCCCTTAACACCACATCAATGTTGCCAAAGACTGCAATGGTGTCGTGACAGACTGTCATGAAGTCCCGCTTTTGTCTCAGTGGAGACAACCAATGAATCCATGTGTGGAGTATGTGGTCATTGCCAAGATGAACAGTTTGTCCAGAAGGCCTGGTATCACTCCACCTCCAGTCCTACCACAAAATCTGCAGGAACTTTGTGAGAATATTCAAGCTGCATGGGATGGATTATTACTGGACATCATGAGGACCTCTTCAACATATCAAGGCATCTGTCATACTGCCCGATACCATCCTGAGAGACACTACTTCTGTATGTGTAGCTTAATTCTAGGTGATCTTGGACTTCATTCCCAATAGCACTGCAATCCCACACTTCCTTTTGGGTGCAACTATTTTGTCTGATGATTAGTGTAAAATGCCATTTGAAGACACCCACTGTTCTTTACATTGTGTAAGTTTATGAATGGACCAGTAAATATTCACCAAAATGACTTTGAATAAAATGTCTAGCAAGAACCTTTCTGTAAACAGACGAGTTTACTTTTTTATTTTTAATGAGCTGAGGAGTGAACAATATATTTAAAAATGGGGAAAGAAACTCAGTTATACTTCTAAAAATCCAATTATCATGTAACTATATAATATATATATCGTCGCTGTCCAATGAAAAACGTGTATCTCCATTTTTTTCCATTTTTACTTTTATGCATCATTTGACCACAGCTACTGCCGTTTACACTGTGTGAGAATCTCATGATAAACGGACCCACAGAAACAGCCCAAAAGTGTTTGGAAAGACGTCTGGTTCCATTGACTTCCATTCAAATTAAGGTTTTTGGTCTCTCCTGTAAAGTTGCCATTTTGGATATATATATATATATATATATATATATATATATATATTATTATTATTATTATTATTAATAAGATGAATAAGCTGTAGCTTAAAGGAACAACATGTAAAATGACATAAGCTGTCAAAATCATACTGAATACAATCCCCTCAGTCCTTCCCGCAATTACTTAGCAGTCCGAAAAACTGTTGCGAGTTCAGCATTAAACATCTAGGCTGTGCTCTCCAGGAGCAGGCATGATTCTTCTTTATCCATCCGTGTGGCAGACACATGGTTTAGGTTTGTATATGGACAGTAGGGACATGTCCCTACCAATATTTTATGTGGACAGAATTGTCTATTTTTTTACACAATTGTTGTTAGATGTGTGGGAGATGGTGGGGGTGGATGTGTCCTTACCATTGCTGAGACCAAACTTACGCCCCTGGGCAAACTTAAGGCTACAGCGACTCATTATCACCTCTTTGGGTACAAAGTGGTATTATTAGACAGAATGGGTGGGGCTAGCCAGTTAGCATGCTAACAGTAAATATGTCTGCCTCACCTTTCATAGATAGTCTTTGACTCACCATCAAAACAATTACTTCCTCACATTCTGTTTATCATTTTACTTAATTTATTTATTAAACTTCATACTGAATATTTCATCTTACATATTGCACCTTTAAAACACTCTGCAGTATCAAAGAGTAAAGGTGATAACTATCCTGCACTACTGCCTCCCACACTATAGCTCTGTGATATGCAGTATTACTGGTGAAAAGGCAGAGGGGTCTATACACTAAACACAAAGCTACATTATAATTAACACTGCATGCTGCCCAGTCGGGCGCACACATGCTCATGTTTGTGAAGTCTGTGGTCTCTCTGATAGGAGATAACACGGCACAGAGCACACACTTTTATATTTACTTATACGCGCACACACACACAGACACCCACACACACACAGGAAAAATGAATCACTCAGATGGGAAAGCTGAGCAGCATGAAGTGGGATGCTGTTGATTCCTGTTATGATTGTAGCCCATGAATGTACAGGCCAGCACGCATACACACACACCTGCACACCCACCAGCACACACACAGGCACACACACACTTTTGTTTGTTTACAATGTGAGGACATACAAACCAGCGCTGCTGTATAAAGCGTCAGTCAATTCAGAGTCAATTCCTATTTCATGAAGTCCAGCTTAAGGCAGAAAATCTCTGCCTAATTAAAATATTAAGTCATCAACAAAGTCATTCAGAGTGGTTTAATATCCAGATGCTAAATCCTATAGAGACTAGAGTATTGTTCAACTAGATAGCCAAACATTTGCACTGGCATTGGCATTGAATGTCCTAAGACCCCAAAATTACTCATGTAACTAAATCTTTATTTATGCATATGACACATTGACTTGTTCACTTGTTGCTCCTCAGATTTTGCAATAGATTTGTTGTACTGCCCTTTGTTGTAAATGTGGGATGTGTATTGGAAGTTCATAGACAACGGTGTTTGGGGTTAACTGTATCTCAGAGCTATGTCCTTATTTGACCATGATGATGTACAGGGCAAATCTGTCGTTGCGATCCGGGGCACCTACTACTGTGTGTAACTGTTTACCTCTTTAGCTCTTAAATTAAGCCAGTGTGAACAGGTTAGTATGATTTCATAGGAGGCCTTCACTGTGAAGTGCTTTAAGGCTGGATAAACTGCTGTAGTTGCTAATTACATTAATTCATAAATATATATAAGTGCATATATTCAGTTTAGAGACTGAATATGAATAGGAAAGTCACTATAAGAGGTGGACATCTATGCATCTGTGTGCTCTGCCTCTTGTTGCTGTGACACTGAACACATAATGATGAACTGACCTGTGCATGTGACCCCAAAAAGGCATGCACACACTCATAAGTTTAAAGTGTTGGAACTGCTGGACCAGAGCAGGCAATCTCGGAGTGCACATTCACACATGTGTACACATGTATCCACATTCACTGTGAATTACAATGACCAGAATGGCTTCGCTCCCTCGCTCTCTCCCACCCTCCCCGATCTCCTTTTTTAACAGTCTGCTGTGTTTGTTGTTTAAATGGCATCGAGAAAATTGGCCACTTTGGCCGCTCTGAAACTCCTGCAGCTGTCGGTAATCGCCTTCGCTCGCTGCCGAGGGTGCATGTGTGTGTGTGTATGAGGGAGAGAGTGTGTGCGTGTGTGTGGAGAGGGTCACAGCGAGCGGCCCAGAAAGCGCCATTAAGAGAAAATGATAGCTCTGTGTCTGAAACTCCATTACATACCAAACACTTTAAAGAGTGGACCACGCTTCATTATGGGCCGCAATGAATTATTCATCTCTCTCTCTATCTTTCTCTCTCTCTCCCTCTCTCTCTCTCTCTCTGGCTCCCTCCTTAACCTGGAGCAAAGCTGGAGAGCGAGGGGATGGCGTGATAAGACAGTAGACTGTGTGTCTGTGTAAGAGCCTCATTGAGAGGAGAGCAAGAGCGGGTCTGGGGTTTTTTAAGGCCACAGTAGATGGCGGTGTATGAAGAGCTAGGGGAATGGGTGAATAGACCTGACTCCTGCTAAACAGTTAATAGAGGACTATTGTCATAGAGCCTCCCTAAAGCACACCTTCTCTCCAGCCTTATGTGTGCCTGTACAGGTGAAGCAGATACATACAGCATTACACTCATCTTTTAAACCATTTCTTTTTAGGTTTTTAAGGTTAATATTAGGCTTAGGAAATTCTAGTTAAATGTTTATTAAGGTGTGAAAATCAGAGACCACCATTCCTTTATGTATATTCCAGTATCTAAACCGCTGTTAGATATGTTTTCTGCTTCTGCTAATAAATAATTATTAGCAGAAGCAGAAAACATATCTAACAGACCATTACGTTACAAGTTTCTACAATTAAATGCACTGATCACATGGCCACACAGCACACGGCCTGTTCACCTTACTGCCATCAGGCTGGAGGTACCGCAGCATCCAGGCCAGAACAAACTGGCTAGTGAACAGTTTCTACCCACAAGCCATCAGGTTCCTGAACAAGCTGTGAGCCTTTCACCAACACCACCAACACCACCACACCACTGCACTCTGACAATTTATTATTAACACTCTATATAGCACTGCTATAGACAACATCACTAAGTCACTTTATACAAAAGGAATAGACATAAACATACATATTTATATTTAGCTCTACTCTCTCTCAGACTATACCTGTCTCATAAATGTACATATCAGAATTTCCCTCCTGTATATTCTGTATTTTTGTGTATTTTGTATTTATTTAATATAACTTTTATATCTCTTTAATTGAATATGTTTCGTATGTATATAGTGTTGTCCTCCTGTAGAGTATCAACCTGAGCCTCACCACAAGCATTTCAAGCATTCATATTCAGTCTCAATAGTTGCACCCAGAGGGAAGTGTCGGATTGAAATGCTATTAAGTAGGAAGATATAGGTTTCCATGAGCAATAAATGATAATTAATATAGGTTGACATGGGCGACATTTATTGAGCTACATATACAGAGGTAGTGTCTCTCAGTATGGTGCTGCCATGTTTGCTAAAATTGTTGAGGTTCCTAACGGTGCCCTGCGATAATCCATCCCATGCATTTTGAATATTCCCACACAGTTCCTGTAGATGTTGTGGTAGGGAAGGAGCTGGAGTGCCACCAGGTGTACTGGATATGTGACACCTGACAGCAAACCATTCATCTTGGCACTGACCATGGTGCCTTCACACAGGGACTCGTTGGTACTCCACAGGCACAAAAGCGGGACTCGTCACTAAATATGACCCACTGCCATTCTGAGTCACTCAGTGACAGTCTGGTGTAACACCATTGCCGTCGTTGACAACATTGTTTGGTATTAAGTTGGCAGTTGTCCTAATGGTCTGCACGTAAGTAGTCCCATATCAAGCAGTCATCTGCCAATGGTCATCACTAACCGGATGACTTTGGGGTGATCACTGCTCACTGAATGTCCACAACTCTGGCTGTTGGGTCACTGTGTATGTCAAACATTATGTCAGTTCTTTCTGTGGTTTGTGTAGGCCTTCCAGATCCTAATGTTGCTGGTGCATGCATTCTGCTATCTATTCCTGCCAACAGTATGCCATGTTCCGCACGACCATTATGGCAGACAATATGTTGATAAGACCATCCTGCTTTCCGGAGCCCTATGATGCAATCCCTCCCCAACTCTTCCAACTGCTCAGATCACTTTCGAACTCTTCTCTGAGGTATACATTGCTTACAAAGCATGTTACCAACACAACAGACATGAGTCAGAGTGGAAAGCATGCACAACAAGACAACCGTATACAGTCAGTCAGGTACAGCGATTAAACGAGCGGGAACCTTGAATCCTTCTCATGTCTCCTGATGTCAAACCTACTCACCAACTTTCATTCCTGTTGGTTGATTTCCTCTGGGTGCAACTTTTTTATTGATGATGAGAGTAAGTTTGCCTATACTGATTACATGTCAGATAAAAGAGGAGTGAAGTGTAAAAGGTGTTAAGTATCTAATGCTAGAGGAGCAAAAGCCCAGTTCAACATTAACTAAGCTAACGGGTTTATTTCCTCCACTCATATACTACACCCTTCTTTCTTTGAGGAAGTATTTCATGGCATACTCTCTCCTTTTCTTTTGTCTTTCTTTTTTTCTTTTTCTTTTTGGAAGGCATATTTTTCTTTCGGACGTTGAGACACAATGCTCCACCTGTACCATTCAAGCTTTGTGTGCTAGCATAACTGGTTCAGTTCAAGCACACTGTAAGTGAAATCTTCTGCTGATGTTACGAAGGTAATAATTTTTTCTAATGTTGTAATAAATGTTCAGAGTCTCTTTCAGGCTCAGGCCCTTAGAGTCATCCTAACAATAGCCAACCGCCCCCACCCCTACCATACGGCACCAATGCTCATATCTAATCTCATCAGAAATATCTCAGGGAAAATGGACCATTTGTTCACCCGGTTTCATTGGCAATGAAATAAATGAAAGGCGGCCTCTGACTTTTGCACAGTGCTGTAGATGATATCTTCACATCAAATCATTTTTATTATTATTTTTGGGGTTGTGGAGTTCTTGGGTATATTTGAGAATGGCGGAGTGGATGTGCAAGTGTACACGTGTGTGCTATTTTGCCTATATGCCAAAAGCCTGGTGACACTGCCCCCATCTGTGTTGTGACTGTTGTAATTATCTACCAGGCTCTGCCACTAGTCACATGGAGGATGAGTAGGACATAAAATTATACTGCCCTTCGGAACCCCTCTTGCTTTCTCTCCCTCTCTCTCTGTGCCTTTTTAGTTCTGTTTATGGCATCACCATGTTCAGGACTTGAAAGTGCTTTTTTTTCTTTTTTCTAAAATTTTTTGAAGAGCAACATTTAACTCAAAACTCTGAAAAATACTTTTTATCTAGTAGTTTCCATGCAGATAAATATATGAGGACGAGGAAAAGATATTTAAACAACACCTTGAGAGTGAAGGTCAACCAGCTAAATTTGTGTTCTCTCCTTTCTAAGTTTAATGCCAGCAAATAAAAATAACGTTAAATCAAAATGAAAGCGGATGTGCCAGCTGGGCCGTGCATCTCTCTTTAGTCTCTGTGTCTCTCAGTACTAAACTAACAGTATTCTGTGACTCGGTGCTTCACAAAAGCGAAAGTGAATTTTTAGATCTATTTGTTATGGTTGATGAACATCAAAGGTCAATGGTGTTTACAAAACTGCAGCTCAGATAAGATAAGTACATTCTAATTCATGGAATAAACTCCATGCGCTTTGCAGCAGCAACCTCTTTGGAGACCAGTCCAGACTATATCACACGTATCACGTGACCCTGTCCACAGAATATATAGGTGTGATGGATCACTCCTTGAAGGTGCACATCATTTTAAAATAAAACAGTCACAGTCCACTCTCTCAGTCAAAGTGTAGTACAGTTCTGCACTAATGCAAATAGTGGACCTAGTAAACTATCAGACTGCTGATCTAGGAATCATTAAAACTTCACTCTACTGGTGTCACTTGACCATTTTCAATCTCTAACCACATCCACACAGCCTGCAACATTTTATAACCTTTTTAGTTACTTATTATTATTGTTATTTCTATTGTTATTGTTATTGTTGTTCCATTTGTACTATTATCATTATTAATTTTCCTTCTTTCTACTCCAATCAGTTATTTTACTTTTAATCACTTTTATTATCAATCATTACTGAGTTGATGTTTTAAAAGATATAATTAGCAGCCCTTTTGTATTTTTTCGGTTTCATAGTTTTTATTTCACTGTTACACTTTCTAATTAGTTCACTGTGTGGTTATACATTAGCTTATTTGCTATACCTTTAATTATAAATGTATACTGTCTGTTTTTCAAACCCTTCTTTTTTGTGCAATCCCTGGCTACATTGTACATGGCTTATGAGTCAGCCCGTAGCAGAACATAGATGGCCCCAAAAATGTCAAGACTGACGTCCCACTAAAGGCCACATGTATGTAAGCAACAGCAAACCTAACATGTGTATTGAAATCTTACATAGCAACATAAACCCATGTGAGCCCACACCTGAATTGCTCACACCACATCAAACATCAAGTACAAGGTCATGGTGATCCCCAGACAAATGAAAGGGGTTTTGTTGATATTCAGAGTGAAAATAAGACATCCACTACAGGAACTTCAGGACACTACACTAACTACACTAACTTTAGCTTATAGTTCCTATTAATTTGTTTTAATATAATATAAAGCATAAATTATAAACTGTCCCAAAATGCTTGCATATGCTTCATTTCATATTGTATTGTTTTCCCCCAACGTGTTAAATTCAGTAAACTGGTAATTGTGCATTAAAGTGTGAAAAGGTGTATTCCCTGTAGCAGAGGCACTTTTTTCACTTACAAACTCAACAAAAGCTGTAATTTGACTGGGACGGCCAAACATTAGCATACGACTGCACATATTAGTTTTATGGTACTCATAAATAATTCATAGTTAAATATCAAAGCCTAAGATTAAAGTAATACTCCAGTGCCTTATTTACTAAACTCAACCTGCTACATTTGTAACGTATAGTCAATAACTACAGGCAATCCTTTTCCCTGCTCTTTGAAAAACAGAACAGAAAACCTATTGACTCTCTTAAACTCACTTATAATACCAGCCAGTGGGCAGGTGTTGCCACAGGTGTCCATCAGCTTCTGTTGGAAACCTGTATTAGACAGCTGTGTAATGGATGAGTCACTGAAACCCGGATGCAGTTGCCAGTTTTGTTTATGGTTGGTCCATGTGATCAGAATCTATGATGTAAAACAGCAGATAAATCAAAGAAAAGCGAAGAACACGAGTGACTAAGAGCTGAAAACCAAACGGATGAAAGCAATCCTTTAGCAGAGGAGCAGGAGCAGGAACAAAACAAAGAATCTTGACGGAAAGGAGAATGGCAATTATGGAGCAGGGCTAGGAACTCGACACAAGGACAGCATGAAATGAAAACAGGCACAATGCACAACCAAGGCAGGACTGCAAACAGAGGTATATAAGGGCTCACAGAAAACTAGACACAGCTGGAGCTTATGACGAATGGGAGGGGCAATGAACCAACGTCAGGTGATGGGTATACATGAGGGTGGAGCAGGGGGCAATCAAAAACAGTCAAAAAAGGAGCACATGGGGAGAAAAACAACAACAAAGGCACATGGTAAGAATAAAAAATAAGGAGAAGAAGGATCAGAGAATGGAAAACGTGACAAGTGAGTTTATCTGTTACTGTCAGTAATAAAAAGGATCTGAAATGTTCGTCTGGGTAACTGTTCATATAAATGGCTGTAATCCTGGACTTCATCCTTATACACTGAGGTTGTATAGAATAGATCTACTAATATAGATCTACCAGGCAATGGACGTGTTCTAATTTGGTTTGAATAAATTAAATATATGAAATATCATGTGCACTTTATGGCCAAAATTCCAAAATGATTAATTTTAATTTCTAATTATTCCCAATCCTAACAGGTGAATATAATTAAGCACTTAACCTTAACCAATCTCCACAGAGAATCACTATCACTAGACTGGGTCTTCCAAACGGTGCTCTTATTGGGACATTTAACATGGCACATTCAAAAGATGCCACTTCAGTCATGTATCAATTTCTGCCCTGATAGATCTGCACTGGTCAACAGTAAGTGGTATCATTGTGATTTTATTGCTGACTACGGTGCTTCAAACTGCCTCTGTAAACAACACAACATCCATGTGTTGGGAACTTCAGTAATTGGGTTTCCATGGACAAGTAGCTGCAAGCAAGCCAAGTGTTGGCTAGAGTGGTGTAAAGTACACTGCCACACTCCTGGAATCACATTTCACGCTGATGTACAGGGATTGGGCCATGGCATAAGAACACAATCTGAGAGAACGCGCAGTTCCAAAAGTATGAATAATAATGAGGATGGGCTTTTTTAACGGGTTTGGGCTCTGCCCCTTAGTTCCAATGAAGGGTAAAACCAATGCTACAGCATACAAGGACATTTTAGACAGCTGGCCTCAACAACGTTCCCTTGGAACAAACTGGAACACTGATCGTGAGTCAGGTCTTCTCTCCCCAGTGTTCTTTTACAGTTTCCCAAAGGCACACTCGAAAGTCTTGGGGAAAGCTTTTGCAGACAGGAGGCTGTTGTTGCTGCCAAAGGAAGGTGGGGCTACTCCATACTAACACCCATTGTTTTGGAATGGGATGCCCAAAAAGCTCCTCTGGGTGTGATGGTCAGGTGACAGCCACATAGTTTTGGCCAGATGGTGTAGAATATAGCGGAGGGTAAAACTGAAGTGGGTAAACTGATACTACTCAGCGCACTTATGATTGGCTGTAACCTGTTCCAGTGCTTTGTTGCTATTGCAGTACAGTCAGCTGTAGTAAACAATAACACAACAAAAACACATCACGCGTCTTTCAAAGCCAGCAAACTATTACAGTCCGTATCACTGAGTAGAAAGAATCATTTAAGTCATTAGAATAAAGCGTACTATATGCTGTCCTTTTTTCCTGCGCGCTCTGTAAAGTAAAATATAAACTATTCCATTTCCAAACATGGCTTTGTTCATGTGATAGCTTAAGGGGGGAAAGGGATTTGCATCAGCCTGCAGAGTTATTTCTATTCATGCAGTAGTGGGTGTTTACTACAAAGGCAACAATAGCGTGTACGCGTTCTGACGCTATGTTCTCGCATTGTCGGCACAGTGTGAAAAACACGGTCTCCTGGAGCCATTCATATGCGTGCGTCTGTGTGGCGTTTTGATGGGAACACTTTGTTTTGGAAAAGTGCGAGAGATTTCTACAAATTGTAGGCTGCAGGTGCAGTCAGTTATTCATGTGAAATTGTAAAAGAAAAGTGTAAGAAAGTGAATAACAATAATGCAAGTGAGTAAACGAAAGGAAATGAAAGAAAATTGTCTGGCACATAGTTACAAAGAGAAGGGGGAAAACGAAGGAAAAGTCACTTTGCTCTCATTCCCTGGTTCTTTGGGCGTATGTATGCAGCATGCAGTGCGTGTTAGTGTGTGTGAATATATAGTAATTTATCCATTTACTCCTTTTTAGGGTGAAAGTTTGAGAATTGTTTCTGTATTTCAAATGAAAAACAACTTTACTTATTCCTATTTTTGGGTTACGTTGGTGACAGCACTCTGTACCTTTTTAAGATGACTTATTCAGGTGTATCGTATTGTTTTAGACCAAGAGGAAGAATAGAGCCAAAAAAAACTCCACCCATGAACCTGTACTGTTTGCCTCTATTTGTTCACTCCAAAGGGGGCATTTTTACTCAATTATTACTCTGTAAAGGATCAGGAGATTAATATGTTTCAAAAATGTCCAGAATATATGTTTACTGTGATGTAAACAAAGTCATTTGGAGTGGTTTGATATAAAATAGTGCATTGTAGAAAAACTTACCAAGTCGTGTTTTCTTTTCAGTGGTGGTGATGGGAACTAAGAGTCTATGTCCACAACACAAATATAGCTATTTCGTTTTCTATATAAAACATTTGGTCTACATGGATAATAGTGAAATAAAAGTACACTGTTTTTTTGGGTACTAGTTTGCCTTACAACACACTGCATGTACCTCTCCACCATGAACGAGTTTTAAGCAATGCGCTTCAGACCAAAACCAATGCTGAAGACATCAGGAAGTGTATTAGTATATAATCACTATGATTCATTAAGTAGCTTCAGAAGTATTAAACACTGCACGTGTTTAATGTCATGGTTCCCTTCCTCATCACTGTAAACAATTCAGACTCTGCCTCTGCCTGTCTCTGGAACACAACATTTCATGTCAAACCACTCTGAATGTCTTTGTTTCACTGATGTATCAGGTTTGTCTGGTCCAGATACAAATGATAATAGTTTTCCACTGCATGGAAACTGAGAAGAGGGTTAGTCTTTGTTGAGAACTGCTTGAGTTTGCGTCTTTAGTTCAGCTGGAAATAAGACTTATTATGTTGGCAGACCTGAGAACACTGTGTGACTTTATTGAGATCTCTAAAGCAAAAACCTCCCCTGTCTTTCTATCTGATTTCTTATTGTGCATACACCTACAAAAACAGATGGTTCTTTAAGGGTTCTGTAGTAAAGGCAGTGGTTTCTGTGTAGAATCCTGACCCAGCTAGAAATGTTTTGTATGGTAAATGTTCTGATAATATTATGCACATGTTCTATTACCTAAAAACATAATCATGTGACTGAATCTGTGGGCCCTGCCAACATTCCCAATACATCCTCTACATGTTAAAACATTTGAAACGTGTCAAATTTAACCTTTTAGGAGCATTATCTGCCAAACGTCCTTACAACGTTCTTTGTTTTCTTCAAGGCATTTTTAGAACTTTTAAGTTGCATTAGCTGAAGTTCTCTGCTAGCTGGAGAGTTCCGTGTAGAACCATTTCATGATCTTTGCATAGTGAATTTGTTCAGCTGGATGTGTTGAATAGCATATCGTCGCTGTCTAAAGAAAAACAGGTATTTCCAAAATGGCAGCTTTATAGGAGAGGCCAAAAACCTCATGTATTTTGAATGGAAGTCAATAGAACCAGACGTCTTTCCAAGCAGTTTTGGGCCATTTCTGTTTGTCCATTCTTTATCTAATTTCCACACAGTGTGAATAGCAGCTCATGTGATAAAATGAGGCATAAAAGTAAAAATCAATAAAAATGAAGATACATATTTTCTTTGGACAGTGACGATATATTGTGTAGCGCTCTATATAAAACTTCTTTTGAAGATAGTTTTGTACAGCATGTTTTGCAATGCCAAGCTTGCAACGATAAAATAACTTTATAGAACTTTATGCTATGTGGAACCTTCTTCCAAAATGGTTCTGTACTAAAAATAAATAGCACCATGAACTTTACCAAAGAGCCCTTGAAGAGAAATCTCTTTTTTGAAGTGTATGGGAGAATATTATGGACATCTCTCTTTTAAATCATTCCTTCTGTATTTTATTTTCATTTTTACATATATTTTTATATATTTATGTTTATTTTATTTATTTAAGTACTGCTGTCTGGGTAAAACTGGGTCCTTGGGTACCACAATTTCGTTCCACCCCATGTACCACATGTGATGCGAATGACAATAAAGTCTCCTTGAATCCTTGAATCCTTGAATCCTTCTTACAGTCCTTTTGTTGCAATCTTTTCCAGTGTAGTGGCAAGAAATGAGTCATAAAAGAGAGCAGTCCACAGAAGCTTTTATCACGTGCTGTCATTAATAATCCTCCACTGTAGAGAAAGATAAGCTATATAAAGCCTGTATGCACTAATTAGCTGTATGAGCATGTATATGCTGTTAACCTTCCTACACATGTTTTATCAGTAACACATATCTGTTTTACCAGACACTGAGGAAATGTCTCAGCAAGAGGATAAACGTGACAATAATAAAAAGAAAACTCTATGTGCTGATTTTATTGGAGTCGTGGCTTGTCACTCTTAATAGATTCGCTCTTGTTGATATTAAAGGGAATTCTTTATGTGCCAGAGATAGAAAATGACCAGTGGGCTGCCATTCCCTCACTGAAGTGTTTTTTTTTTCTTTCTTTTTTTTACACAAATGATTTCAACCCCCGTCCGCTCATCCGTCCATTCGTCTGCTCTTTTACCCCCTCCCCCCGCTCTCCAGGACCTCTTCAAACATCTCTATACCATAATGACATTTGCATACAGATGCTTTCCAAATAACCCTCCCAGCCCCCATAACCCTACAATCAGCTGAGGCCTGCTACCCTGGCAACCACACACAGATGCTTTTCTTTTTTTCGTCTTTTTTTTTGTACATAATGTCAGGATGTGGGGTCATATGTCTCATATGCATAGACATCATTTTCTTTATTTGAACTCAGAATATATACAGGTTATCCTCATTCATAATTCTATATATACATACATAAACATACCCAAACTAGGAAACATATCTAATGCTGATACAGCTATAGAGATAGATAGATAGATAGATAGATAGATAGATAGATAGATAGATAGATAGATAGATAGATAGATAGATAGATAGATAGATAGATAGATAGATAGATAGATAGATAGATAGATAGATAGATAGATAGTCAGAACAGGAATTGACGATTTCAGATTTCTGTAGTTCAGTGTTTAAGATGTAAGCAAAGGAATACAAAGTGCCGAGGTGTAAAACTGTGTCATTCTAGAAACTTACAGAGTAAGGACTCTTCCCAGTGGTGGTAAAGGTAACCAAATGTCTGAAGCATTTAATGCCTCTAAAAAGTGTTTTTAATATGTGTCCAAATATCTGAGACATGGTTTACTGAAGCATTTACATTGGCCTTTGTTTGGTCTAAATCTTTGTTTGATCTATTTTTTTTGTTGTTTCCTACATTGGGTACATTTTCTCTTCAGTTTATCATTTCACATCAAACCACACCAGTGGTTTTGCTTATATTGATGGAATTATGTTCCATTATGTCCAATTTCTTTATTCACCTCTTGCCCTCATTGTTGTCCATTCTCTCCTCTCATTAATTGTGGTGGGTGGAGTATGGAGAGACGATGGAGGTGACGTTAGATGATGTGTGAGTTATGACCTTACTAGTTGGCACTAGCTTTGCTCGTGTTCTGTGTGCTTGTGTCTGTGCTTGTTTTTGTATCATTTTGGGCCATAAATGTCCAGACTTAGAAACAGAGAAGTAACTTACAAGGTAAGGACCAACAAAATAGTTGTGACTATGCTGCATAAGTTACATTTTTCATTGTTTTTACCATAAAACCATTTCTTTTGCTTATGATGAGGCCTAGTTTTAGATTTAGAAAATAGGTATTATTTAATATTTGAGGATATTTAGTTAGAACCACATTTAAAGCAGCTGAACTTTTTAAAGACTTTTAATGAAGTTGAACTTTTAATAGTAAATCATATCAAGACAACTTTAGAATCTAGATCAGTCCACCTGCTATTAGAAGTTCAAGTAGAAGGTAAAGGCAAATCGGAATCAAGCTTTTAAAGATAAAATGTTTTTGCTCCTGGTTTAGCTATGTTCAAATCTCTAGATTTTTTATCCCATACTTGGTTTGGATAAGTCAAAAAATCTGGTATGCTGGTGGTACATTTAAACAAATGCGTTTAAACTAAATAACTAGTGTTCTTCTAACCAGTTTTTATTGTATTTGTATTCTCATGTTATACGGTGGCAAAACATATTTACTGCTAAGATAAGTGGTTGTTTGGTTTTTGGATATTTGCACAGCACTGTGTTCATGATCCCCTGTGTGTGTGTGTGTGTGTGTGTGTGTGTGTGTGTGTGTATGCCTGTATGTGTGTGTGTGTGCGAGTGTGTGTGTGTGTGCGTGTGTGTGCGTGCGTGTGTGTGGGTGTGTGTGTGTGTGCCTGTATGTGTGTGTGTGTGTGCATGTGTGTGTGTGTGTGTGCCTGTATGTGTGTGTGTGTGCCTGTATGTGTGTGTGTGTGCGTGTGTGTGCGTGTGTGTGCGTGTGCGGTATCAGGTCAGGGGTGTTATTAACAGAGAATAATCTTTTGATTCAGGCCCAGTTCTCCTGGCCCCCCATGCAGAGTGTCCTGTTCTTTAGACCTTCTCAAATCAAGCCTTCTCCACTACAGCCCATGCGCTAAGCTGATTTAACAGGCTTTAGCAGCTTCACAACACAATCACCCAGATTAGACAAACAACAACACACATTTCAGGGCACCACCACCCACATTGTATTACATCTCATAAACACAACACATTGTGCTCCAGCTTTTATTATCTGTGTGTTTCTGAGTGGGTGCCTGGTGGCAGACATGAAGTGCTTATGGTGTTAAAAAAGTGCAGGACTGTAGAAATCAAACATGGCGTCCAGTTTCCATAAGGTTAGAGGTTTTTTTTTTGTTTGTTTTGTTTTATAGAAGATTTTAGACCCAAAGTCTCAAAATGATTACATCACTACCACACATTCCCCACTTTAAAGAAACTTTTACATGTTGTAATGTATTATGTGTTTAGATTTCATGTGTGTGCAGCTGTGCTTTTCTAGTGTTTTTGAAATCACCACTGAAGCAAAGCTATTTTGTTTGTGACAAAATAGAGTGTTCAGAAATGTGTTTCAGTAAGGTAAATATAGTTGAAATGTGTTGCCTTTTAAATTAATTCAGAAGATTTCAGTCTGAAGTCCAGGTCAATTAAAAGCCTGAAGTGTGTTTTTTTTTTTAACTTGGACTGAACCATTTCAGAAGAATGGTCCTTAATGTCGCTTAAATAAAAGATATCTAAATAAAGTGCTGCCAGTTTTTCTCTGGTGCGACTTTATTTCTGTGTTTTCTATGCCCAGAGTTAAGTCCATAGAAGTGTATTATAATGCGAGTATAATTCACTCTTATAGTATTAAGAACTATTTGTTTGATAGTTCTACACCATATGGGCTGTCCCATTGTTATTTGCTTTCGGTTTATGATAGAGATAGTGCCTTCTCAGCTCTTTTGTGTGTCAGCGTTTTCTCCCTCCAGACACTCCACTTTTTTCTATGTCTACAACTAACCTCAGCAAAAGGAGAAAAAAAGAAAGAAGGGGGCAGGGAGGGGTACAAAAAGCGGAAGAGTGCTGCTGTGTCAGACTGATATCTAGCACAGTGACAGCTGGGCCTGCTCTCTTCTCTCTCTCACTCACTCTCTCTCTCTCTCTCTCTCTCTCTCTTACTCTCTCTCTCTTTATCTCCCTCTCTCCTCTCCTTCCTTTCTTCTCCTCCACAAAGCCTATTAAGTATGCCATTTGCTCAAAGGGCCCGGAGCCTCCCGTGGCCCCAGGCTCCACCCAAAAGTGTGGCGGCTCTTTGTCATTGTAATGAGGCGGCGAGCCGAGTGCAGCTAGTGGAGTTTTCTGTGTGTGTGTGTATTTACTCAGCGCTCAGCCTGGCCGTGTCTGCCCACTGCTGGGAGCACACACACAAGGGGAGAGAGGGAGGGGTGAACAGGGAGGAGTGAGTGAGGGTGTGTAAATGGAGGTGTCCTGACTGGGGAATGGAACAGAGAGGGAAGAAAAGGGGGGTGGAATGCCCTTTGGCATCACTAGCCCCTCTTTGAGGGAGCTCCAAAACTAACATTGGGAGACTATAGATGACGATCATGTAGCCTGGCACCCAGACTAAACTGAGTGTGTGTGTGTAAGAGGGAGACAGTGAAGTGGGATTGGGGGTGGGGGGCGTTCTTTGTCATTCTTGGTGACCTTGTCAATACTACTACTACTTCCTACTACAGCTATTAATAACTCCACTGCTGTTGCTACAGTCAATATCACTACTACTACTAAAGTCAATAAAGCTTTTCTAAATATTGCTGCAAATAATAAGATTTAAAATGTGCGAGAGGTTTTACTCAATCATCACAGCTTTTCCAATCTTAATATTACAGCTGCACACACTACATAACTACACATAAATACTTTTCCACTAGTATCTTTACTAATATTCAACTACTGCTAATAACTACAATACACATAGCAACATCAACAACAACAGCAGCAACATACTACTACTACTACTACTACTACTACTACTACTAATAATAATAATAATAATAATAATAATAATAATAATAATAATAATAATAATAATTATTAAAATAATAATAATAATAATAATAATAATAATAATAATAATAATAATAATAATTGAAAAAAACATTTTAAGTGTTTATTCATGTTTATGCAGTTTTCATGAAGGGGTTATGTAAGTGGCATGTAGGAGTAAATATTTATAATAATAATAATAATAATAATAATAATAATAATAATATATTATACATATATATATATATATATATATATATATATATATATATATATATATATATATATAATATATATTATAACTATATTATAATATATATTATAACTACTATTATTATTATTATTATTATTATTATTTCCACTTTTTACAACTGTACTACTACTAATATTTCCTCTGTTGCTACAACTCTTACCTCCACCACCCCTACTGCTACTGCTACTGCTACTGCTACTACTACTGCCACTATTTATACTACTACTATCATTATTACTGCTGCTACCACTACAACAATTACCTCCACCACCACGACTGCTACCAGTACCACTATATATAATACGAATAAGAAAAATAAGAATAATGAGGATAAGAATAAGAATAAGTATAGTTGCAGTAATGAAAAAAAAGGGACAGGAATAATACAAAACAAATAATGTCACATCTAAGAAACTGCTCAAAAATCCTTCAACTTCATTTTCCTTTGTTGTTTCTTCTAAAGCAGGCGCATCAGATTCATTATCACACTATTTACAATATCATGCTGTTTCCTCAAGCTTAGTCATGCCGCTCAGCCAGATGACACAAGAAGATGGAAGGTGCCCCTCTGAGAGTGTGTGTGTGTGTGGGTGTGTGTGCGTGTGTGTGTGTGTGGGTGTGTGTGCGCATGTGTGTGTGTGCGTGTGTGTGTGTGTGTGAGTGAGTGAAAAGACAGAGGGAAGAAGGAGGGGGGAGGTTAAGGCGCATCGAGAAATGAAAGGGCACTCATCATGCTGTAGGCCTGATTGTCTTCATAAGTCAGAGTGCATGACTGGGTGCAGCTCCATCTGCGAGACACTGCAGCCGCAGCGTGGCTGTCACTCATATCCATCCACTCTTACCTCACAGAGTCAACCCTCAGTCAAAGCTTACGCGACACTGATCAGAAATGACACTGTGATCCAACGTGAAGGTCACGTTTATTCCAGCATCGCTTCACTTCACCTCACTGTGTGTACATACAGACAGTCGTACAGTGCTGCTCGTTCTTATGTAGATACGTCTGTCCATATCTGTTCCTCTCTCTTTCTTGCTCTCTCTCCCTCGGCAGCGCCTCCTCTTGTCTGTTCCAACACTCCTGCCCTGCGTTTGTGGAAACTTTCTTTTCATTTCTTTCCATGCCTCGCAGACAGCTGGAGGGCATGTTAGGATTGAGCAGAGCCTCCTGTAGCGTGGAGATGATGTTGAGAGGTCGAGGAAGACGGGGAGGGGAGGGTTCTAGATCCGTGTGCTGTGTTGAGGACTTGGAGGTGGGGGTGTAGACCCTCACTCTGTATGAAGAGGGGCTGTGTGCAAAATAAACAAGGGGAAAGCCCTGAAGTTAATAGGTTAATGAGTGTTCTGTGCATGGAGCTGAATAACGCGGAGCGTCTGGGAGGGCTGTGATAAAGAAAGCGCTGCTCTGGATTGCGATTTTAAGGGACGAGCCTCTTTCTGTGTTCCAAGGGGTCCCTTAATCACTATTCCCTACACTGGAAAATAGGAAGGGTATCATTCGAATACTCAATGAATCACTTCAGTGTTCAAAGAAACTCTAGATTTTTTAATTTCATGATACCCTGCTGCCAGCCAAAAGTCATTTTTTTCTTCTGTGCTTTTAGCCACATATCCACTCATTAACTGCTATGGATCCTCAGAAATCAAACTGAATATCCCTTGTGTATGCAACACAGAACTTCGAGTTTCGGCTTTGTACATTAACATAGCTAGTGTCCCTCATTATCTGCAAGAGTAGCCCCATTCTACAACATGCTACATGGTGGGCTATGGTTATACTATGTTTGTACCAGTGGCCAGTCATGACTATTAGTGCTTGGCCTTCAGTTTGGACCTTCAGTGTCAAAAACACTAACAATAACAAAAACCTTGATTCTGTAATAGTGCTAATCTCTGTTAGCACCTCTATGAGATTCTATATATTGTTTTATTAGGCTACCTTTACTTTACCACCCTGAAGTGACTGTAATCTGATTTATTCAGGGCTGTGTGAACACATCAAATCCGATCTTTTCAAATCAGATTTGAGCCACTTTTATATGTGGTGTTGGTTGTATACCTACAGTATATGATTTGTGGGTATGCATTATAAATATGAACATTCATATCTGATTTGGGCCAGAGTTGGTGTGTCCATACAGCCCTAAAAAAATCAGATTACAGTCACTTCAGCCTCTTAATATGTATGCAGTCTTATAAAACAATATATACAGCCTGAAAGTTGGATATTTAAAGGATTCGCAGACATGAATCATGAATGTGAACATTTTAATGTGGGGTGTGTTTTCACTGCAAATGCACCATCATTTAACGTTAACTTGGCAGCAGGGCCAAATGAGAAGTTAGAATCAGTCAACGGTGGAAACTCAATATAACTGATCCTGCTTAATAATGAACAGCTGAGAGCCGATCAGAGCTAATTACCTTGGCAGAAAAGGCTCACTCTGCTGGGTAGTTTGATGTTCATGACGCACATGGCTCACGGTTCACTCATGTGACGTTGCTGATTTGGATGTGCGTGTGTGGGTCGTTTCAGGATAGTGGTTCATTCACATTAATGACTGATCTGAGTCACTTACTAACACAACTGTAAACCATTACATTAGTGGGATCGCATCTGAGCAAGAAATAAGATTTGAGCTATAACGCTTGGACTCTGAATGTAATCTTAGTGCGAGGTTAACACTGGTGCGCTAGATCAGGAAAGAGCTCCGGCACAGAGAAGACAGTTGTTTGTTTCAAACAGCCGCCCAAAACTTAGTTAGGCTGCCCCTAAAAACAGCAGTTAGGTATCTAGGGCTTCCAGAAGTCTTCAAGTGACATAATTTCTACCTTGAGTGACACAATTTCTCATTTTTGGTTTCATGAATTGTAAATTAAAATGTGATTGGGTGATTCCACTGTAACAATCCTCATTATTTCATATTTGTGTAAACCTTTGATTTCAAATATGGAATACTATTGTTATCTGACAGAATATTCTTCCTCTTCTTCTTCGTCTTTGTGTCTTTGTCAACCTTAATGTACCCACATTTAGGAGAGATCCCCAAACTTTAGTCCAGTCATACTGATCTGATATTCATCCCTCAATCCTTCCATAGACTCCCATTCAGCTTCAGCAACAGCTTAGCAACTGGACAGCAACAAATTTCAGCTGTTCAATCATTCTGCATTTCTCTTTAGAATTTTAGCAATGGCAAAATCCTGCGTAACATGCTAAGAAACTCTTCGTCAGTTCCAGTGTGCAAACCTCCATTAAAAACTGTAGTGTGTAAAGCATATGCTTGTATATGCATACAGTGAATGTGCATGACTATATATATCGTCGCTGTCCAAAGAAAAACAAGTATCTCCAAAATGGCAACTTTACAGATGAGGCCAAAAACCTCATTTATTTGAATGGAAGTCAATGGAACCAGACGTCTTTCCAAACACATTTGGGCTGTTTTTGTGGGTCCAATTATCATGAGATTCTCACACAGTGTAAACGGCAGCAGCTGTGGTCAAATGATGCATAAAAGTAAAAATGGACAAAAATAGAGATACATGTTTTTCATTGGAAAGAACGATATGTATATGTGTGTATGTACTCTTTTGTTTGTCTGCAAGGCCTTGGGGTGGGTGGGTTTAACGGGTCGTGTTTGTTTGTTGTTGTTTTTTAAAAAAAAACAGTGGTGTGGACTATGTATCGGCTTTTTTACCAATTGTACTAGAAGGTGTACTGTGATTGGAATGAGCCCCCAAAACACTGACTACTGGTCCATCTATAGTGGAAAGGTTGAATGCAATGCCAAGTCCACACAGTCCCTCCTCTCCTTTCACTCGTTTTACTTGCCAGTCTGGAGAATCATTGTGAGTTCAGCATGTTTTGCTGCCATTTTTGTCAAACCTTTGGCACACCAAAATGCAACCACTCCCACCATTAACATATGCTTAGGAAAATTCCCCGCACTGCACAACCTCTTCTCAATCAATGAATCCCATAATGCATCTTGCAGGTATTTCCCATACAGTCCCGTCATCCTCATGCTGCACTATCTGCAGGAGCCTGAAGTTACTACCACACAAGGTGACTATTTTTTTGCCCAGTGGGCATATTTATGATGCAACACTATACATAGACATCTTTGACAAACCATCAAATGTGGAATTTCTTAATATTTGTTAAATGTTAAAGTTTTTGACTAAAATTCTTACATGTTGTTGGCGCCATCACATTAATTACACATTGTAGGAAAATGCGTATAGTTGTGTGCAAAAGTTTGAATACCCCAATCAAGTGTTTTGATGTTCTACATGATAATAATGTACATTAACAAGGAGCTTAAATACGAAAATCTTATGCAAATATTTGTGCATAGTTATGTTTTTTCTCTGAATTTAACAGACAAGCCACATTTTATGTATTATCGCCCAGCGTGTTACATTTAGCAAATCAGCCATAATATGTGTATAAAGAGCATATGTTGTGTTTTCCCACTTAGAAATTCGATCACACATAATTTCACCAGTGGCACTATTTGAATACAACTGTGTTTCCATTGACAATCACATGGTGTTTAGGTTTACCGTGCTGGTGTTGAGATTATAAACATGTCTACAGTTTTACTGCCTGTTGTAGCATGTTGTGCAATTGTAGAAGTACTCTACACCACTACTACACTAATGGATCAACTGGTAATGGTGTTGTGGTGGATGCAGCCTTTGTTTTTCAGACACCACTACAAAATGCCAGATAGGGCCCTCCATAGTGGATGTGGCATAGTTTTGGACAGAGGCTTTTTTTCCTGCAAGCAAGCAAATTTAATAATCAAGTGAATTCATTACATCTTCGCTCGCCATGGTAACGCGCAGGAGTATACAGGCCTGGAGAGGACATGGCTTATCAAAAGAGCCATCTGCTGAAGGGGGGAGGCCAGGGCCTGCCAAGCCCACCGGGGGGAGTTCCACACCCTGCTTTTCTCCTCTCCTCTTTTCCCTTTTCTCCTTCCTCTCCACCAGCATACGTCTTCCTCATGACGTTTTCTGGCTCTGCTTATTGCGTGTTCGTTTTTGCTTGACTGAGCGATTAAAGGAAAAAATTCAAGATTGGTGGAGAGGAGGAGAACCATAATGATGTAATAGACTGTAAAGTGCAAAGCACAGGGATGCACAGACAAGAGGAGAGTGTGTAGCCAAAAAAAAGAAAGGGAAAGCAAGGTTCAAACAGGGAGGGAGCAAGACAAGTGGAGGGGTGCCAATGGGATTTGTCTGAAGTCTTGAGTCTTCATATCAGTGTACAAATCCTGGCTCATACACTACCCACTACAATTTATACTGGATTCTAACACACTTAGTGCAGCTAAGAGCGTGAACATTCCTGACGGATGGAGAAAGACGTGACACCTTTAGGCCTGTCTTTTCTTCTCTTCCTCTCTCTTTATTATTAATAATAATATTGTAACTGTCGGACCTAAACATTTTTGACACTCTTTACGTGTTTCCGTACATGGAACTCGCCAAACTTTTGAACATGCCAGTATAATCTTGCTATGGCTTCCGTTCATGATCTTACTTAAGATTTTGCCATTCAGGGTGCTCGGTTTGATTACAGTGCTAGCACTGTTGTGTCATAGAGTGATTAGTATTCGAATTGGAATTAGAATGAGGAATTTCAGTCAAATTATTTGAAGTACACTGTAAAAATTGGTTTTGAACTTCAATATAATATATGTGAGGTTCAGGTCTAACAAATATTCAAATGAAACACAGCAATATAAATATTACTTCAGCTGAACAAATTTTACTCACATATTAAATCTGTCTATAAGTAGTATGCCGCATATAGTAGGTGACCAAAAATAATAATCTGTAGTGCACTAAAGATACCCAGATGGTGTACTTCTACAGTCAGGTTTTCTAGTATACGGGGGGCTATCTTTGTGGCATACTGCATCACATTGCACTGCGGCCTCACCAGTTCTCAGCCCGCTTCAGCCAGAGAAAATGGTGGCGGGTAACACTGGGGATAAAAACACTCTACATATGGGTAAATATGAGTATAAATATGGGTGAAGTGATTGTAATGGAGCAGGTTGTCATCAGAATGAGCCTCAGAAAGTTACAATATCCAGGTCTGAAATTAAATAAAAGATGAACTCGCTTTAGAGATTCAATTTTGAAGTGAAATAACCGAGGGTAGCTAACAGCTAGGCTAAACCTATTTCTAGTGAATTGAGCAGTAATCGCAGCAGCTAGCTCTGAACAGTGGATACAGTAATAACAGCTCTGAGGTAAATGTGAGGTAACTGGTCATGTGACTGTATTAGTGTGGTAAATTGCATGTCAAAACTTGTTACTGTACTGCATACTAGACACAGGGGGCAATGTGCAGTACATACTGCTGTAGTATGCCGTATGCAGTGTAGTAGTGTGCCATTTCAAAACACACAATATCTTACCTCAAGTGAAATACCAGAAGCAGGCTTCAAAAAGAGTTGTGCCCTGTTTCACTTATTGCATTGTAAGCAAAGTCATTCAGAGTGGTTTGATGTGAAGTGGTATAGTGTAGAGAAACTTGCAGACTCAGGATTATTCATATTGGTGGTGATCGGAACCAGATGTCTAACGTCTATTGTTTAATTAGGTTTAATGCCACTAACAGCTCCCTCAAGTTGTTGCTCGGATATGAAAGACATCACAACACTTTTTGACAGTTTTAAGAAGATTTTAGTCTAAAACATTTATTTTAATTAGTCTATGGCAGAGGGATACATGCAGGGCAAAGTAATCCCCAAAGAAAACTTTATTGATCAACATAACAAAACTCGCATGTGCCGTGTGTAGGTTCACTGGTCAGTTTAAATAACATGTAGAGTGGTTATATTTGTGTTGTAGACAACCCTGCTGCCACCACTTTCAGAACTTTCATCAAACAGAAGTACATTAGAACACTGTCTTTCCACCTGAACCGAATTATACATTACTGAAATAAAACTGGGTGGATTTCCCCTGCAAAAGAGAAGCTCAAGTGCGAGTACTTCAGCTCCTGCTGCTACAGCCTTTGTGTTGGCATTCAGTTGAAAACTGGAGCCGGAGCTTTCTGATTGGCTGCGAGTCTGCCAGAGGCAGACACAAGCACATCCAGCGCGGTCTGTGATTGGCCGGCCGTGGAGGCCCCTCCCCCACCACCTGCGCAAAGAGAAGTTGTACTCAGCTGCTCCGAACTTTTTCTCCTCAGGAGTTTGTAGTTTGACCGAGTGAGCGCTCGCGCGAGGGAGACACCAGAGCGCGACCATGGAGCTGTGTGGAACTTTCTTAGGTCAGTCAGCTTTCCTTCTGCTTCCTCTTCACTCGGCCCGAGAGTCGATTACTGTACAGCGCTCAGTTCCTGGAGAGGTAGAGCTGTGTGTGTACACTGAGAAGACACTGAGTTGTTTAACGCTGAAGTGGCTCCGCTAGCTTATGAACAAGCCACATGTGTGAATGTGAGCATACGGGTAATTCTAAACTGACAAATGAGGAAAGCTTATGTTTACATCTCGAATAGTGAATTGTTTTTATTTTTTATGCTCTGTTTGTGATCTGTGTGTAGATTTGCTGGGTGGACTTTATCTTAGGGCAAACGTCTTTATGTGCCTGAGTTCCGAGTTTGTCATTTACAGATACCTGTTACACAGTAGGACTCGGATGTGGTGAGCTACACACCAGCCTGCTGTCTACTATGTGTCCAGTGTTAATGAAGGCCATGCCTGTGCTCGCCGTGACCGGTCTCAGAGCTCCTTTTGTTTGAGCCTATCTATCAGGATCTTTCTCGCCCTTTGCTGAACTTCAGAGCCGCTGAACTACTTAGACAAAGGGCGATTTGTTGTCCACAGGGAGCAGAATGACTGCGCAGAGGACAATACGAGGCCGGGGGCGCATTCACAAACTTTTCCTCTTGTTGTCTGTCGGCTTGTTCCATCTGTCGCGGGCCTTGGCGGAGTTGGGGCCTCTCAACTTTGGCTCCCTCAGCTGCCGCCTTATGCAATATTTATACTGACCGCACTCTCGCCACAATGCGGCCACCGGGCTCATTGTGCTGCGAGGCGACGTGCTGGCTGAGCCAGCTGCTGATGTTCAGCGCTGGCTGTGGTGAGGAGCAAGAAGTCATTGAGTTCATAGTTTGACGGAGTTGACGTGGCTACGCCGAAAGTGGTGGGCCCTGTATAAACATGAGGAAAGCTGGGGGGCGTGATCACGAAGAGCTCCGAATTTCTCTTGTGTTGTGTGTGCTGTTGAGTTGTTTCTATGATCATTCAGTGCTTAATCTATGTTCCCCATTATTTAATGTGGTGGTTCTCAGATTTACACCCGCCCTCCCACCACCTCCCTTGTCAAAGATGTTCCTTTTGAAGTCTTAGACGTTTGCTTCATTTTGCACTGAAGCTACGAGGCTGAAAACAAGTCTTTATGGAAAAAATCAAGAATCAAATTTTAAAAATCTGACTTTAGATTTTAAATAAAATAAGATTTTTAAAAAACAACTGCAGTTTAGTGATGTGCATCATGCAGTCGTGACATTGCAATGCAGTGTACTGACACTGTGTACTGGTGTAACAGTTCATCATGGTGAATGGACATTCTAGTAATCATGCTATTTAATGCAGCTGCACCAATTAAAAAGCAGAACTTGCACCGTCAGCCCCAGTCACTCCTCCTTGCCTTGCTTCAGCACTCCTCCTGCTTCACAGTGTTATGGAAGAGTTGTGCAACAGGATGATTATAGTCATTATTAGTCTTTATTTAAATTTTTGCTTATGGTATCATAGGAAAACTGAATCCTGAATCAAATGGTAGGCTAAGTGTATCATTACATCACTAATAGAGAACTATTACATTATGTGAAGGCTCTTTACCCACTCATCCACACTTCTGCTCTTTTCCAGAACTCATCCTTAATGAGAGAACCATAAGTTTCTCTAAAGATCACTTCATTTAGAGTGTGTCATTATAACTGCTAGCTATGTGTGTATATATGTGGTGAAAGACCATGGCATTATTCTCCACTGTCTTCTATTCTTTCTGCTTTAACTTCATCATGCTTATATCAGGGGCTGATCAGCTGATCCTAGCTAAGGTTACAGCATCCTCACGCAGGTCACTGATTTGAGAGTAACTGGTGTAATTATCCTGGATCTAATTTACTGCCTTGAATGCTGTAAGAGTGTGTGAAAGAGAAGAATTGTCCTGTGAAAAACGTAAACAAGTTTGTAATCTGCATGTCCCTTCTGTTTGGCCTCAGTGTCGTTCTCCATGGTGCTTATGCAAGGGTCACCCAGGAGCTGTCTGTGGTGCTGAAGCACTCGCCAAAGTGCAAACTCCGACAGACGTGCGTCTTCTGCCTTCTTTTCTTTCATCATTGGTTTAACATCCCTGGAGATACTCATGGAAACAATCAGCCTCACCCTGCACCTCTGACTCCCGGTCTCGGATGCGTGCTTAGGACAGTGGAACTTACTTTGCATGTGTGTGTGTATATACATATATATATATATATATATATATATAGTTTTCTCTCTCTCTCTCTCTCTCTCTCTCTCTCTCTCCTTCTCTCTCTCTTTTCTTGGCCTTTTGTTTACTGGATTGTGTCTCCGTTTGCGAAGCTTTTGCTCAGCGTCGCACAAACCAAAATCATATTGATGCGGCGTGGACGTTCCGTGATTGATTTCAGCTCCAATGCATAACAATAGGATAGCAGGGGGGGGAAGAAAGAGCCTGCCGCAAAGAGATAAGAATTTAATAGAATTTGTGAAAGGCGAAGGTTGGCTTTTTGAAAATTTCCCCCGCGCGCAGCGTGGAGACAGCAGATAAAGAGTGGCATTTGTGGAGAATATTCTCAAATGGCTTGTAATGAATGGTTGTCATTTTCACTAATGGTTACAAAACAACAAAGCAAAACAACGGTGTGAGCAACATTCGGGAGCCGGTCCAAGTTGCATCCGTCTGTTCACTTAGTAATGGTAGCAGAGTAGCTGGGCAGGCTTTTAAAGTCACTTTATGAGCTTCCGCTCCTGCCAGGTAGTTATTTATTTATTTGTTTGCTTGCATTTTCAAGTTAAGCATCAGCATTATCATTAGCATGTTTGCCTTTTACTTTTCTGTGCATGCGAGTGATGTACAGAGTAGACGCATGTACATTTCATTGCGCACTGAGCATTTTTTACAATTTTGATCAAAAGTAAGTAAACTAAAAGTCAGTGAGTAACTTTACAGGATGGGGCTAATACACAGTAACTCTAATGGCCAGTTCTATTGGTCCACTTATAGCGAAATAGCCGCTCAGTGCTGCTGTGTTGTCATATAACAGCGATGACGTGTTTGAATCAGCTAAGATGCTGTGTTGGTGTCCATGCCATGTTGTGACTTTGCTTGCTGGGATGGATCGAGTTTAGTGAACTACAGTGTGGCAATTTTCAAAAGTCCATAACCCAGAACCCCCGTCTCAAATGCAGGGGGCCATTGAAACCAAGTCTCTCGTCTGCATCTTCCAAAGGGCGAAGCGCTATAGATGCTATCATGTGCTGTGTAACTTGGAGCAGCGCATCGCCCCAGAAAATTGCATTGTGTGAATCAGTGGACAGTACCACTCGGGACGGCGCGGGGGTGGGGGGAGGTTTAGATCGCACTGGTGACATATGCATGCTTTTGTGGAATATTAAAGATTAATCACCGGGCGTGAAATAAGCGGCTTATCTGCCTTTAGTAGTTCAGAGCAGACCGCCGGGCGGACTCTCACAGTGCGTGTGTGTGTGTGTGTGTGTGTGTGTGTGTGTGTTTGTGTTTGTGCGCGTGCGTCAGACATGCTACGTTCAAACACCTCAGCGTTTCCAGTAAACAGACGGATATGCGCTCGGTAGATAAATATTGAACACTTGTGTTGGATAAAAGAGTTTGCGCGCTCGCGAACGAGGCTGAGAGAGAACCAGGGCGCGCGCGTGTGAGCGTTCACGGGTATATTGCCGATATCTGTGTGCGCGCGTATGTGTGTGTGTGTGCGTTCGTGTGTGTGTGCGTGCGTGTATCTATTTCTACACATGCCCAGTGAGTGATAGTGGGGGGTACCCAAAAGCCCAGCCCATCTGATGCTGTAGGTTTTACTACAGCTTTCGTGATGTCATGCCAAAGGGCGGAGGGAGGAGGAGGAGGAGGTGGGCTGGTGGTGGTTGGGGAGGGGGGGTGAAAAGTAGAGGGGGGGGGGACAATGGCTCATGAGGGAAAGGTAAGTCAATATTACGTTTTCTCGCTGACAAAGGCAAATGAAGCCATGTTTTTCTGCTTACAAACAAGTCACACTGACCGCCCCGTCGTGGAGCCGCGCGCGCCCCGAGCAGCAGCAGCACCAGCAGCATCAGCATCAGGAGAGGCCCGCTTCCTCGCGCTCCGTCCAGCGAGTCCATCTGGATACCAGCAGAGCAGCAGAAGAGTTTAGAGCGTTTATAAACAGCTGTACGTGGGATCGCTCGCTTTAAACTGTGTGACAGCGCATTGAAGCAGGAAGACCTTCACGGTCCGTCGACGCTTTTTTCCGGAATTACCCTATCGCTCAGGTAAATACGACCCTTTTAACACATTTAAAGCGCTGGCAAGTAATGTTTATGCTTTTTAGAGTTCGTCTTGTTTTTGCTGTTTTCGTGTACTTAATAGAACCGCCACCCAGCATAAATCCCAACTGTAGAACATCGTTTAGACTACCACTTCAACTCTCTGTCAGGAGCTCTCCTCCAAAAAGGTGCTCTCGAAACCTTTCCGCGAAAAACCCACTCGAGCTTCCAGCTAGGTTCGTCTCGATGCCCTACCTCAGAGATCAAGGCTAAGGGCGTTTCAGTACAGCACGCTAAGGACGCTTGATGGCTATCTGGTAAACGGCTCGCTGAGTTGGTTGTTTTCGTCATGAGAAGCTTCTCTGAAAGATCCAGCGACCGTAACGCTCCAGCTCTGGTCTGTGGGCTGCTGCTAGCGGCGTGGAGAGCATGTGGTTTGAAGCCGTGCTTCTGAGGAGTTGGCAGGGGGGAAAGTGGTGGCGAAAAGATGGTTGTGTTTGCGCACTTTGGCGCAAGAACCCTACGCTTCGTTTCTCTGCGTTCGTTTCTGCGTTTGATCGCTGGGAATGTTTTTGCTACGTTTGTTTGGATTTAGCGGCGTGTTGTCCAAGAGGCTGGAATACGTGCGCTCGTTCAGCTGCCTTCGTAGTTCGTGGGCTTTGAGAGAGTTAGTTCTCCATATGGCTGCGCGTAATTAAGGTCGAACAATGGGCGTAGCACCGGACTCCCGGCCGAGCGCGCGAATGGCGTGGAAGAGGAAGAAGAGGAAGAGGAGGCGGGGGGTTAGGGGGTGGGAGATGAAGGAGGAGAAGGAGGGAGGGGGGGGCTGGCTATTTGATTTTTTTCCGCAGCGGAAAACAGAGTGGAGATGCTCTCTTTAAATGTCAGCCGCCCCTGGTGAGATGCGCAAGAGAAAGTCATGAGACATGAAGTGAGAGCAGAAGAGGCAGTGTCGGCTACTCTTTCTCCCCCCCCCTCTCTCTCTCTCTCTCTCTCGCCCTCCCTCTCTCTCGTCAGGGGTGAAGCTTTACGCACGTACCGTTCCGCTCCTCCTTTTTATCTGTTGTTGCCCCCGCTGCCTCCGCGCGTATCCCTGTTTTTTCATCGCGACATGTTCTGCGCTGGGCGAAGGGAGCACATCAAAACCACCTGCAAACCAAGATGGTGGTCGCGCGTTTGAACGCGGTTTTGTTGTTGTTGTTGTTGTTGTTCTGCGCAAAGTTGCGCGAGTGGGATCTGTACGTTTGTAGCTTTAATAGATGGTGCTGATTGCTGGTTTACTAGCTTAATAATAATCGCCCAGGCTCGTAGGAAGTAGAACCCAACCATGACATGACCTCACCATCATACAAGCCATCATTAGTGCTGCTGATAGTTTTATGGCTGCTGCTACTGCAAAATGATCTGATAAGGCGATGTGTGGTGTCTCATTAGCATTACAGTAGAGCTTGAACACACTCCAAATATCTGTTCACTTACTCGTGCACCAACCCTTTAACTGGACCCCAACCCCTTCACTTGTGCATCAACCCTCTTACTTGTGCACCAAACCACTTACTCGTGGACCAACCCTTTTACTTGTGGCTCAACCCATTCGCCTGGAAACTGGCTTTTTCTTCAATAACTTTTTTCCCCCCAGATTCTATCTGTGTGCGGAAATTGCACAGAATCGTAATGATGGTACTTCTGAATTTAATAAAGGGTGGGGGGAGAGAGAGAGAAAGAGCAAGAGAGAGAGACTGAGTGGGGGTGCCATCTGTTTTGTGTTTTCTCATATCCTCACACTCCTGGCACATTCGCTGTTTGTAAACGTATGGCTGAAAATTGTTTTCTATAGGATTCATTAAAATATGAGGCCAGCAGATGGTTCACTTGGCCAGAACACTGCGTTTAATGTAAAATATTAAGCTGGCACGTCGGTTTGATCATTAATCCACTGTGTCTGCATGAGCTGAGCTGTTTGTTTAAGCCACAATTTGCTCGCATCACGGCTTCTTCTTCTCGTATGTCGGAGAAGGTGTTCTTCACAAACTTGGAGACGATGGCAGCAGGTGCCACGGGGCCTGCCGAAGTGGGGAGGGCAATAAACTCGTCCCATAGACCAGCTGGGCCAAATTGGGCTCTTATCATTCTGCGCACATACACAGAAAGGCCGCGCGGCGGAGGCCAGGGGGGTCAGGGTCGCCCCTGCCATTAAGGAAGAAAAGAGCTATTCGGTATGGGCCGCAAGCCTCGAGACGGCCAGTCGTACCCAAACAGTGAATAGGACACTCTGCAGTATGTTTTTCAGTATGTTTTATGGGAGGGTTTCGCTGCTGCTTGCTTGGCTGCTTCTGAGTCTTATCGCCACTTAGGCACCTCAGGACAGGTGTTTCTGAACCCCTGCACTAAAGAATCGCTCAAAGGGACGCGCTTGAGTTTAGAAAGCTGCCTTTAAAGAGCGGGACTCTTTATTCACCTGTACATTAAAAGAGCTGTGGCAGAGGGAATCGTCTTCTTCCCAGCGCATGCGGATCTCACACACAAGTGTCAGTCCCTCTTAAAGGTTTTTTTTTTTAGAGGAAGGAAAGAGTATTTTCACATTTCACTGACCTTCAGTGGAGCATCCATTCACATCCATTTGCCTGATGTCAGAATGGCTATAGACTAGAATGAGCTACTATTTATTAAGTCTACAGTACAGCTACATAGTCATAACAATAGCAGTAATACTAATGTCGTCATTCTATTGTCCTAATTGTTTTTATTATTGCTGTTTGAATGGATTGCATGAGTAAACATAGTTCTTTGATCTTTCTCTTTGTTAAAAGCTTCCTCCGTGTCTCTCTTTAATCATGCAAAGTTACTGCTAAATCCTGCTTAACTGGAGACGAGTGTGCAGCTGTGTGACCCGCCAGATTACTGTTATGGCTTCCTGTCATTTTTAATCTAAACTATGGATTTATGTCTGCCTACACTCACCATAGGCACTGCACAACAGAGATACTGAATACATCCACTTGGGAAGGACAGCTTCCTTACTGTTTCACTCATGTTTGCTCCCACACTCCCACCATGTCAACCTCATGGAGTTGTCCCAGGGATTCCGCTAATAGTGATCTATGGTTGTAAGTTGTCTCTAATTAAGGCAGCGCTTCAGTTAGGAAGGTTTATCTCCACCAGAGTAGACTGACTGTGTGGTGTGCCTCAGGGGTATATTGTAAGCGTGAGGTTTTTTCCCTATAGCCTGAAAACTGGACTTAAGGCTGCAGAGGTTTATCTGTGTGATTTAAAAGAGCTGTCTGTGCCCAACAGTTTTGTTTATTTGGCTTGAAATTGAGAGAGCTGGAGCGAGTGAGCAGTTGGAGTGGGGAAGGGTGGGGGGATGTTCACAGTAGTGCTGTTATAGTCACTTTTTGAGAGGGTAGCTGAAAGTTGAAAAATAAGCGTTTTGTTCTGCGCAGGCTGGGAAATAACTGTGCGTGCGTGTGTGTGTGTGTGTGTGTGTGTGTGTGTGTGTGTGTGTGTGTGTGTGTGTGTATGTGTGTGTGTGTGTAAAAGGCTTTGGAAATACTTTATCTGACAGTGCCCTACAGCTCCCTGCCTCTGATGATTGGCATCCTGCCTGTCTTTTTCGCGTTACTGTTGCTCTGCAGAGTTTTCAAAGGAGCCAAATCTGATCTGCCTGCTTTGTTTACTCTGCGCTCGCTGAGAGAAGAGGGCAGATGTTAGGGACGGACAGAGCGAGAAGGAGAGAGAAACAGACAGAGGGAAGACAGACATGTTTAACAAGCACCTCATTTACTAACAGCAAGCTCTCAAAGTCTCCTCTCTTAGGGCAAAGTCTCTCTCCCAGCTTCTCTCTGTCTCTCTCTCTCTCTCTCTGTCAGAGGTGTGTTTTAGTGCCCAGGCTGAGACAGATGGGAGCCCACTGTCAGGAAAAAAACGACAGATTGAGTGAGAGGAGGAGAGAGGAAGTTATGGTAGGATACAACAGAGAAGGAGGGAAGGGCGAGTAAGGGGATAAGGTATGAACAGATTGGTTACGTGGAAAGATCTACAACAATAAAATATTATTTAAAAATTATTAATGGAAAATTATTGTGAAAATATTACTACAGCTCATGAGACCAAGTAAATCACCTGAGTTATTGTGTGATAGAGTTTATTCTTCTTATTCTAGTTATTATTAGTAGCAGTTACAGTAAAGGTACAGTGATGATAAGAATATCATATGTGATCTGTGCAAACGTTTCCTGGCACATTCCTGGTCTTCTTGTGTTTCCATCTCTTTCTTTCTTTCTTTCTTTCTTTCTTTCTTTCTTTTTTCTTGTACACCTTCTGCCTTCATCCCTCCATTCCTTCCTTTTGTAGGTCCTTTCTATTGCATTTCTTTCCTCCTTTCTTTCTAGTTCTCTTTCTTCCTTTATTCCTCCCTTCCTTTCTACCTTCATTCATTACTTCCATCCTTCATCACTCCCTTCCTTATTTCCTTCTTTCCTTCCTTTCTATTTCTTTCTTTCTTTTTTCTTTTTTTCTTTCTTACTTTTTCTTTCTTGTTCTCCTTCTTCCTTAATTCCGCCCTTCCTTCCTACCTTTATTCCTCACTTCCTGCCTTATTTCCCTTCTTCCCTCCTTCCCCTTCGTTCCTTCCTTCCTTCCTTCCTTCCTTCCTTCCTTCCTTCCTTCCTTTCTATTTCATTTATTTTTCTTTCTTTCTTTCTTTCTTTCTTTCTTTCTCTCTTTCTTTCTTTCTTTCTTTCTTTCTTTTCTATTTTTCTCTTTTGCTCATTTCTTCCTTACTTACTTCTTTACACTGTAAAGCACAGACAATACTGAGTAAGACAAAACTGGAAAAATAAAATGTTAAATTTTTAAAAATTACCCGGTAAATCGTGGATAATCACTCAAATTGTGTGATTTGAGCTAAATTGAATCATTCTTTTGCATAGGACAGAAATTTTCTGTTGTTTAATAGACTCCCATGTAGTATTAGTCAAAAGTCAAACTTATTTATATAGTGCCCAGCATTTTATAACAGGCATCATGGCAAAGCAGCTTTACAGGATATCCAGAACCCCAGTGAGCAGGGCAGCGGCACTGACAGGAACAAACTCCCTAAGAGTTTAGGAGCCAACACGCAAATCCTTCATCTTCATTGCCACCATAATTTTTTTTTCCACATAATTATGGATGTTATGTTGTTGTTTGGAGTAGCAGTACAGCAGTAATAATGGTAATAGTAATGATAGTAATAAAAATAATATGAATTATAGTAACATAGTAATAATAATAATCTGTCATCTACTAGACATGGCAGTTTTTTATTATTGTAAAGTCTTCAGCATTTTCAAGCTCTAAGAATAAATAAAGGACCTCCTGCGAGTCTCCAGCTTGATAAGACTGTGTTGTTGACAGTGTTAAATGATGAGTTATATGAGCCAGAGTTTCAGAGCAAATACACACACCCAGATCCAGCTGATACACACTGATCCATGCTCAGTGATGAATGGGATGATCTTTAATGCGAAGAGCGTGTGCCGAGTGCTATGTGGTGCATTCTGGGGGATTTTTTTTCATCAGGTTTTATCAGGACACTCTTTTATTACTTTAACTTGCATGTCTATCAATCCGGTGCTGTGGCAGAGGCTATTACCCTGATGAAAAAAAGAAGTGGGTGGGGGCACTGATTTATGGTTGATTTATTATTTACTGACTGTGCCCCTCCCCCAGTGGCCTGACCCCCCCTTCTGTCACCCCTCTCTTACACACCCCACTAAAAGCTCAGTAAAATGCACCCATTTGATTGATTCTAATAGCGGCCTGACAGAGATTCAGCTACTTCACTGTGTGTGTGCGTGAGTGTGTGTGTGTGCGCGTGAGTGTGTGATGTATGGTTCTGCTGTACTCTGCATTAATAGAAACACAGAAGTTGCATATATGAGTGCTCCAGCCTGCTTTATCAACAGACTCATCTCAGATGCACTCTAAAACAGGCTCTCCTTGACTTCACACACTGCTTCCTACTGTATGGCTTCTCAGTCATTGCAGACCTTTGTGTAACTGGCTGCTCTGCATCTCCACATTAGTCTCAGATGTTGGTGAAATCTGCTGATGTGGTTAGTGGAAATCATGCTGTCATATAGGAATGCTGCATTGTTTTGTGAGATGCTGCTTTGTGTGTGTGTCAGGAAGGTTTGTGTTTCGTGAGCTGAGGCTGCACTTTCCACACACAGCTGTTTGACTTTATCTGGACAGGTGATGGAGAGATCTGGACCTTTGGCTGCTGAATCATTCCTTTAGAGTGAACACTCTGATAGACCTATGCTTAGCACACTGTTAAGACTGCTAACGTGTGTGTTGTCCTTGTCTTTCTTTCTTTCTTTCTTTCTTTCTTTCATTTCGTTACTTAATTATTTCATTATTTTCTCAATTCCTTCCTTCTTCTTCTGTATCCATATTTCTTCCTTCCCTCCTTCCTTTTCTATTTGCATTCTGTTTCCTTCCTTTCTTGCTGTCCCATTTTCTTCCTGCTATCAAACCCCTCTCCGTCTTTCTGTTTTCTTTCTGTCTCTCTGCCTCTCTCTTTCTCTCACTCTCTAACAGAGAATGAGTATCGGGGGGAGCTCCTGAGCCAGCGCTGGACGCGAGGAGAAAAAATCAGCTGCTGCCGGCCCTCTCTCAGACCACACAGCCGAACAATCAAAGTGAGTCTGACCGGTTTGACCCGTCCAGCCACAGTGTTTAGTGCGCAGCTTTCCTGGCTACCAATGTGTTTCTGTAACTGTCAAAAGGTGTACTTTCACTGTACCAGCAGACGAGCTGAATTTTTTCTATTATTATTATTATTATTATTATTATTATTGTTATTATATCAGTTATTAGTCTTTGTAAACCCGTGAAGTAAAATGCGAGAAAGCTGCACTCATTCAGACAACCACAGGTGTAAGTTCCATGTTAACCAGTTTTGCTAATTGTGACATACACTGTACGCTCAAAAGTTTGTAATGACCTACATAACTCCTGAAACCAAGGGTATTAATAAGAATAGGTTATATTTAGATCATAAACATCACGCCACCTGATTCCAATACTGCATGGTATTTGATTGAGCTCCATTACTTTAGTAGTTTCACTGCTCCACAGGCCAATACTCAGGGCCTTTACACCTCTCTAACCAACACTCGATATTGGACCTGATGACCTTAGGTTCATGTGTGGCTGCTTCAGAACATCCCATTCTATTGTTAACACTATTCCATAGAGACTATACAACCTGTACTGAACAGCAAGGGGTGCACCTTAAAGTAGCTGAATTCAGGTAGAAGATGTGTCCTGATACTTCTGCAACTATAATGTATCAGCCCATACATTCCTTGATACCACATGGACACAGCGCAGTAAGCAATGTCTAAGCCAGCTGATATACTTATTGTTGCTGTTGTTATTATACATTTACAGGGTGCCAAACCGCAGGTAGCTCTGGTTTGGCGACATGCCAGTTTTCCATTTGACGATGCACAGTTTATTCCAACCTGGCCTGATACCAGTCATGGCAGACTGAAGCTTAACTTTGCTTTAGAATGAACTATGCATGTACAAAGTGTCCTGTACACTGTTGGGACACAGTGTCGTTTCCTGTCCTGCGTTCTCCCAAATTTCCAATTTTCTGAGGCTTCTTGTATTATTTTGGGGGAGAGGTTCGAAAGTGGGTATGTCCTTGAGCTGCTTTTGTTTGCTCTCTTTTCATCAGCATAAAAGAAGCCCCCCCCTCCCTTCTCTCTCTCTCTCTCTCTCTCTCTCTCTCTCTCTTTCTCTCTCTCCAGCCCCGCTCCTATCCCCTCTTTCCTTCCACCTCCCACTTTACCACTTCTGCTTAGGTGTGTGTTTTGTCCTCTGAGTGGAGCCTCAGTCTTTTTTTTTTATGCCTTTCTTTTTGGAACAGCCTGTTTTTGCGCAGCCTTCCATCTCTTTCATTGCACTAATAGGAATCTCATTGGAGAGGTGCAGATAGGGGCCATTGGGGTGGCAGGGTGGAAGGTGAGAGAGAGAGAGAGAGAGAGAGGGATGGACAGAGAGAGAGATAGAGAGGGAAAGCGAGAGATAGAGAAAGAGAGAGAGAGAGAATGAGGAAGCTGGAGAGTTTAACACCCTAATAAATGTGTGTAAATGTGCTTGTTGTTTTCTTCTGATGGAAAGGCTTCATCCGAAGTGACTGAAGTGATTGATTTATCGATCAGATTTGATATGTTTTAAAGCTTTGCTGGGGCAAGCACTGCTTTTAAAAGCATCCAATTAGATAATGCCACACTTTGAGAGATCAGCAGCATCCAGGAAGCTGCAGAGAAATTGGAGGCTTGTGCTTAGCTTCAACTCAAACATACACAGGGGCTGGGATGAGTTAAAAATGCAAGAAAATGAAAAAAGCATAAACGTAATAAAGTACATCTCATTGATGCTGGAGCAAAACCTTCTCTAAACTGTAACTTTACAGGAGCAGGAAAAATAGCTCAGTGTGTGGCAGTGGAAGTTAATGCAACAATAGTTTCATAATGTGTGAAATAAAGGGGGTCTTGGAGAGCCTAGGGAAAATCTGGGCTGTCCCTGAAATCAAACTAATGACGTTACACTGTCATTGTTAATCTATTTTACCCACATTCAGTAAGCTTCTGTCTTTCCTGACTAACTAGAGCAGCTGCACTGCTCTGCCTCAGGGTGGCACTGTAGCAAATCGGTTCACCCTGCTGGTCCTTCATAGCCAAACAACTGTAACCTTGCTTGGGATACCTCTGCAACACTTCCCAAGAAACTGTGGAACAGACAGAACTGCGAAGACAGCGAAGAGGGGATGTATAAGGTCTCAGTTAACATGAGGAAGAGCTCATTCCCAAACGGTTTCAGAAGAAGAAATGTTAAACCATAGCAGTCAACTTTGAATCAACTCTCAATTAGCAAGCCAACATGGGACCCCCACCCCAAACACCAGGGGCTATTTCGCACACTGCTACACAAGGACTTCCGTACACAGGCAGACACACAGGCTTGAGAAAATATACAAGGAGCAGCAATAGCACATATGGGCACACGCCAGCATGTAAGTGCGTATGCAAATGCTGCTCTCACAGCCACACCCATGCATAAGCACATATACATGCGATGCACACACTGACACATGCGCACAATAAACATCAAGTACTGCCCATATAGGTACAGGAGCACAAACTGCCAGATATATATACAGGTAGCACACACAAACATAACCCCCACTGCATGTCAGTCAGTGCTTCCATTAAATCCACTTGTCCTCCGCCCGTGATAGACGGGCAGGACGGATCTCCTTGGCGACAGCATCGGACTCCTGTAATTGTCCGTCACTGTCCGCAGGTAATTTCCAAGCCGTCAGTCGCCCTGTCACTCGGCGACTGGTTGCCGAGCGGCGCCGGGTTTGGCACTCCTCATGTAAACGGGGGAGAGGAATAAAAGGCTCATTTATTCACACCAGGGGAGGAGAGGTGACCTTCTTTGTGGAGTCATTGCCCCCAGCCAGCAATTTACATAGAGCTGTCAGACCAGCGAGAAAGAGCGGGCCCTCCGCCTGCCTATACGGAGAGCGCAGAGGGACATAATTAATAATGCAGCACACACAGCCTGCAGGGAGGCGCACACGCACCTCCCCGTACTCTAACTAATAAAACCTACAGCCTTTATTATACGCTTTCTGTAGAATTCATGATCTCTGTCTCTCTCTCTCTCACTCTCTCCCAGTTGTTCAGTTTCTCTCTTAAAATGTACTCTCTCTCCTTCTGACTCTTTCTCTCTGCTTCCTCTCTTATGTGTCTTTCTTTCTCTCTCCCCCTCTGTTATTCTCTCCTACGTGCTCTATACTTCTCTCTCCCAAGCTCTACCTCTCCTTCTCTCTCTATCTCTTATAGAGTATTCCTACTCTGTCTCTTATGCTCTCTTAACCTGCCTCTTGCTCTCTCTACCTCTCCTGCTGCCTCTTTCTCCTCTTCCTCCGGTCATTACTTCATACATTTTGTGTTAAGCCTCCCTCCCGTCTCTTTTTTTCTCTGTTTTGCTCACTTTCTTCTTCACTTGCCTGCTTCTCTCCCCCTCTCTCTCCCTCTTTTACTAACTCTCTTTGTCTCTTTTCTCCCTTCTGCGTTTCATATACATTCTCAGTCAAAGGGCGTAATTAAAGACTTGAAGAAAGGTCGAGATGAAGGACAGGTTCCAGCATATCATTGAAAAAGGCTTTGAAAGACACATAGGATGAAGCAGATGACGTGAAGCAGGCCGTACCATTCTGATGAGCTTTTTTTTTTTATTTATTTATTTATTTAGCAAGAGTACAAATTTAATGAGGTGGAATTTGAAAAAAAAGAGGGGGGTGGGGGGTGATGCGAACTCTGATGTGTTTTACCTATTTGAAAGGAACGCGTGTGTAGCTATGGTTACGCAAACATGAAAGCAACGCAAGTCTCTATTACTGCCTGCGCGATTCATGTGTCGACTATCAGCTAAAAAGGGAAAGAGGCATGAAAGGAGGGAGGGCAGCAAGAAGGAGAGAAAGGGAGTGAGAAGAAAAAGAGAAAGAGTAGCACAGTATCATCATTAAGGGGAGAAAGAAAGAATCAGGCTCGTCTGCTCCTGCCCTTTGTGTTTTGGGGTTAGCGGCCACATTTCAGGAGCACAGAGAGGGCACACAGAGTCCACTGAGGAGCGAGATGTGCGCACAAGCCCGCGCCTTCTGACACAGTGCCCGCGTTCATCTCAGCTGGCCTTGTGTGGGAGCAACAAACTTTTCTCACAGGCCATCAAGTTAAGCGTCGGGTTTGACTCCCGGATCGGAGAGCACAAAGCAAGCTTGTTCCAAAAAAGGCACAGGGCGCACATGCATTCATGCGTGTGAGAAAGGAAAAGAGATGGTTGCCGCCGCACCTGTACACCCGGATACACGCAACACCCCGCCACCCTCCCACCACCCCAAACACACAACCAACTTTTTATCCCCACGCCCATCATGCGCACAACACCCCCATTTATCCCGCGCCCTGAAAAAAGACAGATATCGGCAGGAAGTGCTTCTGCCAGAGAGAGAGAGAGAGAGAGAGAGTGGAGGGGGAGAAGGAGAAGGAGGAGAAAGAGAGTGTGAGGGATAGAGAAACTCCTGTGTTTAACTCCACTGTGCTCCTGCCAGGTTTAGGGGCCTTCTTCCAACAAAGCTGCTAAGTGGAGTTCAGATGCAGGGTCAATGGGAGGGAGTCTTTGGGGGGTGGAGGCTGGGGGGGGGCATTTGCATGAAGGCCATTCGATTTCCAGCGCACTCTGGTAATCAAGGCTAATGGTACCATTGTGCCTTAAAAACAGCCAATAGCTTTAGAGTGAGCTCATTCTAGTGTCTCTGCATGCGTGTGTGTGTCTGAGAGTTTGACACCTGCTCCTTTGTGCCAGAAAGCGACAGTCTAGTGCACGCGGCAGCGCTCGGGCCTTATGAGAGAGGAATTACAGTGATTTGGAGTGACTGTGTTTGTATTATTGTTATCCCTATGCGTATTATTACTATTATAATTACCACTCACGCATCCCATGGGGCCTCGGTCACAAATGGGCTTTTTTTCCCCCCGCAGATGCCCTGCACTCCCACCCCCCACCCCTAAAAAAGCACCGGCTAATCATATTGATTGTTCAGGTGCAGCAAATTGCAGGGTGGTGAAGCGATAGAGAGCGAGAAAGACAGAGCGCAGCATAGAATTTTTTTTAATGAAGGTTTTTTTCTCTTTTATTTCTATGGTAGTATATTTTTTTACACTTTCATAGGCGTGCATTTTTCCCTTTTGCTTCTATTGAAATATACATTTTTACCTCTGTAGGAGTGTAATTTGTATTTTCACCACTGTAGCATTGTACTTTTACCGTTAGCGTCTATATTTCCATTGTTTCCATTCAACCATTCACCTTTGGAGCTCTTTTTCTTTTCTTCTGCAGTGATGTCGTTTGGTCACTTTGACTTTACAGTTGCTTAGAGTTTTTTCCATTCCTTTCTGTAGGAGTATAGTCATTTTCCATGCCCTTCTGTAGGAGTATAGTCATTTTCCATGTCCTTCTGTAGGAGTATGGTAGGAGTGTAGTAGTTTTCTCTTCCCTTCTGTAGGAGTATAGTAGGAGTGTAGTAGTTTTCCTTTCCCTTCTGTAGCAATGTGGCAGTTTTACATTCCCTTCTGATCAGTGTAATAGTTTCTGTATAGTGTGAATTTTTCTCATCTCTTCTTTATGAGTGTAGTTGTTTTTCCCTCACCTTCACATTTCTGTCACTGATGTTATTTGTATAAGACTGAATGTTTTACTCTGTCTTTCTCTCGCTGTGACAGATGAGTTTGGATATTGATGACAAGCGGACACGCACGCGGTCCAAGGGAGGAAGAGGTAAGTCTCCATTCTGTTCTTCCTATCTCTCTCTCTCTCTCTCTCTCTCTCTCTCTCTCTCTCTCTCCCTCTCCCTCTCTCTCTGTCTTTCTCTCTCTCGCTTTCCTTTGTCCGGCTCTAGAGTCATCACTTCCGTCGGTCAGCTAAGCATCATTTCTGCCTGTCAGCTAAGCATCAGTTTGCAGCTCCATTCAAATGGCTCTTGCTTGCTGACCTTCTAGACTGAGCTTGCTGTTATGCATGTAACACTGAGAACCTTTAGTGAAGGATTTATGGCTGAGCACAGTGTGGAGGGCAGGCAGAGAGATAGCATGATGAAAGATACAGAAATGCAATACTACATCATGAAACAGCGAACAATATGAAATGATGTTCTGCTTTGAAATCCTGCTTGTCTCCCTTTGAGCTGTTGCCCGTATCAAAACACGTCTTAATGAAAAGCTTTAAAACTCTGTTTTAATCTGAGGACCTACATAATACACAGCGTGTGTGCTGCTACTCATGTTCAGCGTAAGTGCTGTTCTCAAAGGTATTGATTAAAAAAGGTTGTGTTTATGGCTGATGCTGCTGTTTTGCTATAAATTTGACTTTTTTTGCTTCTAATTCAACTGTAACAATTAATCATCAGTTTTGTGCTGAAAGCTGCATATAGCTGCACACTTTAGCCATCATGAAGCCTGGATGTTTTGGCTGAATCAGTTGTTCTCGGGCTGTATGTAGGCATGTGGGTATTTTTCTGCTAATGCAGTCATGTATGTTTCTGCATGTGCTCCCCAGGGAACACTATGCGTTCCTGAGTTATTGATTGTAGCTCCCTGCGGTTGTTTGCTCTCAGGCCTTTTCTGCTTATGCTTTTACACTCTTCACTGTGTCTCCTTTTTTCCACAGCTCCCACTGAGATTGTAGGACAGGAGCTGAGGTAAGACAGATTTGTCATTTGTAGACAAACATGCCAACACGTTGCCTTTACGTAATTGTGTGTCATTCTTTAGTTGCTTGTTGTAGACCACGTTCAACCTTGTTATCAACATAAGAACCCAGCACATCATTGAGGTTTTTGTGCTACTGTGTTTCCTATCTCTGTGTAAAGAAGCACCAAGCTGCCTTTATTGTTGGATGCACTGCTATAGTTTCTAAGCATAACATGTCCAATACAATCTACATAATTTTGGGCTTCAATCTAGCGATCTAGATAACTCAAATACTCAGTAATTCAGTTAACAGTATTTGAAAACCGAAATCAGTATTTAGGTTCTGATAACGTTCAATGTCAAGCCTTGACCCTGATAGTTTACTACTATGAAACACAGGTGCCTAAACCCTCTGTTAGAATGAACAATTGTATTGACATTAGCCTAGTTGTGTAAGAAGAGTTTGGTATATGGAACTGATTAGGGTAAAACACTATCCACCTAGCCAAATCCAAGTCCCATGTTTCCCACACAGGGTTTGTTCCATGGACTGATTTTGAAATCTTAGTTATTTACATTCCAAAATTTACACACCAGCAGTGTAAACGACAGACTGTGTTGAGATCTCCTTAGGTTTAATGAGGCTTTGAAGCCTAATTCATTTGCATGTAACTAATTAGAGTATTTTATTGTGGATCTATTAAACACTTTTTACAGTGTACTATTCACAAAACATATACAAGTCACATACCTTCTATGCAGGCATCAGAGAACAATATAAAGTGCTGTATAATCGCATTCCATTGCACTTTACTGATGAGTGTGTAGCCAAGCATGCATTGTAGCGTGATTGAAAAGTACTCTAGCGAAGGTTAGCTAGTTCCAAAAATGGTGAAAATATTACAAATTATCATGACAAAGGAAAGAGATTAGAGTACAGGCTTATTTACCCATTGTACCACCAGGTAGCAGAGTTAATTAAACTCTATGGATGATTGGCATTTGTTTGGCAATATATTTTTATGTTGAATTCAGACCCCCCACCACCCCCACGCTGATAGATTTAATTTGGTTCTTCATGTTGACCTTGTCATATTCATCTATACCGTGCTAGGGTGTACTTTTGCAGTGCATTAACCGTTGTAGGCTGAAATGGTTCAGTCAAGCAGCTCTTATAGCTCTGACACTTCCCGTTCTCGTTTCTCATTTCACGGTCAAGCATGCTGTGAAGTTTATGAGGCCACGATTTACTGCCATATCCAACAGCATCAGGGTCAGCTGTATAGCCAGCTGCCATATTTTCGTACATGCCTTAACCACCTATATGGTTTTAACCCTACAACAGCAAAAGCCCGTATTGGGGCTTTGTTTCACTTGACCTGGCAATCTGGACAACCTCTGCAGAACGTCGTGGAAAAAAGAGTTGTTAAGGGTTGCTACATAGGCAAGTTAACATTTAAAATGCATCCAAAATAAATGCAGTTTTACAGTGAATAGTACCTTTAAATTAAGCTATTTTTACTGTAGTCCTCTGCAACCATGTCTTATTAAAATGAACTCTGGTAATTGCTTAAAAGAGTCCATTTGTGTTGTCACAACTGTTGTCACAACATAAGTGGGACATGAATGACATGTATATAGTCATAGTAGCTACTGAGTTTAGTGGTGATGTGCTGGGGCATGTGTTGCACCTCGATTTCTCAGTTTGAATACTCATCATTTTTTTGTTTTGCTAGCCCTAATCACAGGAATGTTCTCGCATTTGCATTGACACAGAGTCCTACATGTAATTTGCCTATTAGCACGTCTTCTCATGCATATGCATGACCACAGGTTATCATCTCGCATGACATGCTCATAAATGGCCCTGCTGTAGTTCCTGCTGCTCTCTCATGTACTCTCTTGTGTACATTTCAACAACACATGCCTGCTCGGCTCCTGCCTCACCATCGGGGAGCACATAGATGTGAGGAAGGGGGATTTGTTTATTACACATTTAAACGTGTGCGAGTTGTAATTGGCTCTGTAATTCTGTGGCGTTCTAAACAGGGAGACCAACGGGGCTCTGAACAGAAGATTTGTTTGGAAATATAGACTGTCAGGTTCAACAAGGCAGTTGCTTGATGTTTGTCTTGAGCATGTAATAAAGCAGACCCCAGAGAATGAAACACTTTAAACAAATAGCTGTTGCAAGGTTAGACAAACTGTTGCAGGGTTGGACAAACATTTCATTACAGTCAGTACATAACGTTGAGCGTCCAGGTTCAAGTGCTGTACTACTGAGCTACGTAGTGTTGCGATAGCTAATCAAAGCATTTACATAGAAAAGTACATCCAGTCTATTCTAATAGTGTAATGCTCCACATGGACGCAAAATAAACGTTGCTTGCAGGTAAAGGGGACCAAAAATTGTTCAAAAAAGTTCAAAAATTGTGCTTTGCTGTAAAATGACAAAAATAAAGTTAAAAAAAGAAGTGCTTAGGGAAAACTGAAGCATGTAAATCTGTTCTAGTAGACTCCAAAAAGCAGTTCTGAACATTTAGGAAGAGGAGTATAATAGGTCCTTTTAATAATGCAGGTTTAAATCCAGGTACTTTGAAAATAACTCTTTCTATGATGGTACACCATAGACGAAAAAATCATTTGGAGCTCAAAGTTAATTTGATCAACTTTTAACCCTGTTTAGCTGTCCCACGCCAGGATGCAATGGTTCTGGCCATACCAGTGGCAAATATGCCCGACACAGAAGGTATGACGGATTAAGCACCCGCTTAACCCTTAGTTGTATATAGTGCATAGTCTTCTGTAGTTGATAGTCTCCTGTAGTTGATAGTCTCCTGTAGTTGATAGCCTCCTGTAGTTGATAGCCTCCTGTAGTTGATAGCCTCCTGTAGTTGATAGCCTCCTGTAGTTGATAGTCTCCTGTAGTTTATTGTCCTCTGTGGTCTATTGTCCTCTATAGTTAATAGCGCTCTGTAGCCCTTCTTTGCTCCTTCTCAGGCTGCCTTCTGATAGCCACTGGCCTTTTTCTGACTCATAGCCATCAGGTCAGCATAGTGTTTATCTGAACATAACCTTCTCTTCTATTTAGCCAAGGTCTTTCTCTCTTTCTTGATGGCCTTTACACAAGGTACTGAGACATTTCTCCCTTTCCTTCCTCTCTTTTCCTCTCTGTATCTCTTCTTCTCCTTTTCCATCCCTCTCTTTCTACAGTTCTCTTTAATTTCTCACTTCTTCAGTCACACCCTACTTCCACTTTTTTATCTCTATATCTTTGTCTTGCTCTATCTGTGTCTCAGTCTCTTGCCTCTTACTCTTCTCTTGTCCTCACTCTCTTTTTCTCATCTCTCCATCTCTTTCTGTCCCTCTGCCCTTCTCTCTTTCTCTCTTCCTTTCTCTGTCTTAATCTTTATCTCTCACTTCTTTCTCTTTCTCTCTTCTGCTCTCTTTGTCTAGCTCTCTGAGCCCTGAACCTCCTCATTCATTATTCTCTGTCTCTCTATCTCTCTTCCTCTCCTCTTCCCTCTCCTCTTCTTCTCTTTCCTGCTTCGTCTCTCACATCTCTTTACTTCTGTCTTCATCTCTGTTGCACAGTTTTTCCTTTTGCCTCCCCCTTTCACCTCAATCTCTTCCTCTGCCTCATCCTCCTTTCTTTCTCTCTAGCCTACATTTTCTCTCTGTTTTACCTTTTTGCTTCTCACCTCTCCAATTGCTCTCATTTTCTCCATATCTCCATCTCTTTTTTCCCTATCCCTCCCTCTCCCTCTCTCTAACTCTCTCACTTCTGTCTTTCTCTGTTTTCCGCTCTCTCTGTTTGCATCTCTAGCCCCTCACCCTCCTCCCAATTCTCATTTCACTCTGTTTGTGTCTCGGTTATACTCTCTTTTTTTTTCTCTCTTATTTTCTCTCTCTCTCTCTCTCTGTCTCTCTCTCTCTCTCTCTCTCTCTCTCTCTCTCTCTCTCTCTCTCTCTCTCTCTCTCTCTCTCTCTCTCTCTGTGAAGCCTTTAGGGAGAGCATTGAGTGATGTCTCCAGCTTATTGGAAACATATTACAGTTGCCTTTATTTACATGTGTATCTGTTCAGGAGGCCATTTTAGATGCATCGTGTTTATAGATCTCTCTGTGTCTTGCTTCAATAGTCAGGCTTTCTAGGTGAGGGGTTTATTGAATTTTGCCCTCTGCCGCTATTCTCTCTCTCTCTTCTCCTCTTTCTCTCTCTATCCCTCTTTGATTGTGGTATAATTAAGTGTTCCAGTCAATTGACTGTAATGTATAATGGATTTTAGCCAGCACAGCGCCCTCCCTGGGTCATGCAGAGCATTGCATCACCCCTCCATCCTTTCAGTTGTCATTTCTCGCTGGGTTCTCTTTGCATGACTTGTGTGTAACTGCTACTGCTGAAACTTTCACTCAACTCCAGTTGCTTTAAACTATGTTTCACTTGAGTTGCATAATGCAAAGCCTCCTGCCGTTCTCTTGAAACTAGTTTGAAACGCTGCTGCAACAGTTACAGCCATCTCAGTGAAACATCACAAAACAGCCAGTGGCATGCATGGTCACATCAAACCATATCATTTTAGTAGAATGATTCAACACAACATCAGCGAGAAAATAAAACAGAAGTGGTTTTTGGGAATAGTGTGTATTTGTTAGTTATCTCAGAGTTATGTAGAGACTGTAGTTGTAGTTGTGTAGTTAACTCCTAACATAAATTCTATGTGTGTCACCGGTATATTAGCTGCTGTAACACTCTAATTTCCCCTTGGGATCAATAAACTGTTATCTTATCTTATCTTATCTTAATTAATTAGACAGCTGATATTTGACATAACAGGTCAAATATCTGCTTTGTTACACTCTTTAGCATGATTCACTTAGGTAGGCTAATTTTCTCCTCTCTTGACAAAACATAATGCTAATGCAGGCCAGTTAACACATCGCGAATTATTTTATATAACCAGAAGAATACAGTATATGTAGAGTACAAGCGAACAATTTTGCTAAACCAAAAAAGCAAAAGCACTGAATGCCCACGTTTATTAGGCTTTCTCAAATACCGGTTTTAGGGCTCTGGAGCTTCATCAGTAATCAGCAATGAATATCTGAAGCTTTGCCCCAGTTGGGCGTGACTGAGAAAGTCTTTCAACAAACCCACAAACCCCTCCGTTTTGTAGTACAGTACGTCGTTTCTCTTTATTCCGTGTCTGTCACGCTCAAATTTGGGACCATTAGGTGCTTCTCTCATAGAACTCTTAGTGCAGCTTCACTCCGTCTACCAGGCCCTCTAATATCTCTTAACCAGTGCTTCACAGAGTACAAGAAAGCTCTGACAAAATGTATTGTGGCATCATTACAGCGCTTTGCATGTAGTACAAGTAGTCCAGTAAGTAGTCCAGAGAGGAAAGGTTTATGTCAGGCCATTTAAATCCATTCATACAAGGACTTATATGTTGCAGAGTCTGAATACCAGGGAACTAACTGGTGGGTTTTCCAGAGTTTTCAGCTAATTTAAATTTGTCCCATAAGCTCAGAATGTTACAGTATTTTGCAGGTTGCCCTTATTATTTGCCTACGTTTTGCCAAAAAACACCAAATATCAAATCAAGAAATTAAAAAATGAATATCTGAAAGGTCAGATATATCCAGGTTAAGTCCTTACATTGTCCCTACATAAATAAAATCTCGCTGTTGTCTAAAAAATGCTAAATTGTGGCCAAAATTCACAGTGAACGAGCAAACAGGCATGCTGCAAGAGAAATGCTCCAAAATTACCTGGAAAAAATCATATATTAACATTAACTTACAATAAAAATAAAAAAAACATTTTTCCATTCCTTTACTTTTGATAGTAATTGATGTGCAGATCTGCATTTTCTATCAGCTTAGTAAGGACTCACTTGGGACACTTTTGCAACAGGAATGAGTGTTGTTATACGTATGTTGCTAAGAGCATGCTACTTTTTTTTATTATTGGAGGACAGTAATTTAAACGTTAGGTAAATTCAGTACATCACTTATTTCTTCACTTAAGACTTTCTACCTTTGACTAGTTGCATGCCAGTATGTATAGCATGCATGCCAGTATATTAGTTTTGAATGTTGTAAACATGTCGTGAACAGACCCGACTCATTGGCCTATTTTCACTTTCCAAACTATGTTTCCTTCCCTCCTTTTCTCTTAGCATGCTGAGCTGCCCAGTGGCCAGAAAGAGGAGGCTGCAGGAGGAGGAGGAGGAGCAGCAGCAGCCCGTCTCCAAGAGGAAGTCCCACCCCCTGAAGCTGGCGATGGACGAATGTTTTAATGCCGAGAGCGACGGCAGCGGGGAGGAGACGGAGGTGAAGGAGGACGACGAGGACGAAAACCCAGAAACCCAGCAGCAATGTCATGATGAAGAGCATCAGGAGGAAGAGGAGCAGAAACCTGAGAAAAGCAACACAGAGGAGGCAGATGAGGGTGATGAAGGTGAGCGTTACGATGCAACAGCCTTACATGTCCCTGACTACAATAGCCTGTTGCCATAGAGACACAGGAGGACAGCCCAACCAGCCCAATATGAGAGAACTGAACATAATTCATCAATAGAGCAGTAAAGTGCTCTGAAGTATTTCATCATTCTTAAACATAAAGGTGCCAAAAAGACATTACTTTAGAAAGAAGCAGTAGGAGAACCACTTCGGGTTCCTTAAAGAACCTTTCAGTTGAGCGGTTCCAATAACATTTTTAAAAGAACCATCTAGTGAACCAAACATAGTTCTATATAGATAGAGATAGATAGATACTTTATATCATCACTCCAAAGAGCCGTTTTTGGCATAAAGCTCACTTTCTGTTTTATCTCCATCATACCAAAACTTGAACTTGAGTTTTTCATAGGCCTGTCAAGTGAGTAATCACATTCCTTTTGTAGTTAATTGCAGTTAATAGCATTCCTCTAGCTCAAATTTGGCAATGAGAAAGAAAAAAGCACTACATGTGACAAATGGATCTTCTTCAGAAAGTATTTTAAGGCTTGTATACCAAAATGCTGCATATCAATTTGTGAAAACTGACAGCTGACGTTGAATGAATGAATGAAAATCACTTTTTATTTCTGTAATAAATGCTAATTACTCATGATAATGATAATTCTTGTATGTGTAAAGCCCAATAATATACATCTTTTTTATTTTGCAACAAAGTTATTTTAATAATTCCATAACATTATTTTCATTGTGTGAATGAATGGAGGGTTTACTTGAACTTAGAGTCATCATTCCTGTAAGGTAAGCACAGTTTCCAACTTTGGGTCAAGGCAATCAGGAGTTGCTAACTTCATTCTATTTAGTGGGGAATTGTAGCTTTTCACTTTTGCCTTTGCTTGTTTGCTGTTTGTTGATTTATCCATAAATCTGCTGGATCCATAGCACTGTCCAGCACAGTATTCCTGATGCTATTATGTTTTGCTTATAAATAAAGCTTTCATATACACAAATGATGAATTGATAAACTTTTTATAATAAAATTTAATTTAATAAAATTTATAACCGGAAATGACTTGGTTTATGAAAAGAGCCTTTAATTGAACTTGCCGATTTTTTACAACTGTGTTTGAATGAGAAGTGTCCCATCATGGAGTCAGTCATAGCAACATACAGAGCGAGCAGCTGGGATTCAGACTTGAACTACAGATGGTTCCGGGGGCCAACTGGGAAAATGCATTAACTGCGTTGAAACAAATAGTGATGCTAATTATTTAGCTCATTAATACCTTATTAAGTTTTACACTATTTGAAAAACACCAGGTGTTCTGTATTGTGTATATTCCATGACAAATGGACCAACAGGCGTTATGACTTACCAGAGACGAGTTATTTTTCTGATTAACACATATTACATATTACAGAACGCATTGCCAATGAATTTATATAACTAGAAATTCAGCTGTCCCGTCTTAATCGTCATCACCACCTACATGACAACCCGTTTATTGAAAGTTCCATTTGCTTTGTATCTTCATTAAGACTGGACATAAGTGTAGGGAAAATAAAAGAGTGAAAATAAATACAATAAATAATAATAGTATAATTCAATGAATGATTTACATTCTGTCAGAACAAAACCTCATGTCTTCAAAACGGTCATTTTACAGAAAAAGTGACTTCTCTAACTTTCAACGCAAATTAATGTAACAGAATTGTCCTTTAATTTATTTGAAGCCTTTCTATTTGTCTGCTCCCTATGACATATCCATGCAATGTAAAAGTGACCTGAAGTACCTTCACAAAGCAGAGCAAACACAGACCTCTGAGGCGTAATCATAATTAAAACTGTGCATGTTCTCAAGCCATTGTTCTCTCTCCCACAGAAGAGTGTGTGATCATCGAGGCGTCCAGCACAGAGAAGCCTAAACCTGCAGGAACAGATGAACTCTCCAGCTACCAGCACATAGTGGCCAACTCACTACTGCACCTCAGCAGCCGTAACAACCAGGCCACCTCTCCGCGACAACAGCAGCAGCATGTCACCATGGACTCACCAGTGGACAGCCCACCCAGAGCAGAAAAGGAGAACGAGGAGGGAAGAAAGAAAGAGGTGGTCAAAACAACAGCTCAACTTTCTCAGATGAATGGAGTGAATGGGAAAACTGAGGAAGAGGAGGAAGAGAAGATGCAGAATGGAAGACAAGAAGAGTCAGACCACCAGTACTTCACAGAAGAGATTGACGCGCATATGCATGAAGACGATGAGAAGGAGAAACCATACGAGGAAGAGTCTGAGGAAGATGAAGTCGAGGAGCAGAAGATACAACGGAATAACCTTTTCAACCCCTCTGTGATCGCTGCCACTCAGGGAACCCCCCACAACAACGAAGATTACATTACCCATAAGCCCTCATCCCCAGAGAACTACACTTCCAGCAAAGCCTCGGCAGCTCCTGTAGTCATCGAGGTGAGGTCTGAGGGGTCAGAGAGGGATGATGAAGATGGAGATGATGAGGAGGAAGACAATGATAGCTTGTCCCAGCGCTCAACAGTGGCGGATGAGTCAGAGATGTTTGACATGATGCGAGGCAACCTGGGCCTACTGGAGCAAGCCATCGCTCTAAAAGCCCAGCAGGTTAAAGGTCATCGAGAATTTCCACACACTCCTGAACACCATCGCTACTTCTCTTTAGATGATCGGCCCATCAAACACATGGAGCAGCTGCGCAAGAGCTACTATGGCAAAGGTAGAATTAACAGTGTAATAAACAATGTACCGTTACAGCAACGCCCACTTCACAGCTCACAGTGCATCTGCCTGGCTAAGTTATAATCCCTTACTTTGCACTTCTTACATTTCTAAAGATAACAAAGCTCTACAGTACATTAACTCATCAACCTTTTTTTAGAGACACTGAACTGGTAACACTTTATTGTAGCCCACTGAAAATGTTTTGCAAATGCTTCACTTAATTTTTCCTGACCTATAACCATAATCCTGGTCCTAAAGTTAACACTGGTGCTAAACGTAACCCTCAGAGTAAAACTGTGAACAAAATGGTTTCTTAATTTGAACATCTATAAATATTCTAGCCCAGTGAGCCCAGTTTTAGTCCTATATGAAAGGTTAAAGTTTAAAGAAGCTTTTCAAAGTTTAATAAGTCTCAATATAATGTAAAGCTTCTGTACCAGTGGAAGGTTTGGGTCACAATTTATGTGGATGGTTCCCAATAGATAGATTTTTTGGTGATAGTTGATTATTGAAAACATTATGGTTAAGGGTAGGTTTAGGACTAAGTGTAGGTTTTGCCTTAAGGTTATGGTTAGGTTTTGATTTAAGTATCTACAGATGGCATCAAAATAAAGTGTTCCCAAGGTCATTCTACAACCGTACATTCCGTACATTTTTTTACACTGTAATTTAGCCTGTACATTGCATAGATTGCATACCATCTGTTTGGCCAATATGCATTTGTCAGCTATCCTCTACCTCATTCATCATTGGCCAGGTGGTCCAGAGCAGTCCACCTAAGCAGGCCAAAATGTCATCAAACATGTCAAACTGTACACCAGCAAGATGAATCTACAGTATTGTTTAAGAGCTGTCTTTGTTTATTTCACTTCCAGCCAAGTTATTCGTGTTTAGCAGAGGGAAATATACATTTAACAAAATGACACAGGAAGGCTTCTAACAACTAAATATCATTTTATAGTATTTAACATGTCCACCGCTTCCCTTTTCAATTCAGTTCAATTCAATTTAATTCATTTTGTCATTATACCAATACAAGGTAGTATAGTATAACAAACCACTATCAGGCTACTTCTCCAGCACAGTGATATAACAGAGAGAGATAAATAGACAGTAGTGCAAAAACAAAAACACAGAAATACAGTATGTGCATTTATTATCATTCTCTACTAATTTGAGAAAAACTAATTTGCTTTTAGTCTTTGAGAAATCAATTTTTCCACATCTCCCAAATTCAGTCTTAGAAGGCTGCATTATCTGCTTCTCACAGTAATCCCAAAGAACATTCAGTGTTGAGCTCTGGAGTCTGGCTTGGCCGGTCCATTGGTCTGAGAACAGCCACAGTTACTGTGTTTGCTTTGTAAATTTACTTTTTGTAATGTCAGTAATGGCTTCTTGACAGCTACACATCCTTACACACCCATAGCACACAGTTCTTACAGTGGAAGCATGGGCCTGTGGATTGTTTTTAGATGTGATACAAAATTGGCTTGATTTTCTGAATTTTCTTGATTATCTGTCAAAGATAAAAGCTTTAAATACTGTTTATCTGATGGGGATGGTCTGGTTGGTCTGCCAGGTCTAGCACGTTGGTTGGGAGATCTTTTAATGATTTGTTTAAACTCCTTATTTTTAAAACTTCCAGAAAGTTTTTCCACTTATTTGCATCAGACAGTCTTCTTCTTAATCTCCTCAGAAACATCTACTCAAAAATTAATGACCTAGTGGCCATTTTGACTAGAAACGAAAAGGCCACGGTGCCTATCTGCATTGTAACTGAACTCTATGCAGTGCATTCGTAAGTTTCCAGTTGCTTCCAAATGCTCGCCTACACACAATTTAGCCCAGACAAATACGTTGAAATATAGACATAATCCTTGCTTAGATAAGCCACCATAGCTCTGTAGTCTTTTAATGGGATAGCAATAGAGAGTAAATGGGTCAAATGAATTTGTTTCCATAGATAAACTAGCGCTGAAGTCTATAATTACTGAAGGAAGCACTTAGCGTGTGAGAGAGAGGCAGCGAGAGGAGGGGGGAGGAGGAGGGGTGTGTAATTAGATTGGTTTGGCGTTTGTTTGTGCGTTTATTGGTTTGTTTGTGGTCGTGTGCTGGCGCTTTGCCCGGCGCTCACGCTGCTGCAGTGGCTGAGGGCGCTCAGTCGGGTTCTGTGCTCGGCCCGTTTAACCGTGTTCCTCATGCTCTGTCCAGTTTTAATTAGAAGGTGCATGTCTCGTTAACATTTCAACATTCAATTAAGGAAGCACTGGAGCGTGCGTAAAATCCTCTCTTTTGCTCGCTCACCCATGCTCCCTCGCTCCCTCTCTCCCTCCATGCTAACCGCCTCCTTTTCTCCTTTGGCTCAATTATTTTGCTTTCACTTTAATGTTTCCGTACCTACATTTGCACACACACACACACACGTCCCCCTTCCCTCTGCCCTGTATAATGTGTAGATAAACCTTGCCAATGGTAAAGTGTGCTTAATGAGGCCCATTTTTCAGTGTAAGGTCCAATAAGCCGCAGTGCAAACGAATGCACCTCGCCAATGCTAATCCCATATTAAACCCTCCGCGTATCCACCGCACGTAATGGCCATCATTATCACTATAAATCTGCTCTCAGAGACCATGGGCTGCCTCAGATAAGGTTATGCTGTGTAGGTGTGCGTGTATGTGTGTGATTTCATGTGTCCCCGGATTCAGTAGGACTATGTATGGATTACCATTTGGACATTCTCAGTTCTGTTCTATGTCTTGTTTTGAAATGATCTTAGTCAAGATTGACTGACAGGTGTTATTCCCCTCCTCTTTCACAGAGAGCTCCAGACCTGAGAAGAGAGAGATCAAATGCCCCACCCCGGGCTGTGATGGCACAGGTCATGTGACCGGGTTGTACCCTCACCACCGTAGTTTGTCGGGCTGCCCTCACAAAGACAGGATCCCCCCAGAGAGTGAGTCAGCATTACACATGGACCCCTGAGGAGCAAAATAAATGACCACATCTTCTCTCGTCACTGTAATGCTATGATTATGAATAGAATAGTTTAGTCACAGACTATTTTGAAGGAACCCTTATGGCTTTAAAATACGTAGGCAGTGCAAAGGTTTGGGTTAAGGGTATCGGGGGCTCCACCCAAATGTAAACAAAGCATATTTTGAATGCTAAGCCGGCCCAACTATTACTTTGTCAGGTCCATCCTGAATTGCTATCCCAAACTTTGCAAGCAGGTAACCACTGGGGGAACATGAAGGAAATGACAGGAACTGGAAGTATAGTTTGATTTCCGCATGTTTGTCATCATGCCCTTTCCTGTCATTGCGGGCTGGACAAAATGCACTAGTCTGGTTTGTTACACTGGGGAAAAGGTGTAGGCACATGTAGGCAGAGGGTCTGAAATCTTTAGTACGGTAACCTGGCCATAATGCCAGGATTCTGCCAAATGCATTCCAGTTGGCTAAATGCACTTCTCTGTATACAAACGTCTGGGTAGCAGTATTTTGCACCGGTCAGTTCGGAAACAAAGTTTTGTCATTTTCAGATTACGTCATACAAGCCACAGATACTCCACCCATCATATACTACTGTATATGAGTTTGAGACTATTCATAAAGTAGGAGGCTTGTTATTGGTTATTTTGCTTGTGAGTTCAGTTTGCTTTTGCTGGAGTAGTAGGTGGTTCTTGGTCACGCCTGCATGAGAGGACACAACTGAATAAAAAAAATTCAGTCAAACCAATAAGGCCAAGTTTTGCAATGCAGAATATTATACCATGTGACAAATAACATATTAAATGCTAGTTTAGGCCAGAATGACCCTTTAACAGATGTTTGCGTAGGCATCTACTATGCATCTGTGTTGGACTTCTCAATAAAAGTTTCTTGTTGAGTATTAGTCTTCTCTTCTTAATGCTGAATATTTTCTCATGTGTGATTGGTTGTCTGTGCAGTCTTGGCCATGCATGAGAATGTTTTGAAGTGCCCCACTCCTGGCTGCACGGGACAGGGCCATGTCAACAGCAACCGCAACACACATCGCAGGTACTATATGTGCTTGTCATTCATTCATTCATAAACACACACATCCATGCTCTCAGTGTTTTCATTAAGTGTTGTTGTGTTCTCAGTTTGTCAGGATGTCCCATCGCCGCCGCCGAGAAGCTGTCCAAGAGCCACGACAAGCAGCACCTGAGCCAGCCCATGGGCGAGCAGCCCAAAGGCAGTCCCAACTCCGACAGAGTGCTCAGGTCTGTCAGCTGTCACATGGTCAAGATTTTCCACTCTTTGTTGTGATGAATCTGTGTTTCCCAGCTCTAGTCCAGCAAATTCTCCTGCACTACATAGTTCTTTGTTTTTATCACTGCATCTAGGCCTGTGCTGCTAACAAAGTCAGTTATGTGTAATTCAGTATAAATAGAACAAAGGAACTTGTACTTGAAGGAAAGTTTGGGTACTGCCAAAGCAAAAGTGGAAAACATAACACGAAACATTGAGGGTATATTATATAAGAGTAAAATGTAAATCAGTGCTGTCTGGGACAAATCTAGAGTACAGTCAGCAACACAAGCAAAACACAGCTATCAGAATTGTAAAGGAACCATGTATTTTGACCGCACATCATGTGTTCTCCACACATTTGGCGCAGGAGTAGTTTGGAAATGTCATACCCCGCTTGTACCCACCATAGGCCTCTGAGCAATGGAGGAAGTGGAGCATGGGCTCCTCCACGTTTTATTTGCAGAACAATTTGCCTCCCAGTGGAAATTACTCTGTGAGCATGAAATAACAAATTATGTTTTTCATGTAATTTAATGAGCCTCCCATAAAACTACAGATTATATATGGAGCATATAACGGTCCTCTGGTTTGATAAAGTCGGCACGGTGCTGATTGTTTGCCACTGCTGGTCCACCCTCGGACCACCCAGATTTTCTTCCTGTGTATAAGATATAACTAGTTTTAAATCTCCTCAGACAGATTTCACATGTGTACAGGTTTTACTTTTAACCAATAAGCTAAGACCAATATTACAAACAACTGAGAGAGAAAAATAATTAGGCCTGATAGCCTCTTCTTAACCATCGGCGGACCACCAGAAACCACTGAGCAAAGCATTAGTAGTCTGCCAGCTTTGCCGTTAGTGGGCCCACAGTGGTTCGCCATCCTCTTGCTGGCAGGGACAAATCTCTAACCTGTAAATGAAATCCAGGAAATATTAGCAAACACTTTGAAGAGACAGAAAATTGTGTTGGTACATTAAAGTAAGCTGCTCGGCAAGTTACTGTGGTGAAAGGGAACTCATTTTCAAGGTTTCAAGGTTCTTTATTTATTCATTTATTTTATTCAGTTATTTTTACCTTTTTGTTTCTTTTTAATCCATTATTAGCATCACACACTGAAAACAGTGCATTCAAATGTGAACATCAAGTAACTGAAAGACGAATTCGTGTTGATGTAATGGGATCTGTTCATGTGGAAATGATGTACACATTTGAATGAGGCACACGCAAGGCATTATTTTCATCTGTGCAGGGCTCTGTTACCACGGTAACCCTGTTATCTGACACCAGGCAGAGGCCTACCTCCATCACATCATTAGCTAATTATCAACCCCTTCTCGAGCTGAGTCAGGTGTGCTCAGGAGAACCACAGCACTGTGCTGTGCAGCTGTTTCCAAAAACAACAGCAGTAATAAAAACTTTACTCAAAGTTCCGCAAAAATAAATGGAGCGGAATTCAGCCAAACGTCAGCATTTACTTCACCCGGCAGCCAGCTTCGTTTTCTGTCTGCCCTCTGACCATTCCCCGGTGTCAGCAGCACGTCGATCAAACATGCCCGCCACAGTTGGTTAACCCAACCGTCAATCAGAGAAAGGAACCCACTTACCGCAGCGGGATTGGTCAGGCCTTTCTGAAGCACTAACCCCCTTCTTGCCCTTCCTAATAGAGAACATCCTCGCGTATCACTGCAGGTTCACATGCCAGCCCTGCGACTCTAATTATGCTGCAGATAAGCTAATTAACGGACTTGGGGGGGCGCATGGAGTATAAGAAAAATAATTACTTTCCTCCAGGAAGCGCGTCTACATGTCAGTCGAGGCGATGCGGATTGCGGCTCACAATAAACGCGAGCTTCTCTTATTGGTATTATTATGATTCAAATGAGCGTCAGTGTGGCGCAAGAGCCCATTAGGAGAAGACAGGGAGGTCACCAGAGAAACCTCTGAGTGTTCCGCATGCCACCCTGCTCTAATGGGAGCGCACCGGCTTAATGAAGGGACACAGAACAGAAGGAGCAGGCACAGCGCCTGCATGTCTCTCTATGTGTTTCTGCGGATAAAGACTGCCTTCTTCCACCACTCTGTTTTGAGCTTTGTAAATCTGTCGAAACGCTTCAACACAAGTTACATCAGTTAGAATGCAAGAACGCACTCACTCACCCCAAGGTACACATACCTACACACAGTCACCGGCTCTGTGTGCTGCTGTTAAAAGAGCAAAGCCCACTTATTATTTTTTTTGTGGGTACATCCGATAGCTGATGTTGTTACCGTATGATCTTTTATTATGCATTTATTCTAAATTCTGAAACATAATCCTAAGAAAAGTTGAGACACTGGCATGTTTACCACTGTGTTACATCACCTTTCCTTTTAACAGCACTTCATAATTGTTCGGGGCCTGAAGGCAGTTTTGAAAGCAGGGTTTTTTGCCACTCTTTTGTTATACAGCCACACCAATACTTCCCCTTAGCTGTTGTATGTTGCGCTTTATGGCATGCGACAGAGTTAATGGTGCCATTACAAATGTGCAGGTTACCCAGGCCATAGGCATCATGGTGCCATGACAGACTCTGGAATTTGAAGTTTTCTTTGTTAACAAGCTGGAGGGTCCTTTTCTTCTTTGGATTGGTGCAAACTTGACTCATCAGACCACCGTATGTACATTTCTACTATGCATCAGTCCATTGCAGAAAAGCCTATACCCAGAGAGGTGGATGCCACCCAGTTTTATAATGATTAATTTTGTTGGTTTTATACCATTTTTATTTAAATATAGCTGAAAATAGCTGATTAATGCATTATTTTACTTATTAAGAGCACTGGAAAACTATTTGGAACTGATGTTTGTGAAAGTCTTTGTAATAATATAGCTCTGTAATATTCTTGATTTGTTTTGCAGCATACTAATTTTTCCTAAAACATCCTAAAACAACATGTTTAGAGTGAAATAATCAGCTAACCGCTTTATACTGCATTTCACCTGGAACTGCATCATGTGTTGATGCATGATTTTAGACTGATAGATGTAAATGACCTCTTTTCTGATTGACTGTACTAAGTTGGGCCTCAAAAAGCAGCTCTGCTACAGTAACAACACTCCTTATCACTTCATTGTGAATGGGTACTGAATCTTCTAAGCTAAGCAATCTAAGCTGAAGTATGAAGAATGTAAATGTGTTCATGTTGGCAACATTACAGCAACACAGCCCTCCTGAATTTATAAAGAGAGGTTTTTATAGCTTGTAATCTGTATATGAGCTGGGGAACGGTGAAGGGTACATTTTGAACCGAACAACGTTAAATGCTACATCAAACCCTTTTAACGGGAAAAAGGAAGGAAAGTTCATTTTTCAGTTATATGGCCACTTCTTAAGGATGTTTTTTTGTGGCTTCTAAAGGGTTTGTAGAGTGGAGCTGATGGATCTGTGGGTGTTGCAGTGGCAGGTCGGTCAGGACTCACTACTCTCCAGGAAAAAGAAGCTGGTTTTAAAGCTCATGAATTCCATGCTCTACAATATGCAAATGTGCCCCATGCTGATAAGACACCATTTAATCCTGCTCCACTTCTCCTCGAGAGTGCATTTCACTGCACTCTCTCCCTCTCTCCCCCTCTCTCCCTTTTACTTTCTCTTTGCATTCTTTCGGAGTCTTTTTCTCCTTCAGGAGCCTGTATCAGTCTCTGCTTTGTCTCCTTCTTTTTCTTTTGCTCTCCGTCTCCCTGTCTAAATTCTGCCCGGTCTCCAGATATTTCACACTCAATTACAGTATGCCTGGCTCTTGTTCGCCCCCCTTTTTCTCTCTCCCCTTAAAGATATTCTCTCTTGGGGAAGAAATAACTTTATATAAAGAACTTTATAGTCAGTTGTTGGGAAAGAGAGAGTTGAAGGAATGAGTTATGAATTCACTGGGATTATCTGGATTCGTGTGTGAATGGCTCCTAGAATGACAGGACTTGATTTTCTAAGCTATAGTAATACATTTAGGCAGTCCTATTTAACAAAACACCAAAACATTTTACAGCATCAGACGTTTATATAATACTGACTTAAGTTGTAAAATCTGTGCTCATCATCAAAAGAACAGTTGCACAAATAGCTATACCCAGAAAGGATCAATGGACAGGAATGAAACTTGGTGGGTAGGTTTGACATTGTGGAACATGAGGATGATTGAAGTGCATATGACGATTTTAGATGATATGATGATTTTAGTCTAAATGTTTCATCATGTATTGTTCCTGGTAGCCTTCTTCCTTCTGAATAGCATTACAGTCCTTCCTTCATTCTGGGTGCAACTTTTCTTGTGATGATGAGCGTGTAACTTTTTGGCAGTAACTTCAACCAAATGCTTTCCGTAGCTGTCAACACTTTTGGGCCCGTGTACAAATCTGATGCGTTTGATATTTTTGGGATGCTCTGCTAGAACAGCTTGCGTCAGATCACACAATAGCATTCCAGTAGGACTGAGGTCAGGACTCTGACTCAGCCGCTCTCAAATCTTTTTTGTTGATTGACTCTTCTGAGTTTTGCACTGTGGATGGATGAAATCAGTTGCAGAATTGCCAGATGCATCTTGGAGTTCATTAGTTCCTCAGTGTCACTTGTTTGACCACTGTACAGCGTGGTCTGGCACCCGGAGAGAGCAGCAGCGGTACTAACCTTCATTCACCCTGGCTGTGGACTGGTGTAGAAATCCTTTTAGAACACTTTGCATGATATGACCTTCAACAACCTCTGTATCTTTAGATCAGCCTGTATTGCACTTAAACAGAATTCAGCTGTAAAGAGCAAATACGCAAAGCTTTATATAAGAATTTTACATCATTTTTAAAGAGATTATTATGTTGTCTCTAAATGACCTCGAATCTTTAAACCATTTTCAACAGAAATATAGCCCTGCGCAGTGTTACTTTTTAAATAGCACTGCCTTCATTTTTGTCATGATTATCTCATTTTAAGCCTACAGCCTACAATTTGAGTACATTGAAATCTAGCGGCAGACTTTCATACAACATTGTTTTAGTGCACAGGAGTGCTGGCTTGCTGGTAGCATTTGAGTGCTAAATGAGTAATTCAGTGGAACAGGGACTCTCACTAGGAAAATGTTCTTAAGGCAGGACTTTTTAGCTGTGGGGCATTTCTATTCACCACAGTGTGCAATAGTAACAACAATGGCATCCATGTTATATGAGAAAACCTTAAGGAAAAGCTTGTTCCTGGAGTTCTTTATGTGGGTATGATACAGACTACAGAACGACAGATAACTTAAACAGTCTATATGGATGTAACAAGGCCATTGCCTGCAAAATCTAGTTGAAGTCTTGCTAACATACACATACATATACATATATATATATATATATATATATATATATATATATATATATATATATATATATATATATATATATATATATATATATGTCAAGACAACAGAAACGTAATTTAATGTAAGTCAGTTTAATTGCTTCCATATAATTTTAGACCACTTCTATTGATCCATCATGACATTTTGATACAATATAAAGACAGCTGCTGTGCTCCAAATATGCAAAAATAAAAATCCAAAGAAAACTAAGTACATGTTATTTGGGGACAATGGTAATAAATGCTTAGAATCTTTTAGTAATCAAAAAATCAGTGTGGTGTTTATTATTTTCAGTGTTGATGAGGTTAAAATTGGATAGCTGCAGCTTTGAGGAGGCCAGGTTGGTGATTATCACTTGAAGATCAGCTTCAGAAATGTCAAGCAGAAGCAATGTTTTATTGTGCTGTAGACAGTCATCATGCAGACATCTACCGTTTGAGTGTGTTAATCAGACTCAGCCCTACTCAAGTTTTGACACTGTATCCCCAATTTTACCCTGCCAATTCCTGTAATGCACTGCACCGTCGCGTTTGACAGACGTTATGCTTCTCATAGAAAACAGGCATGATCCATTCCAATGCATTGCTGTGACAAACAAATGTAAAATCAGTTTAATGATATGTAATGTTACAACCTTCATTACTGCCAAAGATGTGTATTTTCTTATACTACCTATTTGTAAACAAACTGTCCACCATCTTTTTCTCCCCCTCCATCAGACCCATGTGTTTTGTAAAGCAGCTGGAGGTGCCACAGTTTGGCAGCTACAGAGCCAGTCTGGTGCCCAGCACCCCGCGTGCTAACCTGGCTAAGGAGCTAGAGAAGTACTCCAAGGTCTCCTTCGATTATGCAAGCTTCGACGTGCAGGTGTTCGGCAAGCGCATGCTCGCCCCAAAGATGCACACCAGCGAAACCTCACCCAAAGCCTTCAAATGTAAGCAAAAGCAGGCACAAGTCCTACCAAACCTCTCAAGAGACCGCTTACCAAGTGGAAGATGTGGTCAAGAATACTAATAATCAGCTTTAATTAATTGACAATCCCATGTTTCTCCACAGCCAAACCTCCATTTCCCAGAACCTCTCCCCCGAGTCCAGGCTTGCAGAGCCCATATGGGAAAAGCTCGTCCAGCACCCATGACTATTCCCATGATGCCGAGGCTGCACACATGGCCGCCACAGCCATCCTCAACCTGTCCACTCGCTGCTGGGAGAGACCAGAGAACCTTAGCACCAAACACCTGGACAAGGTGTGAACCAAACATACACACACTTCAATAATTAAATCGTGAAATCTCAAATTGATCACTCTGGTATGGTCTGGAATTATATGAAAAACATACAGTTCTTGCCTGATTAATATCTTACTTGATAGGCCACTTTTAATATGCCAGTGTAAATAAGGAGTTGTTTTCTGAACGTAGAATATGATGCAACATGGTGTGCCACAAGGCTCCATTTTAGGGACCTTGCTGTTCTCCGTTTATTGCTTTTCATTTAAAAGCTGGCAACAAACTTCTATAGATAAAAAATAGATGTCAGCTCAGCTAGATTTGATGACAGATAGTGTAAAATCTCTCTAAAAAAAGTGAAATGCTTGCAGAAGTACTACACTTTTATAATGTCCTACTGGCTGGTTGCTTGGTTGTATCTTTAAATAGGCTCCAGTTAGCAGTAGCCCATGTGCTGAACAGGAAAAGAAAGTCTGAGCATTGATCTTATTCAGTTTGACTGACTTCCAACCAAGCTCTGAACTGAGTATAATGACATGTAGCTCTAAATCACTAAAAACTTATAAGATCACATACAGCTCAGTAGGTGGAAGGTTATCTTCTTAAACTATATTTATATCTATAGTTATAGTATACACTATATTTAGACATTCCATTTTTTAAATCAATGCTGTCGAATCATCACCTGGAGACCCTGAGATTTATTTTTATATTCCTCCTGCTCACTGAAATGCTTAACAATGCACATCAGTACAATGAATTACAAATTATCCAGTGCTTCAGGATACACTGGCCAAGAAATGAGCACGTGCTTTATGGAGTATTATTCACATAATCATTGTAATCTGTTTTAACGTTACAAAGTTCCAGTGCAGTTAAATGCGCGACCTTGAAAGCAACACCTCACAGTGCATCGCGGCAGTAAATAAGCAGAGAAAGCTTCAGCGTTGGCACATTTCCACATAGAGTAATGCAACACGTTCTGTAATACATTCTGGCATGACCATGCCCACATCCAGCTAATGCTGACATTAGTCACTGAGTGGGACTAAAATCAAGCTGTTCAAACACAGCCTCCCTACGGAGCAGTAGGGAAAAGGTGTGTGAGTGTGTGTCTGTGTGAACGGAGGGTATTCAGTATCAGGCCTCTATAAATTTATCATGAGCTGGAGTGGTGCGCTCAACAAGCCTGGCTACTGTTGGGGCCTTGTTGCGTCACCTCTCCTCCACTCCTTTCATCTGTCCCTCTTTCCCTTCACTTTCTCCATCCTTCTAACACTATTATTGCATTAGGCTTTCCCTGGATTACCCAGAGCCAGGTGTGCTGCACACTTTTATTCATTATTTCCACTAGTCTAATGGGGGAATGAATGCGGGTCATTGCTTTCTGTATAGTCCAAATAACAAAACTCTCTCTCTCTCTCTCGCTCTTAGCTTTTTTCTGCCATCCTCTTTCCATCTGCTGCCCCCCACCTTCACCCCACCCCCCTATATACACACTGGGAGTTTATACTGTAATTGTACAAGCTCTCTCCCTGATATTGTGACTTTTTTTCCCTCCTTTTTGTTAAAAAAGCCCTTTTTTGCTTTCAGCTGAGGGGAGTGACTACTTCATCATTTTATTCGATTTGCTGCCATGTTTTTAGCGGAGGGGGATAAAAGGGGAAGATTAATGGGCTGAGAGGCCTGGTGGCTCGCACTAATCAGAGCACGGCCGCTCTGGGATCAGCTGACTGCCTCATGGGGGCCTGGGCTGCTGCTTAACACACTCAGCACTCTGCACACACCACTGCCACTCTTTACCTCACAGCTTACAACATGCCACGCTAGGTGTGTTAGGATGTAATTACACTACCGTGCAGATGTTCGGAACCTCTTGCATAGTAATGATACAATATACAGCTCTATGCAGATTTGAAAGACCACCCTGCCATTCCTTTATGTGCAGTCTAAACGGATATTTTATTACAAGTATTTTAGAGAAGGTTACAGAAAAAGAAAATAAGTGACAAAACAATGATATACCCAAAAAAGGACACCTGGGACCAGGTAGACCACCAATCAGATAATAGAGTAATTAAAGCTTTCATATTTAAGAGAGAAGTAAAAATGAAGCACCATTCTGGCCTTTCCAGCCTTCCACTGTGAGAAGACAATGCTATAAGTGTAGCTTGTCAGAAAGTCCTTACTGAGAAGAAGAAATAGACAAGAGAGAAGAAAACCAAAGACACTGTTTTCAGTACAATTGGGTTGCACAACCCAGAACCAAGACCTTACTGAATGTGTTTGGAATTACTTAGTACATGACCAGCAGAAAACCAGCCAAGTTCTGCTGTGTGGAAACATATCCCTTCAGTTTCTTTGAAACGCTGAAAACAATTCCTGATAGGAGTGGCTGTAATAAGAGGTGAAAAAAGACCAAACTCTGAAAGTGCTGATCTGGTGCAGCTTCTCTGTGCAAGTCACTGCATGTCTGTCCTGACTGGAAATGAAATGCATGAAAAGTGCTCTCTGACTTTTACACAGTACTATAGACCCATCCAACTCGTGTAAATGCAATATGGCAGGGTTAATTCAAGACTGTTCACACAGCATGACAGTATCAATGCAGCTAATGTTTTTAAATGGTGTAAATTAGTAAATAAAATAGTATAAAAAGGTTTTGATATGACTTTCATATATACAGTAATATCAAGTGACGTGAAGTTATCTGCCATAAGATTTAGTTAAATGCAAGAAATTCTATATATTAATTTTGTTTTAAAGTTGATGTTATACATTTTTTTAACATTGTTTACAAACATGGCTCAGCCAATAAGGTTCTAAGTTTCTAAAGGTTTTTTGTATTTGATCTTTCTCTCCTTCTAGAATATGGAGATAGAGGTAGATGAGAATGGCACTCTGGATTTGAGCATGAAGAAGCCCATAAAGAGGGAGGGAGGCCTGCTGAGCACAAGCCCTGGAGTGCGCTCCCCCGACCTCTCTTCATCTTCCTCGTCCTCTCTGCACCATGGCAGCAGTGGCATTTCACCCCACCTACGGACCTACAAGCAGGAAGAGTGGGAGGGACCTCTGGACTACACCAAACCCAATAGGCAGAGGGAGGAAGAGCTGGACGAGGTGAGATTTCTGGTGTGTGGTTTGTTTTTGGATCCAAAAGTCGCTGAGGTAGGACTGGTTATGGTGCCAGGTTTTAATCAGTTTATAGACTAGTTTAAATATGAGAAAAAAAACAGAAAATCACCTGACCTGCAGAAAATCACCATAACCCTCTCAACTAATGAGATAAAACAGATTTTTTATACTGTTTATGGGTCAATCTATCAAACTGGTTCAAAATCATAGTTACAACACATGAGTTTGCACTTCAGGATAATAATATTTGGCTTTGAAGGACCCTTTATTCCAAAGGGTTTTTTTTTATATTCTAAACTTCAGCAAATGTTTCTGTAGGGGCTATTTTCTTTCATTTTGAGCAGAACTCAAAAACACTAGACAGTACATGATTAGCAAACACAGCTTAGAACAGTTGCGTCCACACAAAACTATTTTAAAGCACGCAAAGTTTACACAATTGCAGAAAATAATGTGTTTCAGTTGTTAAAATTAGAGTTAAAATTCAGTTAAAAGCGTATTTAATTCTCTGGGTAACCCAACATACCATACTCTTATACAATACATTGATATTTGTTTGTGTATATAATATTTATATTTTGTTTGCATATAGTTTTGTCCTTTTAGCTACCATAAACAATGCAGTTGGCCCCACCAGGTCAAGTTTTGGCACCCTAGTCTAGGGGTTCAAGTAAGGCATTATACAGGACGTTAAACCTAGCTGAGACTCATCACTAAAACGATTTTCAAATGTGCAGCATGTTTTGAGCAGCGTAGCAGATATCAGAGTTAAATGTCCTCTCTCACTGCTGGTCTTTATTTCTTCTCATGTGGGCTTTTTCCCACATTCACTGGGTTCTGTGTCGTTGTGCATTCGTGTCTATAGATGGATCACACAGCTCAGTCATTCGCCTCCTCTGACCTTGAGGACAGTGACATGGGGCAGGACTGCCTAGAGGACAGGAAGTACCCTGGAGAGGTCACCACTCCCAGCTTCAAGGTCAAATTCCAGCCCAAGGAGTGCAAGAAAGAACTCCTCATGTAAGAGGCTTCAGCTGCTGTGTGTCTATGAATAAAATCGCGGGTACAGCAGCATCCTGTAAAGTTTAGCTAATGTGAATGAGTCGAGTATTCGTTTGCACATTGGCATGACCCCCTTCTATTTTTTTAAGCAGTACAATAAAAGAAGGAGCTACAAATAACATCACAGCTGTGATCTGTTCACAGCAGACCAACACAGCTGTGATGCTATTCACTGTAACACTTCTGATCAACTGTTTTTCTATAATGGTGTTCCAGAGTAAACAAAAGAGGTTGCCAAAGTTAGCAATGTGTTATTGCAACAAATCATTAATGTCACTTATTTTGCAATGCATTTTCCAAGTTTGACCCTTCGAATCAGTCATAGCTATGCAGGATGTCCAGGGACAGCATGGTTTAGGTTGAATAGGATCAATCCTAGCCCTCTTATTAAAATACAGCTTTAAATACAGCACGGACTTCAGTCTCGTGGGAAACCTGTGAAAATATCATTGAGTAGCCACCTAATCAAATCAATTGCCATGAAGAACGCTACAGCTTCCCTCAAGAGCTGGTAGTAAAAATCTGCAACACATATTATATATACCTGCCTTATTATACATATACATATATGCATATATACATTATGTATATAATGTGCAGCCACTGTTTCTTTCATGGTCAGTGAGCTTTTCATGTTCAGGGTACATGTAAACCCCTTGTGTTATTGTATTAGTAAAAGTAATAAAGCCATTCTGATGAATTTTACTGTGTCTATTCATGTAGCTCATATAACTAAATGCATTGCATAAAAATACAAAAAGATCCTTCTTTAGGGTCAGATTTGAGCACTCTTGCCATAAAATGCTATTCATAAAATGCAATATCTGCCTGCATTAAAAGGTCCTTCAGTTCAGTCTTGAATGTTAATATTTTTAATTAGCTTAGAGAGAAAAATGTTTTAATTACAGTTTATATTTATATTAGGAGTTGCACAACCTCTGAGTTTTTGTAAGGCTGATGCAGACCAGTCAAGGGGAACATGCCCTTTCTGATAAGCCCTGAATCTCATTGCTAGCATTTTTGTTATGAAATTTTTTTTTTTTTAATATGTTGTTGTTGTTGTAGTTGTTTTTATTCTATAAATAAAATATCTACCACATTGATTTGCATTCTGCTTGCCATTAGAAAGCCTGCTAAGGTCTTTTAAAACTGACATTTTAAATGTAGGTTTCCAGTACTGGCAACTTCTTTACCAATAACGCCTCCAGCAGCTTAGACTAAATCAGCCAAAATGCACTGTTATCAGATCTAACAACACTGGTAGAACTCTTTTTAATAAATCAGAGTATGGGTTCAGATCTTAGTGCTGTATAAGGTGTTCTTGATTTTCATTGACTTCCTTTGTCTACAGAACACAAGTTCTCTGCTGTAGTTAAACGTTTTCCTGCACTTACTCCTTGTCTTCTATGTTACATCCCTGTGTAGGTGTCCCACTCCTGGCTGTGATGGCAGTGGCCACATCACTGGAAACTATGCATCCCACCGCAGGTATATTGAGTATATTGAAGAATACCCTGTCCTCCAGTAAGAATGTCCATGTAATGGTCTGCCACCTACTGGCTGTCCAGGAACCCTGGAAGCCTGTGTCCAGAAGGGGTTCCTGGATCTAATTCGCTCAACAAAATTGCTTCTGTGCTACCCTACAGATGTTCCTTTTGTTAGTGCTTCTTTCTTGCCTGTCCTCTACTCCTGGTATTGACAAGGGACGTTCTGGGCTCTTTCTCTTATTGCTGTCCTTTTCCCCCTCTCCATCTCTCTGCTCCTTTCTCTCAGCCTGTCTGGGTGCCCTCTTGCTGATAAGAGTCTTCGGTCCCTTATGGCAGCACACACGCCTGAACTCAAGTATGTTTTCCAACTCTGCTTCCCTTTATTCCTCTATGCTATTATGCTGTTACACTAAACGTCGATTACAGCTTCACTGTTCACTTCTGATCTTTCTTACTTCTGCCTCTCCTGTGAGTAGCTAATATGTGGACAACAACATTGGGTAGTAGCCTAATAACAGGACAGTGGTCCATGATGCTCCAGAAACACATGCGCGTTTTTAGTACTGTTGCAAGGTTGGACGGACTTCAACCATTCGGCAACAGTCTATGTAATCTAATGAGGAACTGTAGTTCGGAGCTCCAGTTCTGTCAAAATACCGTTGTTGTTGATTTGAAATGGTTTTATTATGTATGCATTGTGTAATTTCACTCCTTATAGCTACAAGAAGCATCTGCAACTGAAGCATCTTCTACTTATTAAAAGACTTTATTATGAGGAGGCTTATTGTTTTATACTTTGGGATCTAAGGATTCTGCCTGTTTGCGTCCCTCCGTTCATTGACGGACTGTAAAGATGTCAATTCTTTACAAAATTCAACAAAACTAAAACCTTTTTTTATTTTAAAGGCTTAATTTATTTGACAGCAGAATAATAGCAAACTGATATCTTTCAAGAATAACAGAAACTGGCTGGACTCAGTTTCTGTAATTTTCTTAAGCATACAACCACTGAAATACCCAAAATCCTTTTCTTCTATTTGAGTAAGGTTTAAACTGGCTTAAAGACTGCTGAGCACTTCTCTGTGAATTTGCACACATCAGGGTGCCTTAGCTTCTGCTTGCGATTAATGGTAGAGCAGGCCAAAAATGCTGTGATCTGTGAAGATGTAGCTGATTAAGGCGGTCCTTCGCTTCTGTCTCGGAACTCATGAAGGTGCTTTAGCGTTCACACTGTTATGTGGTCATGTGTGCCTCACCACCTCCTCAATCTCTCACAAGCTGCGTTCACACAGCTATTAAATTAAAGCATGTTGTTTTTTAAAACTGAATAATGAAAACGGCCAATTTTTTTTTTAAATGGTCAAAATATACATTATCAGGTGTCCATGTACCTTGATACACCACCAATGTATAAGTCCTGTGTGAAATGGAAGACAATGTAAACACTTCTAACTGACCAAGTTTTCACATCAAATCACTGTCAATGATTTGTTAGTATGTTAGCCATTGGAAGATGCTCTTTCCCAGTGGAAATGCCTTTCAAAGCACTTACAAATGTCTTTTGCTCATGTGCTATCAAACCTGTCCAATCTCGCAACAGTCACTTCAAAAGTATTTTCCTACATAAGCATTTATGGTGTTGAGCATACATGAGCTGATTCAGGGTACTGCATTTTTACATATGCTGTGCAGTACCTAACAAATGAATCTTTCACGTTTGACCATGTAACAGGTGCCCCACCCCTGGATGTGATGGTTCAGGCCACATCACTGGTAACTACGCCTCTCACCGAAGGTATGGCAAGTCCTATAACCTTTCTTACACACATACACTCAGGTATACACATAGAAAGGACATAGATATTTAGAGCGAGACAGCAGGGTAGATGTGATAGGACCCACACATTCACAACACATGCAGTGCACACATGATGCTTCCCTATGATTGAGTAATGTCTTATGGGGAACACATTTGATCATTAGGTTTATGTTTGTGCATGCTATTTGCTATTTGGTTACTTTTGCGGCAAGTTCTCTGTGCTGTTCCCCACACTTCTGCTTGCCTGCTATCTGCTGCATCTACCTGTACTGTTGTTTGAATCTGGCCTGTCTTACTTGGCTTAAAATGATTACTTATGTCCAGTGGGCTGTAGTTCCTAGGCCGGTATTGCTTTCTGGCTACTCTCATCATGGGCTGCATACTCTCTGTTTTCAGTTTGTCTGGGTGCCCCCGTGCCAAGAAAGGCGGAATAAAAACGACCCCCACCAAGGACGACAAGGAGGACTCCGAGCTTTTAAAGTTCGTACCGCGTAGAAAGGCTTTTACAATACTGTACGGTATTGTATAGTTGGGCTGTTCACTTTAAAACCCAAAGGAGAGCGACAGACAAAAAGCACATAGTAATATACAGTATGTGTAATATGGTAAATATTAGATAAGCACATGTCCACCCCAGCAGATTTCTCAACAAACTGACAACCATTTTACTGTAGCGCACTGAAGCTTAATGCAGTTTAGCTAAGCCCTCTCAAACAGAACATGGCTTTTCCAGCAACACCACCATAAACATAATAGGAAACCCTATGTGAATGTGCATGCATGTTATTTCTTTTTGCTAGTGTACTGGACAGTGTAAAAGTACTGCCTACCCTTTCTCTGCTCATGTATCACCTTGTTAAACACCTTGCAACCACAATATTAATTCATATGAAAATGGAGGTGCGTCGTGGCCAAAGGTGCAGGAATATTCATAGCTCTGTGATCACGGTGCATGACTAGGATGCTAATTGCCGCATCCAGTGTTACAATATAAAACGTATAGCAGCGCGAGACGCCGAGCTAATTGGTGTAATTGAAGGGGCAATAGCAAGGTGATATTTCTGACCAGATGAATGCTCTTGCTGTTAACCTCTCAGTCATCTGACCTGACCTTCATAAGCTCTTCTTTAAAAATCAGCATCTCTAATCCCTCTCTCGCACTTTCTCTCTCTCTCTCTTCCACTCCTCACTCTCGCTTTCTATTCTCTCCCTCTATATACATCTCCTTTTTCTACTTTCTCTCTCTCTACCTTCTCTCTCTCTCAGGTGTCCAGTGCCAGGTTGTGACAGTCTAGGTCATATCAGTGGGAAGTATGCGACTCACCGCAGTGCATATGGGTGCCCGCTGGCTGCCCGCCGTCAGAAGGAGGGGCTGCTGAATGGTACGCCTTTCTCCTGGAAGGCATTCAAAACGGAGGGACCCACCTGCCCCACGCCGGGCTGTGACGGATCAGGCCATGCCAACGGCAGCTTCCTTACCCACCGAAGGTACACAGAGTGTCAAGACAAGGCAGAGTGCCTTCTGCAAGGCAGTCAAATCTGATTATTCTATCATTTAAACAGAGGAGGAGATGCTTCAGAGGGCTTTTCAGAAAACGCACAAAGAAAACACACAACTTACTAACTATAAATGCATTTTTTGACATAAGCTGGGTGTCTGAATTTGCTTCTGTAGTTTTGCTTGGGTGCTATAAAGCTAGCATAGCAAACAGGTAATGGAAGCATATGGACACTATGCATGTCTTGCATATTTGGTTACTTTCCATTACCATTCATTATTTTTTTTCTTTGGTCTCCAGTCTTTCTGGCTGTCCCCGGGCGTCCCTGGCTAAGAAGAAAGCCAAGTTTCCTGGTGAGGAGTATCTCAGTACGAAGTTCAGGCCCAGTGATGGTGAGAACAACAGACCATCTATTTGTTTGACTTGTTTGTTAGTGCTGTCCCCACACATCTATCAAACTCCTCAGGGCAATTATTCCATGAATATTCTGATCCTTTGTTCTCTCTCTGCAGTGCTGGATAATGATGAGGACATCAAGCAGCTTAATAAAGAAATCACGGAGCTCAGTGAATCTAACAATGAGATGGAAGCTGATATGGCCAACCTGCAAACACAGGTTAGCCATTCATTTTATCTGATCATCACATTAATCCGTTCAACCTGTCCAACACAAGAAGTGCAATGCAGGTTTAACTATGGCTGCACTATATACACAAAAATATATCTTTGCTGAGCATCAGCATTATTGTTATTGCAGAAGACAGCAACATGCAAATTAGCCCTCCAAACCCTCACAGTGAATCAGATGCAATCTGTTTTATTGGTGTTTTGAATTAGCATGTTCATGCAATCCAACTAAAGAAAAAATGATTTTGCTCAAAATAAATCAAACAAAAATCCTTCCTATTGATCCACCAGTCCTGTTTTAATATGTTGCCTAAAGACCCAAACAGAAGAAACAATATCCTGGAGGAATACTATCCATAGTCAGCAGTCAAAATCGACTTGACTAGATTTAACCATGCAATGAAACATAGTGCAAACATAATTGTGCTTTATGAGGCAAATTGTGCTGTAAAAGAAAGGCTTGGGTGTGCACTGATGTTATCTGGCATTTACGATGCCTTTTAGATCTCATCCATGGAGAGGAACCTAAAGAACATTGAGCAGGAGAATAAGATCATTGAAGAGCAGAATGAAGCACTGTTTATGGAGCTGTCTGGACTCAGCCAGGCCCTCATACGCAGCCTGGCCAACATCCGCCTGCCCCACATGGTGAGCTATCACACTTATACACACGCAAATACAAACTGAACGAGCTTGTAGTAGCACATTCTGCCACCAAATCTATTGTTATTGTTCCTGGTACCTCTTCAAACTACGTTAATTCATACCACCGAGAGGCTGTAATAGGGTTTGCTTGATTAGCCTTTGTTATTTGATGACGTGATATGCCAAAAGGCCGCCGTTTGTGCTGCAACACTGTAATTTCAATTGATTAACTTAATTCACTGTCACAAATGCCTAAAAAGCACACGCATTTGCATGCTAACAAATTGTTTTGCACTATAGCCACCAATTTCTTCTCTCTCTTTTGCATCGCAGCAGGAACCAATCACTGAGCAGAATTTTGAAAGCTACGTAAGCACTCTGACAGACATGTACACCAATAAAGACTGTTACCAGAATCCAGAGAACAAGGCCTTGCTGGAGACCATTAACCAGGCTGTGAAAGGCATCAAGGTGTGACTCCTGCCCGTGGGATCGCCCCCTGGAGGTGCGGAAGTGAAACGACGTGCGTAGAGCCGAAGAGCGTGCATTAGGAGTGATACACACGTTTAAAAAAAGGGCATTCAGGTTTTTTTTTGTTTGTTTGTTTGTTTGCTTTGAACAACAACAGCCTTCATCCCAGGGAGAATTCTGTGTTGAGAGAAAAAAAGAAATATATAATATATATACATATAAATATAAGGACCAAAATCCACAAAAAAAGCTGCTGGATTGGAAGTGGAGGATAAAAAGAACAGAACCAAATCCTTCAGAGAAAGACCTTTTTTTATTTGCTTTTGTAATTTTATTTGTTATCGGCTGGAGGACGGAGGACAAAAAAGAGAATCTGAACTTCAGCATGAGGCAAGGGATGAAGAAAGAGGCTAACCAACCCTTTGGACGAAAGCAAGGAGCGTCCTTGTGTTGCCTGTGGGGGTCTAAAGAACCTTTATCAGAGCAGATACCACACTCCAGCTACCGAATGATCATATCCACAGCTGAGACCCATCATAGCGCTCATTATAACCCCCAGAGCTGAAGCAGGTATGCAGCGTTTTACTTGTTCTCCATGACTTTTGATTTGGCCGAGGCATCAAGCTGGAGAAAGCATCAAAAGCTGTCTCAGAAATGCGCCCTAGAGCTGCACGATATGTTCATCGAAGTTGCATATGGTCAATCTAATAACAAATTTCACGAACACTTTTGTTATTCCTAAAAAGGCCTTTTGATTTATGCTACAGCCATTGCCAACAAATACAGAGTACCTCTCTGCGCTTCTTTAGTGGTAAAGAATTATAACAATATGCTTATTTACATTTCGATTCCAGCTGGCACAATTTGAACACTAGTTTTTTTATTTGGTCAGTAGGGGGCGCTCTGCAATTACTGCTTGGCCACAAGCTCCACCCACGACCACAGCCATTGACTGACAAGCTGCTGAGTGCTGCTGTTTTATTGGCTCTTACTGGGGTGGGCTTTATGTAAATGATATGTAAATGAGGTGCTGGCCGGCCTTACAGTTTTTTCCCCAACTAAGATATTTTCATACATCACTGAAAAGGTCCAATCTCACACAGCTTTAATGAATAAGGGCCACTGTGATTGCAATATGGCTTACAGCACATCATAACGTCAGTATATGTATAACATTAGTGGCGCAGCTCACAGCACACAGTGAAACTTATTGCGATTGGTTAAGGGGGCTTATTTGCATATTGTAATCATCTGGGATAGCAATATTGCAAAAGCCAGTATCGCGATAACGATAAGCAAAGCATGTATTGTGCAGCTCTAATGCATCCTTTACTCATGGAGAGAATCCACTGTGGGTGCTTTAAGCAGTTTGTTTACCCATAATCTGACCTTATTTATTTATTTATTTATTAACATTGGAAATACGCAGAAGCACTGGTCCTTTCACATTCATTTGCAATATTTATGCTAGAGTAATATAATGTATTTTCTTCTCAGTCCAATCCAGTCATAGATAGTTATATCTGTTATATTTATGATAAAATAACGAAACATGAATTGCACTTCTTTTAATAGTTTATAGGTCTGATTTTCACTGGTCTTTAAATTATTACTACTGTTAGTCTTACTACTGTCCTCTAAATCGATTCTTATCTATCTAATATGAGTTTGCATTTTGTTATTATTTATTTGGTTTTATTTACTGCTACTAAAGAACCTGCATTATTGCCCCTCTATATATAACATTAATATAACAATGAAGAAAAACAACTTTAGAAAAAGCTACCATCTGTTTTTTGTACATTATTTTCTTTGACAATAGATTTTTAAGACTTTTTTTAAGTGCAAATATTTTTAACTGACAAGAGTTTTGATAATTTTATAAGGTTAGCGTTTCTGTTTGTTGTTTTGCATTATGTAATTTTCGTTTTCCAAATCCTGAGATACCCCGTGCTTATGGAGAATTCTAATGTGTATTTATTATTTATTGGATATTTATGAACTAATGAACTGTGATAAGGTTGTACTGTATATTTATTTTGTAATGTGCTTGTGACCACTGAGTCTGAGTAGACGAAACTGTTGAAATAAAGACGCATAAATGATACTTGGGCGCAAAGTAAAAATGTATGATCAGGGTGGGGGGGTTCCTTAAAATGCCAGCAACACTTCCTGCGGGAATGTACAAAAACAGTTCTGCTGCACTTTCCGTGGGTTTCGGCAGAAAAAGGAAATTGGATCTTCTCTGGATTTGCTGTCACTGACTTTTACCATATCAGGCTCTCGGAATGGCCCAAGATGTTCTTTCTGTCCAGAGTGGTTCTAATATATATATATATATATAAATATATACATATACATATGGATTATTTTTTCTCTCTGTTGATCTGTACAGACATTCTGGATGATGTATAGTGTATTTCCTTTGTTTTCCTTTTTCTTTTCTTGTTTTTTTTTTTTTGTTTTTTTTGGTAGGGGGATCGGGGGTCCAGTAGAACATAGGAAATACCTTAAGGGGAAACTTTTTTGGAACCACAAAGTCCTTACTCAGCTAGTGTCCGATAAGCATACACCCTTGTAGCCTTATTCTTGATTTTTTATTTTTGAAATGCACAAAGTGCCACTAACCCACGCTTTCTTTACCGTCTCAGCCCATTCAGCGACCACACAAATCCCGAGTCATGTGACCGTGGCGTAAGCCGTGTGGTGTTCGTTGCCTTTATTCCTTTATGCCGAGATGGCCATAACTACACTATATATACATTCTGTATAAAAAAAGACAAAAAAATTATATATAGAATATAAACATACATATATTTTTCCAGTGTAATTGTTAACTCTTTCTCTTATTGTAGCTTATCAGAGAGATGATATCTTTTGAAAAAGCTGTATTACTACCAGTAGAAGACAAAATGAAAAAAAAAAAAACGACCCATTTTACTGTGGTGGCAAGATACAATGTGTTTTATAACATGTAAAGGTACATTTCTAAAAATCTAAGGATGCTGAGGTTGTTTGTAAAGTTTCCTATTTTGGAGCTTGCTTTCAGTCCACGGTCGCTGGGCTTTATCTGTGTATGTTATGCTCATGTAAACGGGACAGTGATGAAAAAAACAAAAACAAAAAAAAGGGTAGTCTGTTCTTAGACCCGTCTTAGTGTTCAAATGATTGCAGTTGAGTCTGTACCTGTGAAGATGCATTGTAGTGACTTCATGGTGGTCCTGCTCTTAGTGTTGTGTGGTGTTGTGTCAGTTCCGGTGGGCCACAGATATTCGTCTCCGACGCAAACCATGACACCAAAAGCAGTGTGATTCGTGTTGGCAAATTGTGAAATGAACATCGTGCCTCCTTATATTGCAAGAACATCACTTTTGTCTCCAGCTAGAGGCCCGTGCTGTAGAAATGGTATCGTCCATTAGGCTTTTACGAAAGCGACATACTGAACAGAACTTGTGTGCACTTTCGAGATTGTTGAATGCCAGCTAATGACCTTTCAGCCAAGACCTTTAGGGAAAAAGACGCAAAAAAAGAAACAAACACAGAATAATATTAGCTAATGGACGTCTGTTGATCGCACCAACAGGAGTGGGACAAAATGCGTATGTCTTTTACGTGTTTACATGTTTGTTGCTGTTCAGTGTAAATCTGTATTCTGTCTGTGAAACGTAGAGTTCCCTTTGAGTCAGCATTCGGTTGAGATCGCGATCAGGCGAGATTAAGAGTGAGGCCACCGTGGTCTAAACTCAAAGAAGTGTCCCACTTTGGGTCAAACCCTGAATCTGAACCACTGAAAACAAAGTCAGAAAAGCGGAGGTTGAGTGTGAGCTCTAAGATTGCCATTGATATGCTGACCAGCGTCTCTCGCTCCCACACCGCAAGAGTGAGAGAGATGCTGGTTGCATAAATTTCTGTCCATTTCGTAGGAGTTTCTGGCCATCAGCTTCTAGTCCAGCTGTGCTTGGAACATTTAACGTTGTACGTTCTTTTCCTAAGCACAGGGGAACATGTCAAAATTCCTATGCATGGTAATTGACTGTGTGCTACATATGCAAGAGATTTGATAAAAACTGCTGGAAAGATTCCTAAAAATGTTGGGGTTGTCCAAACTTTCTATTGCCAGAGTAGTTTCTAGCCTCAGCGCTACATATTTCACAAAGCTAACACATACAGTCTAACGTTCAGCTCATTAGAAAGTCCATCATGAGATATGCCGAAGTAAATAGTCCTAAGTCCATATGTCCTCCATGAACTAGCACTGTGGGGATATTATTTTCTTATTTTGGCCGTTTTGGGAGAGTTGATGAACATTGATATCTGCTTCTAACTGCTGACATGAATACTACAGGCATGAAAGAGTTTGTTCACCTTATTAAATACCATCTTAGCAGTATTTGTCAGTAATAATTAGCAGCTGGAAATGTTTTGGGGTGTTTCGTTTAGGCCTTGGTTTTTGTTTTAAGCAAAGAGATTCATGAATTTTAAAAAGGAACCTGTTCTACTGTTTGAAATTGTAGCACTGTAATTTTAATATACTGCTCTATTCTAACCAAAACACATACATAGCTTACCGAATTGAATTGCATGGTCTGGGTTGTTGGGGGTTAGCAGATTTTAGACTTAAGCCCTGAACCTACACCACCACATTAAGCTAAACATGCCTGGGATGCGTTTACATTACAAGCCTTTTTGATCAATCCAAATTTTTCACTCAGATTTCATTTCAGTAAATTCTGATCCGGACCGTTCTTATTTGGTAAAGAGAACTGAAGTTGAAAGTGGTGCAAATTAGAGATTTTCAAAATTTTATTTTTGTATTCACACAGTACCAAGGATTACTTTGGATCAGTTTTATAGTAAAACCTTTCAACTCCAAACATAACTGTATAGATTAAAAAATTTGCAAATATAAAAGCCTTAATGAGGTTTTAACACAACCGTGACAATGTCAAAATGTCTTAAATGTGATTTGAAAATATCTGGATTTTGTGTTCACATCAAAAGGGCTTAAAATTGATTTGAAAAGATCTGAATTTTGTGTTTACACAGCATTTAGGAATATATATAATAAGTGTCATAAAAAAACTTCCAAATGTAACTTAATAATTGAAAAAATAATTGCATGCAAAAACAGAAACAAGCTTGATTGAGATTTTGACATGCAGGTAACAAATATCAAGGTGGCTTAAATGTGATTTTAAAAAAATCTGTATTTTGTGTTTACATCACATGCAGGATTACATCTCTTCCATGCCAAAGCAAAACATAAAAAAATCCAACTCCAAAAATAACTTTATAGATTAAGAAACAAACAATGGCAATATTAAATGGGCTGTAATGTGATTTGAAAAGATCTGGAAAAAACCCTGCCCAATCTGGAATTACTTATCGTCTCTTTCATAGCAAAACCTCGTATCCATGATTTTATTAAAGTAATGTTCCATTCCTCCTGAAATGTTCACACGATGGAAAGGTCAGCTGGATTGTTATAAGATTTTAATATTATGGCAAATGATTTGAAAGTCACTGAAAGCTGATATAAATAAATGTGTTCACACAACTCCGAAAGAATCAGATTTCACATTGTGCCGCTGCAGTGTAAGCGTAGCCTTGGACTGATACATGGATATGTATATATAATATGAGCTAATAAGCCCCAATGCCCTTCATCATGACCCGAGAGAAGACATCCGAGTTGAAAGCACGCACTGACTAGGAAGGCACGATATTGTCAGAATGATACTGTGTTTCCCATTAAGCTGATAGAACCAAAATGGCCCTCAATCTGTAGGCGCCGTAGCCTACAGCTCTGTGGTGTTCTCATGTGTGCCTTTTCTCACTTCACTTAGCTGCAGGAAAGGGTGTGTTTACATTGGGGTAATAGGTTCAAATGCCACTCAGGGTGTCTAATATATATTCTTTTTTTTTTCTTTTTTTTCGGGAGGGGCGGGGCATATGGGTATATGATTTTCTTTACCTGTTAAAAATGGTTGCCATTTAAATTGTTTGTTTGCTGTTTTTACATGAAAAAAAGACATAGTATGTAAAACTATTCTTCCCAAAAGTACTTCAGAAACTGTGACGCTATTTCAGGTTGTTAGGTGTACCATTGGTTATTTATCTGAGGGAAAGTATCAACTAATCTAATCTGTCTAAGGTGAAGCAATTGTGCACAGGGCATTATTCTGACAGCAGTGGGAATCTGTACATTTGTAATAAAGGAAAAGTGTTGTTGTTGTATTAAAGAATATTTCCCAAAAAAAAAAATGAAAAAAAAAAAAAAACATTTGTGACTTAATCCACAGCCAACGCCTGTCCGGCCAAGTCCTTTTTACAGAGATAAGCTATTTTTACTGGTGATTTTGTAGCCACAAATCGTATTCTCCTTTAGAAAACGACAAAAGATTGGTACTTCCGAAAATGATAAGCACTTCCACTGTAATAGACTGTATGAGTTTTGTTACTTTTGTAGCGATGGTTATTTCTTTGCTAACGTGTTTTGTAGCGCGGGACAGGCTGTGGCTGTGGAGATTTCATGGCCTCATTTGGAAGTTTAAGTGTGTAGTTGGGTTTGGACTGTGACAGTGTTCGTGCATTCTTGTATCTGTGCTCACCCATATCAGTGTTATGAGAAAAGCGATGTCTGTTTTTTTTGTGGAAGCATCATTCATTTATTCATTTTAATGTTCTATATGAGTAACTCAAAAAATAAAGTGGAAATAACGATGATCTTTTCTCAATGTATACTTCATACGTGTGTGTCCATGTGAGACTATATGAGCCAGACAAACATGCTACGGTCATAAGCAGACGTTTGGGTGAAAATAAATTAACACATTTAAATGCAGAACTACTGTACATTTGCTGAATTAATCTCACTGTGTCAGCGTATGGGACAAGGGTGCATTAAATATAGCCTGTGGAAAAGTTATGGCACATTTTTGTTTTTCATGTTAAACTCACAAAACAGAAATAGAAATGTACAGAAAGTGTTTAATCCCTGTAGAGGATGTATCTTATTGTCATACCAGTCCTCAGAAGCCTAATATAAACTACAATATTCCCATTTTTGCTGCACGTTAGCTCCAAACACAAGAAAGGGAAAAATCGAGTGGGAAACCAGATACTCCTATTCAGTCAATTCAGCTTGCTCTTTAAAGTGCAGCCGTTACTAATACGGGTTTCAGTTACGCTGACACAGCTTGATTAATCTACATAGAAAAGCATTGACCAATATGGCCAAGATGTGACTGTTTGGTCACCATGCCCTACATCATGCTCAACAAACCTGATGCCCCCTCCATCCAGGATTGGCCTATGGAGCAGTGGATCAACTGAAGTGATAGAGGTCCATCAAATACATTTGGGATGACTTGGTATAACAACTGTGATCTAAAACGAATCATCCAACATCAGTAAGTAACTTCATTAGTGCTGTTGTGGATGGAATGCCATCAAATCTTCACAGCAATGTTCCAACTTCAAGTGTAAATAAGGGCGGCAAACCTTTTAATTTAAAAACAAACACTGGAGCAAATGTTTACCAACACTGAGACACTGTTCAAATGACTAGAGTTTACCAGGACAGCAGTATTTCAACAGAGACAACTTGTTCGCTCTACTTCTTCCAAAAAACGATGGAGGAACTTCCTCAGGGAGACTGACCATTACATGACATACAAACTTTGCCTGCATTAAAATAAAAATTCAGGACATCTTCTTTCTTAATAGCTGTGAGTTTAAATTATGCCTTCATGATGTGGCATGAGTATAAAGAAAGACTGGTGAAGGGATGAGAGAGAACCCTGAGAACTTGTGCTGGGGTTCTGGCTGGCTTCTGTCTGGTCCTAGAAGACCGGACCCTTTTTTTATATGAACTGTGGTGGGACTGCAATTGGACTGAGGAAGAGGGAGGAGAAAGGGTTGTTGAGGCAAGACAGTGGAATAATTTCGGCATGAGAAATAGAAGGTCGGGCGTTAATGGGGGGTTCTCCCAGATTTCAGTTATTGACTTTTTCTCAAAATGCTGTGTGCTTATTCATAAGGTTTTTTTTAAAAAATACTATATGAATCTAATACAGGTTATATTGGGAATAATACATCATGGATGATGTTGTATATGCAAAGTCAACTCCCTACAACATAAATCATACCAAATGAAAGGAATCTTCATGAAAGCAATGTTTAAAGTGTTTTGGAACAAAATTCTTCACATGGAAGAAGATCTGCACGGACCGCATGTCAGTCGAGACTATCTTTACGTCAACATGTTTAGTCTAGAGTATGTCATGCTAGAGTCAATTCAAAATGTGATTAGCATTTAGATGAGTTCAGAATGCCCAGTCTTTGAGGGTGGTACATTGTCCCAGGTCCTTGTCTTGAATGCCTCAGAAATGAGAGATTTTACAGCTTTCATTCTCATTTTCAAAAAGTAACACATGCTGACATCTGCTGGTGTTGATCAAAATAACCAGCTCTGTTCAGCTCATGAAGGACACATCCCAAACACCAAACACATAACAGTACCCTCCATTTCATTTGGAATCATTTTCAAACAAAGAAACAGCTGGTCTATCAGAGAAAGAAGACTCTATCAGGTTCAGACAGTGTGAGCATGACACGTCAGTGTAGTTAGTAAACACATCCAAAGCTGTAATGTCACTTTGATGACATATAATTAATTCTACAGAGAAGGCTCCTCTTAAAATAGGGTGAACTTTTGAACTTTGACTCACCAAGCGCTTTTTTCAGAATTAGTTCATGTTCAATTACCTAATCAGCCAATGGTATGGTCACATCCAGTCAGCAGCACTTCTGTAGAAGTAAATGCCTGGTTGGTGAGAGAGGTCAACTGAGAATGGCCAAACTGGTTTACCACATTCTACCGCCAGCAAAACATCTCAGAACGCACAACATGTTGAACCATGAGGCTACAACAGGAGAAGACCACATTGGGTTCCACTTCTGACAGAAAGCTGAGTCTGCTGTGGGTACAGAAAAACAGTAAAATCTTAATTTCTGCTGTAGCATGAGAATTTGGTGCAAAAACAGGCTTCCTTGGACCCAACCTGCCTTCCAGTCCAGGCTGGTGGAGAAAATGTTCTGGTGTGGGGGTTGTTTTCTTGACACACTTTTGCCCTTTTAATTCCGATCTATTGTCAAATTGATGCCACAGTCTATTTGAGTATTGTTGTTGACCATGTGCATCCGTTCATGGCCACAGTTTACCATCTTCTAAGGGTACATGCTGAGGCATGTCAAAATGTGCAGGGGCCATCCCAATCACCTGATCGAAATCCAATAGATGCGATAGAACTCCTTTGGCATGTGGTAGAACTGGACAAATGCATGCAGTAATTGCATGAATTGTATGTAGAACTATATACAATATCTGATTGTAGAACTACACAATTTATTTTCTAAATTAAATACATTAAAACTGCAATGAGCAATATGGCATGTTTGCAGATATAAGGGCATATCTTGTGTAAAAAAAAACACTGGCAGCGTAAAAACAACACATAAAACATAAAATGTGTTATTATTTTGCACAGGCCTTTGTGTATATTTTCGTATGTATTTTTCTTGTACATTAAATTCAGAACAATAAACAGCAAGTGAACATTAAAATGTGCAGAAATTTATTCTTGGTAGTGGATGTGTAAACTTATTCTCACAAAATGTCATTCGGTTGATAATTAAGCTGATGGGAATTATCTGAGTTACTTAAATTCTATGCAAATAACTTTTTAAATATGCCACATTTTTATTTTTAATGCCACATTTTATATCAATACCAAAACAGAATTCTATAAGGGACCTAGAAAAAATTAAAATGTTTTGCACTGGGTACTTGCACATTACAGTGAATATTTGATTGCATTCAGCCTGGAAAATAAAATGCTTCCGTTATTAAAGGAGCAACAGGTTAGAGAACACAATCTGCCGAATTTCTAATCTATGTATTTTCTCCTCCCTCTTCCTCACTCCTTGTTTACACAGCAGTCTGAAGAAATGTTCATCATGTTCAGCATTAACCTTCATCCCTTTACTCATCAAGAGTGTCTCCAGCAGGGAAACCAGCCACTGTTAACCCTTCATCACTAGTGTTCTTTGCTTTCTAAGGTGTTTTCTTGCCGGTGTGTTTCTTCTTCATCCACTTCTGAGGGTACTGAAGGCAGACTCAGCACTATGGTGATTCTTTAACACTTCTTCATGTACAAAGATGGTATTAACCAGACAGGATGCGCCGAGGCTGGCAGGTTAACATGCTAACTTCAGTAGATACGTCAGTCTAAAATGTCTTTCCTACTCTCAAACTACTCTTCTGTTATTTTTGTTCACTGTTTTTTATGTTCATTTTGAAATATTTTAAGCAATAACATTGTGTCATCTTACATACTGTTTCTTTAGAGCACTTAGCAAATATTAGTAAGCACTTAAGTGAGTGAGCACTAATAGATAGTGTGGAAATGTGGAAATACTTTGTTTTTGCACTTATACTGACATTACCTTTCTTCTCTGTAGAACCCGCCGTATGTAATGGCTTTCTTTTGTGAAAACAGTAACTTAATTTCAGTTATGAAATGTAATATCATTGAAAGACATCGTAAGTGAGCCCTTTGGTATTAACTGGATTTCTGCGTTGATTACTAATAAACTGTCACAATTTTAGACAAATCTAACTAAACTAATAAAACACATACCACTGTTCTGTTCATGTTATGTAATTGAGTAATCCTAGAGAAGCTAAGAAAAAGTAAGTAAAGTTGAATTGAAGTGAATTTTTGAATTTAATAATCTGTAAATTCCCTCTTTTATCACCATAACCAAACATTTCCAGCTGCAATTAAAAATTCTGAAACACTGAGGAGGAATTCCTTCATTAGGATTCATTCTTTAGGTGATATACTTGAGTGTTTTGTGCCATTGTCCTGTTACCATACCCAGCGTCTTCTCAGCTTGAGGACTGCTGCGCTTATATATACACGTAAGTTATATGTGTATGTTAAAAAGCTACTGTTTTGCACCTATATTTATAATCGGTGCTAAAAAAGTTCCACTTCTGTCCCATCAGACCGCAGCACATTTTCCCAGAAGCAGCTTTCTTGTTCAGTGTGTTTCTGACAGAGGACACATTAACCAAGGTTTCTGCAGAGTATAGTCTTCTGTACGCCCTTTGCTGTTACCTTGAGTTGTTTCCCACCTCTTTCAGGATTGCCCACTCATAGAGAAAGTAGCAGAAGTCCTGCATGTTCTTAATCTGTAGGAGGCAAACTGTCCAACCAGTTCTCTTACTATTGTGGATGCTAGTCAGTGTGCGGAATAGAAGACATAAAGGTACAACCGTTAGTGTGTTATGAGTTAGTCTGTGTTTGTCCATAATAGTGACTCAGACAAATATCAGACCACGTTTTACTAGTGATCCAGGCAGAAACCCAGCCTTACATTTTCTCGCGACTGTAATTCATTAGTTCTTTGCAAAATCTTATTATCTCGAGAACATTATTTATGTCGCGATATTAGACGTTGCCCAAAGGTTAAGTCATTGTTTGAAAGCAGTTAATATTAATATGAAAGTTAATATTCTGCAAGAGAAACAATGTGAAAAGGAGAAATGATGCCCTTTTCTGCTCAACAGGCATGAACAGGAATGAGCCTCTATCTATCTATCTGTCTATCTGTCTGTCTGTCTATCTATCTATCTATCTATCTATACAGAAAGCTCTGTTCTGGAAACGCTCGGCTCTGACGCTGCCGTTGCGTGTGACGTCAGCGCGTCAGCTGTTTTGTGTTTACATCGCGTCGTTTTTGTTGTTGTTGTTCTCCGCAGCTAGCTAAGTTCAGCTCTTCTTGTTTTCTGCGCACAAAATGTCCTAGCGGAATCCGGAAAGTGCGCGGCCGTGCAGTCGATGGACAGACACGCTGTTGTTTTGCATGAAACAGCTGCTCGTTTCCACACGGTAAGGACGAACGAAACGCGGATGGCTGACTGACTGACTGGCTGGCAGAGCCTGTGGCTGCTTCTTCTAGTGACTGAGTGTTTTGTTTTCACAGCTAGAGCACAGCTAGCTGATATAGCGTGGCTGTCGTCGCTTGTCCGTCACTCTTTGTACATTTAATTTATTCAGCTCCGCCAGACGTGGACAACATGGCGTTTCTCATTTGTTCGGGGAGAGCGTCGCCTCACTCGTCTCTATCGTTCCTGCCTTCCAGCCGTTCGAACTAACTCAGTTAGCCGCCTGCCTTCCTTCCGCGCTCGCGCGCTCGGCTCGTGTTGTGTTGGTCTGGCTCCTCGCTGGATAATCAGCGTGGACATGAACTGCGCTTTCTACCCAAGAGCTAAACTCATGCAGGAGCGTCCAGTATGGTTGCCTCAAATGTTAAACAGTTTGAGTCGTAAAGGCGCTGTGTGAATGAAACATGCTATGACTGTTATTACTGTTACGGTGATGGACTTCAGCGTCCTGCAGTGTCTGTGCTTGTAGTTTATCGGTATGACTGTATATAGTTTGTACGTATGCTTGACCCTGTATACCCTGTTCATCCGCGTAGTGATCAGGGAGTCGTCCAGTGCATTCAAACTGAGTCTGTACCTCACTTGAAGTGTAGGCCTGTGTTGTTGAGCAGCAATTCATGTCATCCTCAGTTTACAGTGGTACAAGATCAAAGGACTGGCCAATAGCACATGGTTGTGAAGGCCCGAAGTGCTTCGTTGTATTGCCCCTATTTGGTGTTCTTCAGAAAAGGGTGAATTGGTCTTAGATGTGTTTTGTTGTCCCAAAGCCTGACTTAGCAGGCTACCCGACTCCCTCATCTGATAAACAAATAACACCCTTTGGTCTAAAACCAGCCTCTGGCCAGAGCTCCAACTGGGGCATAAAAGACTGTGTCACTTTTCAGTTGGTATTGTTTGACTTCCAGAAATAGAACAGTCAGTCGTCTCCTGTGCCAGTTTTTTTTAGTGTACAATGATATTTTGTCCTCTATAGCTGTTGCATTGTATAACTCATGAACAGTTTAATCAGTCTGTGTTGTTGTTATAGCTTACTTGGCAACCAGACATTAGCTAACATATCACAGGTACTCAGACTTAAACAGTATTGTATTAAAAGATGAATGAGAATTTCCATTTGTGAAACATTCTTTCCCCAGGGCTACAGCGTCTCGGAACAATAAGCCTCGACTAAATCAAAGACAAGACATGAAAGCGTTATATTTACCAATTGTTACTTATGTGTAACGTAATATTCCGTCATTAAAGATGCCACAGAATGTATTTATTCAGTGCTTTCAGTTCCTCTCTGGTGTCTTCATAGAAGATGGGGTGTGACAAATGGCCAGGAGGTTAACATGCTCATTTACAAAACCTGTTATTTGACATTGGAATGAAACAAGTCTGTTTTCCATTTTTGGTGAGCTCATGAATAATTTGATGAGCTCTGCTCTTATTTGCTGGTTTACAGCAATACATTGCAACAGCTTACAAACAAGCAACCTGCAGAAACAGACACTGACAGGAAAGGAAATAACTTGGCAACTTTCAGTTTATGATGATGTGGAGAAAAGGAGGACAAAATCACTCATCGCAGCTACTTGTCACGGCTACTTGCACGTTGCTGTTGGGGTTGTGATGCTAATACAGGTGGAACTGTGTATCTCTTCAGTCTCTTTAGTTTCACTAAGCACTAAGCAAAGCCTGTTTGATCATCTCCAAGGTTTGGGGAAGCTGTCTGGAGTGAAATGAGCACTCACAAAGTGGTGCTGCTTTGTTATCATATCATGTAAGTTTTGGGGGAGTAATTATTAATAAGTTAAGACCACTACATAACAGTCTATAATTTTGTATGCACAGATTTTATTCGTTTTCCTTTCAGACGGTGAAAGGCCTCACGCAGGTCCGACCCTAGACTCTTTCTCGCCTTTCACCATGGGTGGTGCTGTCAGCGCTGGGGAGGACAATGACGAGCTGATTGACAACCTGAAGGAAGCTCACTACATCCGCTCAGACCTGGTGGAAAGGGCCTTTCGAGCCATTGACCGAGCTGATTACTACCTGGACGAGTATCGGGACAGTGCCTACAAAGACTTGGCCTGGAGGCATGGCAATCTTCACCTTTCTGCTCCCTGCATCTACTCTGAAGTGATGGAAGCCTTGGAGCTGCGGCCTGGCCTGTCCTTTCTCAATCTGGGCAGTGGCACAGGCTACCTCAGCACCATGGTGGGCCTCATCCTGGGTAAGTTAACTCTTTTTTAAAAGTACTTTCATTAAAAAAAATCTACATACACAACATTTTCCTTTTCATCCAAATTATCCACAAGACAAGTTTGGTGTCCTGAGGTTCCTGGCATTGTAGCTGCAATGCTAGTAAGTAATGTGTGCTTATGTCACACTATTTAGCATAATATAAACTGCATATTTAAATAATATAACACATGCTTTAAAAGAATAAAGAAAGTAAGTGATTTTCCAAAATTAGAGTAAAAAAATATATATTAAAAAAAGGGACACTTAACATAAGTGGAGGACCTGATAAACTGTCAACTACTGCCATCATATATACACACTTAAGCTTATATTTATTTTTAGGTGCAAGTTTGCTTCAGATCTGAAAAATCCCACCAGAACTTCTATGCGTCCTTCCACTCTCAGAAGATAACTCAAAGGGTCCATATGAATTTGTAGGTGTCACAAAGCCACTGCTGATCAAAGGAAATGGGGGGGAAAAGAAGAAATTGCAAATTAAACAAATAAACTCAGAACCACGGACTGATCTCTTCAGTGCTCAGACATGAATATCCCTGAATGTGTTTGGGTTCACTAGAACCGTGAGAAGCAAACAATGCAACTGACCTTTATGACGTCTGTTGTCCATGTAAAGTGGTGTGTGGATTGCAGTAGGCCCTATCTGCCTTGTGTTGTTTCAGGTCCATTTGGGGTGAATCATGGCGTGGAGCTGCATGCGGATGTGGTAGAATATGCCTACCAGAAACTCGACTACTTCATTAAAACCAGCGACAGCTTTGACAAGTGAGCTATGTCCAGTAGGGTATTTTTAACCTTTTGCTTGGGAAACTCCCTGACCCAATGTTTGTATGTGTTTGCATCATAAAGTATGTAAGGTTTTCATCCATCTTTGGATGTGTGTTTTATGTTTGTGGAAATGCATGAACTACCTTTATGACATTGGTTCATTCATAGATGATATACTTCATTTGAGGTATTATTTGAGTCAGTGACTCATTCAGCTGCGGCACATTTTTACAGGGAATGTTACACCACTGGGAATGAAATCAGAGTCCCATATGTCTAGGCTTTCTATTGTGCTACTGATGTAAGCTGTGCATCAGCCTCCACAAACTGAGCAGAGCTACTTTATTATGCTCCATTCAAGCAGTGGCAGAGTTCATATTGGCAAACACCTATTACTATTTGCTTAAAACTTGAAAGAACATGAAACGCTGGTGGGCATGCATAGATACTTATGTTTATGGTTGGAAGGTTTTATAAACCTTTCAAGGATTTTGTTAAGGTGGACCCTTTTATCTTCCACTATCATTCACTAACACTACAATGTCAGCTGTGCTAAGAAAAGTCCACCAGCTTACCAAGTAAAATGTGGTCGGTGGAGGTCCTGTAGATTGCCTTTTACACTGATGGATAGGATAGAGGAGGGCTGCTAAACAGGGCTATGGTCCCTTAAACCATATTGATGAAAATCCTTATACCTAATAAACTGGCAATTTAATTGTTGGACTGATCATCCTTTTTGCAGATTCGAGTTTTGTGAGCCTTCCTTCGTGGTGGGAAACTGTCTGGAAATCCCTCCAGAGAGCCGGCAGTATGACAGAGTCTATTGTGGGGCTGGAGTTCAAAAAGAGTATGAGAACTACATGAAGAACCTACTGAAAATTGGTGGAATCTTAGTGCTCCCTCTAGAGGAGAAGGTTAGTACGTACATGTATTTATGGAGTGCTTAATTTTCTTTCATTTTGACATTTTATTTCTTACATATATTATCCAATTAATTGTACATTGTATTGTACTGCATGTTTGATGACATTTTGCTGTAAGACTATAAGGTAACTATGCAGTTACTGCAGTGTCCTACTTCATGTTATATATCTAAAACCTTTCTCTCCTGACCTGAGGCAGCTGAGGATGAAAACACATCCCATGTGCAGCACATACAGGGTTACTGTATGATTTATTTTGATTTTTTTTTTTTTTGCATGAGAAAACAATTCAAATCAACCTCCTTCAGAGGAACAAGATGGATACAAATTCAGATTAACCAGAGAGGATAGTTACTTCAAGACTAATAAAGTTAAGTTGAAATGTAATTACACTGTTTGCTGTTTAGATTTAAATATACAAATGAAAATTTTGACTGATTGGCAAATTACTGCAGTGATTTATATTTCTTAGGCGGCAGCGGTTCTTTTAATCCTAACTGAAGCAGTGAGTAGATGTTACTGTGTTTCAGATGGGTCAAATTATTGGCCTGCATCAAGCAAAGAGTAGAAGTAAGGAGATCACTGAAATGACTGGAATTGGCTTAGGAACTGTTCGATGCATTATTAAACCTGGAAGGATAGTAGTGAACTGGCTATGATTAATACTGAAAGCTTTTCCACACGCACAATACGAGTTTGCTAGGAAGCATAAAGATTTGACTCCAAAGCAAATGGAAAAAGCTCATGTGGTCTGATGAGTCGAGATGTGCCATATTCCAGAATGAAGGGCATGCCAGGGTTAAATAATCAATCAGTCAATATTTATTTGTGTAGCGCTTTACAGAAAAGCAGTTTATATAAAGGAAAACAAAAACACAGAGACCATGCAGACGTAGGGAATGGAAATCTGGGTCCAAGCCCCTGTGAGCAAGCCAGAGGCAATAGTGACAAGGAAGGAACCCATCCTTCTCTGGTCGATCCCCGGTGAAAAGAAAAAAGCAGAACTAAAGGAACATCTCAGAACATCTATTAGACACATTCTGATTTATCCAGGAGGTAGTAATTGCAAGAGTAGAGCCAAGGTTCTCTGTTAAAGTGAGAGATAGAGTTCATGATCAGTGCCAGACGCTGTTTGTATATTTAGTCCCTTTATAGAGAAGTGGAAGAGAAATTGTTGTGGTAAACAGATGATGTCAGCTAAATGCTTGTGCAAACAAGTACGCTTTGAGTTGTCTTAAATGTAGAGAGTGTGTCTCAAACAGAGAAAGGGAGATGATTTTGGGGCTACACAAGAAAAGCCTTGACCACCTGCTGGGGTTCTTTTTATTCTAGGGACTGTCATTTTGTGAGCAGAGCATACGTGTGGGTTTGTATGACTGACTTAATTCACTAAAATGCTGCGGGCCAGGACATTTAATGATTTATACATTAAGAGCAGAATATTGTAAGAGAGTTGTTATTAAGGAAGCATGAGGAATCACTGTCACACATGAATCGGCCATCAGGTAGTCTTGACTGTCACCTAACTAAGAGTCTTTGCTAAGAAAGACTATAGACTATGTAGTTGTGTGATATATATATATATGCTTATGGTCTGAATGTTTGTTTCCTGCAGCTGACCAAGATCACCCGCACAGGTCAGAATACCTGGGAAACCAAGAAAATCATCGCTGTGACCTTTGCTCCGCTGGTGCAGCCTAAACAAAGCATCAACGGAAGAGGGAAGAGTGTGCCCCTGCGTAAGTACACTGCAGTACGATCTGTCAACCCTAATCCGGCTTTGTTTTGATTTGATTTTAGAACATTTGGGTCAAAGAAAGTACTTCAGAAGTCCTAAATCAGTGCCTCTCAGTCCCACTTCTGCAGCGTAAACATTTTTGTGTTTGATTTGCCATTACACACCTCCTCAACAAATTCCCAAGCTCTCCCAGGACCTACTTTACTGTGCAAAAAACATCAAAAGTGCCAAAAATGCATATATTCAGATTTTAAATGATTCTCTGATATAAAGATATAATGTATCTGACATTACCTACCCATTACAAATGTATTGTATCATGCTGTTTAGTTGGTTACGCTGATTACTTGGGAGTTTGGAAGTAGGTCAGGTTACGTATACTACAACACAACAATGTTACCGTTGTTAGCTCACCTGAAACTTTGAAGATGATCTGCTTCAGATGTGAAAAAGAAGCTGAAATCACACAGCATGCTACTTTCAGTGTTCGTTTAGGGTTGCAATGATAAACACCGAACAGAGTTGTTTAAGGTTTGAGAAACTTTCCAGTGTAAAATGTGCCGAACACGCAGACAACTTTGAAAGACTGTAGCCGCTAAAGGATTTCCAGTCCACCAGCTTGTTCAGCAAACTTTCGGTTCCACCTTAAATTGATTTGTCACATTTAAGGTGGAATGTAGATTCCAGATGAAGATCTGTCAAAAATAGATGTTTTAAATACTTTTCATATATCCGAATTACACCTTCTGGTCTATTTGAGTGTTCAAGCTATCATTATACCGATAATAATGTGGACAGTTGTTTTCAAAGACAATGAATGTCCTAGAATTCATTCAATGGTTTGCTTATGTGCATCCATTTTTACATCTCTTTCACCTGCCCTCCTTTGTATCCTAGCCATCTTCGAGGTGCGGACACTACAGGATCTGGCACGGATTTCCATCCGACACACACTACGGCAGCCTATGATGGTGGCGGAGGGGCGCGCCAAGCGTCGGGTGTCTTTCCCCGGTGCTCGTGCCATGCACCGCTATGGCCCTCGTTTCGAGCGCCGCCGCTTCTGCCGCCGTTTCTACCGTCAGTGTGTCAACTCTGTGGTGCTTCACGATTCCATGATCCCTACAGCAGCCATGGACGAGTGCCAGTACCCAGGAGGGGTGGAGGAGGAAGAGGAGGAGGCTGAGGAGGAAGAGGAAAGGGGTTGTCGTAGGGCAGGGGAAGACCTGCCGGAGGAGGATGAGGAGGAGACCACTACTGGAGACGAAGACGAGAAGAGCAAGAGTGGCTGCATGAGGGTGGAGCAGCCGGTCAATGTTCTGAGGGAGAGGATCCTGGGACTGCCTTTACCTGAGCCGCTCAAGATGTATCTGCTGTATTACCGTGACAAATGAGGTATTACTGTGACATCTGAAGTAATCTGAAACTCAAAAGCCTTTCACATCCCCACTCCTACTCTAACCCAAGCAATCCCTGCTGGATTAACCCTTCAATTATGGTACTATCACTATCCTTTGTCCTGTACAGAAGCAAGGCTAGATTCCAGAGTCACAGATGTGGACTGATGTGGGTTTCCCTTTGTCTGGTTTGAGCTCATTTTTGAGAGCTGCTTCTCGTTTTAACCGTATCCACCCCACCCCAGATGCAGTGATCAAATATCGAATGGATGATCATGACCTTGATGCTGATTAGAGCATGTTGCAGTGACAGGACTGTATCATCGTTTTGGAACGGTTGACGTGAAGGACAAAAGTATTGTTATTTTTCTATAGCTTTACGAAAGACCCCCAAAGCCGGCCCTCCACTGTTAAACTTTTCTTTCCTTGCCTACCGTGTTCTCTCTTCATAAGGTACTGGATGCTGTTTGCATGTGTAGTGGTACTGTGCACCTGCATTTTGTCAGTATTCAAGTTTGTGGTGATGCGTTTCAACAATTTACACTGTGTAAATCAAATGACCTTTCGGGGTAATGCTACACTTGACATGATCGTTGTGATGTCAGGGTCACCCCTTTTGAGGACGTGCACATAACACTTCCAATCAGTTGCATACAGCGCCCCCAGGAAATCTCCACATATTCATCCAAACTGTGATTTGTGTAATACCAAAAGCTTTAGGTGGACTGATACTGTCCAATGATACAAGTTTTTTCATCTATTTTAAACCAAGGTATGAATTTTTATTACAAGTTAAAGTTACATTAAAAAATGAGAAGTATTGTGGTCAGAAAGCTGCCCTTACTCAGGAATATTACAAGGTCTAACCTTTTTTGGAGCATGGGCAGCGCAACCAATGCCTGGCACAGACCAAAAAAAAGAAGTCATATTGATTTTTTTTTTTTTTCCACCAAAACCAAGAATGCTTGTTGCATTGTTACCTAATTGTAAAATAGGTTCTGCAAGTAATGCTCAGCTAGGAGCATCAAAATTATAGGGGATGGAAAAAAAAAAAAATCCAGGCCTCCCTCCCCCCCGCCCCAGACTGGGGTTCTGTAGAAGTGCTTTTTCTTCGTCTTTCTTTGAGTATGGACAGGGAGACCAATGCCTGGTGCCCCCATAAAACCAAGACGTCATCATTCAATAAGTTGTGAAAACATGTCTAAGGTAACAGCATATCTAAAAACTAGTTTGAAATGATTGTACGCTTTTAGGTAATGTATAAATCTTTCAATAAATTTCTGAGTTTGCATAGGCACTTGGAAGCTGTCATTGGTCAATTCTGTAGATGTATTCAGTATTTCAGGAACATGCGTTTTCTTTTGAAGTTTAGATGCAGAGTCTTTCATGAATATTATTACTGGGAGATTCTGCAGCTTCTGTTCCCTCCACCAGGAACTGTTGTGAAACAGCATGGACTTAGCATGGCCAACAATAGCTGTAATAGGGTATAACAGTATTACTATTACTGATTATAAACTACACCCACTGCTAATAAACACATACCCATGCAATCTCCACAGCCACAAATTAACAGTAGGTCTTACCATAATTAGGTAATCATTCTTTAATTAAAGGGAAAAAAAAAAAAAATCCAACAGGTAAAAGACACTGAGGACTGCATTCTCGGACAGCCAAGTACTACATACACATCATACATTTGGATAAAAAAAAAAATTAGTGCATTAATGTCACATATTTCTCTCCTTTTATGGTTGTTTTAAAACAAGTAACAAAAAGCAGGTTTTGGTTCAGTGGATATGACTACATAGAAAAGTGTAACAGGCATTACACTGAGGACAAACAGTTATCGTCACCTTGGTCAAGTTCCAACACTAAACATTCTTGCAGAATTTCTTAACAGGAAGGGGCTGACCAGGTGAAGTTCAACACAGCGTGGTCATAGATTTCCAATGCCGTAAGCTCTCAATACTTCTCTGCCTTTTTTCCTCACTCCGTTGAGAACAAAGAAATTTTATAGCCTCTGTCACACAAATGTTTGAAATTAATCCTCAGGCCATTTGGGAAATGTCACAGAAATTATCTTGTGACAATCTTTAAAAAAAAGTCTTATATGCATAAAAATATATTTGTACATAACATTAAATAATACAAACAATACAAATAAAAAATAACAGTACATTCTACATCAAAGAAAACAACCATAAAAATTTTCTACAGCTGCTTGAATATAAAACAGACAAGTTCAGTACAGTAATAAGTTAGCATTATAAATGTTGCTATTTGACTGCATTCATCTTTATTTCTCCTTTTTTTTTTTTTTTAATTCAACAGTATAGCAGAATTATTTACCCATAGAGATATATAGAAACTGTATACTATGTCACAGGGGGTTAATCAAACCCTACAGTAGCAGCAAGCAATGGAATTACCCTTATTGGTAAGGTAGAGGGTGGGGTAGAGCACATATCACGGCTTATAAGCTCTAACGACAGACCATCAGTTCTGTAATACCTCTGTATTAGTGTTTCCTAGCATAGGCTTGGAGTTCCAGCCTTATGTTCTTAGGAATGAGGTTACAACAACCTGCCGGAATTGTACCACATACTCTACTGGTACAGAGAACGCATTCTTCAGAGTTTGTCCCTTGTTTAAAATGTTCTTACTTCATATGGCAGGTTTCAGTATTGATGGAATACTAGAGAAATTATTTTATTCAAATCTCTCTGGTACATACTGTATGTAGTGTACAGTTAATTACCACAAACAATCATCAAGGAGGAGAAGCCTGACTAACTCAAAACCTATTTATAAAAGAAGTCATTGGGCATGTGCTGAGGAAGGGGAAGAAAAAAAAAAAAAACACAGTATTGCCCTGGACTGTTACTCCAGTGATTCGAAAGTGGGATAGAGCTTCATAACAACAGCTGTGGTACAGCATTCAGTTGGATAAACAACCTTTAAACAACTGCCTGAGCAACCGTTTAGTCTTCTTCAGCCTGGTGGTATTGGACTATTTTTCTTCTCTTGGCACCCTCTAATTGTGCAGAGCTCCTCTGAGATTCAAATGCTAAAACATGTTATATGCGAGGGAGAGAGATAAAAGACAGCTATATAAATATAGGGAAAAAAACCCCACAAAGACACCTGGAAATATGTATGGTCATAGAAATGTAGTAATAATGTCTAATGCCATGCGGAACACTTAACATATCAAGAACAATAAGGTGTACCAAACAAAATGAGCTTCTAATTACTAATGTACTGCATGCTATTTACAACATGCAACTCACTGGAACTAGCATGAAAGTTGTATTATGTAAAGCTAGCCTAAAATCTACTTCCAGGGCACATTGGATGGAGTTCAGAACATGCACGATATTGTATTTTTCCCCTTTTAAGCAAAAATGTACCAACAGTCCAAGGCTTCTATTACAAATGTTTCAAAGCAGTCGATTTCAGGTTTTTTTCTGCAGGAAAGTGCAGTGAAATTGTTTGTGGTAATCTATGACAGTACAGCTTCAGCAGGCAGAAATTAGTCTGACACAATGCTGGAGTATTCCTTTAAATGTAGGCATATGAAAACGCTATTCTGACCAAACAGAGACTCCCCATCTACAGATGTTCTAAAGGTAAACGCACAGTGATATTTCAAAACAGCTGTTGATGGCCAGCCTTTACAGTCCTTTGCTATGGGCTTGGATTCAATTATAAGTTTACAAGAATCAGTTCATTCCAAGGGACACTCTTAACCACAGAGCAGAGGGGAGGGGGTAGGGGTAGGGAAATACCCTCTTCTCTTCCTTTTCTTAAGTAAAAAGGGAATCTAAGGCACCTTGGAACCCCTGATGTTTTGGTATTTGTTGACCTTGTAAAAGTTCACCCCACTCTCATCCTTCCAGCTCAGGTGACCCAAAGAGAACAGCATCTACTTAATACAGCTTTGACTGACATGGGTCCAATCCCGAAGCATTCTATTGCCCCTTCTACCTTATCCCTTTGGCTCCTAGTGCTAGAGGAATGTGGAGGAAGGGCTGAGGAGCCGCCAGAGAACTGGACCTATGACGTAGTGTGCCCTCTCACTCACCGAATAGCACTACAGCGCATATGTTGAGATGGACGAGCATAAAGTCTCGCCCCTCCCCAGCTAGTGAAACCCTCCACAAGTGAGAGTGTTTGAATTTGTTAATCCTACAATTGAAAATAAAAGATAACTAGATACGACCTAACATCTGTTCACACCCATACACGCACCACAACATGATGGAACGGACATGTGCTACCACAATGCCGAAACCATGTGTGGTGTAAAACACACACACATTAACAGCAGGCACAAATCTGAAATTTCCAGCTCAAGTAAGGGCCTAAGCCAATGGAATTCAATCTCTGTGCCACTGTTCACCAAGAACAAGGACATTCTCAGTGAATTAGTAAGACTATACATTAAAATTAGACAAACATAACTTCCTTTTGTGCTCTGAGTGTTACATCTAAATACAAGGTAGTCACATAACATCTTCATCCCATTAAACTCCGGAAAGCTACCATACTCCGTTTTTGTTTTGCGGATTTAAGAGTTTCAACCCAGCAAGCACCATGGGTCGAGTATTAAAACAGGTCCTAATAACATTTGCCAGAATATCAAAATCAACCAGTCATATCAGACAAGGAGAGGAAGATGTACATGTTCCTCAAATTGGCCACAGATTTTAATAACCTTATTCTTCACCTTGAAGTTCCAGAGCATGGCCTCCCACAACTCAATCAACAAGTTGGTCGGTCGGTCTGGTAGAATGAAAGGACCGGTTCAGAAGTAAGGATTTAGGGGTGAAAAAGGGGAGGGGTGTGTCACTTGGGGACAAGGCCACGAGACTGGGGATAAAGAGGGGATCCCGAGCCTGAGGGGCTGTGAGCTGAAGTAGGAGTGCTCGCCTTCTTGCCTGTTTTGGGACGGCTGTGAAAGGGAATGGGGGTGGGGCAACAAAAAAATAAATGATAATGAGGTTATTTAAAACGGGAAACCCAAAAACAGATTAATGTAAAAAAAAAAAAATAAATAAATAAAAGTAAGTGCTATAAAAGTGCAGGTGGTAAGCAAAACAGACAGAAGCAGAGAGGAGAGAGGGCATAGAAACAAAGGGGAATTGTTCTCACCCTGACTTAGGCTTCTTGGAGAAGCCACCTGTCATTGCACCAGGGCCCAAGCCTGGACTGGAGCCCATACTGGCATAGAGACCAGAGGCGTCCACCTGGATCTCATCCTCCTCCCGTAGTGCATCCTCCAGGGCTGCCGCCACCTTAGGAGCAATTACAGGCTCTTCATACTCCTTAGTGGTGCGAGAAGGCAGGTCCAGCTCCAGCATTAGGATATTCTCGGCCTGAGGGTGAAGGATGGGGCAGATACTGTGAGTCACTCAACTGCTACTCCTGAATCAACAATTACCCACCCAATGAGATGTACTGTGATTTAATATGGCCCGATACTTGGTCCAAGCGGCAATATAACCCAACCAAATTTTGTATAAACCCTGCCCGACCCACTGCATCAAACTACCCCTCATCCAGGCAAATAATGTTTTTGTGCCCCATTACACCACAGGCCTAAAATGAACAATGATGAAGCACATGGCTCCTAAAACTCACTGCCAACTGCTGACTGACATAGTTGCTCACATAATCCCAGACATTAGTCCAGTGTAACAAAATGCAATGATGCAAATCATTTAAACTATATATTAAGTTGAAAATAATTAATTCGTAGAAACACAGACAACAAACCTTGTGATGGTAAAAAATGGTAGAAAAGGAACATTACAACTAATTAGGTTAATTGGCTACAGTTCTGTAACATGACTGGGCATAAAAAGAGCAACCCAGACAAAGATGGGAAAAAGTTCACCATTCTGTGAAAGTGGTGAAAGAATTTGCAGATTTTATAATCTATGGTGCATAATAACATTACAAGATTCAGAGAATCCAGAGAACTTTCTTTGTGCAGGGGACAAGGCAGAAAAGCCTATACCGGATGACTTATCTTCAGGCACTCGGGCGGCACTGCATTAAAAACTGACTCAGTTCTGTAGTGGAAATTGCTGTCTGGGGTCAGGAACCTTTCCAAAAATCATTTTCTGTGAACACAGTTTGTTGCTGCATCCACAAATGAAACTTAGAATTCTATCATGCAAAGAGGAAACCAAAAATATAGTTGCCAGTCTGTATATGTCTTTGGCTCTTAGCTAAATGAGAAGATGTATAACTTGATTACCACTAATTATTACACAAACGGTGGTTAAGTCCCTTTCAGAGGGAACTGTGATGGCAGGAAGAGACACTCCCACTATGAGAACCCAACCTACAAAGACCAGTGAAGCAAATGCAGTTTGATAACGTAGTGACTAAACCGGCTAATTGGCATCTGGGAAAGGACAGCAGAACTTTGCTTTCCTAATCTGGAATGACATCACCAGTGTGTAAAGAGTGTCACACACCCTGTATCTGGCATCAGGCCGCATCATCATGGCCATGCGAGCGTGCTGACTCAGAGGCCTCCTGTAGCCCACTGCAGACACCGGCCTAGTCATCATCTGCTGATCACTGAGAGACAGAGATTGAATTCACAGCCACTAAAGAAAACTCATACAAAGATGTACACAAAAATATCCCTTGTTCAGTAATTAAGACTTGCACAAGCCAGCTGTGCTAACATGCAAAGGTATCTGCATATTTGCATACTCTTGAATGCGAGTGATGGGTCTCATCTTCCAGGTGTCATCCTCCTCGTCAAAGGTGGCTCTCATGACAATCTTATTTTTCTCCTCCATCGGAATAAAGTTCTCAATGATCAAATGCCTGGTGGGAATGATCCAGAAGACAAAGGTCAACGCAAGTAGCCTGCAAGGACAGCCTGGCAAGCAGACTGCACTGCTAATTAAGTCATGTTTAATCCTCTAGGGCTGTGTTTTTAACTGCCTGTAATGGGGGCATCAGCAGTGACGCAGTGCTGGGTCCTGACTTTTGGCTAGTCTATCTAATCATAAAGACTAAATCAGGCCAGAGAGCTTTCACTGACTTTTACCATGTTCCCCTTAAAAGAATGTGTACTATCCATCTCTGACTTGACCGTGTAAACACACGCATACTAATATGCTCATTTACAGTCTAACAAAAAAAGCTTACATAATTTGCGTAAAACTAGATCAATTGATTTTTTGGGGGTAGGCTTTTAAAACAGAGAAGGGCAGGATACATGTTGATAATTGAAATGTGGGCAGATTAGTGAGGGAAAAAATTAACAAAACAAGTTCTGATAAAATGAAAAATGGTAAAACAAAAAATAGCTAAACAAATTGAAACATAAGCTTGTGGACAAAAGATTGTCATTAAGATTCCTCATGTAAACTATGAGAGAAAAAAGGGGGAAGATGTGAAAAGTGTTCATACTTTAATTTGAGTTCTCGGGTCAGTTCGTTCTGTGTCTGCTCCAGCTCCTGCCTCTCTTTAATGTGGTCCTCTTGGACATCATGAATCTCTGCCTTCACTGCTTGTAGCTTTGCAAAGAGCTGGGGTGGGGGAGAAAAAGAGATGATAATCACCATAGCAATAACAGTACATGAAGCATACACATGCTCAGCCAGGCAGACTCAAGCCTAGTCATGTATGAACAGGGAAAGTGAACCAGGAGTTTCTGGGACAGTTGGCCTCAAACAAATGATTTGGAAGAGCCGAGTTGGAGGCTAAAAATAAAACTGCTCACGTACACTGGATCTTTCTTAATCTGATATTTGACAGCAGCAGTGAAAAAAACATCCAGGCAACAGCAAAGCTAAACAGAGCAGAACTGCTTCCAACAGACGCACATCAACATTACTCATACGTATCAGAATTTGGCCTTTTATAGAGTAGCTGACCACTACTGTTCTGTGCCAGCACTTTCTCCAATCCAGCAAAATCCACAATATTCCTGTTTAATGTGCCATTTTATCGCGCATGTTATACTGAATATGTATTTAAACTATTTATTACTGAGCTGACTTTGAGATGCATTTGGTAATTACATGAATCATATTTAATTTATTTAGAATCCTGTAGCCTCATACACATTCATCACAAAAAACAAGAATAAAAGTTGCCTCCAGAAGGAATCAACCAACAGGAATGAAACTTGGGTGTTACACCATGAGACATGCGAATGCTTCAAGTTTCACACCTGTGACGTAAGCAAGGGCGAGTCATAATGCTGTACCCGACAGATCCAGATTTGCATGTACTGTGTGTGTGTGTGTGTGTGTGTGTGTGTGTGTGTGTGTGTGTGTCACGTACACACATACATACATACATACATACATACATATATATATATAGTTGCCGGCAGTGGATCAAAGGCATGCACCAGTGACATGAAGGATCTGGAAGATCTATAACAACCACATAAAGGGAACCGATGAAGCGGCAGACATGTGGGAAGTGATCCAATAGCCACATCTGTGGAGATTCAGTGAGCAGTGATGCCCACCATGAGTCATTCTGTTAGTACCAGCACCATTGGCAGAAAGCTGCATGATGAGGGTGACATGCACGCAGACCACTACGGCGACCTTAACCCCACACATCATTAAACGCATCAGTGTCACCAAAGACTGCAATGGTGTTGTGCCAGACTGTCATGTAATGACTCAGAACGACAGGGGGTCATCTTCAGTGCAAGTCCTGCTTTTGTCTTGGTGGAGACAACCACTGGATCAGTGTGTGGAGGCACTGTGGTCAGCACCAAATTGAAAAGTTTGTGGTTACATGTTGCATGTCCAGAAGGCCTGGAGTCACTCCACCTCCACTGTACATGCGAATATTCAAGCCGCAAGGAATGGATTATGGCAGGACATCATTAGGAAACTCTACAACTCCATTCCGAGGCGGCTGGCATGCTGCATGTACTTCTGTATGTTTAGCTCAACAAATATTGGTCAAATCAGCTTACATTTTTCAGCATTTATTGTTCCAGGTATCTTCCTTTCAAATAGCACTGCTTCTGTCCAGGTGCAACAATATTTTTTTACGATATTTGTATACATGTCCAATACCTGAACTGCAAAAAAAAACAAACACTGCTTTACCTTTTTCAGTTTTTTGGTCTTGATGTCAACTTCTTGCTGCAGAGAGCTGTACGTCTCCTTTAGCTCAAGTGTCTCTTCATCCCGACAATCCATCTCTTGCTGCATCTCCCGCTCACGTCTTTTCTACTCATGAAAACAAGCAGACAAACACAAGTGCACTCTAGTACATGTGGTTTTAAAAGGAAGCTAGTGCTTGTATATGCTGTATATGAGCATTAAATGGCATTTATCTATTAATTCATTTTCAACTTTGTAGAGCAATCTTTGCAGATGTTTACAGGAAATCTTGAAAAATAAATCTAAATAACACTTCATTATTTCTATCATAATGCAAGCAATTGATAAACTCAATCTTACCTACTTAATGTTTGGTTGAAGTCTTTCAAAATATAAACATGTTTTAAATGTAAACAAAGTCATACAAGCCCAGTCAGAACAGTTTAGTACAGATGGTGACAAGAACCAGACGTATAAAGGGTTTAAAGGCGGTATAGATGCACCTGTTTAGCATTTTAAACTGTTCTCTGATGTCTGCAACGTTACGTTGGTGAAAACTATCCAGATTTGCTTTTACGCCCCCATTTACAACTGATTTGGCTTCACAAACAAGCCGTTTTTCCCTGTTTTTTTTGTGAGATAAACAATCATTTAATATGCTCTGCTCTGATTTTCTGGTTTAATGCAAAACACTGTGATAATCACGCAAAAGCAACATGTCAAAACAGACACAGCCTGGAAAATAAAATGAACCTCTGTGAAATCGATACTATTTACACAGATAAGCTATTTAAGGCTTGAGGCTTGCTAGTAGTTAACATTACCTTTTCCAGCAACATTGGAAGCTAGAAACATAATCTTGTCTAGGCTTACTTCTGGCATACTACATGTCTTTCCTGGAAGTTTTACCTGTTCTGCTATCTCTTGCCGCTTTAGCTCCAGAATCCTCTGCTGCTCATTAGTGTGGTCAACAATGTTCTTTCCTCCAACCAGCAGTTTGCTCTCCATAGCCTTACAGCAAGGACAGGAAGGAAAAAAAAAAAAGATTCCAAGAAAAATTTTACTATCTAATACAGACAAGTTCTCTACCAAAACAAGCCATAAAGATGTAATGTGTGCAACACCGCAAGCCCTACATACCTTCACTTTTGCTGCCAGCATCTCTGATGCTTCCTTTTCTCGATGCAGATCATCCATCTTCCTCTCCTTCTCCCTGAGCAGTCGCTGTTTCTCCTCTGCTACCAAGCTGTGGTCCTCCATGATGGCCTTCCTCTCCTTCTCCAGCTTCTCCTGCTGTTCCCGCCAATAATCAGCAATGTTCTTGTCCCCCTCTGCCCCATCTTCATCCTCATCATCAACCTCATCCTCAACATCATCATCATCCAGTTCTTCTCCTTCCTCCCCAACCCTCCTCCTCCTTCTTTTCCTCCTCTTCTTCCCTGACCGTTTCTCCAACTGTTCCTTGAGACGGGCAATTTCCTCCTGGAATTCCCGCAGAAGGGCATCCTTGGGGTCTTCATTGATGCGAGGCTTGTTCTTGATGTTTTTAGCGCGGTTGGAGTAGCGCAGTGTGGTAAGAGTCTCCTCCACATTGTAGGAGGCTGGTCCGATGTTAGCCACCATGACTGTTCTGGCATTTCCTCCTAGAGAGTCCTGGAGTAGTCGTGTGAGTTTGGAGTCTCGGTATGGAATGTGGGTGCTTTTTCCATCCACCAGTGCAGAAATAACATTACCCAAAGCAGACAGGGAGAGGTTGATCTTAGTTGCCTCCTTTAAACGTTCACCCTGAGCACCTGTCTTAGTCTGCCTTTCGCTGCCTGCCAGGTCTACCAAATTAAGCTTCCCAACTCGGATGTGGTTTTCTCCATCTGGGCCCAGCTCACTGCACTCAATAGTGATTACAAAGATCGCATGAGAACGGGAACTATGCTCATTCATGTTGGTGGCCCCAACTGAACGGTTCTGGTTACCGACATTCATAACATGCTCAATCTCCCTTACACTTTTAGTGACAAACGATGAAAGATCCTTGACATAGACTCCTGTGTCAGGCCGCTCTTTCAGCTCCAAACGGCGTGACTGGTCCTTGGATAAAAGGTCCCTAATCTCCTCCTGGTAAATCTCCAGGTAAGATGCCCTGACCAGGTACTGCTGGTTCTGTGAGCGTGAGATGTGTGTGAAAATGTGCTCAAAGGAGTTGGGTATGACTCCTCTCCTTTCAGGGTCATTGCGCACCCCTTCCATTGTATACGTCTTTCCTGTGCCCGTCTGTCCATAAGCAAAGATGGTGCCATTGAAGCCCAGCAAAACGGAGTCCACTAACGGCCTGAACGTCTCATCATAGAGGTCGATCTGCTTCGAGTTCCAGTCATAGACAGAGTCAAAGGTGAACACTTTGGGGTGTTCATGAGCAGATGCACCTCTGGGATTGCGCACCGCAACCTGGCCAAACTTCACATCCACAGAGACCACCCTCTCAAAGTTGGCAGCACGCTCCTTGTCGTTCATGGGGCGACAACGCACCACAACCTTCACAGACTCGTTCTTGCTTTTGGACATGACGGTCCCTGTCTGCAGCCTGATGTATCTACTGGCTTCTGTTTTGTTTGTGTTTGATCTGTGATTTCACAGTGATGGCAATGCCAGCATTAGAGTCTGCAGCAAAAATAAATAAATATGTTACAAGTGACAGCTGTAATTATTTTTAACAAATAATTAATAGCTTTGAGAAATCCAGAAAAAACAATTACAGGACCTGGTTCGCCAGGTACAACGTTAAGATTAGGGGTCTACGCCCAATAAACCGCTGACTGTACGAGTGGATCCAAAATCCATTTAGGATCTCTAACTTGAACGGCAGCGTTGTCTTCACAAATCCAAATACCAATGTACAGTAAGATTAATCAAATACACATGAACAACACGACCAATTGAACAATACCAGCATGAGTATTAGTCGAGTATTGGCTAACTAATATTTAGTATGCATGTCAGTTTAAGCGAACTCGATGTCACCCTACCGGGAAAACATGTCAGGCTGCTCTCGTTAGCTCATCCGACCGCTGGACGTTAAGAAAGAACTTCGACTTCGATAACTATCCCGAATGTTCGCTAGCTGGCTGGCTAACCAGCTAACTAACCTCGAGTTAGTACTTTAGTACCAAATGCAAAGTATTTTACAGCTGTACTGTGTCCTGATAGTGTCACTTTGTCACCTAGCCTAGTGAGCTTACAAACAACATGCAATTTAACCACCGGTGCAGTGATTCATGGAATTAGCCATCTAGCTACCAAACATCGGTAATGCGTGAAGCCGTTAAATATAAGGCGCTAGTTTAGCAGGTTTGGCTAGCAACCGTTTTATGCTAGCTAACCCGGCTATTTTGTGAGTTAGCTGGGTTAGCTACGATTATTTATAAGGCGGATACACACAGAAAGACAGACGGTCGTCTTACCTCAGACACTCTGACAGAAATCCCGTCCACTGTTGGAGTGTGACTAACTAAGGAATACCGCCTGTTTATAGTATAAATCTTGGAAAAGTCGCATGACGGCTTTGAATGCAGGTCAATCAAAGCTAAGCTCCTCAGCAACCTCGCTCGAGCGGCCTAGCAACGGCAAACACTCCGTTTACGAGCACAGCGGCTAACGGAGCTCTGCTAGCACGGCCAAGATCACCCAGACACTTTATACCGCACAGCAGAGTGTCTGCCTGAAACGACCACTGTGTCGCCACGCTTTCACCACGCACCTCACGCGTCTGTTTAGACACAGTTCGTATCCAAACAAGCAGACCTAACCTGAAATGATGAAGAACAGTACCCCTGTTTGAAAGCGCCCTCTCCGTCAGCCATTTCTACCTCCTCCTCTTTTCTGACCGCTCGCCAGTGAGGGGGCTGTTTCACACTGTCACAGCGAGCAGAGCTGTTACCGATTCACCTCTCACTAAGGCAGTTATATTCGTCACCCTCTAGCAGTAAAGAGCGAATCCTACACTTTTCTAGTATTTTATTTCTTATATAAAGAAATTTTTAGTATTAAAGAGACATACTTTACTTCTGTAAGGTCACAAATGCAGTGTACCTAGTAAAATACAGCTATGTGTATGGTGTACAATACGTACATCGTCAAGTACTGGCTTCAAACTGATCTATCTGCCCATATCGATATGATTCTGGCATTAACATTTCACTCACTGTTATATTAAAGGAACAGTGTGTAACCCCTAGTGGTGAGACTGTGTATCGCAACCTACAGAACCCCCGTCTTTCACCCCTCCTGTCCCTAAAAGCTATTCGCTGGCCAAGTCTGAGAAACATGGCCATTTCCAGGCCCAAACCATGTCGCAGACCCCCAATCCAATGACGATCACAGAACCTGTATGCCCTTTTATTTAGGCACCATTATGGGTTAAAAGGGTCTAAAACAAACGACTCAGTGGTCATTCTAGCGCTTTCCTTGTGATAAAAAAAGAAGAGGAAATGTCTGCAGCTGATAAAGTAAGTTACAATACTTAAACGAATTAAGAAAAACGAAGGTCTGTGTCCCCTTTGCAGAAAAGCAAAGGTATGATGTTTCCACCCCCATGCTTCACGGGTGAGTCGGTGTTCTTGGGGTTGTACTCATCCTTCTTCCTCCAAACACAGCGACTGGAGTTAATACCAAAAAAGCTCTATTTTAGTCTTACCTGTCCACATTAACTTCTCCCATGCCTCCTCTGGATCATCCAGATGGTCACAGGTGAACTTCAAACAGGCCTGGACATGTGCTGGCGTGAGCCTGGCAGGACTTTAAACCATGATGGCGTAGCGTGTTACTAATGGTCCTGTTTGAGACTGTGGTCCCAGCTCTCTTCAGGTCATTGACCAGGTCCTTCCATGCACTTCTGGGCTGATTCCTGAACTTTCTCAGAGTTATCCTTACCCCACAGGTCTGTGAGAGCCATAATTCTTGCTGGTTGGTAGGTGATCAAATACTTATTATGCAAATTAAAAATCATACAATGTGATTTTCTGGATTTTATTTTATGTTTTACCTATGATAAAAAATACAGACCTCTCCATTCTTTGTAGGTTTGAAAACTCCCGACAGTGTATTAAATACTTATTTTCCCCTTATCTGTCTGTTTATCTGTCTGTCTGTCTATGGGTGTACAGCTATAATATGATTGTAATATCTTTGTTTACTCTGTGTCAAAACCGTCACTCTATTCATGCATCACTGCAAAAACAAAAAGGCAGACATGAAGAGATTCCTCTTTTCTTGAAAATGTATTTATGTGGAATGACATGTTAGAAGGTGCTTGAACACAAGCTACATGTTGGTAGTGTAATGTTCATGCTCATGGTATTACAAAAACAACTGGTTACAATAAGTTTCCCATGTAAACAGCATATAATCCCAGAAAAACAGATAAAACCCCTAACAGGAACAGCGTAAGCCGCCACCTCCCCCACCCCCAACTTAAGGTCAAGTCTTTTACAACCTTTCCTGTAGTGTGCGAGTTCATTTTAACGAACACAAACCAACAGACTAATTTGGGACCCCCACTTCACTATAATTAGCATACACAGGATCATTTACTGCACCCCTAAGTAGAATCATTTTCCATATGTAAGGATAATCACATAACTCTTACTCCCCAAGTGCTACCGTTGCATATTATTAAAGCTACATAGTTTATGAATTAGGAAAGGTTGTCAGTGGGATTCTAACATGCAGAATGTTAGATTTTGTCTAGAAATCCAGAGCTAGGAAAGAGTACAAGAGACTATGCCTCCACTGTGGACTCATAGGTCACTGTGGGAGACATTTGAGCTCCTGCTAAATCATCTGGCATGCTAAAAGCAAAATATAACTTGCGTACCGTTCGTGGGAACACCGCTTGAGGCTCATATAAGAAGTTGCCATTTTGCACCGACTTTTTGATTTCTGTGTAAATAATTGTTATGTAATTTACAGTGGTTTAATTTGAAATGCCCCAATTTAACAAATTTACAGATTCAGAAATGTTCACAGTGGTGATGATGGGAACCAGACATCCAAGGCATTTAATTCCATCATAAAGTTCACACACAAAGATATCACATGATGTCATTAGGATGTTGTCACCCCCCCCAAATGTATGTATAAGCTGCTCTACTATTAAACCGTTAGGATTTTGTTTTATAAATAAATTTAGTTGAAGGTAAATGTATAAAATTATTAATACATAAGTCCTCAGCACAAGCTTTAAATTACAGGTAATATAGCAGTGGGCTAAGAAATCAGAATTTCTTTTATTTCTATAATGACTGTAAGTGGCAAACTATAGTATTTGATTTATTTGACATTTCTTAATTCTGGCTGATTTCAAAATACATTCTGACATTTAGTCACTAATACTTAAATATACACTATATTATATATAATAAGTAAGATTTAATTTGACAAGTGGCAACTGGCACTTACAACCTTACTGAAGTAGTCCATTTTGCACATCACTGATCTGCCACCAATTCATATTTTCCATACTTTCTGATTAGATGAAAAAAAGAAAGAAAGAAAAACGTGTCCAAAAATGTCGTCCTAAACTTCTTGTGCTTTCTACTCTTAGTAAACAGTAAACCAGTTTTCTTTAAAATCCTTGCAGAGCCGTACTCCTCTGTAAACACAAACCAATCACCTGAGATTTCCACATACTTCAGTTTTCACAGTCAGAAACAAAACGGAGTTCACGACTCCATCTACAACTCGTCTCTTTTCTTTTTGCCGGGATAGTCCATCCCAAAGAAGGACGAGGGCCTGCCATGGACATCTCTTTCCCTCTTCACAAAAGCAGAGAAGGACGAGACACAGTTCCCAATGAAATGGTCAGCCTGGCCCAGGATATACAGGTCCATCTGAGCTACGTCCGGGCGAAGACTGACCACCTTGACCTGTAATTGAAGAAGGAAAACAAGAACAACAAAAAAAATACATAAAAATGTTAAAGCCAGAATTACATCATAACTAATCAAAGATGACTTTTATGAATACATATCAAAACAACATCTCTACCATGTACCAGAAACCTGTTTTAATCTGAAACTCCACTAAGGTTTTTTTTCCATCTAATCTTCTAAAAGCAACAGCAACAAACAGTAAAACCTGTAATGGCATTAAAGAGGGCCGATTATGTGTTTCTGGTTTACCCTTTCCTTTAGCGGTAGCGTTGCATTTAGCATCTTAGTAGACTTCAAAAATAAAATCATAAACACCGGAAATTAGCACAATAGGACGCCTTTAAGTGGATAGAGATCTTGTGCATAAATATCATACGTCATATAATACCATACATTAGTATGTACCATTGGCAAGCAACATTTCTCTCTCCATCATTCATTCAAACAGAATTACAGTTGTCATTATACACATTTCAGTAGGCCTACTTACTTTTCCTTTAAAGACTTTCTCAATGTCAGCACTGTGGGACTCCGAGTCTGTGGCGATGTAAACAGACTGAGCGTTCGTCTTTTTAACCCAGAGTTTGACGGCACGCAGAATCTCCGTCAGGTCAGGCAGACACATGGGGAGGGTGAGATGCAGCGCGGTCTGTCGGTCATAACCTACACATTGCGGTGAGGCCATAAAGTGAGGGCCCGCTTCCCCTGACTGCAGCAACTTGCAGGCGTTTACCTACAGGGCATATGACGAGAGAACTGTTCAAAAAAGAAAATCCAAGTTTTATGTCGACTCAAAATCCAAAAATACATTTTGGCATAGTGGTGAGAAATCTTGATTCATAAAAATGTATTCAACTCATATCACTCAAGATGTAATAGACAAATGGCAGTGGATCCACATTTTAAAGTGTTAAAACTTAATAATGTAATAATAATAATAATAATAATAATAAAAAAATAATAATTTGAAACTTAAGTAATTTTGTAACATTGTTAACATTGTACACTGTACACTTTGTACATTCTACAGAAACAGGCGTTCTTATACACTTTGTAAAATGGAACATGCAGCTGTTCAGTCTTTTAGAGGTACTGACAATATCCAATATACTGACAATAACAATAAACATTGTTTTATTGCTTGGCCCCATGAAATTTAAATCCATGTTTTTAAGGTCTTATTATATTTAAAAAATATATTAATATAAAAATATTTATATAACCAATAATTACAAGCATATGCATCTAGAGATCAGGTTTCACTGAGTCTGATAATTCACATCTGTCCTTTGTACTGGGCGATTAGTTTAGACATAAAGCTTATAAAATGCAGCTTAAATAAAGGCAGTTAGACTCAAACGCAATCACTTACCCAGTCTGATCCAATGCGGAGGTGGATGCCTACATAAGGTCTAGGGAGAAGAGTGCTGATGTGTTTCTCTCCATCCTCCACTATCATATCAGCCCATACCACATAGCGCTGCAGGCCAACATGCTCCTCCAGTACAGGGAACTGTGCTGGGGCTCCAGGCATGGCCAGAACTGGGTGCTCTGCTGGTGGAAACCTGAGACACCAGGTAGAGGGTAAGAGGTTGGATGAAATCAATTTGTTAATAAGTCAGTATAACAATCAGGTGGAGGGGTAACACATTCTAAAGGTTTACTTTGACTGCATTGGCTGGCTTTACACAGTTGCGCGTTGTGAGTAGTAAAACAAAGTTCACACAGTTATAACATTTGATTACTAGCTGGGCAAATTAGCATCTTATTTTTTTAAATAATTTCTCTCTCTTTTTTTTTTTCCTGTCCATATTATCCAATGACAGAAATCCTTGAAATAATGATGTTCCCAAGATCATGTGATGTGGGATCGGCATTTTGACTGGCTATTTCCAGGAACACATTGAACAAGTTGAAACAATTGCAAATTGCAGCTGTTGCATCTGAGTTTCAAGCAAATTGCACAGCATGCAGCCAGCATAGTACATATTGTTTGGCCCAAACCAACTTTTTAAAATACTTTAAAATGTATTTCCATTAAAAATAAATCAGACCCACAAATTAGCAGAATAGGTCCCATATACATATCATTCTGTATGACTAGTCACTCAAGCAGAAACAAGCTGTCGCTTCACTGCAGACAAATGACAAACTGAACTGCTACCATTATTCATCATTAACATTATTACACCTTGACGACGTCATACCTTTTTGTCCAGTGTGGTATGTAGTAAGAGCTGAAAGACAGGCCACCAAATGGAACAGAACGATCAAAATCCACTCCAAAGTGGTCCCAGAACGGACCAAATGGATTTCCATCCTGCATAGAAAACCAGCAGTCAGTTTTAGCATGTTATTTGCCAAACGTGCCTGCAGATGGCAGTGTTTCACTGGTGGTGCTATCAAAAACATGCCTTGCTTTCTCCAGCACTCCAGCACTTTTGTATTGTATTTTCTGTAATAAGACCACAAATAAAACATCCTTTACATTAATCTTCAACACTGACGCTTGTGTTTTTTCTTCAGGGCATAGGGGACATATTACCTTTGCCTTTAAAATGTGCCCAGTATCTAAAATGTTGTCTGTATAACCATTTAAAAATACAAGCGGAAATGTGAGATAGTAACATGATAGGAAAAAATACAAAAGGTTTTATAAGGCATTAAATATAGCAGCCTGTGGAGGGTCTGTTTATGTTGCTTTCACCAGTCTTGTTTAAAATTTACATTTGAAAGAGGAAAGTGTAAATATGCTGTTTTATGACTGAATGATCTGACAATGGTGATTAGAAATGTATGGCCAAGTACCTTTTAACTTTGCCATGCATCAGCATGTGTTTTTGGTGATCACGTCTGGATTTACTGACCCAATGAAAAGCCAGATGTAAACACCCCAGGACGCACAGGCGACTGGATTACAATAAGATTCCTCAAACCACATTTAAGGGTGGTTTAAGATGGATCTTGACCATATTTAACACAAACATATACAGAATACAAGTCTGCACACAGTTACATTATTGGTAACAATGTTACAGCAGTTCTTAAAGCCTTCTCATTCCTTAATGCAGATAATGTATAGTCAAAATTCATTTCTTTTGATGTATGCACATAATACTCTGAAAGGTACAGGTGAGAGTAAGCTTCTAAAGGTAAAACAGACATAATGTATGTGTTTATGTGCTTTTATGGGCAGTTGTGGGCTGGAGGTTAGGGAACCAGCCTTGGACCGGAGGGTTGCCGGTTCGATTCCCTGAACTGACAATAACGACTGAGGTGCCCTTGAGCAAGGCACCTAACCCCCAGCTGCTCCCCGGGGCCGTGGATAGGGCTGCCCACCGCTTCGGGTAAGTGTGCTCACTGGCCCCTAGTGTGTGTGTTCACTAGTGAGTGTGTATGTGGATGTTTCACTTCACGGATGGGTTAAATGCAGAAGACTAAATTTGCCCACTGTGGGACCAATAAGGGATAAAAATCTTAAAATCTTAAATCTTTTATTTGAAAGCTCTCCTAACATGACTTCTCAAAGCCCACCAAACCCTCATACACACCTTCATGGGGCAGGTCTTCTTGTCTGGACTCCTTTGAACAGAAGACTCAAAGCAGTAGGCAACCCTCTGTCCTGGGGGCCAGTGTGTAGGGGCCAGATGATCCATGAAATCCTCAAGACTTACCACACGGTGGTACTGCTTAAGTGGCTCAAGCTGGAAATACTCAGTGTAGGGGACATGCACCTGTTGCAAGTACATAAAAACTGTTAATTAAATCTGAATTAATCAATCTTAATGAGGAAGTGAAATTGTGTTATCCTGTACCAATGTCTTACTGACTGCCAAGTAACGTCATCTGAATTGAGTTTTTTGTGGTTCCTCAGTGGAGTTGGGTGTCACTATATTGGATGACAGTGTTGTGTCTTTTTGCTGCATAATTTATTACTCAAAAAGCTAGCCAAACAGCTTACAAATGCTTGCGCCACTTGAAAGATTTACTACTTGGCCACACTATAACCAATTCTGTTACAGACACACACATCTGGAAGGCAAATGTTATACAAACAATAAAAAATTGTTCACAAACAATAAATAATGTAAATGTAGTTAATGACTAATAAATGTAGTCAGACTTATGTCTTATGAAACTTTTGCTGCCATAAAATATTTTGCTCCCATAGCCCCTATCACCACCGAATCACCTCAATGCCTGAAACATTTGCAGTCCTGACCATCTTGAGAAGATTTTCTCTTGTAAAAATTTAATTTAGGATTAAGGGATTTTTTTGTTGTTGTTCCAAATCTGACTTGGGGATCATTCAGAGAATCATTAAGATGTTAATATTCGCAATCAAGCTTCCAACCCCTTTAAGACAACTGCAAACTTTAGAATGCTGGTGTTGGCTGGAAAAATAATTGCTCTTAGATATCTGGCACGCTGTATGTTTTAGTGCCAAACCTAACACAGCTGATTGAGGTAACAAAGGTTTTCAAGGGCATCAGATACATTAGATTTAAACTCTTGTGGATCTCCAGGATAAGGAGTGTGCTGATGAACAGCCAGACCATCAGCGTGACGCATATATCAGTGAGCTGTATCATGCTGCTTACATTTGTGTACGGTGGTGCGTGATGCCGGTAAACAATCCAGGGGGGAACTGCCAGTGTCCGGTTCAGTGCTTTGGCAAAAGCTAGAGAGCCGAGAAAATGGTCTGCCTGGTTTCCAAAGCGACCTGCAATGACACATCTGAATTACAATGATAGTAAATGAAGGATAAATTGGAAACTGTTTAGAGAGAGAGAGAGAGAGAGAGAGACTTTAAAGATCCCAAAGGAAATTTTGCAATACACAGTGAAAGAACAAAGACTGTAACTACAATTTATTGTAGTTCAAATATTGTACTTCATAATACATACTGACAATTTCATGATATGCATCACAGTATTTCGTTTTAAGCAGTAGTAGTAATAATAGTATTGCTATTATTATTAACAACAACAACAAACCTACAAATACAGCTATATCAATTCAATGTTTTACAAACAGCAATGCATGAAATCCAGCTAAATAGGTCCATCTATGCACAAAACATACAGGTGGGTCAGTGTTCTGTAAGTACTGACACCCTCAACATGCTCAGAAAACCATATAGTGGTATTATTTATTATGATAATGATAAAAACATAGACCTACTGCCCACCCCTTCCTACAATTAACATGATCTCAAACAAACTTCAGCTGTAACCTTTGCAGATGTTTAATGTTGTTGTAGAGTTATAAATGCTCAGATTTGTACGTGCAGGTGAACAGATTTATACAAACGAGCTTTCTGTTCACTAAAAAAAAAAAACTCTGCCCTTCTTTCTTATTCCCAGTCACTGCCAGGAGGCTGAATTTTCCTGTTCCACCTTAAGCAGCGCAGCACTTTCGTTCAGGAGGCAGTAAAATCATAAGGCGCCAACTTGCAGCTGCTTCATCATTTAAGGTGGACCGGGGAAATCCGAACAAGAAGCTAATTCAGTTTGCGTTCACTGCCTTCATTTCGCAGAATTCTGTTTAAATCGCTATCTTTACCCATGCACGGACAGTACAGCACGTATCCGTTTTCGTCCCATGTTAAGTCCGAGGCTGTGGTCAGTGTGCTGACTGATACCAGCGCTGAATAGAGCAAACTCAACACCCAAACTTCACAGCGCTTTGGTTTCGCCGCCATTGTGAACTCTCCGCGACCCACAATGCAATGCGCGAACCTGCCGGTGGTTTAACTCTTGATGTGCTGCAGATGAGATAGGGAGGGCTGAGGCAGAGTCCGGGCAGAAAGAGCCTAAACCCAATTACCCAAATAAAAGTTTTTCCAGCGGTTGGACTTTTCTCAGTCCAGCAATGACACTGAGGTGTCCAGCAGCCCTTCTCTGTCTGATCCACACACATCAGCACAACCCACATTTAACAACCCACACTAACACGCCACCACGTCAATGTCACTGCAGTGTTGAGAATGAACCATCACCCACATAATACCTGCACTGTGGTCGTCCTCTGGGGGTCCTGACGATTAAAGAACAGGGTGAAAGGTGCTAAGAAAGTATTTCCAATCTGTCATCAGATTGTAATGTATGTAAACCCATTTTAAAATAGTATCAGCAATTTAGACTGTTACACCAAATAATTTGAAGTACTACATCTACTACATTTGAAGTAGATCATGACAGCTTTGGTTCTGTACAGGGTTTTAAAAGATCATCTGTTAATTTAGACATTAAAAAGGATACTATTCCTTCATGTACCTACAATGATATAATACTGTATAGTCTTAAACACCAACATTTCAGAAACTGTGAATCACACTGATTATTGTAGGTAAATATATCATATCAGTCAAAAGTTTAGACACACCTAATTAAATGCATGTTGTTTGTTATGTTAAAGACACCACAGGCTTACGCTTAACAGTTCCAACTGATGAGATGTCTGAAAACATAAATATCCTAAAATCCTGCATATACTTTTAAAGTTTAACAATATTATATGTTTTATATTATATATCTCTAATATATATTTTGTTGTGTACAAACTTTCTTTTTGCACAATGTAAAAGCTCTAGATACCCTTTTAATTTTGTGAATATTCATGATGGACAGACCAACAAAATGAATCGAAAATGGCTATGAAAAAAAACTATATCAACCTCCACTACAAGTAAAACATTACACTAATAATAAGGAAACCTTCTGAGTAGCTTGTCTAAACCTTTGACTGTATATACATGTAGGTGGAAAGGCAGTATTCCCTTTTTTGCTGCATTCCCTCATACTTAAACAGACTAATTTATATCACTACACAACATGTATATCTCAGTACAAAACATGTACAGTATATTACAGCTTTTTTAATCTGCCCTTGCTACTTTTTGCTCTCTGCATTTTAGTTGCCAGTTTTTTGTTCTTGTTGTTAGATTTAGATTTGGAAGTGTTAAATCGTATTTCTCTCTTGTTTTCAGTGTATCAGTACCTCTTTGCTTGTTGTGCTTGATTGTGATGTATCATCATTTCCACCATTGCTGACTGAACTCTATGTTTCATGTTGTATTTCTGTTACTTGTCTTGTTCTGTATATTTTCCTTACACTTAATAAAACAAGACATGTTGATCATTGGTGTATTAAATATTAATATTCCTTTGAGATTTTCATGTGCAAAGGGCATCACGACATGGACAGATATACAGTCTGAAGACTCGGTGGAGCCCTGTATACAAATCCATACAGTCGTAAACCCTATTGACTTACAGTGTAAGAAGTGTCATTATACCCAACATACATGACTTTCCCAGCTGAGGAGTACAGATCTTGTTCTGCAGTGGTGTACAGTGATACACAATGATGTGAAAGTGATATACTATATATGAAATGGCAATAGTGCTTTCATTAATCTTATCTTTAAATGGAGAATGTGGTGCGGAACATGTTCTGTAACAGCACATGTTATATATACTTCTTAGATGAACCATGTTTCTGATATCTGTTTTTAATTTTTTGAGTTTGAGAGACAAAGACAGATGCTAGCTTTGCTGTAATCTTAAGTGTATCATCTGGAGGAGAAACGTCTTGAAAGGGAGCTGCTGTATTATTATTCAAATTTACTTTTAAATTTCAGATATGTCATGTGGCACCAGAGACTTTGACTGGGATTTTGACATTGTTAAAGTATGTACTGGTAATCAAAAATGTGCTAAGATTGTATACTTTGCAGCATCGCAAGTATATTGAAAACATATAGCGATCAACCATTATAGTCTATTGTAGGTAGGACGGAGAAATGGCACTTAATGATCATCTACTGTATTTTAGCCATTTCAGTAATTTTGCACTCTTAACACTCCTAAAATAAAGATGCTAAGGGGTCTTTGGTTGTGACTCCATACCAAACTGGTTTTCAGGAACCTCTAGATGGCCCACATTTTTGCTTGATCCCAACGTTTGTAAAGAGCAAAAATGTGGATGCTCTGTAAGTAACTGACTGGTTGCCTTGAAAGCCTAGTATGTTTATATTTTGTTTTTATATATATTTATGTTTTCCTTTAGCATTTTATTTAGCCCTTTGTGAATAAATGAAACGTGTACCATTTAAAAGGTTCTTTATCTTTAAAAAGGTCATTCACAATCACAGATGTTAAAAATATTCACTGAAAGTTTCTTTAGAGAACCAACAAAACCGATGAACTAGAACACAGTTGCCTCACTATGTGAAATATTGTGAGTCTGTGTTGAGCTGCTAAGAACTGACAACTCTCCACAATGGCCACCTCTCTGAGACAAACAGACAGAACAACAATAGCTTCCTTCATAAAAAAAAAAATCTGTGACAATAAAAATGAGCATTCTATAACAGCATTAACTGCATGTATTTCTGAAAATGAGATTTTCACCAGTGATGAGTAGAGTGTGCATATAAACACCTAATTCCTAATCCATAACTTTAATTAATCCAATCATATCTAACCGAGGCAACATTCCTTTCATGCAAACATGGCCACTGTTATTAAAGGGAAAACTGAGGGTCCTCCATACACAATAGGTGGAAATAGCATTTTATGGCGCCTGTGAAAAGAGGTTAAACGAACTACAAAATATTAGCTATAAAAATGCTGGTGAATATTTGACTGAACATGTGAAAAAGTTTAATATAAGTTTAATATAAGTTTAATATAAGTTAACTAAGCCAAAATATTTTTGACTTTCTATGTAAAAATTCTGCACAGTTTCACATACCGGGGAAAAACCAAAACATAAAATGTTGCTTGTGCAAATGTCATGCCCCGATTGCATATTTTCAGATTTCCATCTATACTGTAAAAAAAAAAAAAAAAAATTTAAACAAACAGTAGAAAACATGATATTTATACTGTAGAGCATGTGGTAAATTGTTTACGTATTAGCATTAGTGTTCAAACTCATGAAATGGGCCCCAGGACTGGTGGATAGGTAAGTTTCCTTGGCAAACATTTAAGGTAAATTCTTCCAGCCCCCCATTCAATCATCATGCCTTTCAGAGTTTCCTTTTTCTCTTCTTGTCGTCTTCCACTCTTTCTTCTGTCTATTACCTTCCCTCTATCCCTCCCCTCTAACTCTCTGGCCCATCCCCCCACGCTGAAATGTTCATACACACACAAGCAGACACACAGACTTTTTCATTGTTAGAGATGACGGCAGTGATAAGAATGCAAAGCAAGACTCAGCTGTCTGTTTGTCTCTCTTAGCCTGAGTTTTGAAATGCCGCTTGGCTGAGGAAGCGAATAAGATCTTCAAAGGCCATGGGAGCTTAAAACAATCGCTTCTCATTGTCTGCCTGCGTGCAGCTCGATCGCAGTAAACCTTCACACGAAGAGAGAGGAAGAACAAACGCTGAAAGAACAAATGTTTCCTTTTCTAAATGTTACAGCCTCTGCTGCAAATAACACTGAGGCTAACAGGTTCCACACAGCAAGCGTGCAGTGAACATGCAATGTTACAGGAACTACTGGCTTTTTTAGTCTTTTTGGTTACTCAGTTCTTTAAAGTGATGATGTGGTAACAAAATCAAATGTATCCAATTTTCCACTTATCCCGGATGTAGCTGTGCGGCAGTGTGGTGTCCATGTTTAGTTTATGCCTAAAAATACAGACTAAAACTGCTAACAAAGACTTATCTCTTCCCACTCCCACTCGCTCTGAGCCCACATAGGTCTTCATTACGGTCGTGCTGGCTTGGTTTAGGAAGCAGACTAAAAATGATCAATATCAAACGCACCTAAACACACTGGACGGCCATTTCAGACAATCCCAAAATAACACCCCTCATCGTTACGCTATATTGTTCTGCTCATTTTTATAGATCACATTAAGTCATGTAAATGGAGGGCTGGATGCAGTTTGGGCATGGTTAGAGACATTCTGGGAATGATTTTACAAGAAAAGATTTTGGGTGACTATTGACTGGATAGTATCATTAGCCTCACAGCTATAAAGCAGCAAAGGTAAAAGTAAAATTGGTCTGATCGACTAGCTAAGATAAACTGTATGCTAAATTAGGTTGTACAATAGATTAGAACAATTCCTGCAAGGCATTTCTATAGAAATCAGATGCTATATGCATTACTTGTCTTTATTTTGTCTTTTATTGCAGTATTAGCAATAAAAAGTATAAGAAACACGTATATCTGTTTTAATGAATGATAAGCATTAGCACCAAAGGGCTTGCAGTGGTATGACGTCAGTGTGCAGGGCATTACCAGGTCCACCCATGTCCTTTATCAGCATCAGCCAGAGCCACTGCCCTGAGTGATACCGTACACACCATCCCTATAGCTGCTTAGCTCGAATAGCCCACTTCTCTCACTGCCACCACATCCAGAACCTTGACATATTCAAAGTGCACAGTGGAGAATAGCTAGTACAATCCTACACTTCACCACAATAGGCAGTATGTACACCAATCAGCCATGATATAATAAAACCAGCTCCTTGCTTCTACATTTACTTCATAGGAGTACATTTGTAGCCCTGGAATTACAGACTGTAGTTCATCTGAATCTTGGAATTCTTTGATTACCCTGCTCTTTAACAGTCAGGACCCACACAAGACCACCAGAAAGCAGGTAATATGTGGGTGGCGGATCATTCTCAGCACTACAGTAACACTGATGTGGTGGTGGTGCGTTAGTGTGTGTTGCGCTGGGATGGGTGGATCAGACACAGCAATTTGACAGCCTTGTATTGCCAGATGACTGTTGCTAAATGCTCTCATACATTTTTATCTAGCTTGCTGACAGTTTCTACAACCCAAAAATAATTAATAATGAATGAATGGTGGTATGATGTTCTAGAGAACCCTAGGCGAGTCACAGTGGAGGTGATAACAACTAGATGTTTCTGAGAACTGCTTCACAGAAAGTTATTATGGGAAATAGATATTAATTGCACTGCCTTGTGTCTGAGAGTCTGTTTCACAATAGTTTTGATAGACGTTTTGACCTACAATGTATTTTTATGTGTATACATGGTGGAGAGGTACCTGCAGGGTGAAATTCACCACTATCTACTATAAACAGCATTACGTACAAAACCCAAGAGTATGAATGTGACATGTGTAAACTCACTGGTGGTTTTGGTTAGTAAATAAAATGGTCATACTTGCATTATAGACATTGTGACCACCAGTTATTATTACCAGCACAGGTAGGAAATCCAACACAGCAAGCTTCTCTACAGTTAAAATTTTACATCAAATCACCCTGAATGTCATCATGCCATCTGTCATGATGTCATCTTAAATCTGTAGAAATTTGATAGTCATTGGCAGTAAAGTCCTCTGTGCCGTTTAAATGGGGTGGCAGAGGTTACTGATGGGTAGATCTTTGTTAAGAACAGCTTTGGTGTAACTTTCATCTATTTCTGAAATAGATTAAGAGAGAACTAGGTTGTCTCATACTTATCCAATGATTTCATAATAAGAAATTCAGATACTGCCAAATATACTGGACAATATTGTTTCTACATTGTTAACACCCATGGAAAGCATAGTGCTTTACCTTCAAAATCTCAGTTCAACCTCTGTCCATAAAGAACTGTGCAGTTTAGTTTGATTGGACAGTCAACTTACAAAAGAACATGACCACTGTTGCAGTGCAATGGGTAAACCTGTGTTTGTTATCTGCATCAGTGTTCGCAGGGGAAATATGAAAAAGTAATTCTTTACGTTGTTCATTTATTTTACTTCCAGTCAGCATGGCCAGGTTATTAATAATAACATATATTTCATAGAAAATTGATTAAAAGTATCCAATATCAACAATTGTTAAGCATAATATCACATCTAACAGGTTTGAATTTGCCTACTCTTTACTTAGAAAAATGTGAACAAAACAGTCTCTAAAACTGGATACCCTGTATCAAACAAACAACACATATCGTTTTTATCTTTAAGAGAGAGAAGAAAATCAAGCTCCACTCTTGCTTCAGGTCTGAAACAATCCACAGGTGTGTATGGGTCTAAAATGATATGTAGCTTCCAAGATGCAGTTAATGAGAAAAGTGAAGAGAAAGGATTCCTACACTAGAACTATGAAGCTGGGTGAGGTTTATGGGCCAGTGAATCTACATTTCTAATTATTATCGCCTTAACTGGATTGTGTGACTTCAACAAACATCTACTAATGAACTTTTGAGGTGTGGAAAAATATCTCTGCAGACTTGTTTAAAAAACTGAGAGCAAGCCTCCTGAAAAGAGAGGACACTATAATGAAGACAACTCCAAATACTCAACGGTTTTATGCTTATGTGCTTATGATTTTGAATAGTAGGGAATAATAATGAGGGGGCCATTGTGAACACATGCTCTTCTCATCTCTTATCCACTTCATACTGCACACCTTTATGCCACCTATATACCTTTTCTGTCCATGTTCTGTCCTGTTCTCTGTAAACTTACTGTATCTGTGTTACTAGAGCCTTTTTCACTCTCCTCAAGGTTTTGTTGACAGTATGGATTAATTAATAACACATTCGTGGTTATAAGTAGTTCATTAGATATTACACTATATTAGACAGATTTGAATATGATGACATTCTGCATATAGTCCCTTTTTGTGAAAAAAATAATTGTATACTTTACTTTTGTCATTCTTGACAAGATTCTTGAATAATATGAAAGTATAGTATGACAGTAAAAAGAATAATATGAAAGTAAGTCTCCACTGCTAAGGGTTATGTGGCTAATTTGCCCCAAGTGTTCATCATTTGAATTGTAATCACTACATTGTCATGTCATATACATTCCCTTGTTCCATGGCTGGGCTGGTCAGAGAACACACTGCTGACTTGCTTACTGAATACACTCATACCTTCATTACTATTGAAAACTTTTCAGATTCAGATCCTCATACTTCCTAACTTAAAGCATTCACACAAATTCACCTGTCTGAGGTAAAAGCTTGCAGCAATCTGATGCTAATTTGGTTGTGGTGGGTGTATAAACATCTCTTTAAAAGCTTCACCCTGGAATTAAAGTAGTAGTTTTTAGAGTAGTTTTAGTTCTTAAAACTGTTATTTTAAGCATAAAACATGTGCACTCTGTGAAGCTCATCACTCCTAAACGCTAGTTTATTTAGGTTTACTTTGTTACCTATTATTTTAATATTTAATTATTTTAAGTGAAAATGAATTAAGGTGCTTAAAACAAAGATTTTAATGATACAAAAAATTTATCTGTTGTATACATTATAGTTTTTGCTGCTTTATTTTCATCTTGAGGAAATGAGGAATATAATCTCTGTGTTGAAACCTGTTACCCTGTCATTCATATGGGTGTAAGATAATAATGACACACTTGAGTGCCACAGTTTGTTTTGTGATACTGTATCAATTCTGAAAAACACAGTGCAGATTTGAAAGTAAGAGTTTACATGCAAAGATTTGTTGCAGACAGTGGTTCATTTTGTGTTGTGTTGAAATCCCTGACTGCTAGATAGCAGGGTTGCAACCTAAACAAGAAGTGTAAGGATGTACCTCTTACATTAGCGTTAGTGAACATGTGCATATGGTGCTGTGTTTTTTATATTATGAGACTATATGACTATATGTGTATGGAATAAGCTTTATGTAGCATGACAAAAACATGATCACATGACTGTTTTCCAAGCTCGCCGTCCCTTAAAATCAAACAGGCTGTTTTTGTTAGTATTTGGCACAATTTAGACTGAAATATGTAAAAAAGAAAGTATCTGCTCTTATGGGCTGCCCTGTATCTGGGTGTGCAGTCTGAAACAATCTTTTAAACTTCATCTTAGGACAAACTGCTGTAGGCTGATACATATAAATGTGTTTCTTTTTGTGACTTCAGAAAAACAATGTACTCACAAAAGACTGTTTTTTGCATCTTTGTTTGCATATGTATACTATTGCATACTACAGTACTCTCTATATATATATATATATATATATATATACATTTATAATACTTAGATAACAATTATATCATACACTAGCAACTTAAAGACTTATGGTTTGATTGGAAATAATTTTGCATACTAAGACAAACCTTGTAAATTGCCTGTAGATATGTTAGAGACTAATCAAATACTAAATGTTCATATACCTGACATCGAAATGGACTGGTAGCCTGATGAGCTTAATGCCATATATATATTCTGGTCCTCTTTGCCAATAAAGTCCGGGCAGTTAATACGTTGACAATAATTGCATTAAAATAGCCATTAAAATATTGGTCAGAATATTGGTTAATATTTTCACCAAATCATTCAGTCCCAGTCCTGGTAAATATATAAATAAATTGGAAACTGGAATGTTTAATCAACAACTGAACTTTATGTTAAAGTGACAAAGTCTGTATATAACTAAAATATCTGACTATATCGAATATATCTGACTGTGTGACACTATTGTATTTCACACAACATTTTTGTTTTTGAAATGATACTGAAAATCTTAAACAGGATTATAAGTTTGACACAGACAAATTAATGCGGTAGCCTCTGTTTATTGATATTTTTACTTGTTCTGCAACAGAGGTCAGGCTACTCTTTAGGACCCGTGCCAAACTGACCATTATCTCTTCTTCACCCCCAGGTCTCTTAGAGTGACCACAGTATCAGGACACTGACTGTTTCTGTGCTGCATCATGAGTATTCAGAGTATTTGGTCAAAAGTCTAATTCCTCAGTCAAGTGCAGTCAATAAGCCCATGGGGCAGAGTCTGAAGTTTTCTTCTTTAGTTTCGCACTGGAGCTACAAAGCTAATATGCTTTTTCACTCTGTATGACATAGTGCTGTCTATAAAGCAGACAAAAGTGTGGACAGTTTTTAGAAACCACAAAGCAGTCTGTTTGAGTAAGCAGCTCAACATGGTTTGAGGGAAGTGTGCAACGATTGGAACGGGTTTGCACAATGTTAATCTGGTGACTGCATGCTTCTGGTACATCTAGCTACATTAGCCATGTAGTTTCATTAAAGCGACCATTGTCTAGATTTTTCTTGTATTATGTTTTTTGTTTCTCTAAGGTCCGAACTTTCATCATCAACATGTGCCAAAAGCGACATCATTGGTTTCAATTTTCCGGACCATTGTTAAATGATATCTTTTGACGATACCGTTTTATTATCCTCAACTCACAAAACATAGGCTTAGGAATGGCCCTTTTTATCTCTAATCCTTGGGACGACGGGATCGTGTCTCTGGTTTTTTTGTTCCTAGAGAAATAACCCGGGATGCGAAGGGGACCGCTACTTCCCGTTTTTTTCCAGTCTTTTTTCCGCAGCAGAGGCTTCCATGTACAGCTGCAATGCTGCTACAGCAGCCCAACGTTCAGCTTGGCTGTAGAGGGAGCCTTTTATAGTTGACGTTTTAGGTTGAATTTGGGGCCGTTATAGCATGGAATGGAGGACATAGAAAGAAGAATAATGCATATTGAACTGTCTTGCCATAGTGCAGAACAAGAGCTCGTGCGCTAGCTTCGGTGCAATATACTCCCATAGGTAGGCTATTCTTTGGTCTTTAAGCTAGTATTAAAACTCACAACGGGCTGATATAATGTTTTCATCATTGGGGGTAATTTTTGAAGCAGCACTCATTGTCTAGATTTTCCAATTTTATTATATTCACCCGTTCTGATGTGTGCTTCTCTTATAACGCTTCTTCCGCCCGTGAACACAAAAGACCTCATCGCTGTGCGACCTCGCAGTGAATGACCCCCCCCAGTTGCCCGATTCTTCTATCTGCTGCAAATGGAAAAGGATTCCGCCCTCAAACAGTGCAGAGTGGCAGAATACTGTTAATTGGTAATAGATATCACTAGTAGAAATAACTAAACTAAACTAACCAAACTAAATAACTACTCTAACTAACTACTAAACTACCGCTTGAACCTGAGTAAAACTTATTATATTACCTAACCACCAGGACTCGAAAAACTAAACTAAATGACAGGAATTTACCTTACCTAATGTTGACAGCTGCAATGTCTTGATAACTAAACCAAGCTACCACATTACCGCCTACCATAGTCAGCTTGGAAAAGGTATAGAGTGAGGGGAGGGCGAAATCAATAATACTCAAATTCAAGCATGAACCGACCTTAGCTGGTGCGATGTGTACTATATTGTTGGCCGTAATGAAGGGAAAATGTTACAACCAACCGCTTCTGAATTGAATGTTGACATTAGAATAGAATGGTATATTGCATAGTGAAAGGTGTCTTGCCATAGGAGTAAGTCACTATATAAAGCTAGCCTGCGAGTTTGTTCATAACTCTGTTTCTAACGATTTAGGTTACTATGCAGTTAAAATAACTTATAGAAAAAGAATATAGGAAATTAACTAAGACTTAAAACAAGCTAGACAAACGGTCTGATATATATAAACAACGATTTTCATTGGCCAGCCATTAAGAAGGCTATTTCAATTTTCCTACCTAAATACAGACTCAAAACACTGGGGTACAATGGACTTAAGTCGCACACTATGCTGCACTGCTTGATGGATATAATAAATTGAAAATACACCTGTGCTCGTTAAGCGGTTTGTGTTCAAGAACCCAACTTTTGACAAATGGAGGATCGTACTTATTATTTGAAGAAGATTACATGAAGAAGCAAAACTAAAAACAATCATTTTTTTATAGTTACAGAGTCCTTTTGAATCATTGTTCTACTGTCGGTCTGTATCTTTAAGGACTTCAAACACAGTGGTAAACAGTAGCTCTTCTGTTGCGAAAATGTATGAGGAATTAATTTCAGAAAATGTTATTCTGCATTATTTTTTTTACTGAAGTATTCAGGATGTATTGACAGTTTCACAATGCGCCTGTTTCATATGGCTTAGAAAAAGTCAGTCTGTTTTCTCCCATCTAATAAAAAATAAGATTATCCTGTAACTACGTGTACCCAACTGTTCATCACTGGTTCCCAAAGAAGGAAGGTTAACCACAATTAACAAATACAACTAATGCTCATTAGTTCCTGTCGGTACTTAACAAAGGCTCTCCCCACAATGACAAGGAGAGACAGGGGTGGAGATGGTCATAGGCCTACTATTTACAACATAAAGATAAGAAATGGGATGGAAATACCCCTAATACAATTAAAAGAGGGCACTGTGCGCTGGGTGGTAGGGTTAGATGGTAATGGTGACATCTATCAGAACAGTCCATTCATTATACTCTATCTTGGTGCTTCATTATCCAACCTGAGTGATGACGTCTGATCAGTGGTCGGACTGTACTGTCTAAGGTCTGTTTTAATAATCGCCTAGACGCTGGCTCACGTAGACCGTAAACTACATCCACGATCTGTTTTTGTAAACCAAAAAAACAGTTTTTGTTTTTTTAAATAAAAACACAACTAACCCCAACCCACCCAGCCACTTCGAATATCCAACCTACCCCTCAGCACACAATTTTTGTAACTAAGACTTAACGTAAATTCCAGTCAGCTACCACGCGGAATACAGGATTTCACACTCTCTTATCTATTCCGTCACATATCATATTCAGCTAGTAGATGCAGTTAAAGATGGACGAGCAAGAGAGTGAGAGAGAGAGGGAAGGAGTCCATTCTATAAGCTGCAAAACATAAGACGCCCTCTAAGTGCAAAGAAATCCACTCCAGATGTTGTAACAAATCGATAATAACAAAATCGAATCGGGGAATAATCGGCCCTCAATGACTGACGCTCAATGGGGGGGGGACTCATGGGGGTGTGGGGGGGGTGGGGGGGGGGGGGGTGGTGTACATTTTTTAATTTATTAGTGCTGATATTGTTACATCTATGCGAATTCTTAGATCTGGATGTGTGACCGTAGTTTGGCTGTGTTGACCTGATTTGGACAAGATATGGATCAAGGAGAAAAGAAGGTCGGTAGAGGCCTTTTTTCCTTGTTTGTCTAGCGCTTGTTTTAGTCAATCCGGTTGACTCACATTCTGCTCTTGCCTCAGGTCGAAGGAATAGATGGCAGCATGCTTCCTATCACCCAATTGCAATAGCTCACCAAGCTTAGGGTCAGACAAAGCTCCCGCTCCACTCTGTGGTGCCTAACTCCACGTTCAGCAAACGTTGTTTAGCAATCATTTGATATAAAGTTAGAGGTAAAGGGCATGAGAAAAAGGAATGAACAGGCAGGGAGTGGAGGTAAAGAGATGCAATAGAGAATGAGAAAAGAGAAAAAAAACTGATGGCAATACTGAGATGGACACACGTTAGAAAAAACTAGTTTTTGGGAGACAACGTGATCTTCGAAGGATGGTTTTTTTACAAGACGTTTAGTAGTGTAGTATTGGTAATAATGACAACATGTAATACGAGCGCTACTCGGGGGTGACCCTACGTCATAAGAAGAGCTAACAGATGTTATTCGCAACCCAGTTAGACACCAAGAATACGTTTTAGTGTGAAGAGCTTTGGGAATAGCCCAACTGGAATAACTGCTCAGGAATTTGTACATGACGTTTAAAGGATGTGAAGATTGGAAATACAGGAATACGTCTGGAAACTTTACATGACATTTAGTGTTTAAGAATCAGTGCTTGTGGAATACAGGAATAGCTGAGGCCATAATGATTGGGTGCCTCAGTATTGTTGAACCATAGAAATTCTTAACAGATGCATAGGTTTAGTGGTTAAGAGACGTTGGGATGTACAAGTACAGGGAATACTGTTCAGTGGAACTGTTATTAACTGATGACACGCTAAAGTGTTCAATTTGGAATAGAGGAATACTGTCACCAATTTTAACATGCAGTTATTAGGATGGTGTAAGGGATTGGAAACAAGGAATACTGGGTCGGAATATTTCTGCAATGGATTATATGTTTTTTTGAGTAACTAACCACCAGGTACTCCCACAAACCAACGCAATCGGCCAAGACTGATCTCCATTCATGGTGGAGGGTGGACAAGGCCAGAACGCCGATGTAGAGGCAAACAGAGGGACACTAAACGAAAACTGTACCCCTTCGTTGTATAATTACTGCCTTTCTAAAACCCGGACGCTGTATGTAGTTGTCGGTCAGTATAGTGTGTAATATCCATCACCGGAACTCGACAAACCGTTCATATACAGGAGCACGATGACACGAAGAGGGACCCTGGCCCGTCTTGTTTGTTATCCTCATCCGTGTCGCATCCTGTTAATGTGCTCCATGTCAGTGCTCGATATTCAGATTGTGGTTTATAAGCTCAAAATTCCGGTTATAACAAAGTTCTATGCACACAAAAGCCTATAAGTGAGCACACAGGTGTAACTGCTAGATGAGAAATTCCCAGACCCTAGGGGCCTTGTTGACAGCTCTAGCATGAAACCAAAGGAGAGACTCAGTGGCGTTTTACGCGAGCGCTGCTTAGACACCCCCCAACCCCCCCACCCCAACCCACCAGAAATGCTCTACAGGGCTTGTTTTAGGGTGCGTGTGTTTGTATGTTTGTGGATGACTTTCTCCTCCTGTCTCCGGCCGTCATCACATGAGGAATCGTCCCTCCAGTTAATCAGAGCCTAATTAGGACTCGCTTGGTTTGGAAAGAAGGAGTGGTTGTGCCTTTGAAACTCGCCCTCCCCTTGTTCTCCATAATGGCTTTTTTTACAAGCCCGTTTGAGGTTGGGAGTGGGGGGGTGGCGGTGGCGGTGGTGGCGGGGACGGCTGGCCTGCCAGTGCGGTGCATGGCGTTTCAAACAGCACTTTAAAATCGATCTGCAACTCCCAAATGACAGACCACCTCTCCGCTGTAATCAACCTGAGTGGAGGCCGACCACCGAGTCAAAAATATATGGGCCTTTATATAAATAAATAAACAACCAGATAATGAAAGAAGACTTCGTGTCGAGGTTGGGGAATGACTCTGCTTTTGTTCATGGGTGTTCAGCCTCTGTTTAGGCTTGGTTTAGAATCGGTGGAGAAAGTAGCCAATTTGGCTATATAATGTGGGAATGCTGATGTCTAACAGAGGCAACAGGGTGCGTGTAAGGAACAGGAAGAGAGAGAGAGAGTAGGTACAGGACATGAGTAGTTACATGTGCATCTTCCAAAGTAAATGTGCCAAAAGGGGTTAATTGGAGGTATGTCACTACACTGTAATAACCACTTGTGCTCGGGAACCTAAACGTGTTGTTCCTTAGGACGTTTACATTATGAGAAGGTTCCTTAGACCTGGCCAAATGACACTGATTTTCATTGACTTTCAAAGAGAACTCAGAGTTTAACAGACTGGAGTAAAAAGGAAATATGAATATGTTTTATCTAGTGTTCAGACAAGCAATTAATGAATAAATGTACATTAAATTGTGCAGATGTTTGTTCTGTGTAGAGCCCATGTACTTATTTTAACTTCAGCCAAATAAGTCATTTTAGTCGTGGTACCCAAAATTTTGGACATGACTGTAAATGTGGATACCGTCAGTACTTAAAACACCTTCCAGCCGCATGTCTGATTATAAATAGAGCACAAATATTCACATTTCATCAGATATTTAGTTAAGCACAGCGTGTGAAATGTTTAATACAAGAAATTAAATGCGGCTCTACTTTGCTTGTTCCAGTAATACATACTGTGACTTATCATGTATAGTGAGAAACTTCTTGATATGATGATGACATCTCATATTTCTTATATTTGTGCCACACTGCCCAGCTCTGCTTCAAATTTCAGGTTTTTACACCGTATTTACTAAAAAAATAAAATAAAAGAACCAAATGTGGTTCTCCTCTAGCATTACCCTAAAGAACACTTTTGCCACCTTTATTTTGAAGTGTGTGCTGTTCACTGATGATTACAGGCTTTACATTCCATCTTCTTCCTTCTGAAACGCTCTATGCCGTTGTATATGGTACGGTCTGACTTCAATTAAAGCCTCCTGTCGGGTTGATTCGAACACCAGGTCTATCTTTGGGCTTTAAAAGTGGCCCCCCAAGACGAGACAAGTATTCATTGCTGTAAAACAAGCTTCTTAGGTTTAAGAATTTTTGGACTTGTTTGGTCGGAACAGATTCCTTTAGAGCGAATATTTATCATATCAGTCTGGTCTGTGGATATTTCGCAACAAGCCTGTTGGAATGGTTTAGGAATCTACTAGGCTGACACTCTTACATAAATACAATGACCCTTATTCTGATACAGATCAAACCACCATAATCACTTTAACTTAAAATAAGTTTTAATAGACATCAGATACGAACGAAACGCTTTTAAAACGAAACGTTTGTGTATATAAACACAAACAAACTATGGATCATAATGGCCATTTTAATTTCTGGCACGTCCTTTCTTTTTTAAAGTACGAAAGGAAAAAAAGAAAACAGATGAAAAGAAAAAAGCTAATAACAATGTTGTGTAGGAGCTAATAGAAACTGTTACACTGAAAGTACAACTTACTTCTTTAGGTTAGTCCACAGCATTTCTATACATAATATATGCTGTATAATGCCTGATTTGCAATACAATTCCTATTAAGGCTTTCATTAGGAATAATAACTGATTCTGATAATAGACGGCAAAATTCAGTTATAATTCTCTCAAGAAAGACAGTCCTGCATCCCAGTGCATCTCAGCTGGAAAACAGCATTCCTTAAAACAAACATAACCAAAACAAAGAGTGGTGGCATAGACGAACCACTTTTTGTTCCCCAATAAGCCTTTGAATGGATGCTTCTTTACATAGGCTAATATGTTTTTCATATGAATGTTGTGAAGAACCCTTTTAAAGGGCATCCACATAATGTAGAAGTTCCACATTAATTAAAAAATCTTTCCTAAAATCATGCATCCGAGTCTGGAACTGTTATATTTCAGAAAGCATGTCTCTTGGTCAGTTTGAAAAACTTCTATATAAACCACTTAGAACTTTTCCTGACAGCAAATCTTTACCAATATTTCTTTTGGATTCTCACTAAGTTTAGAGAAATTGCTCAGGCAAGTGTTGTGGAAATACAGACAACACATCACTGCTTCAGCAACAACATCTCTCTGAACAGTTACATTACAAGAGAAAGAAAATTTCTTTCTTAGCTTTCATTGTAAGTTAATATACAAATATATGTCATTTTGGGTTGTTGGTGGCAGCTGACATTTTCAAAGTACATCAACTAAATGAAACACACCAAAAATGAAGACACATGGCAGCAAATCCTGAGAGCTTGAAACCCTCTTTCTTTTTAAAAAGTAAATTTAATTGCAGTTGTAAACTGACGGCTTTCCATTACAGTATGAGCAATAGAAAGCCTAATAAAAAATTCTGGATCGTCCACAGACACCTCCTATACCCTCAACACAACTGATCAACTTTTACCTAACGATACAGACTCTGGTGATAAGCATGATGAAGGAACTTAGAGAAACTTTGAGGAACTTTGCTTCTGAGAATCCAAAATTATCATTCCCATGCCCTTTACACATCCCTGGATTACATACAGCATCAGCATGCTACAATTGTAATGACATCATTTTGTACATGTTGCCTTTCTGACTAGACTTTTAATCAATACTCAGTACTAGATATGATTTCCTACCACACTTACTAAACACCCAGGGAAGTCATTACACACAGTTAATAAACTAGTAATAATAATTATAATTTTTTTCTTGTAAATGACTTTTTCATTCAGATCTCATTTAGATGTAGAAATGTAGAAATAAACACGACTTAAGCAACACATTGTGTATCCAACCTATATAAACAGCTGAATATAATTGAAAGCATGAAATATATTAATTTCTTAAACAAATAAATATTTTTATTCGTTCAGGCAGACAGCCAACAGTTTGCAAGAGTGGCTGGAGAACATATGGCTGCACAGCATGATGCATTTATAGGCAACATGTTTTGCAGCTCATCAGAGAAAAAAGAATAGCATCATGTGGTCATCTGATTAAACGATAAAAAGTGCACATCAAAGCAGCATGCAATACGAAGGTTATATTCTTAACGTTCATCTAAGATTGATTTGAGTATATTTTGTTTTGATGCAGCTCAGTTAACAGAGGTGTGAGAAACAAAAACAAAACAACCACACTTTATCTGTGATTGATTATTGTGCCTTTCCTGAAACAATCAATAAAGATCTTTGAGTGGAAGCAATGTACACATTTCTGCTTAAACTGACCTCCGTCCTTAAAACCCTTGAGTTTGTAGTGTAATTCCTTATTAGGATTACAGTGTAGATACCAATAACCTTTTACAATTTGGGAGGAAAAGTTTAGAGAGTATACAGACATCAAATGTTTGTTTTTGACCAGGATATTACACATACTTTGGAGCTAGCACCAGACTGCCAAAAGTCATTTAATTATTACAGTTTTGTTCAATTTTTATTTAAGTTACAAAGATAAACATCAAAATTTTGTTTTATTTTAAACTTAAGGTAAAAATCTGTGTAAACACCTGCTGATGTACTTTGTAGATGGTTTATTCATGTTTTTATATGAAGACTTTAATTATGGCACTGGTTTGAGCACTTCCTTATTGTTTAGGTGTAATTAACACGGTTTGGCTTTAGCTTAATGGTTTAGTTAGTTTCATTTCTGTTAATAAATGAACTGTTTGCCGTTTCAAGTGTGAGAATTTACAGCACAAAATTATTAAAATCAAATCGTTAAATAAAAACAATCTTGCTTGATTTGTGTAGATTTTCCCTACCACACTGGACATCTCTGTAGTCGTATGCAAGAAGTTGGTTTCTGCCCCAAAACAAGATTAACGTCGGGTTTAAAATAGTTTAAATCGCTTTTTAAAACTATCTACAAAGCTCGAATGAAAATAAAATAAATTGGAGAAAAATAAGCAACAAAGCTTTACACATAATCCACTGCCAGAGCTCGCTCAGTCCTGCGGCTCCCACTCTTAATTATTCCCTCATACAAATGAAGAACACACAGCATCTGTTCCGCTTACAAGGCTCTCATTATCAGTTCCGACGATGGACGGGTGTCTTAGCGTTTTCCATCAAGACAAATCTCAGATTAGTGATAAACTAAAACCCCCATTCAAAACAAACAAATAAATCAGAGAATTATGAAACAGGGAAAAGGTGAAATGGTCTGTGCTAACGCTGCAGGGTCATGTGGGCAGCATGGCTCCCTGGAGGGAAGCTACTTGCTTTGAACGTAAAACCTTGGAAACGTGTTTTTCGCCTGAGCATGGAGGGAAAGCCTCACTGAAGACCCCCAACCCCCTACTCACTCTCTCTATCCTTCACACACACACATTCACAAACACATCCATCCAAAAGGGTGGGTCGTGGGGAGGGGGGTCGGGGTGCCGAGGAAATGGGCTCGGATGCCCTGGAAGTGATTCTTTCGCCCCAAAACACAAGGTAAAGTGAGTGAGAGAGAGAGAGAGAGAGAGAGAGAGAGAGAGAGAGAGAGAGAGAGAGAGAGAGAGAGAGAGAGAGAGATGAACACGTGTGAGACTCCCCTCTCTCTCTCACCACCAGCATCTCCACCACCTCTAAGACCTAAGACTTGCGTGCAAACTGATCAAACAATTTCTTCATGCAACTCTATAAACATTTTATCCCTCTGTGTTGTTGCAATCGTTTTCCTGTTTGTTTTCTATAAGCCCATGACATCTGTTGCCAGGTGTTTGATAAATTTTGCAGGGCAGATGCATTGATTTTCTGTGGGGGGGAAATATAGTTTTTATAGTCTTCATATTATAATCATATGTAATACACGGTTTATAAATGCTGTATTAAATTATACTGAATTATTCACTGTTTAATGCAATAAAATAGCGCCTGGTTGCTTTTACTTAATAAAAATAAATTACTTTTGTGATAATAACGTGAAAAACGCCCCAAACAATATCTAAACGTTTTGAATAAAATGAAGCTTTTTGGGCACAACTGCCCTCCGGCGAAATAACAGTAGCAACTACTCGGACCTGCATATCTGAATCTAGCCTTAATATATCACAGTTCTTCGATATTCACTGATAGATAACTGCCAGGGTAAACTGAATTAGCCCTGTTAACCTCAGATAAATAGTGCTGATAGTCTACACGTGAGAAACTGCGGACACATGAATCGCCACAGAGAAATTCCTTTTTCTGTATTTCTCTCTCTCTGTTTTCATTAAATATATTTACAGTTAGACACTGAAGAGCCCGGAGCCCCCAAATCCGAGTTTAAGCAGCCCGGACTCATCTGTAACTATGCACGCTATTCATCATTTATAACGCATTGTAAACGAGCACGCAAAAAAAGACTAGAAAAAACTTGCAGTTTACCAGCGCCAGTGAAAAAGTTTGTGAAAGTGGCTCTGACGTCACACTCCCACAATGCTCGCGCCCCATAACTCTGGCGCTGCAGCCTGAGAAGAGCGAGCCACTCAGGCCCCGCAAAAAAGCAGCAAAAAATTACAGAAAAATAATTAGAAAAAAATTAACTAAAAGATACACCGGGAGGAGAAGGAGCAGAGCGGGAACGGCGGCGTGGGCTCTCCCACGGTAGGTTTGCGCTTCGCTTGCTGATGGAATGTTACCGGAGCTTTTCCTTGCGAAATTGACTAATGCGGTGCTGCTGGAAAGTTTTTTGCTGGGTAACTGCTCGCTCGCTTTTTTTGCAACCCCTCCTGAATGTGTCTGCACGTTCCGCTGAGTGCACGTTTGTGTTTTAAAGTTATTCGCTCGTTATAAACCGCGTTCAGATAACGAACACGACGGATCACGTCGATGATCGATGCGAGGCGGTTTTTTTAATCGCGAGCCCCGGTGTTGTTATTCCCCCCTTTTCGGACCGATTCGACGTCATTTCGTTTCGTTTATTTGGCTAGAAGTCGTTGAAGCTGCGGACATTTAAATGTTTATGGTCGCGCGAGCCGCCTCGACTTTTCAGAGAGAGGAAAAGTTGTGCGGTAAATATGTCGGTTTAAGTGGGGAATTAAGCGGCGGGGCTCAACGCTTTTCGGTTCTGCCGTCGTTGCTGCTCACACCGACTGATGTTCGACGTGACTCCGGACTCGAGTGCAGCAGTTTTGGTATTTTTCCTGTCAGTTTTTCTGAAAAGTTGGTCGAGGAGAGGAGCACGAGCTCTGTCGAGGAGAGTCGCGAGCCGCCGCGTGAAACGTCACTTTTTTGGTTGTTTGTTTGTGTTTTCTTCGTTTGTTCGCCTCCATTCGGGCCGGTAATCTCCCGTGTCACTCTATGAATAGTTCGGGGTTGATAGAGGCTCTAAATATAAGACTGTTTTCGCCGTTTCGCTCGACTCGTCTGCCTGCCGAGGAAGACTTTCTCCGCGCTGCTCTGCCTTCTGTCTGTCTGTCTGTCTGTCTGTTTGTTCGCCTCACGTCGGACGTTGGTGGCCGGATTGTGAGGCTTCGGCACTTTTGGTAGTTTTGTTGATAGTGAGAGTTTGTTGGCGTGTACTGCCGTGTGTGTGTTTGCTGGTGCGTGTTTGTGTGTGCCCCTAAACGGGGTAACGTCAGAAATTGTGGGGGGTGGGTTTGCCTCACATGTAGGAGATTAGCTCATTTCATATTCACTTGTTTTTGCTTACTGTTCTCGCTGTTTTGTGACTTTAGTTGGTTGTAACCGAGCTCAGTTAACTGAAGTCACACGCTTTGGAAAGAAACCTTTCAGAACCAGTCATTTTCTAAGCACTAAAATGCATGCACTAAAAATATAGGTAAAGTTTTTTTTTTAGCCCCTTCTTGTCTTTTTAAATGTGCCCCCTATGAATATAGAGACTGTAGACTGTCCTCAACTGCAAATCACAAAACTCCAGACATCCATTTTTATTCCTTCATTCGTTGCACAGTGTAGAGCTATACGGCAGTTATGTATGTTGTTATGAGCACGCTTAACTCAATCCTTAGATGTTGATTCTGTTACAGCTTTATTTGCACTTGTGTGTCAGGACACCTGTAACTGTGCGTCCATGTGCTCTGGCGCCGTCCACATGAGGGTGAAAGGGGGGTGGGGTTTCATCATTCTGAAGTCTTGTCTCTTTTTGGCTAAGGTTGAATTGAGGAGAAGTTGAGGAAACACTACACTTGTGTTGTCTTCTTCTAGTGACTACAAGGAAGCAGGTTTATGAGGGGGTTGGAAAGCAGCGTTGAGCTGTAAGCGTTGGAGTGTGAGCTTGTGGCTCTGTCACAAGCGTGCTCCAGCGAGGCCCCCACTTCCACTGCCTCGAGCTACATAATAAGGAAATGGAAGTGAGATCGTCACGAGACGGTGCTTTTGTTATTGACATTGCTCTGTCTTTGCAAGTTGAAGCGTATATTTTGGCGGGTGAAACGTTACAGTGTGCAGCATGGATAGCAGACTTTGTTAACATAGCATTAAGCTGTCTTCGTAGCTGAAGATGCGCTTAACCAGCAAAATCTCGAAATACAGCGATATGTTTTTATCATAGCTGTCGGAAAGAATTTAATTGGTTTACTGGAGGAGCAGAGTTGTGAATTCAGTTGGTGATGCTTGACTGTGGCTGCGATATCTACCTTGTTCTCCCCTTGCAACTGGTTATCAAAATAAGCAACATGAACTTTTCCAAGTCCAGTTTTCCGCATCTTAATCTTTTTCTGATCTGTGCCACCTGAAATGCTTTACGCTGTCTTGCAGCACGTTTGAGAGTTGCACACTTAAAAAGTAAAGATGTGAAAAAGGGTAATGCCACAGAAGAACCAACCTTGGTTCACATAAAGGACCATTTTTTGGACATGCAGGCGTAGAGTCTTTTTTAAATTTTAAGGAACAGCCACATAATGTTAAAGTTCTCTACCAGTTTTTTCCTAGTACTGTACATCCAAGCCAAGGACCTTTAAGGAGTCTTTATTTCTAAAAGCGTAGATGTGGGTGGGGTTATTCTGTCCCAACAAAAACCTCCCAGAACTTTTCATACTACATCTGTCCATGTGCTCTCTGAAAAGGCAGCACATTACATGCCTGATTCAGTGTGTATATGTGTGAGGGAGAGTGAGAGACCAAGCAAGAGAGAGAGAGGTTGCGTCGAGGGGGGGTTTTCTCTTCTCAAAGCGTTCCACAATCCTGTGGCTCCTCGGTGGGAAGCAGGCTGATTATCATGAGAAAAGAGCATCAGAGGGGTTAATGGGTAGAACAGGCTCCAGAGGACGCAAGTGCTAGTTAATAACCCAACACGGAATAAGGAAGAATCTTCATAAGAGTCCCCACATCACTGGTTTACAGCTGGAAGGAGTGAAGATGCTGAGGGAAGTGCTAGATGAACTTAGAAATGGCTAGACGTGGTTAGAGTAGCTCAGTCTCGTACTTAAGTAAAAGTATTGCTAGCTGGTGAAATAAAGTAAAGGAAAATTGCATATGAAAATCAAAGAACTTATTATGTCCTGAGAAACTTAGAGAACGGCTGTGGAACTTCCAGTGTCTGTCAGCCAAAGAGATGACATTTACTATGTGCTATTCTTCTCTTTAGCAAATCAGTATATGTGCTGCCATCAATCTAATGTTGAAAGTAAACTTTAAAAAAGAGTTAGTAACAAAATGTGAAAGACTAAAATGTAATGTGTAATGTAGATTGATATTCTCAAAAGAGACTTGTTACAATTTAAAAATATCAAGAAAGTAAGACAAATTGCAACTAAGTAAGTATTTTAAGTCGCATGGCTTAAGTAGTGGTGTAACAATACATAGATTTTATGATCCATTAGGACTGAACAATTGATCATTTTTATTTTGAAATTGCAGTTTGAAAAAGTACAGATTTCAAGATTACAAGAACTGCAATTTTAGTTATATACCACATTGTTAATGCTGTCTTAATGTCTTTTAATTGGGTATGTTAAACCTGATAATGCGGAGGTTATGAACTGGCAGTCTGGCACAACTACATTCAGCATTCACATCATGTTTGAAAAGTGGATGTGCAGGCCACATCTAGCAAAAAAGTTTGGTTGCTAAACTTTCTTAAATATCCATATTTGGAATACTGCAAGCTTTTGTTACATAAGTAAAAATGTTTGTATTTGACTGCTTACCTAATATATAGTATATAAGCCATCGAAGACAAATAAAGTAAAATAAATTTAAATGCATACAAGTAATTTAGGTGCATTTCTGTAATTTTCGTTTGTCTCTTTATGAAATATCGAAAAGTGCTTTAAAATAACGGTGGAAATCTTTCCAATTTAGGTCAGTTTTTCTGATATCATACTTGCTCTGCATCATCAAATAAAGCTGTATGTGATTGATAGCATGTGTTGTCTTATTAACTTAATTGGCAAAAACAAACAAACAGAAAAAAAACCCAAAACAAATATGTTCATATAGTAAAATTCTTGTAAATATGAAGAATATGGGAGTCTGAAAAAGGTGCCAGCGCTTGGCTATTTGGCTCTGGCTGCATGTGTTTATGTATATGTGTGCACGTGCGGTCACCCAGCACATGTGTTTGTGTGTGTATGTATTTCACTTCATATCGGAACAAGGCAGCGGGGAGTATTTATTTGGCTTAGTCCAGTGTTGCAGCGTTTTCATGAACAGTAGCAGTGAAGACTGTTGAACCCTGTGGGTGCCCTGGTCACCCAGTCACCCCATAAAAGAGAGGGAAAAAAAGTAGAGGGAGGAGAGAAAGGGAGAGATAAAATCAGGCCAAGTTCACAAGGCCATTATAACTCTCCCCAGTGCCAGCATTTTTACATTTATCAGAAATAACAATGTTTATTTGAATAAAGTTTCAGGGTCAGAAAGTTAACCAACAAACATTAGGCATCTAAGCTCCTGATTCTTAATGAATATCTTGATTAATTACCATTAAAATTTAAATTAAAATTAAAAGATCAACTGAATGACATCATCCTTTTTTCATGTATTTTATATAGATACATAGATAATTAAAACACTGGAAATAAATGCAGAAGCAGCACTTTTTTCAGCCTTGTCTTCCATTAGTGTTTGATACGCTTTCTAATTAAGCTTTAAAATCATAGTCTCAGAGCAGCAGAGGAAACGAGGAGGATCAGACTTTTATGAGGGAGAGTGGACCATTGGCTCCGGAGTGGTGTATAAACACTAATGGCTGCAATGGCAAAGCCGAACCTAATGAACCTTCCTATTGGGAGGGGACGCATCCTGAAGCAGCGCGAGCTGATCTTGGCAGTGGCTCTCTTCAAGCCAACGGATACGATTAGAGATCAGAGGATCGATTTGAAACTCCTAAAAATGTAGGTTGCCCAAAGGTTCTTGGATTGAGCATACGGTTCTAGGGAAAACCTTTACTTGATCTGGTAGTTGTACAGTATGCAGAGCTTCTCTGAAACTTAAAACGGTTCTTCACTTTTGCACATCTTATTTAAATTTGTTATTTAAAGAACCATGCACTAAAGGTTCATTAAGTAACCAAAAGTGGTTCTTCTGTGGCATTACTTGAAATATAGAAGGATATAACCTCTAAGACATCGCTACACCATTTTAGTTGTGCTGGGAAGTTCCTGACCAAACTTGTTGATGAATCAAGACTTTCACATGAACCAATAAACATTCTAGTGAAATTAACGTAAGCCAAGCTTTAAATATCATCAGTAAATCGCAACTGTGTAATCAGAATTTGTGATTGTGTCTATTCAATACAGCCCACATTCTGGCACAGGTAATTTACCCTCATAAACACTTGCTCACCAAAGCCACAGCTTTGATTCAGGACATGCAATACATGTGTGCCCGGAACTTTTCTAGCTTTTCTTTGCACTTATTAGGTCACGCATACATAACATTCATGCAGTCTTTTTTTCCCTCTCGCTGGCACACATTCTGACTCCCCGTGCAGTATGCGGTGTTCTGAGGTAGTAGGAAGATGCTACATGCTTTGAAGCGCCTGTTGCCACTGTTCCTGAGTTTAAGCACTGCTTCTGAAACCGGTATGTAGCTGTGGCTTTTCAGAACTGAGCTCCATCCATCAAGGAGAGCCCACTGCTTACACTGCGCAAAGCCGCAGCCCTCTGGTTCTGTCCTCACTCCCTTTCACTCCCTTCTCTTCCATCCTTCCATCCACCACTCTCTGTGTTCTGCTCTTTCTGTATCAGTGGTTTCAGGTTTGCTGGTAGCTCTTCTGCACAAGTTGTATCTCTGTGTAATATGCCTGTGGATTAAGCTTTGATGTAGTGTAATAATGTACCTCAAGCTTTAAAAAGAAATTACTTTTTTAGTGGCATTGTGTTGCCTCATATTTGGACTTGGAGTGAACAATATACACTGAGACCAGTCTAGATTTCTACCGCATGCTGCATTAATTTAGGAGACACAACATGGTTTTATATATATCTTATCATATATATATATGTATAATGACAATATAACTTCATACTAGGGCTGTACCTAACTAAGAATTTTGTCGGTCGAATCGGATTCGCCTGTCCTGGCCGATGATTCGACTATTCGTTCGTGTTTTTTTCTCCATGTACATTATCTAGTAATCAGTAAATCAATTTCCATACGTTTTAGATCTAATGTCCTCTAATGTCATTTAGATAGTCAGCAGAGTCACAGGAACATATTTCTAAACTAAAAGAGACGATGATGATCGATCTGAACTGGAGCCTGATTTAATTACAGGATATTGCGCCGGGCAGCAGCGTGTATTTATGCTAAACATTAGCGCTTATAGCTTACAGTCTTTCAATTTCACTTTTAACAGCTTCTTCAGTAGGAGGACCCCTCGTCTTTTATCTCTCATAAATTGCTAAACTGCAAAATAAAACCAAATTAGTCAATATTTTACTGATTTATAGGGTATAATTACCTGCGCTGGAATAATTATTTCTCGTTTGTCGGCTGGCATATTAAGTGACTGTACATATCTTTAAGTAAAAATAATCTTAGCTGTAGATGAATAAATATAAATATCTGTAATTTAGGTTCTAAAATAATGGAATTAAAACATCTTCGGTCCGTTTTTCCTTCACCGCAGACTTCACCGCCATTATGTCTAAAACGATGGTCAGCTCACTCGTTTGAAGCAGTGTTCGATGTATGACTAAATGAAGAGCAGAGTTAGGTTTCGTTTGTTTGGATTCTCTTCTTCGAAAGCTCCTCCAGACTGCAGGCTTTTTCTGAGACATCATTCCCCCTGTGTTTCTCAGCTTCACAGCTTTAGCTTCCTTCAGCGGTGAACCGTCAGCGCACGTTGTCATGTGGATTTTTTTTTTAAAAGCATGTATCATAGCCCAACTAGAACTTAAATATATATTTTTTATTCCCATTTTAATAATTATTAAAATGTCTTTTTACATCCTTAAAGTTCTTGTTCATTTTAGTAAGCTTTAGTCTGTTTTACAAAGAAAAAAAAGGTCACTTTTGTCAGTCGACTTGAAGGTTCTCATTCGACTTAAAAGGTCTCCGACTGACAATTCAACTCGTCGACTTCTAGAGGGCAGCCCTTCTTCATATAAAGGAAACTTTGTTTATAGTAGTCTGTCAGTTCTGTCTTTGTAATCCAGCATATCGAAAAAAACATCTTTGTGTAATTTATGTATTTAGCAGGAGGAATTCTTTTGAAAAATTTGACTAGTTGACATATGCTTTAAATATTATTTACCGTTTGAACTTAAAGTACTTACCTGAATAATGAATTTTGAGTTAATTGAACTTTAAATAAATAAGTTAAAAGAATGGATGGAATGGATATCATTGTCCTTTTACCTTGCTTGTAGAAACTCAAACGTTCAAGTCAGTTAATTTAATTTTTAAATAAAAACATAAAATCAATGTTTTTGCTGGTAATCAAACAGATAAAAGTCAGAATTGCTAGCATGAATCTGCTGACATCAAAGTGAAAGCAAATATAAGTGTGATTCCACACTTGGTCTTGAAAATGTGATTAAAATTAGTGCATTTTTTGTATAATACATTTTAAACAAATAGTACCTTAAAATAAGAACAATAACTCCTGACTTCCACATGGTTAAAATGAGATGCCAACTTAATACAGTAACCAATTACGTGGCTTTTTTTGAGTCAATTCAACTTAAGGACACAGCACTTCAGCGACTCAGGTAAAAAGTTCTCCTAATATTTTAGTTTTGTTTCTTAGTAAAGTGAATGAAATATATGTATATGTATATTTTTCCACTCAATTTCGCAACTAGCCAGAAGGATATAGTATATATAAGAATAGTAGCATGGTTACATATGGTGCAGCTGACTAATATTTTTCCTAACTGGAGGTGATTGTGAGTTCAAAACCCAACAAATCCAAAGGCGTCCATGTCTAGAAACCCAAGTAGATAAGATGTCTGATGGCACTGTGTGATGGAAAGAGTCCCAGCTGGAGGGGAAATATAGCAAAAAACACTCATTTAATTTTGTTTAACTAACTGAGATGCAGAACTAGGCTGAATGGTCAGAAATACATTAGTGATATGTTTACAGATACAGACAGCATTTCACAGTGCAGCACTCGTGAAACATTTCTTATCCTCTTTTACAGCAGGTAGGAGGTTAACATGAGCTGAATTCTGAATCATTTCAGCATCTGTTTATCATTCCATGGGGGAAAAAAAGTTGTAGAACGAGCTGAAATAGGAGAACAGAGACAAGGCAATTTTAAAACTAAACCGCTCTAAATGAGTAGCTTGATACTTACAGGAAAACAGTCATATTCTGAGAATGTGAGCGGACCTCTGGTGCCACCTTATGAGTCAGCAAAGGAGAAGAAAGTGGAAGAAGAGTTGGACAGAGCAAGAGACAGGCAGGGATGCGGATAAACGCAGCGGTTACTACAACCACAGAATAATTTGTGAGTCATTGAAAGAGCAGCAATGATTTCTGATGACACATTTTAACTTCCTTTATAAATCATTTGTTTCATAGGTATGAGCAGAGGTCCAAATGACTCCTTATGGCAGAGAAAAATTGTGGAAAAAGCTGAAGAAAAGAGTTAACCTCTCCATTTTGCAGGAAAAATGTCTCCGTTTCACGTTTAACGTTTAAGTCCCGTCATGCACAGGATGCTCTTAAATAGACCTAATTGAAGGTGCACCCACATATATGGCTTTTGGATACATTTCTCAGTTTATGGGAACATACTGAGAAGGAAAGTGGTTTAATGGAAGAGAATTCCTATTAGTGAGAGCAGACAATGGATCTCATTCACCCGTCGTGTGTATGCACAGGTCGTAAATTGTGCGTAAGAAGGATTTCAGGACTTTTTGCCGTTGATCTGCTCTTTCTTACTTTGGATTTGTTTTCTACTGGGAGAGCTTGGGAGCGTGTGACGGCATGCAGACAAGCGCTTTTAAACCATATAAAGACTTAGGCTGATAACTAAACGCCTAATTAATGCTTCAGAATTAAGATGAATATATATTTCGGATGTGATGATAATATGTTTTAGATCTTAAAATGTCTTGATTCTACAGAGTAATAATTTTACACTACGCAGACTGCTTTATCTCAGAAAGAAAGAGAACGGTGTACTTATTAAACAGTACAAATGCACTATAAACAATGCACAAATAGATAGTATGCCCCACATGCAGATCAGTGGCAGTGGTTTCTAATTAGGGAAGGCAAATATGGGACCCTTTGAAGAAGGAGATTTTTTTCATTGAAACCCACTAAAACTCAGTGCTCATTAATTGGTGTTCAGCACTCATTTTCTCTAGGCCGAATTGCGATTCTGTTCTGAGGTCATTTGGAAAACATTCTTAAACTGTTAATTATAATTATTCATTAATTATTAAAGTCAAGCCATTAACCAATTATTTTAGAGGTTAATTGAAAACTTCATTTTAAAAAAGACAAAAAAATAAAAATAGACACAACTAAACAATAACAAGCCATAGTTATCCATTTAAACAATGGGGTAGACAGATGTAAAACACATTGGAATGAAACTTGTGACTAACATTAAGAATTGTAGATTTGCCAGAATTAAAGAAACTTGTTTATTATACATGCATTTGTACTTACAACAAACAAGCATGCTTCATTACCAAATAGCAATTAGACATTGCTGTTCCTCAGTGAGTCCTCCATGTTCATTTGTTCTTTATCATTTCAGTCAAATGGAGACATAATACACAGCAGCGAAGGTATACAATCCCGGTGACCCACCATGTCTTTGAATGTTGAGTTTTCTAAATAAGCTATTCCAAGTAAAGAATGAACTTGTGGTGTCCTGTCTGTTAGGTAAGACAATATTGTATCAACATATGGATGATAAGTATCAATATTTTAAAGTACACATATAATGACAGCATTAATCAGTTTGGCTGTTTGAAGACCCCATTTTGCTGCAATAAAAATGATTGAATTGAGACGAACAGATAAAACTGATACTGACAGAGTTTTTTTGCATTTGAAAAAAGATAACATCACAGTACAGTGCAGTATTTGTTACTGCAGTATTGAACACGTTACAACATTTTAAGAATTGCAGTTCTGCAGATCGTATCATGATTTATGTACCAAAATATATATGGGGGTTTGATGATTTCCATCCTAAATGGAAACGAACACCGGATCCTTTTCAAATTCCATCCACGCAAATTCTACTTTTTTTATGAAGTATTTTGTAGTCGTCATCGCAGTCAGATTTTTTTTTTTCGTATTTCAATAACCCATGAAAGAACCCATCAAGAAACTGAACTTATAAATTTTTAGTTTGAGGAAACAGCTTTAACCGATTCATCATGACAGCCCTAATTGGTTATGAGTCACATGTCAGGCTACTCATTCTTGGGGGATTTCTCCAAGAACGAAAAGGGGAGGACTGAAGATGACTGAGTGAAATTACCTTGCTTAGGCTGAAACCTGAATCTAGAGGATGAGAGAGTTCTGTAAAACACAAGAGACAAACAGCACACACTCACACGGATACTCCCCAGCAGCCCTCTGATGCCACACACACACACACACACACGCACTCAGAGAACACATTGCATTAGTAGACTTTATAACAGCGCTGTGGTCTGCGCCCTCTTAAAAAGGGAGCTGTTAAAGAGTTCTTAATGACACTGTGGCATTCTAGACGCAACCATTTAAAGATTAAAAAACTCTTTTTCTTGCCGAGTGGCTCCTCGGGGCCATGCTTTTAAATCCTGGGTGTCCACGGCCCTTCACGGTTTTATGCACCCGATTCAGCTTGTGAATTACCCAATATAAACCAGGTTGATAGTGTTTTTTGTGAGGATGCAACCATTGAGGTTCACATGCAGTATTTCAGCTCATATAGCCAAATGCATGTACAGGGGTATAAATGTCTCTTGGAAAAACCAAATTTCAGTTTTGTGGGAAACTTTGGGCTTTGTGAGAATTCGTTATTGACATCTATAAGAATAAGAAAGGTGAGAGAACGAAATCAAGTTAGAAATTAGTATCTGTGTTAATCAACAAACCATATTGTCTGGTCCTCCTGAAGTTGGTGGTCTGAGGTTTGCTAAGAGTGAACTCTGGTATGATCCTGTGTGTGTGAGGATGCTGTCCGCTTTGCCGCACATGGGGTTACTTGTTTTGTTTTTTTGTTTTTTATTGGCGTGACTTCTTCGACTTAACACTTGCTTTTTCAGGTCTTTTATGTTTGAGGAGAAAGTATATTTGTGGGAATAATTTTGCCACTTCAGTGTAAACGGACAAAGTCAGTGTCTACTGTTTTACAAATAAGGGATCTAAAAATTAGTCCACAGTTTTAATGGACTGTTTGTGTGTGACAGAAAACTAGTGATAAGAAACCCTAACGCCTGGTCCTGGATCCTGACCTGGATAAGTGTGTAAAACACTATTCTGCTGTTCTTTTTAAATCAAAACCATGCTAGAAAATAAACGAGGGAGACCAGATTATTGACCTCTGAATGTTGGTGTTGGTGAAGACTTTTAAGAGTACCTCGGATGGCAAAGAAAACAAACAAATGGTTCCTTCGACCTGATCAAGCCTCACCTCTCACTTGCAAGCTCAGATACCCAAAGTGATCCTCTTATTTTGGACATATGAGAAGAACTAATTCCCTCGAAACGTTATGCTTGGAACAGTTCAGGGTAAAAGAGGAAGAGGACAATCAGAGCAATCATGAAGAAGCCATTAAGAAGCCTGAAGACCCAAACAGAAGAGCGGGATATTCTGGGGAAACATTGCCCATATGGTCACAAGTATTCGGAATTAAGTTGACGGCACTTAGTAATAACAACAGAAGCTTTAGAGTCGTGGTCAGCAACGTACCTCAGTGAGATTGTCCCTCTTACCACGTTAAGTTCCAGCCCAAACCAACAACACCTGCTTCAGTGTATTTTCAGAGGATCTTTACCAGCTGGATGAGGTGTTTTTGAGATTTGTGAGTTTGGGATTGGAAATGAACTCATGAAGTAAATGTCTAGCAGGAGTATGGGTGACCTCTGTCTTATATTTGTAGGATTTGTAAAGAGCTATCAGGGAAAGGTACGCTGAGGTATTAACCCTTCGATGTAGTGACCATCACTAGCAATAACAGACAATGACGAGCATGTTGTAGTTTGGTCTTGTTTTTTTATTCATAACTCATAGAAAAAAATGAAATGATGATATTGTCATTAATGTACAGTCTCTACATTAAATTGTTAATTGATGTTTGTGCACATAAGTAGCAGAGAATTTAGGTTATGCTTTGATTCTGATGAAAAGTTACAGGTGCTAAAAAGTTATTGTGTAAAAAAGTTATTGTCTTGTTTTTGTAATTTGGTCACAACAGTCAGAACAGAAGAACAAACTACTAAGTACAGAATGCAGATCACACATAAATTGACTTCACTGGAATGCCCAATGTGATTAAATATAGAATTATATAATGAAGTCAGTTACGCTTAAAAGGTATATCAAAATGAAGGGTTAGGAGTTACAGAGGTACTTCTTCTGAGCCGATCCTGATATTGGTATTTTCCATGTCTGCATCTGCCAATACCTGCGCCAAAAGAGACATTTTAGATGTCTTGCTTGTAAGCGCAATTATGAGTAGTATAATCTCAGGGCCAGATGTCTTGTTCCGCAAGGACATATGGTTACCAGAAGGTTTCACTATGGAACCGATTGAAGGGATCTCTTTGGCTGCCATGACCATTATTACTGGTCTATCAGCAAAATGTTATGCCTAACCTCACACTAGCCCAGATAACCCTGTAGCAGGTGATGTGAGCCAGCTAGCAAGCATTTTAGCAGTCACAAGACGTTAACAAATATGGTTAGATATTTAGATGCATGTAAAATTATTTAAGTGTTCCTTTATTCATTTTAAGGTTCATTTGATCGAGTTGGCAAAAAAGGTTTGTCAGTGGGCTTAAAAGCTATTAGTGATTCATATTGGTGATGCTGTGTTTGTGTTATGGCCAACTAGTTATGCATTGTAGAGTCATTATCTAATGGCAGTATCTCCTGATTCAGGCGATGCAACATCCCAAACACAGTTCGAGGCTCTGCAGGAATACAGTATTTGTCTATGATTTCCATCATTTTGAAAAGTGAATAAAAGACAACAGTAGTTTTGGTGATCATTTTGTAATTAGCTAAATTGTTCTTGATGTTTTGATCAGAATTATTATTATTATCAGAATCACTTAATTCCACCTAGTATGTCACACGTCACTGGAGTACCAAACTCAACAGACAAGCACAATGACGGTTGACAGGTATTTAACTGAAGCACAAATAAAATTAAATAAAATCAATGACTAAATAAATTAAATAAAATAGTGGGTAAAGATAAAGGGAAATAGAGCCCTGGAGAAGAGCTAAAGACATGTATGAATGTCTGAACATATGCAGGTGTGACTAGAGAGTCTGAATAGGGTACAATAAAATACACTATTATATACAAAATGTTACAAAATAGAAGAAATATTGACATCCAATAAAAAAAGCTGTTGGTTGGTTTAGGTTAAAGTGTGACGTATCCACCAAGGTTAATTTATTTGAATTTCATAAAATTTTGTTTTCTGTTACAAAATCATTTTTTTCTACTGGGTAAATGTGGCATATGGATTTTACTTTTTGAGGATGTGTTTTCTACACTGTTAAATCTGCAATCTGGGTTTCTGTCCTTTTTCTGTATTTAAAACCATTTAAAAATCAATAAAAAATTAAACAAAACAAGACTGCATGCAAAAACATGTGGCGCATAATTAATATTAACATGCCTTTGTTATTGCTGGTGAGATGAGCAGATTTACCACCAACAAACTAATAGCACACAGTTTTATCAGTATTCTAGCTGGCATTACAGTTAGTGCACATTACAGTGTTTAGTGTAGAGAGCCATGCAGAGTTATTCACACAGCAGGTCTACCGTGTATGAATGAATGAGTGAGTGTGGGCTGATCTCATTAATACATGCTCTCTCTTTCTCTTTATTTCTCTTAATTTTTCTTTCTACACATCTACAGATGACCATGCCTTACTATCTGTCTTTTTCTGTGATATCTATTTTGATTATACAAAGCTATATAGCAGAACCTGCCACAAACTTGTTAACATGACTACAGGTCAGTACGGTCAATTTACGTCTGATACTCGTGGCGTGCCTTCTGTATCTCTTTCTCTCGTCAGTGTCTCATCTTACTCTCCTCACTTTCCCCTTTCCCTCTCTCACTCTCTCCCTCTTCTCTCCTTTCCCCCCCTCCATCCGTACTCTCAGATTAACCACAGCTCACCCAAGTGGCAGCAGCGTGGAATCGTAGAACAGAAGATATATGCGCTCCCCCCCCCACCAGAGGACAAGAGAGAAGGAGGGACAAAAAAGGGAGGGAGTAGAGGGAAGGGAAAGAATAAGAAAAGAGAGAAGGACAAGCCCCAGTGTTAACAAATGGTCTCTCTTTCTTTCTTCCTCTCCCTCTCTCTGTCCCTTTCTTCTTCACAAAGTCCGGAACAACAACAACAGGAGGGGTGGGGGTGGGGGTGGGGGGGTGGTGAGGGGTAAAAAGAGAAAGAGAGAGAGAGAGAAATGAAAGTGGAGAGAGGACTGTGGCTCTCTTTCTGTGTGCCCTCCAGTGCCAGTGTGAAGTTTTCAGTTTGATTGAAGGGCCCTTTTCTCTGCTGTGTGGTGTGAAAGCTGTCCTAATTGAATGATAAAGTGGCCCGAGATGGAGTCCAGTGAATAGGCAACAATGCGCAGCCTGTGTGTGGTAGAGGGGTTTTTTGGTTCTTGTCCAGGCTTTTCTGCCCCTCTCTCTCTCTCTCTCTCTCTGTCTGTCTCTCTCTCTCTTTATATCTCTCCCCCTTTCCCCCTCTCTCTCCCTCCCCGCAAGAGGGGAGGCCTATTATCAAACTCTGCTGGATTTGATCACGTGACTCCTCCCCCCCTGCTCTACCACCACTCCCCTCCCTAATCTGGATGGACCAATCAGGAACCCACAATGCCAGTTCTCACCAACCATGTGGTTGAATGGCCTCATTTAGCAAGTGGCTGACACTCTCTCTCTCTCTCTCTCTCTCTCTCGCTCTCTCTCTCTCTCTCTCTCTCTCTCTCTCTCTCTCTCTCTCTCTCGCTCACCTCGACTGCTGAGCACCAGTGACAGAGAGAAATCCCTGTGCATGCACTTTCAGTGTGCACGTAGGCTATACAACAAGCTCTCCAGTGGGAGACTGTAGATGGATTGTGATGTGTAAAAAGAGGATGGCTCTATCTATCTATCTATCTATCTATCTATCTATCTATCTATCTATCTATCTATCTATCTATCTATCTATCTATCTATCTATCTAATCTGTTGCATTTTTGTTAAACCTAGTACATCTCCATGTATCTAACGTTCAGTGAATTTCCAGTACTACAGTGTGGTAAACTATTCAGTACACCAATTTTCTATACTTCTTCCTTTACTGAACACAGTTTTTAATATTTAGACTGTGGATAGATCAAATTGAGCATGCTAAATTGCTTCACATGGGCAAGAAACACATCTATTTTAGCATTTGACACATGAAGATGAAGAGTTACATTTAGTAACACGTGTTGTTATTGATGAGCAAAAAAACTGAATTTAAAATTTGATGTCTAATTTAAATCTAATTAAAAACAGCCCAAGTATATCACTTTTGGGTCAGTTTTGAACTGAACATCTGCATAGTACAGGTAGAACTGTTTTTCATTTTTTTGGTATCACACAGTGTGTTACTTCACTTAAAATCAGTGTTCAGTTTTTTCATGCTGCAAACATATTTTCAGTTTGAAGATTTTTTTGCAATACTGTAATGTTTAGATATCATCATTAGGATGAAAGATAATCGCAAATGTAAAAAGTGCAATTTTCAAATCACAAGAGCTGCCATTTTTATTATATAATACATTACAAACAATGTTGTCAATGTTGTCTTAAGCTTTAAACAACAAACATGTAGATGTAAATTGCTGATATAATGTTTTTTCTTTAAAATCATTCATCCCTAAGAAGCTTTAAAAAGCTCTAATAAACTGAAGTTTAGCTAAAGATATTAGTTTAAATAAAAATTATTATAATGAATGAATATAGAATACAAACACAATTAATGGATAATAATAATAATAAAAATAGTGTTTGTTTCTAAATAAACATTATGTTAATTTATTTGCTATTAAGTGAAATTTCATTGAAAAACAGCACTACATGGCAATCATAGAAAGTGCTAAGTGCTAATGCTTCTGGTTAGTCAGACTGAAACCTACTGCCTGTGTGGATCAGAATATGGAAGGCGTCTGTAGTTTGTTTCACACTGTATGGTCTGTACATATTGCTGTTAGCATGTCATTTCATCCTCTCTCCAACCATGTGTGTCCTCCATCAACTTCCTCTGTATCTACTGAAGTGATCTGAGTGGTGGGATTTCTTTCTTTATTAAAAGGGTCCTGCATTTTTATGAGACTTGGTCCCCTGCAGATAAAATTCTGATACCCAAGATGCATGAAGTGACCAGGTTTAAACAGGGTCTACACCAGCACTAGTGTTTGCCTGAGTCTAATGGAGTAAGACGTAGCCAACAGACTGTAACGAAGTTTGCTAGTTTCGTCAGGGTTTGTTGTAGTACTGTTTTGACAGTTGTCTGCTTATTAAACTTTGTAAGAACGGTCTGTGGTTGTACATAAGTAAAATAGCCTTCTCTTGTCAGTAAATAGGGAGTTTGGCTAGTTTGAGCAAATACTAAGAAAACTAAGGCCGATTGATTCATCATTTGTATATGAAAATTGTGGTTGGAAAGAAAGTGATATTATAATGAAAATGTTGTGATTTAATTCTAGCAAATATTGTCATTTTAAGTTTTAAGAGTAGAAAATTAGCATAGTAGAAATGAGCTAGTGAACATGATTTGCATATCAGAACACTGAAAAGACCCTATCCACCTTTCCTCCACCTTCAGCCATGATCCAGAGAGTAATCCAGCTCCAAAAGCACCATCAAAGTCTTGTATTGGTATTTATCTAAATCCTCACTGCCCATTTTTTCATATAGAGCTTCTTGTCGTGTCTAAAACATCCACTGGCTGACCCTGAATCTTAGTTTAGAGCTGATAAGCAGAGATTTACAGGTACATACAGCTAATCACCACAAAACCAGTACTTCTGTAACTCGCATAGACCATGTGCTTTTGCCGTGTTTCTGTGGGGGAGGGGCGGAATAATGCACCAGGAGGTGCGGTTCCAATAAATGTCCTAGTGCTCTTTAGGTCTTCATTCAAAATGTCTGATATGGCCCGAAAACATGTTTAAACACATGTAATACTATTATTAATGAAATATGATTTAATTAATAATATTTAGCCTTGGGTTTTTTTTTTACTACTGAAGTTGCATTTTCAGCTCACCATCACTCCAAACTGTTTTCTTAGGTATGTGTAATGACACTTAGCATCTACAAGTTATGTAACTACAGATCTGAGTAGACCAGGGTTTCTTATGTAACCCTTATGTTTCATGTAAATACTATATCATTTTGTTGCAATATATTATTATCTAATGGTATGTCCTTCCTCTTCCTCTTCTTCTTTCTCTTCTTCTTCCTCTTCTTCTTCCTCTTCATCTTCTTGGTACACATTTTTTTGTCTGCTAACTAGTTCCGTTTTTGAGATTTTAACAGTGCTACTGTTTTTTTAACAGGGCACGGTTTTTGCATAGGAATGAATATTTCTGAGATTCTCCTGTTCAAACTCTTTTGTGTCCTTTAACCTAAAGTCACCAAACACCATTTACTCACTCAGGGCAGATCACCATAATAACTGACTACTGACCTACACTTCTCTAGGTGTCATTTATTTATCCCTTGTTCCTAGCAGGAAGTGGGAACCATTTCAGCTGTGTAACATCCTTGGTTTCCTTCAGGAACTGCACTTTTGTAGTTGTAACAGCAGTTGTACTTGAGCTAAAGGCATTAGGTTTGTAAGAGTTAACTTTAGAAAAGTAACCAAGTGTTTACATGTTCTCCTCGTGTCTGCGGTAGTTTACTCTGGGTGCTCTGGTTTCCTCTCACAGCCCAAAGACATGCAGTCAGGTGAATTGGAGAAACTGAATTGCCCCCCTAGTGTGAGTGTGTGTGTGAATGTACACATCTGTGTGTCTGTTATATGATGGACTGGCGGCCTGTCAGGGGTGTTTCCTGCCCTCTACCCAGTGAGCGCTGGGATAGGGTCCATCATCCTGCATGGCCCAGAAGGATAAGTGGTTTAGATAATGAATGAATGTTTTAGGACAAATACTGTTCTTTCAGAAGTATTGCAAAATGGTGTCTTAAACTCTGAGCAACATGTTTATCATTGTCTTTTGTAACAACTGACTGTGAGGGGGCTTCACGTAGCACCTAATATTTCCGACATCTGTTTCCTTCATCATGCTGTAATTGTCTCTAGAATAGAATTTAGCATCAAACCACTTGGAATAGCTTTGTTTACATCCCTTTAATCCATAGGGAATGTAAGGCCCCTTTTAATTAGACCCCAATGTGTAAAAAAGTAGAGTAAGATCTTTAAAAGATATTCGGCTATTATTTGCTGATCATACTACATGTTATCGTTGGGTGAAAGATGCAACAGGTTCTGCATGGTTTCCTTCTTCAAGTTCATTCTTTTCAATAATATCAGCTAGATGGCAGTGCTCAGCTCATTCAGGATTTAATGAATGGGATGTGTGTGTGTGTGTGTGTGTGTGCCAGTGAGAGAGAGGAAGAGAGAAAAAGAGAGAGAGTGAGAGAGAGAGATACTCCACATCATAGGTTAAGAGGTGGACAGACTCTGCCTATTTCCCAGTGTATGTGGCCACAACATTTCACGTTTTGGGAAGTAAAAATGCCCTGATGGTCACTTGTTCTGGAGTTGCAGTTTTTTGTTTGTAACAAACCTGTGCTGGGTAAAATGCCAGAATCCTAGCACAAAGAAGACTCCAAATGATGCTTTTGATTTTCATAAGATGCTTAGAAAAAATTAGATTGTAGATCTGTACTATGTTACCTGCCCCCCCCCTCAAAGCCCCAACCAGTAGGTTGTCTGCCTGGTATAATAGATGTTGTCCTGTTGGCTAAAGTTTGCTAATGTCAGTCTACAAAATAAGGTCTTTAACAAAGTAAGCTGTTTAATAAACTGGATTTCAGTTGAGGGTCTGTGCACTACCTAATGAAATAACCTAGATCAGAAGAGGTCAGGGCTGACTACCACAGTCACCACAACGGCATTGCTCTTATTAATAATAAGAGATACGAGTTTCTACAATTCTGACCACAAGCACTTCATTTTGGCCCCAGGACCTATTGGCTTGGTGACCTGAGTGGCTAGTGCATTTCCGTATATGTTTCTTTACTCTTGTCCCACACGTGTCCTACATAAATGTGTTTATGAATGGATTTGGCTCATGTATGCAAGAAAAGTGTGCAAATAAAATGAGCTCATTTACATGGGCTTGTTGGTTAACACGGAAACTGATTGTATTATAAAATTAGCATCAGCTTAGCTAGAATGAGGACAGCTCTGTACACCACAGAATTGATTCTAGCTAACTGAAGCATCACTGATGCAAGTTTAGATACTGATTCCAATCTGAGGAAATTAATTTGAGCTACTGGTTTTAAACTGACTGAAAGCTGCATTCAGACTGGTTATTAGGACTGCCGTGTTTACACACTTCTGTGACCAATGTTTTGCACTGGTCCGACGTGAATCACAGTTTTGTTGTCCCAGCTCAGTTCAACCTAATGAACAGTAGTCTCAACCACATACACTCCACCCCTTGTATTTTTCTGTTTCCCAAAGGACTGTTAATGACATGACTCTGAAACTACCGTTTTTAGGATTGCCTCTATCGATGCATCATTCCGAACAGCAGACTTGTGATCGGTCATATGTTTCAGTCGAATTTCCTTTTCCTGCACGCGTAGGTCTTTCTTGGTAGGTCGCGTTTGCCGAAGGGAACCATGCCGTTGTCGTCATATCATCATCATCAGTGTAATATTGATTTTGCATTTGAGACCTGAACTTCGAGTGGGACCTTTGAGTCAGCGCAAGCTTTACACAGCGACTCACACCAGCACATGGACACCATATTGTAGCATGTTCTTTCCATGGTCTTATTCAGTATTAACCAAAAAGCATACAAGTGCAGCTTACATAGTGAAACTACTACGTTTTTCACTACCGTGGTATACCTTATCACCGTCATACCCCCCGACCTTAGCGTGAATGATGTTCATCTGGCAGAGCTGCTCTCGCAGTGAAGGAGGCAATCTGTTAACTATTTCACCCCTCATCTGAAACCTAAACCCTTTCGGTGGGCACTGCACACGGCTTCAAGCATCCGCTTGCACACAACACACACACATACACTATCTCTCAATTCAAAACATACTCTCACTCTCTGCTCCTTTCTCTCTTTCACTCTCTCGCACTCTTCTCTCACTTTACTCACTCATGCAGACACACCTCTGCCTTTTGAATACACTCTTCACACTTGTGCTATTGCTTTATTGTGGTCTCAGCCGTCATATCTGTGATCACACCATTCATATGCATCTATATATGTATGGTTCTACGTCTGTGTGTGCACACGCACACATACACTCTCTGTGTTGAGTTTGAGGGCTGGAAGACCACCCTGGGTTCGTCAGGGCATTGAGCAGGCCGAGTGTGTTTTTATCTCTGGGGGCTTGGAGAATAGAGGAGGAGAGAGAGCCGCGCTCCAGAGCGTTAATGAATAACTGCGCTGCTGCAGGGGCTTTCTCCTCGCAGTCCTCAGGGAGTCACACACACACACATACACACACACACAAATTCATGCATCCACACATGCTCAGCCACGCATACAACTCTTTGTGCGCCCCTATTACTTTCTGTTGGGTATATACACACGATGTGCGATTGTGTGCATGTGTGTGAACGTGTTTGTTTTCATGTATTTCCAGGGTAGTAATGTGATATCTATATGGAGAAAACAGAAAAACAGGCATCTAAACAAACAAAATGCCCACGAAGTTACACATGTCAGTGTTTTAAACTGAATTTCAGTTTATTTATTTATTTTTTTTCAGAATTTCTTTTTAGCGAGAGAAAAGTAGCCTATTTTTTATTTAGTTACCGAAGTTAACATTACAGTTATATTTAGAATAATTTTAATTATAGGCTATTTCATAAAAACCTTAAATGAAGTCATATATCATAGCTTCAATATCAGTCTTATATCAGAACTTGTAAACAGCCTGCAGATAAGCTAAACCAGTTAGAGACAGCCAGACAACTATATGGTGTGACATCACCACCATAGCTAACTGAGTAAGGGGATGCTCTGGTATTGCTGTCCTAACAGCCCTGGACTTCAGTTACCAGAAATGATCTGCAATTCAAATGACAGAAATATTGCAATTAGATATTCTTCCTAAATTGTTCAGCCCTAATAATGACAGTGTTTTGTAGCTACAAGGACAGAAAAAGTTTTTTTATAAACCTAAATAGACAACACATATGGTGGGTTTGCCTTTTCTGGTGGTCCATCATTCAGAATAGCACCAGTGTGCTTACTTTAGAGGTGCTCATGCCAAGTGCTAGTGAAGCTGTGGCATGCCTCCGAAACTTTGCACAGTCTGCTCTTTCTGTTTTGTGCTAATTTAAAATTCTTTCATCATTTTGGCCCTTCGGAAAACGTAGTCAGAGTCTTCTTGATTTTTTTAGAGCTGCAGTGTTAAATGGATCCAGAAACACCATTCTCTGTAATTTGTTTCATATTTTGCTTAGTGTTCAGTTATAGTGTTTAATGGTTTACATTGGAATTTAGGAACAAGTGACAGAAACACCAATAGCCGGTATTTACATGATCACTCTTAAGAACATTAATTTAGTTTGTTACAAGCATGTGAATTTGATCTATTCAACCTAAAAGGACTTTGAATGATCAGTTCTTTAGATCAAAGTTTTGGAGCTGAGTAAAATTTATTTAATTGCTTGTAACAAAACGAGGTTTGAAAGAAACAAGGTCATATACTGTAAATTCTATCTCTACCTGCGATCTGCACCATGCTCTCATTCACAGCACACCTCTTTTCCTAGTACACACATTAATAAACACTTGCTGATTATGTGCTGGACCCAAAATGAGCCATTGTGATCATTATAAGTGACCCTTTTGTAAAAAAAAGTGGTTTACACAAATATCTGTTTATGTACATTCAACAAGCAGTTTATCTCTGTAATGTCCATCATTCATATGCACTTTGTCACCAAATACAGCGTTTGTGATTGAGTAAATATGCAGTTTCATGTTCAGTTTCGTGTTCATGTTAGATTTCAGTTGAACAGTTTTGTAACAGTTTACGCAGGAAATACACAGTTTTGTTAAAGGCTGAAACCGAACTGAGTGAGAAGTGACTTGAAGGCTTTTGAATGTGTGGTCACAGAAAGCAATTTGTATTCAAGGCCGGTTTAAGGTTTGGTTCAGCTCTTATCGGTTTAACTAGAAAAACAGGTCAGTCCTAAAAAAATCCGCTTGTAAGCGATTGTAAAAAGCTAAAAATAAAGACTTAAACAGTATTACACATAAAGCCGCAGTCATCTCATGCAGCGATGAAAAAGTTTTTTTATCCTGCTAGAAGGTTTTGGTTCCTCACTGCTGTACTTCATTCATGGCATGGACATCTTACATGTGCATGCAGGTATTGTTTGGTAACCAGCAGAGATGTGGCAGTTAGCGCAATACCGTGGTTATATGATGCCTACCACAGTGTGGAGCTTCTTACTGTCTTTTTTTGGTTGGTGAAAGTTGATTCACCATCATTAGTTGTGCTTGGCATCCGTCTACTACTTTACTAACAGCTCTCTGTCAGTGATCTGGAGATGACTGGACTGTAATTTAACTGAGATCTGTTGATAGAAAAAAGATGGACTGTGATGTCGTCTGCCGTGGTGCCGGTATCTTACTGCTCCAGACTGCGTTTAAAGTGTTTTTGTTATATTGATCGCTATGAAAGGTGTTCAGTCCCCTGAGAACTGCATCAACCACCACCGTCATTAGTTTGTTATGTTAAACTAAACTAACACTTTGAGCCCCTATGTTTGGCTATAGGTCCTATTGTGCTGTTTGCTGTGAATGAAAAGTCAGGAGTAACATTATTTACACATAGCAATAACTGAAACCGTAGCTGTCATCTGTAGTGGTAGGGGGTGTTAGGGGCTGTTTGGGGCCACTAGGGCCTTGAGTGAATCAGTGGATTCAAATTCCCAGCATGAACAAAACAGGACTAGCAATCTTTTTTGCCACTCTTCTCAAAACTCTTTATCTATTGTATGAAGAAATACCATGATATAACATTAGTGTGAACTAGCATTAGCAGGTTGTCACAAATCACAAATATTAACAAACAGGACCAAATAATACTGACCAAACAATACTGGCTCTGTGAAACAAGTAAAAGAACTTAATGTTCCCCCACTGACCAGCAAAAACAGAGCAACCTTCTTATCCCTTTACCTGTCTTTCAACTCTCAGAGAATTTAAAGTCAAAACCTTTTTTTAAGTTTGACCATACTCAGCTTCGTTTGGATTTTTCCAGTCCATCTTAAATCTTAAATGCTAACATACCGACTGAAACGCAACATGAAAACTTTGACAATAATGCGCAGCTTTTACATCTCCACATGTTCACACAGCAATTTTTACAGCAGAAATAATTTTACAGGGCAATATGTAATTAAACACTTTAGTTCCTCAGCCGTCTCTCCTTTTCCCCCTACAATTCCTGTGCATGCACATGAACGATCCCTTTTGCTGACTGCCTGGAGGAATGTTGTGATACTCTGGCTGAGCCACTTTGTTTATTTCCCATTTACAGAGCAGGACTGTGTAGCAAAACCAGATTTTTCCCAGCGCACACATAGAAAAGTAAGGAGGTGTTCACTGAATTCAACAAAAGTGTATTAGACATTTAATTGTATATTTGGCCTTTAATATCTCTAATTCCTTGCAGTTCCTTTACTATTCCAAATAAGTAGTACTCTTTGCATAACGAATAAAGCCATAACGCTTTTGCAACATCTGGTTCAGCTTTTTCAATACTATCCTGTCCATCATTTTGTTCCAGTCAGTCTGTAAAGCACTTCACAGCACATCTCAAGTTCGAGTTTCAGGTTTATTTGTAATTTGCACATGTCAGGACATTTATGCATTGAAATGCTTGTGGTGAAGCTCAGATTAATAGTCTACAGCAGGGCAGCATTAATAAACATACTAACTAAACATATTAAAATAAAGAGATATAAAAGAGATATATTAAATAAATACAAAATACACACAATACAGAATATACAGAGACAGGAGGGGTTTGTAGAAATTCTCTGATATGTATATTAAATTAGACAAGGATAATCTGAGAGAGAGCAGAGATGTGTATACATCTTGCTTGCCGAATTGAATTCTGTTTGCTTTTGGCTAATTCCAGTTTGTTTAGCTGTTCCGGCATCACAGTCACTGACCGAGAGGTTTGTTTAGGGGCAGTGACAGATTCAGAATTTGATGTAGATCTGCTGTCAGCCAAATATTACCTTATAGAAGTTATTTCATTGGTTATTTTTTTTAATTTGGTTTGTTCTAAAGTAGAATCATATTAATAGTAAGCTAGAGAATAAAGTGAGATATTAGGTGGCATTTGGTGCTCAGCGGAATAATAAAGTTATATTGAATACCAGTGTGCTGCTATCACAAATAACAGCAGGGCTTGAATACTTGTCAACCAATCAGATATTGCCCTGGAACTACATGTTATAAATATTACATATGAGACATATGTATGACCCCACATCCTGACATTGTATAAAAACAAGTGAGTGTGTGTGTGTGTGGAATGTGTATGCCCCTTGTTTGCATGTGTGATCCTGGTTGGGGGGAAGCAGAGCAGTAGTGTGTAGCTGATCTCTATCTGACATTAGAGATTCTAGCGGTAGCAGGGCTGCTTCTTTTGGGAGAGGCACCATAACACTACACCACCGGGAGTCAAGGGCTAGCCCTCACTGGACACCGGACCATAGCTGCTCTCTTCTGTCCAGTAACCCAATATCAGCACCAAAAGCTCTGATACAAAGGCCCATTTATGGCAGTGCATGGCTGATTCAGTCTGGAGACGTACTGGACGTGTTTTCTTTGCGTTGACCATGTCTGTGCTCTTTAGGCACATGGGATCGGTCAGGTCCTATGTAGATGTGTAAAGGTCTGAATTTTTTTCTTTTTAATAACTTTATTATAAACAAATGAAACTTTCCCGAATCAGTACATGTGAACCCGCTTCATCAGTCACTACGAATTATGATGTGCGTCTACAGGAGTATAAAGAGAGAGAGTAAATTGCAAGAAGGACAGAGGGGTAAGTCGGTGCCCAGCCTCTTTATGCAGGAATGTTATTTTTACAAGTGGTGTTTTCTCCCCTCCCTTTCTCTTAACCCCTCCTACCACAAGCGTCCTTCAGGAGCACGGACAGAGGGAAAGGAGAACGGGGGTGGTCACTCCTTGACAGTAAACATCAAAACTAAGGACAGCTGGCCAGTGATGGACAGCAAGGGTGGAGAGGGCGAGAGATGTTGGAAATGTCATACAATGTCATAAGCTGTAAACAAAGGGACCGACCCGACAATGTCTGTTGTTTTAGCCGGCGCTGACCAGGCTGAACTTAGAAATTGTTTGTTGCTGACCATGTGTGAAAGAGAGAGAGACAGGCAGAGAGAGAACATGAGGAGAAAGGGGAACACGTGCTTTATTGATGACTTAAATTGGAAACTTACTGGTACACTATTATTTTACTAATAATAGCTGGCGAAAGGGGGCTTAGAGTAATTTGTTTGTCTCCAAAGCTTTAAATTTACCTTTGTATTGCACTTAGTAACCTGACCTAATCTGTGTGGAGATTCTTGATTTCTTTTGGTTTAGGTTTCACATCTAGACTTCAAGCTATAGGAAAGTTTCAGGCATCCTGTATTTGTAGTAAGCCTATATAATAGGGATGCAGCCTAATCTAGGCTAAGTGTTGGCTCTTTAGTTGGGAGGTCCCCAGTTAGAACAGAACGACTTTTGAAAACTAGCTAATCTAATGTCTCTAATTTTTCTGATCATAATTGCGCCTCAATTTAAATTGACATTGTTTGCTGTAAATTAATGTTTAGGCCTAAAAGTTTGGCCAAGAACATCCTTTTTTTTTATCTTGAGACTCACAGGACAAGTCCACTAATCCACACAGGCAGCTTTGATTTTGTTGATTTGGTTCATTTTCCCGACTTAAGATAACAGTATAAACTAGAAAAGTACATTTCCTGAAGGAAACGCGGGATGGTTGCACAGCTTGCTCAGTGCGGAATGAGGGATGAGTAAACGAGTGCAGGTCGGTATGACTGTGGTTTAGTGTCTGGGGGGCATGCCCTTAGTGAGTACGTGAACTTTGGTGGCTCTCGGGTGAACGGAAACGTTGCTGCTTGGTTTGGGTCGAAAATGACTAGGACTCTATAGGAGGAACGAGGGATGCATAAACGACAGATAGAGGAGTGCGGGTCAGTATGGCTGTGGTTTAGTGCTTGGGGACCTCCCCTTAGTGAGCATGTAAGGTCTGGTGGCTCTCGGGCGAAGGAAACAGCCGGCTTTAGATGGGTCCAAAAATGACTGGGACTCTATAGGAGGAACGAGGGATGAATAAACGACAGAGAGAGGAGTGCGGGTCAGTATGGCTGTGGTTTAGTGCTTGGGGACCTCCCCTTAGTGAGGATGTAAGGTCTGGTGGCTCTCGGGCGAAGGAAACAGCCGGCTTTTTTCTTACTCGGAATCCGTGCATCCGATCAAAAAGCTGTATACAAGCCCACACCAGCGTATCATACCGGACAATCTGGAGTTGGAACGGAGTCGATATCTCGAAAGCTGCAGGACGAGTTAGTCGGTGATGAAATGGGAGAAAAAGAAAAATCGAATAACAGTATAGTTGGCATTGCTTTGCAATACTTTCAGCCCTGTCCCCAGGGATGCCACACCTATTTGTGCCTTGGGGTTCTAGAGAGCACAACTGGCCTTGCTCTCTCTCAGTATGTAGGATACCCCACTACTCCTCCATCACTCAGGGCAATATTAGCTAACGCAGATGCCTCTTAACTGACATAACAGGACTGGTAGGTAGTGTTCTGCTCCGAGCATGCTGAGCTGCCCGAGGATGTTTACATCGAAAGTCTTCATGGTACATACCGCTCTTATGCAAAACACTGTCATTCTAAAATGCGGTATTACACCTTACCCTTTTTAATTGCAGAGTATTGCAATACTTTTCTAGTTTTGGTCTACCATGCAACAGTCGCCCTCAATCAGAGACGTGCACCATCATTCAGCATTAATGAGAAGCAGCGAATGAGAAGCAGCTTGCAAAGAAAGCTTGTTCTGCTGGTTAGTGGTTTTGTCTGTGATGCTTGTGGATCGTTCAGGTGTTGTTGTTGTTGGCTAGCATGTGTGCTTGCAGGTAGGACACCGATTCGTTCACTTACCTATGTGATTATGAACCAAAAGCTCTAAGAGACTTGTAATGTGAACACAGTCAGGAATAATTAATATCACATGATCAAACTGCGACCTCTGAGAGTTTTAGCAGTTTAGCTTAAGTAAATATAATATAGTTATGATGAACTTTGTATTGAGTTAAGCACCTGGTTTTTCTACATCAGTTGATCCATTTTTCATGAAGTGCTTTAGTAATGTAAGGAGGCTGGAATTTTCAGATGGTGTAATAATAAATAAATAAATGAATATATAAAAATGGGAAATTACAGTCAGTCATCTCTTTATTCTTCTGATGGCTATATTTAGTTAGAGTATATTGAGTACATGGTGAACTGTATTCGCTAAGAGCTGCGAATGTGGGCTTGTGAAAGCCACTAAAGAGATTTTGGACTAAGCGGGAGTAATGATCAAACGTGACAGAAGGTCATTTCCACATGATGGAGGGTTATAGCTGATTAGGGTCATCGATGTCTTTGCAGGCTGAAGGTGCTGTATGTGTACAGGACTCTGGACTGTATCAGTATGTGTGCAGTGAGGGAACTTGCAGCATTAAAGAACAAGGGAGGGATGAATGAGCAAAGGTGATGAAAGGAGGTTTATAAATAGAAGAGAGAGAGGAGAAAAAGAGAGAGAGCGCGAGAGAGCTGGCTCGTTGCCGGTTGGCACAGTGCCCACAGCTCCAGCACTCCGTGTCGTAGCCAGGACTCCCAGCCAGAAGGGGTTTCCCCGACTCACCTCTGCACTCTCTCTCACACAAACCCACCCACACACACACTCAATTACAGCGGCACACAAAATCACACAAACATAAACACAGGCTTACACAATCCCACCTAAACAAGCACAGTCATGTACACATATACATATGTAGTGTTGGAACACTGCAGGTCAAGTTACACGTTGTGTTGATTTTCCTTGGGGAAAATAAGTGAAGACATCCTGTACAGGGAGTGAACTTGTTGAATGTGTCGTTCTTCTGCAAATCGGAGTGTACAATTTCTGTTTCTTTACAGAGTTTATTTAAAGACAAATAACAAAACATAACCTATGCACTGGGTATAATTTAATCTTACTTTTTAGAAAATAAACAATAAGTGTGTTTTAAAATGTGCACTTGATAGATAATTATGAAAACAAAATACAATATTTAGGTAAAAGTAATGCAAGTACTAACATGACTTTATAACTATACAAATAGAAAAATTAATACAAAATTGAATTACAGTATATTTTATTATTATAGTAAAATGTATGTGTGTGTGTGTGTGTATATATATATATATATATATATATCAAAATGTTTAAATGTGTATGTATATGTATGTATATATATATATATATATATATATATTACTGTCAAAAAGAACAAAAAATGATGTGATAAAATTAACTGATGATTTTGTATTTAGTTCATGATTTTTATGTTATTTACATACAATAAAAATACATATTTGTGTGTGTGTGTGTGTGTGTGTGTGTGTGTGTGTGTAAAACCGTATTAAAAAATGGACCAATTAAAATGAGCTTAATCACGTTGTAAAACATCAGAGATTTTGTTTTGAAGTTTTGCTGCGACATCAGTTCATGTGTATGTTCATGTGTGTATATACACATGCATTTCTTATTTCTTTTGTTAGTGTTTCTGCACACAGTCATAAAAATATGTTTTTTGCTCAGGCAGCTCCAGCGACCGGCTGAACGTGCTCATAAACTCTAACAAGTAAACAACTATGACCTGCGACTCCGAAACTTGTGCAGGTGCATGGCAGAGTTTCTCAACCTAAGTCGACCAAGTCGTCTTTGCAGTTGTGTTTTTAGTCGTAAATCCCAAAAGGGGAACGCCCAGGGAAATCAATAGAGCATCTGGCAAGAGCGTCCTCAGCACACACACACACACACACATGTGAACATGCACATGCACACACAGCCTTTCCTGTTGTGTGGAGTGAGTAATGGTGCTTTTAGAGAGTGCCATTGAGAGACACCCCAACCCGCCCCCACTTGCTCAACGAAACTTTGCTGGGCTTCCTCTGCCATTGTTTGCCCACAAATTGGTGTAGGGAGGGAACCTCCTCTAATTGACCTTTGTTTGTGGAGCCTGTTAATTTTCTAATTAGTCTCCTTTCCCTCCCCTCCGTGGCGACCGTGTGTCAACCAGATGTCTCAGTGTTGTAGCCAGGCACACACACAGGGAATACACACATACACCAAAAGTAATGCACTGAAATGTATTCAGATGTGTAAATTCCATCTATATGAGTAAAATACTGTATATCATGGTACTAGAGACCAACCTTTGGTTTATTTCATTTGTAGTCAAATAGCCAAGTACCAAAATGGTACCCCACAAGACCTGGAGACCACCAAAACTGCCACCATCAGATATACAAGACTTTTCATCTTTGAGAGAGGACATGATCAAGCTACACTCCGGCCTCAGATGTGAATAAATCCACAGAAGTTGTTGTCTATCCTTCCACTTAAGAAATCTGAAAGGATGTATAACTGTCAAGAACATGTTGCTGAGAAAAGGAAGTAGTCAAAAATAAATAACACTAAAAATCAAATAAAGGATTTGCTGGTATTGTCACTGAATAAGTTTGGGAAGAAAATGCAGCTAACATTTGTGACTAAGGTTCGTAAGTGTGAAAAGAAAATCCCTACCGACTTCACTACAAACCTGAATGAAAAGGAAAATGGTGTAACTGCAAAATACTGAACAAAGTAATATACAGTATATGCTTTTTCATACTGCCATAAAATGAATAATGTACACTCAAAATAGACAGGACATTGCCAGAAGTAAAAACAAATGCAAAATATTGTGGATATAATACATTTGATTACTGTGCAAATTATGGAACCGTTTGAATCATGCAGATTTAACAGTCAGAGAAAAATATATTAGTAGAGAAAAACTGAAATACTATCAGTGTAATTCTATCAGTATTGCTACAACAGAAGAAAGGCAAAAGGACAGATCGTATTCATTTGCTGATAATCCAGTTGCCTTAATGACTGTCAAGACAAACATGCGGGGGCTTTCAGAAAGCATTTATGGTCTCAGGAATGCTTGTTCACTGTTGACACTGCAGGGTGACATTGTAAAAGTTACACTAAGTAGTATTTTCAAGGTCCACTTGTAAGTTACACATTAGTAGCTCACTGCTAGTCACATGAGGGGTTATACCATAAGCATATATTCTGACCACTGTAGTGAAGAAGGTCACTCCCAGGGTTTTTGTTACCGAGACTGAGACTTGGAAATGTATCTCGAATTGATTGAATTTGTCATCCACATTCCACCGTAGCTCAGTGTGGTGGGAATATTTTGATATGATATAGAGTTCTGCTAATTGATTCAACAAAATGAGTGCATTCAAAAATACATTGGATACACAGCAGCAACAAAACACCGCTTTTTTCTTTCTTTCTGTATTTGGAAAAAGTCCAAATATTTTTCTACCTACTAATTAATTAAAAACAAATTGTGTTGAATATTACTGTAATCAGTTATAATCAGTTCTCACATTCCAAAATGCAAGCAGCTTTAAACCTTCAAATCAAGGCATTACAGTGCACGGAGGCTAATTTTACATGCCTACCAATTTGATCATTTAAATAAAATTGACTTTGTTTGTCCAATATTTAACTTTTGAAGTTAAATCAGTTAAAATCTCTGTTAAATCCTCAAATAACAAAATAATTGTCAAAATCCATATCACGTTTTCTGTCACTTTTTGGGACAATCAACTAAATTCCGTTCAACATACAGTTTAAGAACTTTTGGTTAATACCACTTTTTATAAGTAGTGCGGAAGATATGTTAATATGATTTCAGTTCATTTAAAAGTGATGGTTGGGCATACAATTGTTTATTTTGTGAAAATAAATAAAAAACAGTGCTTCACTTTGTTTCCAGTATTGTTTTTTTGCTTCTGAAGAAAACCAAATACATCAGAATTGCAGGCCTGTTGGTAAAATGTAGTGTAATTCATTATATAACCATGTGATCAATAGTGTCATAGAATAGCGACAATAATACATCTGCGAAACATAGACAGTATGATTCCGGTTTTAGTGAGATGATGTACTGTTGTCTGAAAATTTGGGTTTGAAAAATGTATTAAAGAAATAAGATATATCAAATAAGACGATAAAGAACATTTGCTGAGAAAGAGCTCTATGTACAATATAAGGGAGTAATTAAATGTATCCATCTCCGATTTCCCAAATTTTGCCAGTAGGTGGCCAGATGGGGTGTGACGTCTATCCCAGAAGACAGGCATACTTTAATCTAGCCTGTTTATTTTCCCAACAAGCCCTTAGATGTGCCCACGTTAACCACGGCAGGGCAAGATGAAGAGTGTGCGAGAGAGAAAGGGAAAGGAATGCTTGTCAAGACTGTGCTGATTTTCAGTGTGTTTGGATTGGCATGATAATTCCGGGGGTTGCCTTTGGCGCCTGGAGGTTCTCGCACGCTTCGTTATTTAATCATGGCCAAGCATGCTCTTGCCTTCTTGAGACCTTCCGTGCCTCCATCCTTTCGTCCCCTCTCGCGCCTGCTTGGGTCTGTCTGTGATTCAGAGCTACGGTAATTGCTGCTGATCATCATTAGTGGTTTAGTAGTGAGACAGTGATCAGTAAGAAACCAGCATATCCTGTCTTGTAAAATAGAGTGGCTGAACCGATAACTCTTTCATGAGCCTCATGACAGGCAGCTGTTTGACCTGTGTGTGTGTGTGTGTGTATCTAAAATACAGGATTCTGAAATGACACTCGCGTTCTTGCTTCTTAGTTTCACCGCATAGTCACACTGCATAATAGCTCTTTCATAATTAACCCACCCAGGTTCCCATGACTTAAACCCTTTTTACTTTTCCTTTCATTATATATCACTCACAGCTCACTGAAAAGTTTTGTCTCCTTAAAACCTGATAAATGTCAGCAAGTAAGCCACTAACATTATCAATACAGGCAGCTGTAAAGCATATTCTTTACCAGAACAGCGGCAGCTATAGAGGCGTGCACACAAAGCCGTTTATGGGTCTTTTGTCGCTGGTGTATAAGCCCCAATGTCAGGCCTGAGTTTACGATGTTCATCTGGGTCATAGGGTGACTAGAAAAAAGAACATGTGCGCTTTGTCATAAGTCTGTAGATATTAATGTCACATGTACAGGCTCAAAAAGAAGGTGATGAACATCATGCTGATGAAGATACAATGACAAGGGTCGATTATTCACTCAAGGCTGGACCAGAAAATTTAACTATTGGGATAGTTGTTCACGAGGTAGCTATATAGCTGTTTTTTTTAAATCTGGGATTGGGATATTCATGTTTTTTGTAGGCTTTCAAAAGCAGGCAAACTACTAAATACTGTGACATTCAAAGTTCTCAGGAAAAACACTTAAGGCTACAGTCCATTATACATCTTTATATTTATTTTTTTGATTTTTTATTTAGTATTTTTAATGGAGATCCTCTCCAGCTCTAACATCTAAAAACACAGCCCTCAGCACAAGTTCAGAGGAGGTTCGAAGCACAGCCATAGTACTGAATGTTTATCCGCCAAATAGTTCTTCACACCTCCAAAACATGCACAGCACAGATTTCAGTAAAATGTTCGCTATGAAACACGTCTGGGCGTATGTGACAGTTAACCAAAATTCATGGCAACAGTGCCATGCCAGGAGAGTATTTCATAAATCTTTTTTTTCTTTTCGTTTATTAATTCATTTATTTGTTGCAAATCAAAACGAGACACTAACCTTTCCACATGTAAGTAGCAGTGTACTGGTCGTCTGAGTTAGTCTTTAGTTAGCATGACAGACAAAAGGGCAGATGAGGGCTCACCTGAAAAGGTGACATTGTGGCTCAACTGTGTGGAATTTAATCGTAGAGAGGGTTTCCTCCAAAGAACTTAAAAAAGATCTATTAATTAACTCTTAGCTGTATTGTATATTTCAGAAACAACAAAAAAAAGAATAGGGAAGCTGGTGCTCAGACAAGCACCTTAGCTAGGCTACTTTGTTTAGTACTAGTTACTCACTGACCTTGTAAGAACCTTGACCTCAGAAATCATCCTGCCTATTAGGGCTGTTCAGTAAAGCTGTCAGAAATCTTGATGCAGATTAATTATTATTGATAAATTATTGTAAGTACTCAATTAAAATAAATGAAACACAAACAAATACTTACATCAGAACTACAAGCACATTTTTGTGCACTGAAAAGCTGAGAAGTGAGCTTCAGTAGCCCCGCTGGCTAGCATAAAACATTTTAGAGACTGAGCTAGCTTGTGTGTTTTCAACTTTGTTGAGCTGAGTTGCCATTAAGTTTTGTTAGGCTTAGTAATGACTTCTCTCCATCACCATGAAATGAGGTAATGTAATTTCTGACAAAGGGTTTAATCACGAAATGATAAAAATATGATTTAGTGTGCAGCATATCAACTGCAGACCCCAGTATATATAATTGCATCACCTCACAGTAGGGCTAAAAGATTAATTGCTTTTACATTGAAATCGAAAGAACACAAAACAGGTGAGGTATCAAAATTGTTTAGATCAGTGGTTAAAAACAATCGATAGTTTGCAGTTTATATCCGTCCATATAACTGGATATCATGTCATCAGACACCACAGTCCCAGACGAACATGGCACTGACCAGTAATGTTTGTGTGATAGTACACTATAACCACTTCTACTTAACTGTACTGTAATGTTTTTAATTGCCTTAGCTTCAGCTTCAGCTCACATCTTCCTACTGTGCTAGCTCCTGTGTTTGCTTTAGTGATAGGAACAGTCTCAAAGCTACTGAAAGAAAAGCCTGTAAACATTTTGTGGAAATAATAAAGGATAAAGCAAAAAGATTTCTACCCTACAAAATAATAACCTTATAATATATATTATAATTTCTACTAGAATTTCATGATTCCTAAAAGAATCAACAAGTGATATCCAGCCAGCCGTACCAGTCTTGTACACGCAGCATCAAAACGGCAGTTACAGCCATATTAAGTTGCCAAAGACAGCTAACCAATCAGTCATTCGTCTGTGCACATCCTAAACAACATAACAAACAGGGAAAGGGTGAGCTGACTTGTCCTACTCGTAACGGTCAACCACAGTGTGCTAAGTTTGGCATTTTCTCTTTGTTTAGGCCCGACCAGTGTGTGGGTTTGTGTGTGTTGGGGTAAAGACAGTGTGGCCACATCCCGTGCTGGTGGCCAGGCCTAACTGCCAGGGACGTGAGGATTTGGCAGAACAAGCTGTGTGTGTGAGAGAGTGGAGGGGAGCTAGGCTGAGGGGAAGGGGGGAGCTACTACTTACTGAGCTCCAAACGGACATTAACAGAGGAACCGAAACCTGTCCATTACTGCGAATGACACATTTGAGCACAGCCGAAGTGAGGGAGAGGTGAAGAGAATGTTCTAGACCACTAAAGGGATGGCAGATGATTGTCAGTAGTAGATAGTACTAAGATCAAGCTAATTCATGTGATTTCACTTTGTAGCATTCGGCCATATTTAGGCTTCCACATACACACATGCAGGCCCACAAGAGTACAAGTATCAGTTATATTCTATCAATATTATTATTAGTAAGTAGTCTTTAAGTCTTTTTGATGTCTGGCCAAACAGAAATTGACACAAAAGGCATAGCCTAGTGTTAAAATGTAGAAGCCTTAAAATGCTTTATATATATATAAAATTCATGGTTAGTTGTAATCCAGACAACTAACACATCAGCAATTAACCGATATATTTAAATAATAATTTAACCATTTTTGATATTTAGATATGGTATTTTAAACAAATATAGTTAGATAACCCACCAACATAGCCTTACCCAACCTGTACCAATGCTAAGGCATGACTTTATTATAGTAAATTCTACCCTGTTTTCTTATCTCTGTGTACCAGACAGGAAGGAGAGCAGAGAACATTAAAGTAGTCTAAGACAGATTTTAGCCACCGTCACTGCTTAAAACCCCTGGAGTAAACACTAACTTCAAGCCAACAGTACTTTACACCTTCCCCACATTGATTTTTATATAATGACTGGCACCTCTTAAAAACACATGTAACCTATCCTATGGTATATTATTCTGTGAATTGTAAATAGTAAATACTTGTAAATAGTAAATACTTCAACTTAGAAGTGTGAGTCTGTAGGAAATGAGGGCAAGCTGTGGAAACATATTTATAGATACAGTAAATGCTTATAGAAAAATATATAGATTTTTTCTAAATTCTAAATATTCAAGGGCAAACTTAAAAATAATTGATAGTCACAACCATAAAACTCATATTGTGGCCCCTAATATAAGTGTTCATTTCAGGCCTGGTTTCTTACTGTAAGAGACTCCAGTGAAAGAAATGGCTATATAAATACACAGTATAATGTATAAATAATCATCAAAATGAGCAAACTACTCATTAATGTAGTAGTGGGTAGTTTTGGGGTTCCTAACCGGAGTGATAGGAGCTGGCTTTAGGAACCATCTGAGTCAGTGTTCTAGTCTCCTGGCCTTTCCCATGTAGAACTGAATGATTTCAGTGTTTTCCTAAGTCCATCAGTGTCGCGCAGTCTTAGACACGAGTATATATGAGATGCACTTATTAGTCAGTATGATTTGAAATTTTTTTCAAAAGCTGAAGCTAGTTTCTTATTTAGCCACTTCCTATTGCTACCATTATCTCAAAAACACCACTGGAAAAAGCCAGAGAGCACCTGAGAACAAGTGCTAAAGAATAGGGGTAAATAGAGCTAAATTGTTGGAAATGAAAAAGTAGACTTCCTGGAAGGACCTTACTTTAATTTGGGAACGTGGGAGGATGTATGCCATTAAAAACGGTATTAGAGCAAATCCATTCCTACAGCAAATGGGTTTTGGGCAGTGGGATGCTAGCATTACTGTTAATGTATATGAGTTTAAAAGCGCTCAGAAATATAACAGCAGAGCAGAAATATTATTTGTTGTTTTGTATTGTAATGGATGTGTTCTATGTGTTTAATATGTTTAACTATTTACAAACACACAAAATCTCTACTGAACACCATTTATTTTAAACTATTAAGAGAGCGCCCTCTAGCATTTCACAAACTCACTCTTGTCACTGCATCGCTACATTCAGGCACCTGCAAAGGTATAAAGAGAGTAGTAAAAGTAAAAGTGGAAAGTGCAGTAAAGGTGGGACAGGAAAACTGCGATAAGAAACTTGAGCAGGCATCGAAATGTGGGTTTGCAGATGCTGTTTTGTGTTAGGTATGCTGGATTTCAGGGTCAAATCGTACCATAAGCTTTATACTGTTTTGATGACTCATAAATGACATATTTAGCTTCTTGCACTTTTATTTATTAACTGTGGTTTTTTAACTTAAAGAATTCATGATTATGGGCTTTGTGTTTAACAAACAAAAAGGGAGATGCCGACAGTGTTAACTAGAACAAGCCCAGCTTTTCTAATGAGGGGGAAACTCTACAAAGCACGTTTAGACAGCTAGACAACTTGTGAAAGTTATTAAGATGTGGAAGTTATATTTGGAGTGGAGAAGCATTAAAGATCTTGACCACAGGAGTTAGTACCTTACTGCCGTGTCCGACTGCCTTTAATCTGAGATGATAATCACTTGTTTCAGTCCTAACAAACAGAGCCTTGTGGTAGAAGGCTGAGGGGGCATATTGCTACTGGACAGTGACCTCAGTGCACACCCTCCATAATCGGGTTCAAATTAGTGATTTAATGATTATTAGAAGTGAATATTGTGAGTATTTGCCCTCCTACATTTCATTCATCATAATAACCCTGCAGGGCAGATAAACGTGCTGGTCATCTCTTGTTACGGCGTCTTCCCCCTTCCTCTGCCTGTCAGTCCTCATCACGGTGGTCAGTAAAGCATGACTTGCTGTCCTCTTCTCTGTAGTGTGTGCTTCCGACTATCACTGACCAATAGCACCCCCCTAGCCAAAGGCCTTTAGCCTCTTTCTTTCATTCTTCTCACCCTTCACACTCTTTTACTCTCTTGTTTGTTCACCCCCTCAACCAGAGCTGTTCGCTGCAGCCTCATCATCGCCCTCTTCCACTTCTCTCTCGCTCTCTTATGACTGTTGTCACCTAAGCTGAGTATGACGAACTTGGGGGGCTATTTTTGGCCCACTGAATGTTCTTTTTTTTTCTTTTTTTTTCCGGAACACATTGTGAGATGTGTGGTCTGCTCTTCCTGAGTCCTCTACAGACCCCTCAGTCCTGAGGTGTGATATTTACTGAGACTAAGCCTGTCATAAAGTCATAGCTTTATTTTTACAGCTCTTGCTAAACAAATACAGCTCAATCCAAAGTTTATGATTTAACCAGAGCCTGAGAATTTCAGCTTTACACTCATGATGTAGTCCACCGTGTTCTGGTCTGTGCGTGAGCAGAGCATTACTTAGTCTTTTCACTCGTTTGCTGAAGATGAAGTCCCATCTACTGTGTCAGTCAGAGCTATTTCTGTCCGCTGGTCCCTCCGACCTGTGGAAGGTGCGACATAAATGTACTCAGTGACCTTAGAGGGACTCTCTGATTGGAGGACACTTGAGTCCTAATTTGCATTCTCAAGATTTCTGCCCCCTGATTGGTGATTCTGTGAGTCCAGCAGCTCTGCAGCTTTTAAAGGTCCGCTGCAGGCGTAATTTGTTTAGCTGTGGTCCACAGTGCTGCACAACCAAATCACCAGTGAAGGGATCTAAGCAGATTTGGCCACAACCTTCGTTTAGAACCATGCTGGTAAAACACTACCAGTAACCATTATAGTAACCACCCACAGGGCACACAAACAGAGAGCTGGTGGGTGCTGCTGTTGTGACGTGCTATTGTTTATGAAAGAAAAAGGGAATTTTTTCAGGAAGCAGAAAAAGTTTGACAGGCGGCTTTGAAAGTAGTGAAGCTGTGCTTTGTTTTTAAGAACGCATAATGTGTAACTCATAGACTTGATTACTGTCAAAATTCAAAGCCCAAAAGTGTTCTCTAAAAAACCACACACAACTGATATTTCATTGTAGAGATGGTCCTCCTTAGTGCTCAGGGTTCCATAAGAAAAATTGCCTTTACTAAGGAACCCTGTCTGTAAGTGTGTAGTGAGGTCCCACACCAGTTCTGTAGGTTAAGCACTTTCTATCAGTTTCCAGGTAAATTTTTCATCCGTATAAAAGCAACATGGCATTTGTTTGTAATCATTTTTTATAGCAAAGAAGTTGCCAAGCACAGTTTTATAGATTTTGAGAACTGCTTTTGTAAAATTAGAATATGCTAATTTCTATTTTACTTGCGATGGAATTTGCATTGCTGTACTGTGTTTTTCCCCCGCTGAAGCAGCTCCGAGCTGCGGGTGTTCTTCTGTTTTTCTCAGCACGGAAAGGGTTACACGTGAACACAGGAGACTGACCTCTGACCTTCAGGCCAAAGGAATGTGAAAACCCTTTAATCTCAAAACAAAACATCAGATGCACTTGTGCTGCCTGTTTCACTTCCAGATCCTCTGCCTGGGTCAGGGTTCTACCCCCACACACCCCACACCTACCCTACCCCCTCCCCAAACACACACACACAGAAATAAGATTTTGTGCTTTAAAAGTAAAGATCACAGTTTGTTAATGCATATGTGCTAAAAGAGATGCACGTAAAGACATTAAGGTACTTGTAAAAGTCAAGAGACCGAGAACCCCCCACCATTTATTCATTATTTTACAGTCAAAAAAGCTTAATTTTTGTTTCATTTTTTCAGTGTCCGAATTAAAACTGAAACCAGATTCAAGAGAACAGAAACAACAAAATATTTTTCATGTGTCTCCTCCTTTTACCTTTATTACCATTTTTGTTTTTTCCAGGTGTATTGTTTTCACGTTATTTCACTTCAGGATATTTTCTGACTCTCCGGAGTTCAGTTTAAGAAATTGGTTGCATTTTCTTCTTACTTTCCAAACTATCCCAGATACATTTAGTGATGTTGAGGTCTGGACTCTATCCACCCCATTTTTCTGAGAACACCAGCAGCTTGTATATTTGACTTGCAAATTTTGCAAATCGTACTTTGGCGTCTTGTTTGTTTTGCCAATAAGGCTTGACAGCTATACGTCCATTTAGACCTTTAGCGTTGAGTTGTCCTCAGTGGAAGGATAAACAGAAACACCTGTGGATTTTTTCAGATCTGATGCCAGAGAGGAGCTTGATTTTTCAGAGAGTCGCTAGTTCCGTAATCTCTAGATACTTGAATCATTTTTTGAACTCCAGGTCACTTTTTTTTTCCATTTCAGGGCTATTATAGCTAGGTATACAATACATAAAGGGTCTCTTGATTTTGCAGGACTGTATTCTAAGGAGCAAATATTAAGCAATATAACACCCAGAAATATTGGGACATTAATAAATAATAATAATTATTGTGTTCATAATAACAATAATAATAACAAATACATATATTTATATATATATATCATTCAGTAAATTAATAATTGTGTGAAATATAAACTTAACAAACAAATAAATATATCGATTAATTAATTTGAATAAAAATTGTGATAATGTAAGTAACAATAGCGCAAATTGCACCCAGCAGCTGTTATATATGGGTGGAATTTAAAATTAGAATAAATATACAACCAGGAAATAAATGTAATAAATTAAGTAACAAAATGAGTTAAAGAAATAGTGAAATAGTAAAAGTTATAGTGAAAAAAATAGTGAAAGTTAAAATGGAAGTTATAGAAAAGGCTCACAAATGAAAAAGTAAATGTTTATTGAATAGATATGATGGCTTACTTTACAGTAAGACATGTAGGACTGAAGAGTCTAGTAAGGAAGAAAGTTTAGTTTAGAGTTTTGCTTATTTCCAGCATTTCGTAGCTGTGTGTGAGTGGAATGGGGGAGTTAAAGCTCGGCTTAGTTGGGGGTCTTGGTGCCCGAAGGGTTAGAATATACATGTATCTCTTTATGCGTCTGTGTATGTGGGGGGTGGGTACTGCACATTAAACTGGGCTATCTGAAGCATGACGGATTGGATGTGTGTCTGTGTGTGTACGTGTGCTTGTGTGTGATGAAGAGGCATGACAATAGGGCAGAGCTCCCTGGCGGGGCTGAAAGAGCAGAGTGTAACCCCCCTGTATCCCCCCCGCTGGGTGATGTCCTCAGTGCTGCACCACAGCTGTCAGTTCCTCCGGTCCATAAACATGCACACACATTCATACAGGTTCACACTTATGGATGACTATACTGCCGGTTGTGGGCTGTTTGTGTGGTCAGCAGTGAGCAGCTGGACTATTGATACTGTTTAGAAGTTACGAGTTAGAATTTAGGCCTGTCTTATTTCTTTATCATCCAAAAGCACTTTTGTGTGGGGGAAATATGTTTAATTAAATAATCCAGCAGAACTACATTCAGTGGAGAGTTTTTCAGCAAGCGCATTGTCAAGATTATTCCACTGACTACTCAATTAAAGACATGTAATCTGTTAAAATGACACTCTCAGTGATCACTTTTAATACTACACAAAGTTAGTTAATAACAGACAATCCCCTGGTCATAATAAAGTCTCCACAGGGCGGAGCTAGTAACGCAGTCCAGTCACTTTGGTGTGCATCAGTGAAGTCCCATAGAAGCACAAGGCAAAAATGAGCTTTGTCATAGCAGTGGCTACGAGTGTGTGGCTGTGTTTGAATAGCTTGTACATGATAGTGTAACCTTATTATTTTTCTTAATTGAAGTTTAAAAGCTTTTTATCAGTAATATGAAATATCACTACCAGCCCTATTCACTATGTACAGTTTAGTATTAATAACAGAAGAGAATAAGTGGTATTGTGACACCTCTGTATATCCTTTTGTTAACTAGAGATGCACCAATCAGTTTTTCTCTTTCAGATACTAATTCTGACACTTTAACTCTGAGCATCAATGGTTTAAAAAAATAATAGCACAAGACTGTAACTAAAATTAAGAACTAATAAAAGAAATAATGAATTTGTATTCTGTTTAAATTTAGTTTTTTTTTTTATTGAGGCACTCCTAATATTTATTTCATTTTTAACACATTATTTTACTTAAATTTAACTATAACTTTTATTCCACATGGAATTGAAAAAAAAACAGAAGTATGAAATAGATACTTTGCTTGTGAAAAAAGATTTTGATTCTGCGTAATATGAGCACAGCAGCTGTCCTTTACACTAGATCCGTACAAATGCTCCGAAGGTACTTGGAATAAATTTGTCCTACATTAACTTACCCTGAAAGAAAAGAAAACAATTTTGCCCTTTCTTCTAAAGTTACAGATAAATGTGTTTTACTGTGTACTGTGTACACTAGTCTACACATTAATAATTATGTAATTTGCACAACAGTTTCGTTCCTGAACTATGTCAGAGGCTGACACATCATTCATTCAGGAGTCAGCGGTTATCGTGCAGCACAGTGATTTTGTGAGTGCATTAGTGCTTTAGGTCTTGGGAAAAGTAGTGCAAGTATGTGTAGCTTAAACATGTCTAGTATTGCCAAAGGGTATCTGTGTTTCTGTGTTGTCTGTAAGATTACAAAAGCCCTTATCCTGTTTCCTAACACATGTATGTCAGAAACCGCATGTACACACAAGCACACAGTTTCTTCGAAGCTCCTCATGCATGGAAACATAACCTGTAACTGATGAAGAGACAACAGTGTTGTGTGATAACATGATCGTAATACGACAGTAGAAATAACCTAATTCAGTGACACTTGAAGGCACATTAGTTAATCACGAATATTTGGGAGAACTTTGTAGTGAGTTGTATTTTATTTGATCAAAGTTCAAACAATAAATCTTTAAGGAGCTGACTGTAATGCAGCTAGTCATCGTTTGTAGAGAGCTATCTTAAAACTCTTTCTAAAGAAGTTGATAATACAGTGCATATGCCTCACTATTCCCCTTTATTTTAATAGGCTTTTTTGTTGATAGTGCTCTTCCAGTCCAGACTTGAGTTGCCATCCAGATTTGAGTTTTTTCAAACACAATATTAAAAAAATAAATTAAAAAAATCACGGTTATCGATTTTATTGCCCACCCTGCCCCCACCCAACACCCAAAAACAGAAAACAGATGTTTTCCATTATTACCAGAGTCACTCAGGAACACAATTATAGATGCCTTAAGAAACCCATGCAGTATTGTATTTTTATAACTCATGTAATTGGCGAGACACTTCAGCGAAAGCGCTATTAATTTTTTTCAATATATTACACGCTAGGAATAACGCAGCAGAGGGAATTTTCCCTGCTGTTACACTTATAAAGTCTCATTTTAACCCACAGTTTTAACAGTACAAGTGAAAGAAGCATTATGTGTCCACATAGTTTAATATAATATAGCAGGCCTATGGGTAAATAAGTCCTCTCTAGTTTTATCAGTCCTTTTCTCACTTTTTAAGCGCTGTCGTCGGGTTACTTGTCAATCATCAACAATATCCACTTACATGGCCCTATGGTCCAGGCTTCAGACGAACTAAATGGCTGATTAATTCTTCCAAAGTATTCATTTTTGTTTTTACGATCCAGAAGGAGTTTAATAACTGGAGAGGATCCTGTGATATGTGCAGTAGGAGACCAATTACACCATGTAGAAGCAGTCAAAAATCTTTTCCAACTTAAGGCAACATCTGCCATGATAAACAAACATGAATTGGACAGGGCTACAGTCATCAGAGCACTGCAGAACTTAGTCAAAAAGCAGTATGTAATTTGGCCTGTAATTTTCTCAGGGAAGAAGGAAGAAGAACATCTACATGGATGATTTGGATGGTAATACAATCACAGATGAGCATCTGTAACAGAGAAAATTACCCCAGGAACCCAAGTACATTGAATTCCATCCGAATAGGGCCTATAGTGAAAGCGAAACCGAAAGCCGACATTAAAACATGCAGTTTCGGTAATTTATCACTGTTTAATAAAGTAAACACTAGCTAAGGATTTTGTGCTGTGTACATGTTCCAATAACTCTACTAGGTTTGCAACAATTGCCCAATCACAAGTCAAGAGATCTGCATAGGGTAAATAAATACACCCTGAGCTTTTAGAAGGTTTATTTATTGAGGAAAATTACTGAATTGACTGTTTATCTATTTGGAGAAAAGATAGATGCCTTTAGAACCACATCACATCATTCCCCAGTGCAAGTATTGTGTGTGTAAATGGGCCATGTGTGGAAGATGTGGCAGTCACGCTGCAGCATCACGCATGTCAAGCAGATATAGTATGTATGAAACAGGCCTGAGGACCTAAAATCTACCCGAGTGGCTGCTAGTTACGTAGCTGTGTTCTGGGGAAATAAAGGTTATACATTATACATTATGAAGGGATAGATCGTAGATGCTAAATTACCTCTAACTTTTTTTTCTGTTTTTATCCTGCAGAGCAAACAAAATGAGCAGTACTAGTACCTACTCATCCCCACCCACGGCCGTTGGGACTGGGTGAGACATAGAAGACAGTGCCATTTCTCCTGGAAGACAATATCAAAACAATAAAGAGGGTAAGTGCTGGCATGTTAGATGCTGAACAGTGGCTGTTGCTTAATTAACCCAAAACATATATCCCTCTGTGATATACGTGGAAAGCAGAGCTACAGCTGTCTGCATTTTGTTTGTTGTAGGTTTGAGAAACGAGATAGTGTATAAGCCCCTCACTCTCTACACACAACCCCTTAAACCCCACCCCCAGGCGGAATCCTAGCAGGGCCTGGAAGGCAGGGCAGCCACGGCCGAGTTTCAATGGCAACGGCACCCTAGGGCTGCCATGGCAGCAGCTGCCACCGATGCCCACCGCCACATTACCGCACTGACGCCGGAGGACGAGGATCGACGAGCCACCGTCAAACTGTTTGGAGGTCCACCTCAGGTGAGGACGGAGAGAGAAAGAGAGCACGAGTTAGAGAGGGAGAGGGAGAAGGAGGAGAGAGCAAGTGGGAACGAGTGTTTGGTTTGTGGTGCCCTCTTCAGCTCGCAGGACAAGCTCCGACTCCACACCTTTTGTCACGCGGGAGAGAAGCCGTTCCACTGTTCCCAGCCTCACTGCCCCAAGGCCTTCAGCTCCAAATATAAGCTCTACAGGTAGGTCATCCCTTGACACTTTTCTTCCATGTGAAAAAGAGGTTCACGGAGGCCTTCCTTGACAATATGAGTCCAGGTCAATGTTTGTGAGAGCATCTCTAAAAGTGGTTCTGTAGCAGTGATGGTATGTCGCTGCAGTAACTTGGTTAACCATCAATGCTACACAACCACTTGTAAGAATACTCTCACAAACATGGACATTGATGCATATAATTCTAGAAATGGCCTCTATGAACCCCTTTTTTTTACTGCCTGTTCAGAAAATGTTTTTAATTTACGTATTGTATGCAAACCATAACACTACTAATATACCCACACTTAGCTAAGCTTGTGAACATGTTACCATATGACACCCTACGTTATACCTAACATAGACAACATTGTTCAAGAAACATGGCTGTTGAGCTACACTGGTTAAATATGCTTGGTGCTATAGGAAGATGTCATGTGTATAAAAAAAACATTTGTGGTAGAAAAAACAGTATTGTCTTAGTTCCTAAGAGCTAAGCATGTACAGACACTGATAATTAAGCATAAAAATCAGGGTTAATTCATGCGCTATCACTTCCTTTGCTCTTTCATCCGCATATGGGATTAATTTCCTGTCAAAGAAAAGCATTTGCCATACTATTATTATTATTACTACTACTTTTTCTGTGTTTACGGCTACTGATGCTTCTGAACACATGTTTAAGGAAAATGCACTTCAGATAATTCAAATAAAATCAGTCAAATAAAATGCAAAGCAAAACAACATATATAAAAACCTATCTCTGAAAATGGATTAACTGTTTACCACATGGTTAATTCAAGGATCATGTTATCGACACATGCATACTAAACAAGGAAAGTTGTGCATGGGTGTCCTTGCTTCAGGGATACTGTCCCTACTGTACCTAACATCAGGGTAATTTGGTTTTAATGGGTGTCGATTTGAGAGTGGCGTATACAAGTCAGTTTGGTGATGTAATCCCAAACTTGGAATCAAAATACTGCAGACCAGTAGTCGATAAGTGTGATGTTTAGTCGTGCCAGAATTGTAGATAGTGACCCAGGCTTTAGTTAAAATCTGAATAGTTTGTATGTCCTGAATTCCTTGTAAGTGTAAACACTTGGTCAAAGTGTGATACTGATTATTATTTTCAAAATCTGTCTCCCAACTGCAGGCATATGGCCACACACTCCCCGCAGAAGACCCATCAGTGCTCATTCTGTGAAAAGATGTTTCATCGTAAAGATCATCTAAAGAACCATTTACAGACCCACGACCCCAACAAAGAGGCCTTTAAGTGTGAGGAGTGTGGCAAGCACTATAACACAAAGCTAGGCTACAAGCGCCACATAGCCATGCACTCTGCCACAGCAGGTGACCTGACCTGCAAAGTGTGCTTGCAGAGCTACGAGAGCACCCCTGCCCTGTTGGAACACCTTAAAAGCCACTCTGGCAAGTCTTCAGGTGGCACCAAGGAGAAGAAACACCCATGCGACCACTGTGACCGACGCTTCTACACCCGCAAGGATGTTCGCCGGCATATGGTAGTACACACGGGCCGCAAAGATTTCTTGTGCCAGTACTGTGCCCAGCGCTTTGGGAGGAAGGATCACCTGACACGACATGTCAAGAAGAGCCACTCACAGGAGCTGCTGAAGATCAAAACAGAGCCACCAGATATGCTGGGTTTGTTGGGGTCTGGTTCTCCACCTTGTGCCGTGAAGGAAGAGCTTAGTCCTATGATGTGTAGCATGGGTCCCAACAAGGACTCCATGATGGCCAAGCCTTTCCGCAGTGCCACCCCATTTCCCATGGGTATGTACAACCCTCATCACCTCCCAACCATGTCCAACCCAGGAATGGGCCATCATCACTCCTTGGTTCCTGGACCGTTGTCTGCTGCTATGGGCATGGGTTGTCCCATGGAGCCTCCTTCTACCCTGCACCACCATCATTCGCATCATCACCATCATCACCCACACCACCATCACCCATCCCCACCCCCGCCACACCAGCAACAGCCCACCTTACAGCCCCAACCCCCGCAGCAACAGCACCCCCAGTCGCTTCCCAAGTACCAGCTCGGATCTACCTCATATTTGCTGGAGAAGCCCCTGAAGGTGGAGATGGAGAGTTTCCTGATGGATCTGCAAAGTGGATTGCCTGTTCCACCGCCACCCTCGGCTGACCCCCATTCAGCTGCCTCACCGAACAAGGATGGTCTGGAGCCTCCGCCCGGCCTGACGGACGAGCTGTGTGGGGATCCTCTTCTGTCTAAGAGCCCCGCAGTCATAGCTGAATCCCTGTGTGCTGCTAATATGGACTTCTCTCATCTGCTGGGCTTCTTTCCGCTCAACCTGCCTCCCTACAGTGCCCCCATGAGTTCCGGAGGTCTGGTGATGGGCTACTCCACGTCCTCCACTGCCTCCTCTTCTTCCTCGTCGTCGTCCGCGTCTTCGCACGCCGCCGAGTCGCACGCTGCCACAGCGACAGCCGCAGTGCCTCTTACCTCTTTGCAACCTCAACCTCAGGAGCAGCCAGGCTCCGGCGGGGGTCTTGGATCCCTGCACCCACTTCCGCCAGTGTTTAGCTCCAGCCTCAGCACGACCACCCTGCCTCGCTTTCACCAGGCCTTTCAATGAGGCTCCCACCCCACCCTGACCCGCCGCAGGCCTGATCACCTTAGGCGGCTCAGAGCAGAGGAGCTATAGGGCTCCCCCTAAGGGTGGGGCGATTCAAAAAACACTTGAACACATAGAAGCCTTAATTGAAGCGCACAAAAGCTTTCAAATGAGCCTGGAGGAAATCCTTTATTTCTGAAAAGGAAGAAAAGCATAGGAAAGGAGAATACCATGGAGCTTTTATTTAGGCTTTCTGTCTGTATTTTAGGTAAACTTCTCCCTCATACCTTTTTCTCACCATTCTCTAGTTAGGAGGCAGCATCAGCAGGCCTTAAGGCATGGTACTGCATACTTTTTAAAGTAATAATATGAGTAGGAAAAAGGCAAAAATTAATGTAGAAAAAGTAATCTGTCTTTTAAGACTAGAAAGAATAGTTTGAAGTGAGTAAGTTTTTTTTTTTTTTTTTTTGCTCTTCCAAATGTGAGACCTAACTTGCTATGTTGTCTCTATTTTATTAAGTGTAAAAAGTCAGGTAACATTCGTTTGCCCTTAAACTAAAACCGTCTTTGCAGCCAGGAGTGGATAAAAATTAGTGAAGGAATGAAGTCGTGATACTGAATGAACAGTTCTCATGGCCAAATAGCATATCTTTATATAAATAGGGATTTAATGACATAAAAGTTGATTCTAGGTGCATCAAAGGTCAATTTATTGTAGCGTTTTACATATTTATAATACTATATAACTTTCGGGACACACCTAAGGCCAATTTATAGTCCAAGCGACAAGGGTCACGCAACCAAAAGTCATGTAAGAGATGCGTCCATTGTAATTTTCCTAGACAATTCCTATTCTCTATAATTGACTATATTTGACAAAATCTGTAATTAAAAATTCTCAGATTTCAAAATGAAAAAGTGCGCTAGGTTATAGGACAAACCTTTTTTTTTTTTGATAAACCTCCAACTTAAAATAAAAATGCCATATTTGTACTATTCCAAATGAAAACAGGTGTAACAGGTAAAAAAAAAAATTGCTTGTAACAAAGCATTTTTAGGTTTTCGCACAATTTGGTGCAACTGAAAACCATTGTCCACACTAAACTTGCAGCGAATGCGGAAAAATATATGCCCCTTTTAATACAGCAAAGAGAAATCATGATTGTATTCTCCATGCTGTCTTTCTACAAGTGGTGGGCGTATCTATGAACGAGCCCTCGTTTACTAGTTAACCATCTGGTATAAGCAACCTTCCAATAAGCAACCAAGCGCAGTGTAATTTCTGTTGGAATGGCCTTGTAGCAGCTGCTGTAAACGCACCATCTGAGAAGTGTTGCGCATCACCTGTATCCCCGACTATGGAAAATGACTGTTTGTCCAGTCCTGGAAATTCTGTGTTTTTTCCTAATAACTTAATTCTTTTCATTGTTGAAGAAATACAGCAGAGGCTGCTGACTTGTAGCTGGTGGCTTTGTTGCCTTTAGTTTTAGCTTCTTTGTCTTTACCAGTATTTTCAAATCAGCCATATTAAGCGGGGGCTTAAAAAAGTCCTGCATTTGTCGTTTCAAATGTTTTCAGAAATGTTCCGCGAGCTTGTTGCCCTTTTTGTAAAGATCTTCTTACGCTGGCAACGTGGTGTATAGGCTGTCTGCATTGCTGTTGTGTAACATGAACCAGTGTTGAGCTCACAAGTAAATTTGACCGGCGCAGAATCAGATATATGGTCACCAGACATGGTCAATTTTGGTCACTGACTGACCGTTTAGTGAGCCTTCAAAAAGAGATCAACTTTGTGTCTGCTAGAGTGTCGCAAACCTAAAACGGCATACATCTAAATTATGGGAAAACATTGTCATGCATTTTGATCGCAGTGCTGCTTAAAAGTGCTGCTGTGGTCACGGTGTGTGACTCTGTTCCTGTTGTTCTGTTGCTGACGCCTGACTTTGAAGCATCTTGTCGACCATAGTCGCCTGGACTAAAAATCGGCCTTTACTCAGAGCGTTGCTTTAAGGATAAAACATCTTTATTTCTGTTGCTGTCAACTTTTTTTACAGAAATTGAAAATAGCAGTGGTTGAAAATTAAATTATGACTAGAGAAACGGAAATGCACCAAAATGATCGTTTGCTTAGACGTCTGTTGAAAGTTAAGAAGGGTTTAAGAGCCCAATTTTAAGCTCCTGCATATGTTAAGGTATCGAATCAAACACACATTGATTGGTGTTGAAGTAAGAGGTAGGCTAGGTGTGAGAAAAGGAAAGAAGGAAATAATGAAAGTAAGAAAAGAGGCAAATAAACTGCACAGTTTGATCCTGTTCTTATACACTGTGACCGTTATCAGAAATAAAGGTAAAGGAAACGATAGTATAAAAACCGTGCAGGTTTTTACAGCATGACTCGAAAGCAGCACTTTGTTTACAGCTGAAGGCACTTGACCTCCACAGGTTACCATGGTGACCTGCTGACCCTCCCCCTTTCCCCCTGCCCAGTTCCCTCCTTCCCTCTAGCCAAGCTTCTTTAAAACTGAGACGGCCATCACGTAAACCCAAAAAGCAGCATCAAAACAAGCTCATCTAAATAATCTCATATAGGGCTGAAAGATTAATCAACTTTATATCAAAAGCAACTTACAAGTGCAATTTTTTATTATTACAGCCTACACTATCAAAATATGATCTTTTAATTGGGGAACTTTAGGACTGAAAGATTAATCCTTTTTATATTTAAATCACAATTTTAAGAGATGCAATTTTCCAATTCACAAAAGCTGCAGTGGTAATAACAGCCTACATTATCAACTCTCTTGCTGTAACACATTCAAGGTGGGAAAATTGAAGCTAATAACATAAAGCTTGAGTTATTATTCATGTTTCAAACCCTAACCAGAAAAACGTGGATTCGCTCATCGTCTTGGCCTAAAGAAGGTCTGGACCTTAATTCAAGTTTTTGCAATTGAAATCGCAGCAACATTAACGGTCAGAAAAACCACAAATCGATATTTTAACCAAATCGCTCAGCCCTAGTTAAATTCCCAAAGCCCTTCAGGATGGTTTCCTTCCTTCCAGCACTAATTTTAACCTCCATGGCGACACTTTCTTACCTCCAGTTCCTGCCCACCTCATCTAATATATTTTATTAGACTCAAATATTTTAGGCAGGACGTTTTATTATTATTTTTTGTTTTGAACGTTGAGAGATACATGGTAATAATCACCCTGACATATGTGAATAGAAAACAAGAAATGACAAGATAGAAAAAAAATAAGAGTATTTTTTTGCAGTGTACGAAATACCACATCAGAAATATATATTATGATTGCTTTTATTTTAGTAAAGTGTAATTTAGATAGATATATTAAAAATTGCTGATGGATTTTTTTTTTTATGTCTGGCAGGTTTACATAATTATGTAACCTTGATAAAAAATGGATGAAGTAATTGCTTTTCCCTTTAGCTTTCCCTGTCCTATTTGTGTTATACATTTTCCTATACGTGAGTCAAAGATTAGGCTATTACCGAGATTCTAGTTTGACCCACGTATGATAGGCTATTATTAGATTTATCGAGTAGAACGAACTTACCCTTTGTTTTAATCTTTAGAGTGTTGTGTAGAGAGGCCCATAATGTGACCCAAGTTTGATTTGAATTCTTCGCTTTCAGTATTGGAAACAGACCTGACTGATGTCCTTGGTGTGCCTCATGGTGTTACTTATGTAAATGCTCTTTCTTCCTGGGAGGGCAGAAAGCTTACATCACCAAGTTCTCTTAAATATGCAGAGTCCCAGTCAGTCAGTGCACTACAAGACGTAGTGTTGATATTTCTGTAAATGACAAAAAGACGCTTTTAGGAATGATATACAGCCTGATCAAGGGTCATATTACATTTCTTAGATAGTTGCTATTACTTTCCCGACATACAAAAGTCTGCACAAATACACACCAAATATTTGTCCACTACACCCATAGAAAAATCCAATTTCTGATTTTTGTCCATCCCGTGCAAACAGTATAGTACTCCATACTAGTACTATAGTCCATATTGATAGCATAGATAGAAGTAGTAGAGATGTTACCCTAACAAGGCCAAATAGAAGAAGAAGAAAATATTACTCAAAAGCAAGACCACCCCACTAAACTAAAACTAAAAAGAAAAAAAAAAGAAAAAAGTTACTATATGCTGCTTTAGTGCTATGGTTGGCAACAGTCATAGACCACTCTATAGAAATACTTCTGCAAAGATGTTTAAACTGAAAACATGCACAGTAGATACACACAAACTGTTTGTCCATTTCTGTCTAGTTCTCCTTATACAGCTGCTTCTTCCATTCAAAAGAACATTTTTTATGAAAGGGTCTGATAAGACACAATATCCAGAACAAGCAAGTCACCAGCCTGGTCTTTGACATTCAAAGCATGGGACATTTGATTGGGATATTGCCTAGTCGTTTGTTGTCATATGATATATTATTTTCTGTTTGTTGAAACAGGACCTCAAAACAACACAACGCATCACCTCATTTTTTTATGTTTTTTTTATTTTATTTTAATTTTTTTCCTACCAAAAACCTGGGGAGAAGAAACCTGTTTTTGCACAATTGCTAACTAAAGACCTCTTAAGGAAAAATAGTATTTACATATACTGTAAGAAAAATAAATTTTGGTTTGGGCCAAAGACGAGAAGAAGCCACATGTACTGGTTTTGAAGCGATTTCTCTTTGTATTTGGATTGCGCAATACCGAAGGGATAGATTTAAATGTTCAAAGTGCAGCTACAAAGTAGCTTTTTAGCATTTATTCCCTATTTTACTTGTCAAGAGGAAAAAAAATACATTCATTTGATAGGCACTTTTTAATAGGAATTTGTATATTTTCTTCTTAAAAAAAACAAATACCTGGAAAATTTGAAGGTAGATAATCCTTAATAGGAGAACAAATGAGCATTTCAGTTTTGTTTACAGCATAGTGCTAAACAAAGCTACAAAATTTTGTTTTCTTGGAGGGAAATAAAAAGGAATAATGTTTTTCTCTATGAAAATGCTAAAATGACAAAAGCTATTGGCAACTTCTGAGTTTGTCCTCCCCGGGTTTTCTGTGAGCTGATCTGAATTCTAGCACTTTTAAACCTTTGAAAAGAGTATTTTTTTTTTTCTTTTAAATTTCAGCGTTACGTGTTTGTATGTTGTTTTTTTTTTATTTTGTATTTGATCTTGTACATGTATGTGCCATTAGTTTGATGTGTAGAATTTATTAATCTTGTGTATTTTTTCCTCCTCTTCCAAAAGAGTAACAGTATTTTTTTTGGTAGGTTTTCACTAATATCTTCTGCTTCGCCCTCTGCCCCAGCTTTTTTGCTTCCACGTTTCAGAACTTTCAGAAATAGAAGCTTAGAAAGTAGAGTAAAATATGCTTGAGCAAAATTTTCTTCAAAACCCTTTGTTTAAAAAAGTTGGTCCAACACAATCTGAAGTAGGGGAAAAAACCTGGCTGGAAACTGCACACAAAAGAAGAGTAAGGGGGGAAAAAAAGAAAAGAAAAATTCAGTTTCAGCAACGACTGAAGTGTGTTCAGTCAACAGCATTTTACAGTTTGACAGGTTCGACAGGTTTACTGGAAGGAGTGCACCCCCTCTCCACCAACACCACCACCTCACAAAACCCCCTTCAAAATAACTTTTGGTTTAAATTAAGTTTTATATAATAACTTCCTGGATGGGTGGAGCTTGGTGTCTGGCATGTTAGCAGAGATGGCGATGGGTAGTTGAGTTTTTCTGGCAGGCAGACGCACAGCGTTCGTATCTCATTTCACATCCAGGACCCCATTGTGTTGTAGACTGAGAGGAGACTTCAAATGGCGGGGGCTTTTTCAGCCTGATATCAGTCTTGCTCCAGTGCCCTTATAAAGGAGAGCCTCCCACCCATTGAGAACTTTCAGCCAACATCAAAGTGGACTCCTCAAAAAACTGAAGGACCTCCCCTTGAAGTCACCTGTGATGCTCCAAAATGTGTTGAAGAGAGGAAATAGGAAAAGAACGCCGAAGGGAAATTTGTTTGATCTTTAATTTGACAGCCTCTCCATATCTGCCGTCGAGCTGCATCCAGTTCAGTGCCCTTTTACAACCGAGAAAAAACCACCTCCATTGTACCTACTAGGGACGCACTTATCTTTTATTTCTCCCGATACGAGTAGGTGCCTAACAAAGTTTCTAAGGGAAATTATTAAAGATAATTGATCTAAGGCTTAGAAAAAAAAGAAAAATTTGATTTTTTTTTGTTTTAAGAATTAAGAAAAGTAAAAATTAAATTCTTTCCTTGCTTTATAGAGAAACGGGTGCCGTGTATGTGAAACGACACCCGCTCGTAGTTTCCTTTATTTTAGCTTAACGGAAGTCTTGCATTCCAAGCTCTTTATGTATTCTTGTTTAGCAACATAGTCCTCTTATTTTTAGTACTTGCTTATTACTGCCACCTCTGGCAAAAAAGGTGAAAACAAAAACGGAATATTTTCATTCAGCCGTACACTATTTTATATAGCATGGAGTTAATCTACAGGGAGAATTGTATTAAAAAAAAAAAAAAAAAAAGGAACAGTCCAATTTTTATTACATGACTCACCTACAATCAGTTGCTGCAATGTAAAGTGACAGATATGTATATTGGTTGATCCAAAGAGATGACATTACAACAAACCTATTTACTTATTGTACAGTACATTGTACCTTTGACTTGTAATGTATGATGTTAAAATCATTAAAAGACAAACCCACGGTTTTATATCTTTCCCGCCCGCCCACCACACCACACCACACCCCTCTCTCTCTCTCTCTCTCTCTCTCTCTCTCTCTCTCTCTCTCTCTCTCTCTCTCTCTCTCTCTCTCTCTCTCTCTCTCTCTCTCTCTCTCTCTCTCTCTCTCTCTGGGTGATTTCCTGCTGGCTGTGGTGGGAGAGGGTGCTAGAATAAGCCAGTCTAGGTTATGGCTGAAAACTGCCATTCGCATACCATACTGCCAAGGCAGGAAACCACACCACTGTGCACAAACGAAATGATGAAGAAGTGAGGGGGAAAGGAAAAAAAAAAAAAAACCAAGGCGAGTTTCCAAGTGATAAAAAAGCAGCGCTTGGCTTCAAGGCAGGCCTAATTATACCGCCGTACCTCAAACCTATACTTACAGGTCCCGGGGAGCAGTTTTAGCCCAGCTTTTCTCACAAATACACTAACTGGAATACACGGCGCACCACCGTTTCTCACATGTAAAAAAGCAACTTGCATGTAGAGGAATTTGAGGTTTTACAGTCTTTCTCTGTATACCAGCAACGACTTCGAGCTCCAACCTCAACCACCGCTGGGGGAAAAATATTCACTGGAGGGAAACAGCCAATGGCCAAGTCAGTCTCTCTGAGTCGTTCTGCAAATCCTCAAATTTACAAGCAAGCATGGGCCTCAGACAGACATCGTTTCAAATCTCAATTTGTCGGCACTTTTATTCGTTTCATACATTGTAGAACTTGACATTCGTTTAAGGAAGGAGGGCCATAAAGGTTCATTAAAAAATAAACATGCTTTTGACTAAAAACAAGGACATGATCGGTACATACAGAGCTCCACAAAAAGCCAGAATGCAACGATACAAAGCGTGTATTTGCATCCACTGTAGACACACGTTCACTGTAGACACACACTCAACAGGCAAGACAAAAGTATGTCTTTAGAAAATAGATTTTTTTTTATAGTCCTTGCATTCAGTCACAGATAAATCATCTCTAGGAAACCTCTGCTAATGCCAGATCGGATGGAAGAAGGGTGCTTTATACTGCTGAGAATGCTTTCTTAGATGTATAACAAGAATACTGCAGTGTTTTTCCATCTTTAACTGGTGCATCTGGAGCTTCCTACCACATTTAGTAATTCCAATACAGTTGTCAAAAGAACAGAAAACCTGTTGACTAGAAAACAATGGGCAGATGCTGAAGCAGCAGGTCCGGTAGAATCCAGCTGAAGTTTTTAGTTAAGAGGAAGGGTATAATTGGAAAATGGGGCTACATAGCGCCACTGTTCGTGTAAACCACTACTTTTACCCCCATTGTCATTAGGCATTATTGGTGGTGTTTCACCAGAGCTGTGTGTCAACTGAGACATGCCCTTCTCCAGGTAAAGAAAGCAAAAAAAAAAAAATTCACATCCATCCATATCTAGGTTCTACATGAGGCCCACAGAACTCCACCAATCCTCACCCCAAAAGCACAGATAGAAGTTCAGTATCCAAAAAATAAAAGTGGTTGACATGTTCAGATACTAAATACGGGCTGCCCATCTCCTTGATGGGAGTGAACTTAAGGTTAATCACAATCACAAAGAAATCAATAAACCAACACAAGTAGTTTACAATAATGCAGCTTTGCCAACCTCAAGCACAAGTACACAAGAAAAGTTTTTAAACTGCTACCTCTTGACTCCTAACAGCTTGTGGAGATGCTTCGTAGTGACGGCCTGGACCTCCATGGCTTATGCCCTACTTCTGTCATGCACTTCTGTAACAACACACCTAACACAGAAACCATCGGGGGAGAACTGAAAGCGGTAGAACCTTTAACAGTGATTCTCCAAATGTTTTTTTTTTTTTCGTTCTAAAAAGTTGATCAGTTCAAAACTGCACACAGAAGTAAAAGGGGAAAAACGCAACTGAACACAGCTGCACTGCTTTAATAGGGTACAGTGTGTTCCATAGCCAGGCCAAAATGCACTGCACAATGGCTGTCATAATTCAGGTAATGGAATGCGTTGTACAGTGCTGGACACCATGCAGGCTATTACAGCTTACCTGAGACGCACCTTATTAAAACGCTTCATGTCCTTGTGAGTATAGAACATTTCAAAGAAGAACAAGTTTTGGCTCTTAATGACCAATAGCTTTAGCGATATTGGCCCTGGTAAGTCAGCCCACAACAATTAAGGGAAAAAGACAGTAGGAAATAAAGTTGCAACTTTTTTTTAATGTCCTTCTTTTGTCATGTCTCGACGCCATTATTTTAGTAAATCGGCATATACTCGATGACCACAGACCGACCACTCTTTGCTGCATGCTGCACACGCGCACACATACACCCAACACACACACACACTTCTGTACAACAAATACTAGTTTGAACCAGATACGTTGGAAAAGATTCAAATTAAATATACAGTATTAAAAGATAACAAAAGTAATTTGTAAAATGATATAATATTCAACCAATTTGCCCATCCCCCAAAAAGAAAGGAATACATCTCCCACCCTCCAAAAACAAAACAAAGACAATCTCATGACACACTTTGGCCCATGTGGTGTGTGCGCGCAACAGGAAATCTCTAAAAGATTTCAAGATCTAAAATTAAAAACATGAAGAATTCTAGAGTCCATAACGATGCAATCTCTGTGTTTCAGTGGAGGAGCGACTGAGTGAGGGGGACAAAAGGACATGGTAGACTAGTCTGTGCATGAAGCACCTCTGTGTTTTCTCCTGCAGTCAACAGGGGGCGCAGCTGCACATCACCTCCTCATGCTACAGTCATACACTCACGCACGCACGCACACTCACATCAGTGCTTGCTCGACAAATCAGAAAGTAAAAAAAAAAAAGAAGAAGAAAGAAAGAAAGAGGTAACAAAACGCAGGAGGACTGTGGCTCAGTCGATTTTGACGGCAGCATATATCTTGCGTATGAACATGTAAGCTGCGTAGAAGCCGATCGTTCCTGTCAGGAGCCAGAAGGATAAAACCATCAGGGCTGTGTAACCAAAATATAGCAAGGAGGGGATGAACTCCACAATGTCCAGCTGCAGAGTGAGGAAAAAAAGAAAGGGGACAAATATGAAAAACTGTTACACTGAACATATATCAACTTATTTTCACCTGTTTCACGATTTTAAGTAAAATTCTCACTGTACCGCCAGATACTTTGACTTGTTTCAAGCATATGTCTTACAACAAGCAAACTCTTCTGCCCCTGTAGTTACTCTGACTTACTAAAACCACATACAACAAGTACAACATCTAGAAAGAAGTTAAATAACATAGTAATGTTCCATTAATATGTCTGTGAGAATATTAGATATATTAACTGTATCAAAGATCCTTTCTGCAGTGTAGCCTCTACATAGTGGTATTATACAGAAGAGAAATTCTTCAGTGACACTTGCAGTATCGTAATTCCATGGCATGGTTCTAAATGAGGTTCTACACAGCTGTTTGTTTGGGGTATAGTAGAGTATTTCCTGCCTGCACTGCACAGTTTCATGTTTTTCCTGCTGCAGCCAGAGTATGTGAGTGAACCACTTCTCGCACAAAGTGTTCTATAATCCCTGCATGCAGGATTTTCAGTTTCCCTACTCCTTACTTTCTACCTGCTCATACATCTTAAAAGGCAGCCGTATGTCTGCTACATACTCTTTTCTGATATTTATTGAATATCTTGGACATAGGGACACTAGTTGCTTCCTAATCAATATTTACGGTCGTTATTAAATATTCTGTCTCACACTAGCATCTTCCAGTCCCGTTGACCATCACAACCCAGACAACTGCAGAGAGTTAACAACTGCACATGCTTTTAACAGAGTCTACTTTAATCCTTCTCACAGCAAAACGGCAACAGGACACATATCTGCAGCACTTTGATATGAATGCATTGCAGAACGCTGTACCGCAAATACTAAATGCATGAATGGCCAGCACACACAGGCCATATGAGTCACTGCTGCATCACACATCACACACTGACAGTTTTGAAAAAAGGCTGGTAGAATGGAGCTCAGAGTGAGAGGAAGTTTCCAATTTCAACAAGCTGTTCCTCACTCTGGCTAAAATCACTCCACCCTTCACATACTGTGGCTCCAACCCTGTTATTGATGTAACGCAGGTGCAAGAGGACGACAAAATAATGCAATACAACTAGGTCTGAAACAGGCCAAATAGGAAATGCTCCTGTTTACTGGCTTAGCAATTTATACATCTTTGAAGACATGGAGCTCAGATCTTTAGCTAGTTAGTTGGCACTAAGCTCTTCAATCCCGCTCAAGTTCCCAAAATCCTGTTTATAAGCATGACTGAGTATTGCAATATAAATCCATCGATGCACAAATCACTAGTCTTTATTATAACACACACGTGCATGTACACGCACACGCAAAAAATTATATGTACCTTATTGACGAAGTAAAAAATGGCGTAGACAAGCACGTAAAAAGCGGAGCCTCCAGAAACAAGGAAAGTCCTCCACCACCATCGGTAGTCCTGCGAGGACACATCACAATAATTGACCACTGTTGCTCTGCCAACTACCAACTATTAGCTGGGAATTTCCCTTCACACAAATAAGCTAAGGCTGGGCAATTAGTCAATCTACACATCAAAAAAAAAAAAACACGAATGAATTTAAAAGCAGTTTGTTGCAACTTCCCTTACAGACCACAGGACTAAAGGCGACTTAAAGATAAATGGGGAAACTAACAAATCAAAACTGACAATACATTTGATCTACCAAAAATCACAGGTATTTGCTGATGCATTATTCTTGTTTTTCCACAGCAAACAAGAGGACTCCGCAGCACAAGATGCTAGTAATGGCAGATCAGCAACAGTGAAGCATTACACTTTGGCATATGGACATTATGTAATTTTGATTACAATATAAAAACATTGATTAAGTTTGATAGGTTGGGTTATACATCAGTAACCTCAATCTGATTATAAATAATTAAAACAAGGAATCATAAAGATACAGAGATTATGGAAAGTGTATTTTTACTCAACTAAACATTAAGCTTTTTTGTTTTTACACAATCCAATTAGTAAGATTCTACATTGTTTTTAAACTACGGTAAGGTAATGAAATAAAATGAAAGGCATTTTGTGACACTAAATAAGGAGAATGTAAAAGTATCAGACTGGATGAATCTGTCGAACTCCTGGCTAATGAAAGAACAGCCATGTGTATAATCTGGTGCACTTGTGCTGCTGCAATGTGAAACCAACCAAACCAAATGGAAAAAAGATCAAAAGGTTACAGAACTCAAACTCTAGTGCAGACACTAGCAGACTTCAGTCTCAGTAAAGGAAGGTGTAGCTGATTTGAGCTTTTCAGGACTTCTGATCACAAAAAAAAAAAAAACTTTCTGTGAAGTCTGTAATCCATCTCTATATTTCAGTATCATTCTTGATATTTTAAGCAGATATACTCGAAATGTATGCCTTATTACTGAATGTCCACAAAGAACCATAAGAGGTTTAAAATGTATTACATAATGCACTGCTTTTGAAATCTCTAGATCCATTGTTACATCTTAAACAAAACAGATGAGTAAATCTGTAATCTGGCTTTAGTTAGCAGGGTAAAGGGATGTCTGTCGATCCTGTTAATTTTCACATGCCTTCTATACTTCTGAGTCACTTGCTTTAACTGACAGCATAGATCACCATTCATTATGAACACAAACCCATCCCACACACAGAAACACACACCTCTGCGCAGAGCTGGAAGTAAACCATGACAATACTGATCTGTGAACAGGAGACCACCAGGATGATGAAGACCAGGAAGAGGAAGCCAAACAGATAGTAAAACTGGTTCTCCCAGATGGCCTGAGGATGGAAAGAAAACAGCAAGACATCTCTGTTACAACTCTACTCTTGCTAGCAGACACAAGCGTTTCAGGAACGAGAACACAGAATCCTTCTTTCTCATCAGAACCCTTACTGTACTTCTGCACAGATTATCACATGTGTAACAATAAATATATATAAATATATCAACACTTAAAATAGATTAGGTTCTAAAATTGAACTACCACGGCACTTTTGGTTTTTAGTCCATCGAGGCTGAACTCGTGTTTGAAAACACTTGAATCCTTGGGCCTTCTACGTCATGTGGTCAAAATGTTTGAGCAACAGTAAAGACAGTTTGTGGAACCGTGTACGGAACTGCAGTTTCTCTGAGAGAGATCTTAGGTTTCATACTACATGGCAACACATAATGCTTAATATGCAGATTACAGAAAAACAGAAGTGGAAAGCCCCTGCTAACAAGCAGACAAAAGCATCTGCAGCGATGGAAACAATGATATATAAAAGTTAACAAAACAACTGGAATAAGACGTAATTCTCACCCATCATTACCACTTATTTGACAGATCAGGCTCAGGCAAATCTCAATCTCAAAAAAGTAATGATGCATAAAAAGAAAAAATGGGAAGTCCCTGCTTACAAGCCAGTACCAAGTTCAGAAGCTGAACGAAAAAGCTTTTTTGCTTAAAAGTTTGATGACAAGATTTAGAATAATGTTTTTATTTTTCAGCTCAATTTGGACAGTGCAGTCGGTAACAAAAATAAATGAATAAATAAAAAATGATGTAAAGGGAAAACAACAAAAAATGTATGTATGTGTGTATTTCAGTTTTAGGCCCATGTTGGCCAAAATTTTAGTTTTGGTTTCAGGAAATTTCACTACTTGCATATCTACCTGATCTGCTAACCACCTAATAAAATAAAATCCCTGACTTACACTAAAGATGAAGAACAGTTCGATAAACATTGCACCAAATGGAAGGATGCCAGCCATCAGGATCCTAAAAGGGGAAAAGAAATGGTTTTAAAACCGCAACAAACAGAATTATATATTGCTTAGTACTGAACATTTGCAATTAGCGAGGAGGGTCCAACTTACCCGACAAACTTGTTCATGTACCAGCGCTGCTCGGGTACCTGCCGGGGGATCTGGTTGGTGCGCACTGGGTTGTCATATGGCTGCTTTCTGAAGCCGAAGTAATAGCCTAGGTACACCAGAGGCATGGAGATCCCAAACCACATGCACAATAGAGCCAGCATGGTAGTGAATGGGACCTGAGGAAGGATCAGCAGCTTTGGAGGATTATCTGCAAACCTATAAACCTGGCTGTTTTGTCATGAGCATAAATAAAATGGAGGTGGAAAGTAATGTCTGATTGCATAAATACTCACAGCTCCAGAGGAGTGCTCTCCCCAGATAAAACAGTTCAACACAAAACAGGTTCCAAACACCACTGCAGGGTACAGAGTTGCAGTCTACAAACAGGAAACAACATTTGGCATATATTTCCTGGCTTCTTAAAAGTGGTAGCACAGGTCTTGATAAACCAAAAAAAAAATTAAACCAATACGTTTACACTAATTGGTTTACATAACTGATTTTTGAAAAACAGCTCGTAGCATTTTATAAAACTTTCTCAGTTGTGGCTGAAGTATAGTCAAATATTAACACAAATATAAGCACAATTATTTTCTAGGGTAAATCGATGTGACTGTGGTTTGCTAACAAATCCTTAACAATGCAACATAACACTAACATTGGATTTGTAGATGTTGTTCAAGAGCCTACTGACATACTCGAGGCAACCAAGGGCAATATACAGTAGTGCTTCAATGTCTTTGAACCCTGTGTTACAATATGACTGCATATATGGGACCAGATTAGATGTGACTAGATTTTCCTAAAAGTAGTAGTAATAATTTTTAGGACAAATCTATGCAGAAATATGGGATATTCTAAAGGGTTCACAAGCTTTTAAGCACCACTGCAGGTGACCTAGATACAACATACTGCATGACACTGTTCACAATTATATTTGAACTAGATAGCAATAAGTGGTAAATACATCTCATCATCATATCATTCCACTCATTTTGTTAGCTGCTATAATCATGACCATAAAATATTTGTCCCCACAGTATAAACAAAAGAGGGCCTGTAATAAAGACTATATTTACTACAGGCTGTTTACTTCGTATACATGCTTCATATACATGCTCATGTCTCACCTATCAGTACTATGTTCTATGGTCCAGACAAGGAACACTTTTTAACATATTGGTTTATCTGTGACCTTGAATGTGACTCAGCCTACTGCTAGTTTGAATGGCCACACCCAATACTTTTGGCTTGCCTGTTATCAATGATTTGCCAACTAACAATGGCCGGTTATTGGTTAAAAGTATTTGCATCCTAATATTACTATGGTTGAATTACCACTGTATACCTCATTATATTTACATAATCCCTCAATATATTTATGGCCAAATTGCCATGTTGTTTAAGAATTTTTGCCTAATGTGTTCTTGTGGTGAACTTGTTGGTTTACTGTATAAATAGCTTTTCATCGTGAGTTTTAATTATAAAGTTTAGATAAAAAAAAAAAAAAAAAAAAAATCACCCTTTATGGTTTTCTGCTTTTGCAGTGGTGTCAAATTAGTACAATAGAATTATGAAATTTCACTGGCAGGGGTAATTTGGTATTATCTACCAAAATATTGTATAGGTACAACAACAGTATCTGTAATGTATTAAAGCAGACATGTGAGTACTCACACAGAAAGCTCCTTTCTTCCATCTGTGGCCTTTAAGAGTGCGGTACAGTCTACCAGCAAAGTACCCCCCAAACACACTGCAAAGACATGAAAAAAGTTAGACATGAACATTAAAAACAGATTTAAAGTCAGTTTAAATTTGTGTCAGTTTAAAAAATGGTGTCAGATGGGAACATCAGCACATACATATACTGTAAATACATACATATGAAACAATCTTACCCCATGAACATAAAGAGAAAGCAAGCAGTGGTCATCAGAGCCCCCCGACTGGATGGAGACAACATGCCCAGCATGGCCACAACTTTAACACACACACAAACAGCGGGTCAGTAGAATTCCACTGGCTGACGAAGATATACTGGCGTTTGCATTAATGAGAGGTAGGGTCATACTTACAGATAACAATGAGGATCATGCAAAACAGTTGGATTCCTGAGCCTAGTAGTGAACTAAGGATCATAGGGTACTGGGGTGGACGAAACACGTCACCATGAACATTCTTCCATCCAGACTCCTCCATAGTGTCCTCCTGAGAGAGTAAGAGTAAGAGAAAGAATGAGTGAGAGAGTGACAGAGTGACAGTGGTTTAGTCAATGCTTGGGCACATGTCATGAGATGTTACAGAAACAGGTAAAGATGATTTACTTACAATGTCATCTTCTCTGTTGTAATTGGCTATGTCCTTCCTCAAGGTCCTAATGATGATCATACTTAGTATGCCTGAAAGCATATTTACAGAATTATCAAATGTCAAAGCCAAGTCCACAGGGAGACGCTGTCTAAGGGCCTTTTTTCTGTCATTTTTTTCATGAACCTCTGATATTTCCCATCCATTGAGACAGTCAGTCAAGTTGGATGATTTGCACTAATCATTTTTGTCCTGTAATCCGTGTTTTCCCAGCCCTACGTTCAGGTAACATTTTTCATCTAGCAGGCTTGTCACAATTACTACATAACCTCCTGACTGTAATTATTTTAATTAATAATTATTTTCCATAGTTGTTAACTTTTATAGTCATTCACATCATTTATACTCAAAATATAAGTTTGTGGAATTTTTAAATTATTGGTAAATTAGTGTTTTTTTATTTGTTGATTTAAAACAAATATGTGTAAATGAAAGAAAACGTAAGACACATATTACCCAAACACAAAAACACAAAAAAAGACTTAACTATAACAATTTGAGTGCATAACACACTTACAAAATTGCACCACAATAAATAGCAATATCTCTGACAAGATACACGGTCCTGTCCATTCAAAAAAATAACGTGCCTGTTACATGAGCAACATAGGCGGCCAATTAGAAACTGACCTATTGTATTAGATATCCAAAAACCAACAAATCAGGCTGACTTTGCAGTTACATCAAAGCGAAAAGATGCCGGTGTAGTCACAATCTGAACAGTCCACCACTGCTTGAAAATTTAATAGGTGGACAATCAGCCCCTTCATAATAAAATGTAAGCAAGCATCTCTACCTGATAAGAAGAAGACGACAACCACCGAGTTTACGATGGAAAACCAGTGAATCTGCACATCACTCATAGTGAGGTATGTATCCCAACGAGAAGCCCACTTCACCTGGCTCTCCTACACAACATGGAGAAGGAGAGACAGCATGAATAGCCATAATACATTAGGAACAGACAGATGTGGATCATCTACTGAAAAGGTGGCTGATGCTTTCTCACCTCCCAGCGCACAGAGTAGGTGAAGAGAACACTGTTCTCCTTGCTTGGATCAATCTCTTGAGGAGCAGAACTACTGGCCTCAGGTAATGTGCATGCACCATTTCCCTCAGCCTTCAGGTCTAATGAAAAAGAAGACATACAGAAAGATGAAAAAAAAAAACTTTGAGGAAAAAAAAGGATAAAAATGCACAAGAGGGGAATCTATTTGAAAGGTGATCTCTGACTAGCAAAATGAAATGGGTATCTGCTAATCAAACTCCCAGCAATAAAGCCTGAGACGTGATACCTTCTAGTTTTACACTTTGTGGCACCACCTCAAAGCGCACAACTCTGTAGGTTGGTTCGTCCTGGTCCTCCATCTTCTCTTTGTGGTAGTACAGGACGAATGACAGGTGGTTGTGCAAATAAAACTGTAGAGAAAGAAAAAAGGAACATTGTAACAAAACTACTACAGGTGATGCAGCAGGTAAGGCTGCATTGAAAACAGTGTGGTCACAACACCCTGATCTATTTGCATGCACAGAACTGACTGTGATTTAATGTGGTTACCGTCCTATATACTAAGCCCCTGTGTCTTAAGACCGCACCTTCAGATCTACATTACCTGGCCAGAGGCAAGAATCCTGATAGAGTGCCAGACCATCAGTTCCTAAGCTATGCATTATTTGAAGTGGTATAACTAGGATCTTATGGGCACCAGTGCAAAATCAATTAGTTGGCTCTTTAAAACACACTACCAAAGACAATGTAACTTTCATATTTACTTTGTTTTATTCTGTTTTAGGTGATGATGCTCCCAGGATATGTAATTTTACCCAATAACATCTAATGCAGTGGGTATAGTATGTAAAAGTAGAATAAATGCAAACCCAAGTTCTATACTAGGTAACTAAACATCATCCAGGACAGATTTAGGAATGTTTTTTTAACTATTTAAAACACAATACATTTGTATATACACATACATACTGCTCAGGTTTGTTTGAAAACCAGACTTGCACTATTGGTATAAGCTAATATTTATGGATCAGGAATCAGTACAGGAACAGGAAATGTGGTACTGGTGCATAGCCAACCACAAATGTAAGAAAAGGTTCTGTGACTGAAGACTGTACTGTTAGTTTCAGTATGCTAGGAAACATAACCAGGATTATTTTTGTAAGCTGCTGGTCTGTAAGGGTCAACTGACAGCTCGGTGTACCAACCAGTGTCCCGGTACTTCCAATGGGCAGTCTGAGTCTGGAAGGGCCCAGTGAAAAAAAACAAATTATGGGCTGGCTGCCATAGCTGCCCAACCTACCCCCCTTTAATTAAAACACCATCTATAAAGATAAATTAGGATAAAATATTGCCCGGGGGAAATGGGGTGTGTGATAACTGGTGCACAGGGCTGTATTTATATCTGATAAAACAGTAAAGTCACAGATTTATTCCCATTGTTAATGTTGATACATAATAGCAATTACATACACATATCGTACCAAGGACATGTACACATTTCATTTCCCTGCTTAACTAAATGGGTCAATGCCACAGGTACAATTTGGTTTGTACAACAAAAATCTGTAATTTCTTTAGCCAAGCTTTTGACAGATCAATCAACCAGAAGTAACAAGCATAATCAATCGAACTGAAACATGCCAACAGTAGACAATCCCTTGATGCACACAAAGGAAAAGTGGTGAAGAACAGTCTGCCTAAAGAGAAAAGGACCAAGGGACTGACATGCAAAATAATTAAAAACCAAAAGACTGACTGAGTGCTGATTTTCAAAACAGGGCTGCAGCAAAAACAGACAGATAGGATCATTTAAAAGACATGCGGCAGTAAAGTGCTAGCACTTTTAATCCAGCTTAATTTAATGCAGCAAAAAACTCAACACAGAACGAAATCTGTGTGTGAAATTGTTTCCCAGTGGCCTGACAAATTGGAATGGTACACAGAACTGTGTACACACTAATTGCGTGTACACAGTTCTGTGTACCATTCCAAATTTTTTAGGCCAACTGGAGTGCATCTGACAAAACCCTAATAAGCTCTGGCCTGCTAAGTAATATTTGCGAGTTAGTTTAGACATCTGTGGGCAGAGCATCTGAGGCTACGACTATATAAACGACAACTTCATATGCAAGACCAGCCTCTTGTCACTGCATAAGAATGAAGAAAGTAAATGATCTGAAGGAAGTGGAATTTGGTGGGCTTTTGGCCATCCTGAGAAGGTTTTATTGTTTTCAGTGACAGTTCAGGAAGTCTATATAATCTTATAACAATGACTGTGATCATGTTAAAGATGTGTTTGCCAGGCTAACGTGGAACAAATACATTTGCCTTAATACGACACTGACCTCATATTTTTATAGCTGTAGACACAAACCTGAGCTGAGCAACTCTGATCCGTGTTTCTGAATCAGATATGACTCAGACTGGAATTAACGGTGTATGGGCCATCATTTAGTGTTAACTTGGTAGCAGGGTGAACCTTAAGTTAGATCCAGTAGATGCAGCAAAGTCTTCTGACCTCTTTCCATCTTTGTCTCGCTCTAATGAACTGCTGAGAGCTCACAGTTCACAGCCAATTATCTTCGTAGTGAAGACTTGCTCTAATGGCCAGTTTGTTTGGTGCTTATGATGCAAATGATTCATTCATGTGATGTTACTGATTAGACTGTGCAAATGTGGGTCGTTTCAGGACGCCAGTTCACATTACTGACAGTCACTTTCATACAAAAAAAGGTAAGCGTTATTTCAGAGAAATCAGATCTGAGCAAAATATTGGATTTGGGCAATGAGGCTTGTAATAGGAATGTAGCACAAGAACACTCAATATATGCTGTGAGGGCACTTGCTGCTAGGTTACAGATTTCCTGGTGGGCTCAAAATACTGATTTGAGAAACATTATCTTTCATCACTGTCATCTTTGACCTAAAGTCATACTACACCCAAGCCCAGTGATGCCTGACCCTTTGATGATAAAAAATAAATAAATAAATAAAAAATAAAAAAACTCAACTTACAAGAAAAAATAAACTAATTCAATTACGTAATTTATACAAGAAAGATACTAGGATTCATACATACGAGCATTGCTGAACCTTAGAGCCCTTTATTATGCAGTATCATTACTGCACCGAACATAAAGGGGGTTGTTCTAAAAAGACCAGAAACATGACTGTTAAGCTACACTGGGTGAACTTGTTGCTGCACTTAGATATAATGTACAGCAGTCTATGGTATGGTGTACATTTTAGGACATCCTAAGATCACTACATCAGGTTTCAGGCATCAGTAAAAACAGCTGGGGGGGAATGCAGTTTTGTCACTTGGCTAAGCTAAGTGTTGGCCTGTGATGTTCTTGAATGCAATGGCAGATGTAATGATCGATATTGACTTTAACAATTTTCAGACAGCCCCTAACTATAAAGCAGACACTAGAGCAAACAATGCACTACCTTTGATAAACATAAGGTAAGGAACAAAAACACATCTCCAAAGTAATTTTAAAAAAGCATAAAAATTCTACTTCTGTCAATTCTTTAACTAAAACTTTATCGATTGATAACGCAAACCAGGCTGTAGTATGTTTAAGAAAAGGGATTTTATCCCTGGTCCTAGTGATAACTCTGGTCAAATCTTGTCTGTAGAATGTGTCAATAACATCCACTTCCAATGCTGCACATCACAAACAGTGAAAGATAATGTCAAGTGGGCAAAAACGTACAAGCATGCCCCTGGTAATAAGCAGGAGATTATTAAGCAGGAGATTAACTGCCCAAAATGCTACTACCTCAGTAGAAAAAGAGCTGCAAGGACCTTTGCTACAAAACACTCAAAATTCTCCAGAGGACTCACTGACTCAGCTACACTGACACATTGCAAATTAGATCACAAAAACAAGACTACCAGGAGGATAAAAACAAAAGAGGCTACAGTCTTCATAGCTAACAGTCTCTGTGGTCACAGAGCAACAGCAATACAAGCAATTAAACATTTAACTATAGTGTAGGGTGCCATGGAGGAAGCTAAAATACAATCCCTTTCACTCCAAACCGCATTTTACGCACAACTTCATCAGGAAGCATCAGAAACCTGACCAACAGGTTTGTACCTTTTTTTGGCAAAAAGAAATGATATCAGTGGATTAACCTCAGCATGCAACAGCACTTTGAGATAAGAATGAGATGTAATGATCAGAAAAGTTGACTCCTTACTGTAAAAAAGACGTCTTTAGAAATGACTACTTCAGAAATCGACGATCGTAAATAAACGTGACAGCAGCAAATACTTTTTAAACAACCTCAATAGGCACAATGACAGACAAATAGATCAACGGGATGCAATATGTACTGCACTCTGAGCAAATGCTTAGAGATCCCACCCTGAGTCCACATGCTGCATGCTTGCATACATAAGCTAAGCAAAAGACAGGCAAAGAGGAACAGCGGCATACCTTGTTGCTGTCAGTGAAGCCCAGTCTATAGCCATGCTCAAACTGGATATCTTTTGCTATATCTTTCTTCTGTTCCTCATCTGTTCCTGCTTCTCTGTTCGGGTAGAACTCCAGCCTTGTGGCCACTGGAAGGTTATCTGCAATACTGATCATAGACATCATTCAGTTAGGGCTCCTACCTTAGCTATAAGCTTCTGTCAAGAGGTTAATAACTTTTCTCAAAAAACACTTACAATTTTTTTAAATGTTATAATAAATAAAGGAGGTTGAAACAGATACAAATATATACTACATCCAAATAAACAGGAGTAATTATGCTCCCAGCAGGATTTTGTCAGGAACTACAGCAATAAAGCAAAACTTGACAATTAGGCCTTGTTGAGCTCCAACTACATGTAGTTACTCTGTATTCTTTGAGTAGCGATGTCACCCAAAAGGAACTCACAGGTGAACATAGTATTCTTCATGGATGCGTTCTGCGATCAGCTTGCTGCTAGCCGCGCTGAGTTTATTGGGTTGGTCTGGTTTTCCACACACCAGCTCGCACTTCTTGTCCTGGTTCATTTGCACCTGGTACAGCGTGTTAACAATACGGTCCCCTCGTAGAACCTCGCCTGGCCATGCATCACCATCGTCACACCAAGGATGAAAAATCAAAAAGGTGAGAACCGAGCACACACCCATTTATTATACAGCTTTTAAAGCATCTTACAACAGATATGCAAACACAGTTCTGAAATTACACAAAGCAGGTAATTTACCTAGGTTCTCTGCCTTGTATTCAATAGCCGGGGGCTGACAGAAAGGAAGCGAGTAGTACTCATACGGCAGCTGGGTCCTCGAACTGGTCAGCTTTACTGCCTACACATGACAAAAAGTCAAAGAGGTCCACTGTTTGATTACAACAATTCACCAGATGCTGTTTCAACATCAGTAAAGATTCATTTTGCTGCAGATGAACTCTTCTGAAACCAACAAAACATAGTGGCAGATTCTACTGTGTACAATATACTTTACCATATTTCTCACCTCTGGATGTAAACTGGGTGGTATAACTTTGGGTAACACTTCTGTATACAATTCCTAACCAATAAGTTGGACATCTAAAGCTAACCTAGCCTAATCATAGGTTAGGAAGCATAACAGCCTATCCATAGCTGCCCATGGCCAGTTCATTTATTCTGTTCATACACAAAATGTCCATTCCTTTGTGCATTTGTTTGTTCAAGCGTGTAAATGTCCATTTGTGACTTCTTTAGCTCAGCCTCCATCATTTAAAAGATCGGTATGAGTGGCAGAACAGGTTAAGAACATTGGGCAGAGAGCTGCCATTCAAGACTGTTCATTAGTAGCCGCCACACAGATTAGCCTGACCAGTGTTCAGTTTAGCCATGTTTTATCAAACTTGTATCTTATATCTTTCATTCAAGCTTTGCTGTAAGTTTAACATAACACTCATATTTGGTACCATATAAACATTTTGCTCTTTGTTCTCTGGGGTTTTAGGTGAGAATGTTTGCCACACCTTGATCTCAACAGGGTCATCCTGATGAAAATCCCTGGGTGCTACACCAGGCACGTAGAAGGGCTTGACCAAAGGCAGTGCGGAGAGCAGCAGCAAGACCCACGTCTCCTGGAGAACAAACATAAAGCCACACCCAGACTGACTGAGAGGATCATATCAATTACACAAAAAAACTTAAAGTTGACCTTAACTTTCATTAAAAACATGAAAACTTGTTTGGCCGCAACAGGTTGGTAAAAAGAGAGATGCAGTGATTGGCATGTCTTTTAAGATAATGAAATCTAAATTCAGAGAACCATCTAGATCTTAGATCTTATGTCTCATCTGTCTAGGAAATCAGTCCAGACTAAGTTTCTCTGAACACCAAAATACTAAACTAAACAAAGGTACTGCAAAGACAATTCTAAACAGCACAGTGATGTGGGACATAACAGGTTATAAATAAATCAGTGACAAACTTCACAGCTACAACTTCTTCTAAGAGGACCTTCTGTCTCAGCCAACCTGTGTTTACACACAACAGTCTACTAAACCCGTACTTAAAACACTATAGATCACAGGCAGCCGGATAGCTATACACGCAGCAAGTGTCTGTCTTGCTCGCAGCCCACTGACAGAGTAAGATACAAGTCCTCGTCTAGCCTGTTTAACGCGAGGCTATGCATCACATTAGCTCTGAATGACAATCCAATAAGCTGAACTGTCACTGTTTTGGCTATATCGAAAGTGACAAGAATCTATCTGAAATGGGAGGAAATGAGTCCATGTCCGTATTCCTTCTCGGATATTACTTCACAATCATTTAGTTGTGAGGAAAACATAGCTAGCCAGTCTTTACAAATCTATTAACTGCTAACCAGGTTAGCCAAGCACAGCTAACTAGCTAGCTTGTCGTTATCGGTTGCTAAACTAGCACTCTTACACGACTGCAGTCGTTCAGACGCACAATATAAAGAGATACACTCCTCCACACAGCCAAACAATACCGCACACTGACATTAAAACCCCAGCCACCCAAATATCCACAGACCAATTTTTAGATTTCAAAACACAGTTATCGTATCAACTCACCATCGCGGCCGCCATCTTGAATACACGTGTCATTCCAGACGTCACAGGAAATGTATGCGCGCGTGCATGTGAGTGAGCAGAACCGGACAGGTTTTACTTTGGCTGCGGGCGAGGCTTTCACCTGTGTCCCTGTAGAGTATAGAGCACTGCAAATGACTTGCCACTATGGCGCTTACACCTCATCGCATTACGTAAGTGTTGGACAGACTGTCGTGCAGCATATGAATTAATAATAAATGTCTGTCTATTGGACGTATTTGGGGACAGAAGACGTTATTTCAGCACCTACCTTCTGCACTAAGTAGGGAATAGGGACAGAGAATTTGTAGAGAGGAGTATTCTCACTTATAACGTCTTCCGCGTTGGTCAGACGCTAGAGGGCGCTCCAGAGCGAGTCCAAAATGAATGGGCTTTTATGGAGGTATTGCGTTAATTTATCATTTGTTAATGGTTAATCCGTTTTTGTCTATTACAACGTACGTTATTGTAGGAATGCGGAACAGCATACATTATTTCAACACTGCTGTTGAATTCCGAGCGCTTTTAAAACATAGTTATAGCGTTATATAGAAAATAGGCTGCTTTGTGCCGCTGCATCCATTCAGCTTCTTCGCCTGAACCAACCAATCAGTACTCAGCTAATGCACTAATGCTAGTGACATGTCTCTTCCTTCTTCTTTCCAACGTTAAAGGAAGAAGCCACACAGAGGTTTTATAACAAGATTATATATATATATATATATATATATATATATATATATATATATATATATATATATATATATATATATATATATATATATATATATTATTTTTTATTTTTTATTTTTCCAATTAATTCGCGTTCAGAAACGCCATCAGAAACTTTACTATAAGAAACTTTGGCTCTAAGCATTAAAAAAAAACTTATAATATGTAAATAGCTGCACCCAGAAGGAAGTGTTGCAATGCTATTGTGGAGGAAGATAAAGGTGACCAGACACAATAAATAATGATACATTTAGACCGATATGAGCGATATTTATTGAGTTACACATACATAAGTAGGGCCTCTCAGTATGGTGTCAGAGATTGTGTCATGTGTGTGTGAAAGACGTGTATATCTGACATTTACGGAAATATTGGTTTAATACGGGACGCAACATTTAATTGCCAAATAAAGGACGATTCTGTATTTTACGGGATGGGTGGCAACCCTAGTCTTGGCACAGATTTGTAGATGTTCCTAATAGTGTCCTGCTATAATCCTAATCTTATCCAGCCCATGCATCTTGAATATTCTCACACAGTCCCTTTTAGATTGATGTGGTAATGGTGAAGGTGGAATGACACCAGGCCTTCTGGATGTAAGATGACAACAAACATTTGGTTCATTTGGTGCTGAGCACGGTGCCTCCACATGCGGCTTAGTCGGTCGTCTCCACCAAGACAAAAGTGGGACTCGTCACTGAAGATGACCCGCTGCCATTCTGAATCACTCCATGACGGTCTGGCACGACACCACTGCAGTCTTCGGTGACGTTGAGGTGGTCTGGAGTCTTCAGCTGTCTGCTAATGGTACTGGCACAGGATGATGAGAAGGTCATCACTGATGGGTCAGTCAGGCACAGCGAAAAGGCTCGTCCTTGCTTTTGTCACATGCACGACCGAGAGTGAAACTACAATCATTCGCCTGTCTCACAATGTAAAACCTACCCACCAAGTTTCACTCATGTCGGTTGATTCCTTGTGGGTGCAACTATTTTTTGACGGTGAGTGTGTTAAATTCTGTGTTCCTACTGAGAGAAAGAATTCGACTAACAGTTTCTAATTATGGAAGGATTGGCAACTATGGAAGGACGATGTGGTCAAATCTAATCTCTCCACTGATTTGGATTATGAAGGTTCTGACCGACATGAATGTTATGGCCAGATTAAGAAACATGTTTATTACAGAAACATTGTACTGCATGCCCAATGCCAAAAACCAGCTAGGTGTTGCTTTGAAAAGCAAACATGTTAAAAACGTGCAATTAAAAAGACACGGGCATTAAAATCTCTGACATTTGCATTCTGGAGTTTCTCCACAAGGGGGGCTATTAGCACAGCTAGAAAACATGGGCTGGGTCTTTGTTGTGTATTAGACATCAATGCTACACAGTGTATGCTGTTTATATCGTAATAATGTGACCTCTGCAGGCTACTTCATTTCTTAATAACAGGAAGGTAGACAGGAAGAGATGCTATCACAATATACTCCATACCGAGCTGGACTCTGAAGGTTGCGGTGGGAGAGGTGGCATTAGAAAACACTAATAAATGAATGCTTCATATTGGCTGTTTTGACAGATTTGGGTTAGATTCACGTTTATACATAATTTCCGCTTCTTTCGACACCAGCCATTTTCTCTCTGTTTTCTCATTACAGGATGACTTTGTACAAACACTGATCTGTACCTACTGTACTGGAATTGGATAGAAGAAATATTCATCAGTGGGGATTAAATGATGAGAGAAGAAGAAAAGGCTGTTTTCAAAAAATATGTTTTCCAAAAACTTTTTGATGTTGAAGAATTTTAGTGGTCCATTGGTCATAAACATTTCAAATATTATAAAGGACAGAAGGCCAAACAGATTAAACATAGAGATACTTGTTTTTTTGCTGTTGTTTGTGTGGTAACTATATTATATTCTAATATATATTCTAAAAATCACAGTTTATGAAAACTTTTAATGTACAGATCTTACAAAATATTGTTACAAAACATCAGACCTAAGTTGGAATACTGCACTAAATGGCTTTGTTTACATTTTAACATTGTGCTGCAAATTTGAAAAATGGTGGAATTCCTCTCTATATCTGCAGATGATGTAACTTCTACTGTGATTAAACATTTGTACAAAATTTTATATCTTGTTTTCTTTTAGTTTTTGGCCACCCCGTGAGAGAAATTAAGAAAGTACTTCTTTATATGTGGTCTGAGGTGATGCTCATCCAACAATGTCTTTGGAAGGTCTTTGGGGTTGAACCTTTTGGATATGCGGTTCCTATAGCCACCACTGAAAACTATTCTGACTCTATATTTTTCTCTAGAACAAAGCATTTGACCTTAAACCACTTTAAATGACGGTTTACCTCTGAACCACTTTAGAAAAATTCATTATACTTCTGGATCCAATATATTAAATCTGGAGTCAGTCTACTTCAGATTTGAACCTAAACTTTGTACTGATTTGAATAAAACAGTGTGAGTGGTCAAACAGTCATGCTAATTGCTGGTTTGAAATGTTTTTGTGTCAAAAAAGAAATAGCAGAAACTAGAGATTATTATAATTTCTATAGTTTTGGTTACATATTATTCCTAATAAAAGCAAAATAAAAAGTGTATACATATTGTCCACTATGTTAGTTTGCTGCCAGTAGGTGGCTCTGTGTTCAGTCTGTACTAAATTGTTAGATAAAAGCATCAGAGTTCAAGTAAAGGCATTTTGGAGCTTTTCTATTGGTGAAGGGATGCTGCTGTGTACAAATGATGCAGAAAAATAAAAAAAGGAAAAACTTTTTGTTTAAACAGCTGGGGTATATTATAGATATATTTTTCATATTTGTGTTCTGCTTTTAATTTATTCTTTTCATCCTTGATTTATTAAAAATTGTGGATATTTGTGAATGTGTGAAAAATTTAACTGGTCTGACTAGAGGTCACTCAGCCCACAGATTCTGCTTTTTAGAGGCCATCATATTGACCAGACAGTAGGTAATGTTGACCACTACCAACTTTAGAGGTCTTCTGTCTTTAAAATGAAATTTAAATGAGCAAACATTATGGTAAAAAGGATGTGTTGGTCTGATACTGCCTATGGTCCCTGTTTTCTCTTTACTGGAGTACTTCAAAATTTAAAAGCTATTTTTTATTTATTGTTTTCCAGGAGATCTTAAGTGATTTTGGAGAATTTTTATTGGTCCAATAAACAATTCTTTTCCATCCTTGAATCTTTATGAAGCATTTATCTTAGGACAAGCATAATACAAATGAGATGCACAATTAACAAACCAAATAAACTATCACAATATATTTAGTACAAATGACATACAGGCGATATCTCGGAGATTCTCAGGCAGGATATCAGAATTCCTGAAATAAATAACTGATTTAAAACCAAGCTTTGTAAAACATAATCACACAATCCCTTATTATTGCACAGAAGTTTAACCAGAAATGCAGAGAAGATAGTAAATTCATGTTGGGTCAAGTGAAAGGTCAAACAGTAATGGTAAAATAAAAGTATCTGAAACTTATTTTTTTATCAGAAGTAAACAAAAGTAACATAAACGCAAATGTAAAGCTCTACACTAAAGCAGTACAGTTATTGAACATACAGTACTGTAAATGCTGGTAATACACAGAAATAACAATTCTAAATGATTTTTCACAGCTATCCTTAAAACCTACTGACAACTAGATACAAAATATTCAAAGAAATGCTATGTTATGCTGAACAGGGACACAAATTCATTTGAACCACTCCAACCTAATATAGGTTGTACTTTTAGAAAGTTTTGTTTGTACCTTATTAACAATCCAAATTATAATTCTTACTATTCACAGTATACAGTACTAGTAAGCATGTCAAAGAATGATGCTAGGCTTTCTGAATTCTACAGTTAAACTGACAAAGAAATAAGAAACACTAGAATCGAAAACAAACAAAATATGCCAAAAGTTAAAAAAGCTCTCTCACCTCTCTCATAACTTTGTACAATTTTGTACAGGCATAAGCACCAGTCAATATAAGGCAAGGGGCATTGCATGATCAAATTAAGATTTCAATCTTGACTGATTTGCTGTCGCTATTCAACATTTAAACCGTTGCATGTATATGAATGCACACAATGTGCTTGGTGTGTGTGCCTAGCCTGAGGAATTACATGGGTACATGTCTGTGTGGCTCAGGGTTGTTGTTGGTACTGGCTCTCTGTGGCCGTGTAGAAGTCCTCCAGAACGCTCTGAAGGTACTCAAAGGTGGGTCTATCTTCTGGCTTGTTCTTCCAGCATTCCAGCATGATGTCATACAGCTCCTGGGGGCAGGAGTCCAAGCGTTGCATTCGGTAACCTCTCTCCAGTGAGCGGATTACCTCCGGGTTTGTCATGCCTGGACGATAAAAATGCACACACTTGAAGTTAAGCTGAAATGAAAATGCCTTTGATATTTCAACCAGACATATTACATCATAGTAGTAGTTGTTGTACAACTAGACAGACAACTCGTATCAAAGCGGTAGTAAGATTTAGGGATTGGGAAACCTCTGTGGTGGAAATGTGTAATTCTGAGCACGTTTTGTAACGTCAGTTGTGCTTTGGACCTTTGAATGAATCAATCTCCTGATTGGAGACGTGTTGATAGAGCATTCAAAGCTCAGTTCAGACTTGGTGAGGTTGTGTCTTTCAGCGTGAGTGAATCATCATCTATTGCCATATCTTCATCAGTATAATTTGCATTTGAGACTTAAACATGTGCCGGACCTCCTTTTCGACTTTTCGATAACTAATATAGGCTTTACAGAGTGACTCAGAGCAGCACACACATCATATTTTAGCATCTCTAAAACAATTGTGCTGCTTTAGGCACAGTTCATCAATTAATTAAACAGACTAAACTCTTATTCTTCCAAACTCGTCCATTCTGTCACAGCTTTTGAGCACCTTTAAAATGAGCTACGTCCCACCTTCAGATGAGTTGCCTCACTATGAAAATGATATTAACCACTACTATTATGCTTCACCTCCTCCTCCCACCATCTATCCTTCCCCTTATACCTTGTTTTACTAGGAAATAAGTCATTGTATGAATAGTCTCAGTCACAGGCTCTGCCCACATGCATATGAAGAGTTTGATATGTGTGTTAACCTGTATACATTGTTAGGATTTTGCCACTTTGCTATCACATTCTGATTGACTATTGATACTTTCACATATACACACTTCCATGTATCCATGTATCAGCATCACTGGTCCAAGTTTAGCCTGGCTAGGGCAGTCTGTCCATCATATACTTCTAAGTTTGTACTTATACGTCTGTTTATGCCATGACTTTATATGTCAAATAGTAGGCCTGTGATTGGTCAGTTGAATTTCCTTTTTCCTGCAGTGGTAGGCGGTTCTGGACCAGGTTAGTGGCAAAAGAACTGGGCAATGTAAGGCTACAGTACAGCAGTAAAGTGATACATAGTGATACATACAATATATATAAATATTTATGAACATATATATGTGATACATAGTTTTTGATTCGCACTGCCTTTAAGCATGGCTCATGCTTTTGTGATGGGACAACAGAGTTTTACAGTTTTCCTCAAATTTCTCAAAATTATTTGCTCTAACTCCACGTCATCTAGTAACATCATATCATAAAAGCCATTACTCAGGCATTTTGCACAGGCAGCTAATTGTCTGCTGTTTCTTAATTAATGTAATCTTAATTACTATCATGCTGATCAAAATGTATGATACTTGTTTTCTGTGTAATGGCTCAACCCCAAAATGCCTGCGCATCTTTTCATTGATTAGGCCATTACACTCAAAAGTGTGAAACCAGTTGATGTACACTGTGAAGTATATTTTTTGCCTTTCCGTTAGACCCATTTTGGTAAACGTCACATGAACGGATGAATAAACTTTCACCTGCATCATGACTTTCACTTAAAGGGAAGTGTGTGAAACTTTAGATGAAACAGTGATAAACCAGTTCTCTAAAAAAGCTTCACCTCATGAACCTTTCAGCACATACAGACCAAGCACAACAGAGGCCAGGGATGTAGGCATGTACCAGATCATGTTACTGGACCATGCAATCACTCATGGCCTTAGAATGTCTGAGGCTGGCTAATGTGTGCCACTGAATGCTGGGAGATCAACTATGTAGACAATTATTCAGACATACTGCGATGCCATGGATGCAGCCTACACATCTGTAGAGGCTGCATAAGACATTCCAAAAGATTCTTTTCAAGCTGCATTGCAACTGAAAGGAGGAATAGAAAGAGGTATAGAAAGCCTGAGCTGTAATTCCCATCCAGTGCACAATGTACAGTTCTGCATGAGGGGTGTTTCCTATGTTTACATTTCTGATTTAGTATTTTTACCTTTGTGCTAAACAATCTAGCTTTGTGTCCTGTATTACAGCACAGATGTGACTGCATGGGTCTTCTCCAATCTCTTGCAATCAGTTTCCCACATACAGTCATGTGCAATTTTGTACTGTTAAAATGTACTTCACGGTAAAAGTGCAGGCCTCATCAAAACCTTAGCCATCAGAAATTGTACAGAGTATACTGAAATACAGACAACATGGCCAAGCATTTTGACTGCTTTGTTCATAATCAGTAACTCAGTGACCTGACATTCTGATAAAAGTGCAAATACTCACTTTTGGAACTTTTGGAACATTACTTGAGCTAGTTATGGACTAGTACTTCACTGTGTAAGAATGTTTGTACGAATTGTTTTGAGAAATAAACTTATGTGGAAACATTCATGATATCTGAGAAATGCAACAAAGCTACTAAGAAAACCAACCCTTTCCTAAAATCTGCACTGCAAAGAAAACTGAAAATAAATACTAAGACTCTTACTAAAACCAAAAGTGGCAGTAAACTGTTCTCAATAACTGTAATAAAAACTACATCATAACTATAATGTCCACTACAAAACTAACTAAAACTAAATAAATTTACTGTGGAAAATTCTACCCTTAACAAGTACTTGCTATAACATTGGTTATCAATTAAAAACTAGTAGTAATGTTACACATAAAAAATAACTGAAACTAAACAGATATCAAAATAAAAAACAAAATAAAAAACAAATGAAAAAAACAACATCAAACCTCAGCAAAACTAAATATTGAGCCACAAAATGGCCTTTAGTTATTACTGTATACGGTCAAATCTGACCATAAGATGAGTGCATGCAAATTTCACCAACAGTTTTGTTAACAACTTCATTTTAGTGTATTTGCACACTCACACATAATATCTAGTAGATTCTAATAGTAATCTAGTAGTAATTCTAACTGAAAATAAAAGTTTTTATCAATATCATCCATAGCACAGATAATAAAAACAAATCAACAATAATACTAATACTTTTTTTGTACATGGCAATGCAGTACCAATGTGGATAAACTTATTTAATACACACAAGTATAAACAATTACTGTAACTGTTCCATATTACTTGTAACATATAAACAATACATTGACATAAATACAACGTGATATCCTTTTATACAACTGACCCTGACTAAAAATACATATTACAAAGCACAGCTAGTGCAGAACCAACTCAACACAATGCAACATTACAGCATGCTAATATATAATCACACTACGCCTCAAACAAACCAGTCTACCATCCAGAAGGATGTTTGGTTTATTTGACAGTTAATTCTTTCCCGTCTTTGTCATTTTAAGTCTATGAAAAGGTCAGAAGGGAGAGCAGTGCACTTACTGTTTGACCTTAAACACAGCTAATGTGCCACTGAAAGCTGTATTGTTGTTCGCTCTATACTGAAACATCAGCATGGTCTAGAGAATGCTTCATACAAATGATATGTAAATGAGGTGCTGTCGACTGGCGCTTGATTTCACGCTCCAAAGCTGATACATTTCCACTCAAATCTGTTTCTACGGAAACTGAAAGTTTCATGTTTCCAACATTGTTCAATTTGGTCAAATCTCTGCTCTCTTTCAACGCAACATTGATGAATATGAGCCGTTGTGCTTAAGCACTATGACTGTGTGTTCCTAACCTATTGCCCACACCTACTTAAGTACACATCGCTAAAAACCAAGCTTCTGCAGTGGTCCACCGCTTGTACAGTGGTACTGTACTTAGTCACCTCTGCTGAAGTGTCTGAAAGTAACGATTTTACCCTTTGCCGAGAGTTGTCACGTGGTTGAGGTGTTGATGCTGTAAATACAATGCAAAATGGAAACTAGCAGTGCAATGCAAAACAAACCAAAAACCTTATGATAGCACTTTATCAGGGCGAGGCGAACGTGTTGACTGGTCAAGCCAAAAATGTTTAGCTTTTTATAGCTACAAGACTGCATCCAATGCTCTAAAACAAAATAAAAGCTATACTGGTTTCATATTAGATAGTTTTATAAGGGATTGGTATCAACTGAGCTTTACCCAGAGTAAGACGAAAGCTGCATAATAGAGGGCTGTACTCAGCCTGCTATGAGATCAATCCATAATACTGTCACACCCAAACAGATTCAGTAAATACCAGGCTCAAAACCAACAAAAATGCTGGACCAAACCAACATAACATTAAAGGGCTGGCAGTCTCGGGGTTTTGGTGACCCCATGGCTGATAGGTGTCACTAAAGTGAGGGCTCAAGTGGTGAAAGAACAAGAGAGGTGAAGTGATGGACAGGCTCGAAATAACCTGAAAAGCATGGAGGCATACATGTATCGTCATACAATAATGTTTGTGGGTTCTTTTGAAGATGGTAGACAAATGAGTTTACTTTAAAGGAGACTGGATAGGATCTGAAGAGTCTGCACCATCATGGTTGGGTCAAGAGTGGATGATGTTAATGTGTCACAGGACTCATACTACTGATGTTTTCTGTAAGTTGAGCTGGCAGACTAGCTCACTAATAAAGTGGGATTAAAGCGCTTTAGTCATGCTGAACCGAGACAGAGGGATTGTGCATCGTGTTTATTGGCAGAGCTGGTAGGATTCCTGATTATTGTAGGACTACTTCTATAAGAAGTTGCTGAGCTTGTGTGCATTGGCATTAGGTTCTGACCTGGGTATGGTGTCCGGCCATAGCTGATGATCTCAGTGAGCAGAATGCCAAATGACCAAACATCCGATTTGATGGTGAAGGAGCCGTAGTTAATGGCCTCTGGTGCGGTCCACTTAATAGGAAACTTGGCACCTTACGGGGAAGAGCACAGAATGAGCCTTTGAAATATACTGCCCCTTTATCTTAAAGGTTTGGCAATGCAGTATCAGTTTAGCCCATCAAACCAAGTATGTCAAGCACACTTACAGGCATATGTGCTTAAAGGGAGGAATGGCTTACCCTCTCTAGCTGTATATTCATTGTCCTCTATAATTCGGGCTAAGCCAAAGTCAGCAATCTTGCACACCAGACTCTTGTTGACCAGGATGTTGGCGGCACGCAGGTCTCTGTGGATGTAGTTCCTTTGTTCGATATAGGCCATGCCTTCAGCTATCTGCATAGAAAACAGGCACAGAAAACATAATTGACATATATTCACATATTAACAGGAATATGAAAGGTGTCTTATTAATAGGGCTGTTCTGAATCATATTAAATACTTGAGTATGTGTGTCTCTTTCTAGTATATCGTTTACAGGCCACAAAAACTGTAGTTTTATCACCAAAGGCCTTAAAATAGAAGCCATGCCAAGCATGCCTTGTCACCCCCACTTCACTGCATACCCACTGCATTGGTTTCAATATGGCTATTGGCCCCAGTGGAAATTTTACTGGTTCCTTACTGAAGTTGACAGTTGATTGGTTTTAAATCTGTCAATCCTGGATAGGATTACCGGACAGGAGGATTACCGGACAGTTTTACTGATTGTGAGATGTGAGCTGTTGTCACGTTTATCTGTTTTACATATAACGGTTGTGATAAATATCATAACACAGTCTGGCAAAAAATATCGCTTGAAGCACTTGATCATTTTCTGATTGCTGTTGGAGGAGAAGACTTGTTTGAGCAGGATTTTAGACTGGCATTTAACTGGCTCTGGATTTAAAATCACTTATTTTGCCTGTGTCAAATTCATGTCTTGCACATTCCCCTGTGTATGAAAACAGGTTGTAATTCTAAAACAGTGAATAGTAATTTGACATGCTGAGATTCTAAAACATGTTTGATTTGATTTCACTGGCAGCAGTTTTATCTTTTAATCCTATATAATCCTATTCAATTAACAATTCAATTAACAGATACATATAACAAATACAAAGGAAATTTATTTACACATATAAAAATGACACATGTAATCTTGCAAGTAAAATTCTTTATTCTTTATTATGATTTCCCTATGTGTAAACTAATTTGAAGTCAAGAAAAATAGTAAAAACTGTTACTATATTATACTACATATTCTATAATATTTATTCCTCAACCTTACTGCACAATTTACAGCTAACAATGTTTTCACTACTCCCTTAATCACAACTGCTACATGATAATTCTTCATTTGTCTACATACACTGTGTTCTGTTTCGTATTTATAGTCTGTTGTATTCAGGTTCTGTATATTTATGATCTGGTATATGTATTGCATATTCTGCACTTGTTTCACACTGTCTAGTATCTACACTCTATGAGGTCCAGTTCAATGTACTGTTATTGTGTGTTGCATGATGAGGCCTGATGAATTTCATCCCAGTTATATTGATATTTTTCATTTTATTATGTCCATTTTGTAAGGCTACTGGCGCTTCCCTTACCGTAGGTCTTTAATGTGTATTGCTTCATTTACATATAGAATTTGCCAGGCTTTTGCCCAGCACGCAGGAGAAAACATGGCGGCATTAAAAAAAAACTCTGGTGTGATAATCCACCACCAGTGTGAAAACTTTATGCGTAATTTACTGCCTGTTACATTTTCTTTCTCAGTCTTTTTGTAGACCCCACCCATTAATTCACACACAAAGACAGTGTGCACACTAATGCACACACGGAGGCGCCTGGTGATTATCAGATTTGAATATTAAAATTCAAATACTAACGGGACAAACCTGCTTTGTACATCAAAGGCAAATTTGCCAAGGCACATGCTGTTCCACTCCTGTGAAAATGGGAGAGGAACTGGAGCATGACAGTAAGCTGGAAATGCTCACAAACCTGTGCAGAGAAGTCTATCAGTTTGGGGAGCTGGACGCGATTCCCCTCATCACTCTTAATGAAGTCCAATAAACTACCTGCAAGGAGCACACAAACAAAAGTACAAACTTATAACCCATTATGGATGCAGTGACTTTCACTAAGGGTGGATGATATTGCAAGAATTCATGATCATGTTTTTATGCACCATGACATGAGAATCATTTTGGTATTGGCATGAGAGGTATGTTTAGATGTGACCAGTATTCCAAACTGATATTAATCGACATAATTATTGTACTCAAGGGCAAAACTTTAGGTGATCCTGGGCTACTGCACCAACATATCCACATTTTATTCACATTTTGCATTTGTAACCCTCTATAAAACGGTGCTACATTACTCCATAAGGCTAATCCAGCTGCATTCCTACATTTTCTAAATGCTAATATCTGATATCTCTACCAGCCCACGATTTCCCTTGATTTCCCACTAGTGCATCCCTATTCATCATGATAACTGAAGACATTTTGGTAACATTTTTACAAGTGTTGACTAATGTTGACTAGCAACATTAATGTTACATAACCATGTAACAACTATTACATGGTTACTTCATATAAACTTATAGTTGTTACATGTGTACTTAAAATTAGTTAACCATTGTTAATGCATCACTTCATGTTAGTTAGTCAACACTTGAAATTAATGTACTGATATTTTTAGAAACCATGAAATGCACCAGAGCATTGGAACAGAGAAATCATGTCAGCTGACATATAAGCAAACTTGTACTAATTATATAGAGTATGGTATAAAACACTTTCAAAATGTACGGTAATTAGAGAGGCATATGATATGAGAGGAACAATTTCAAATGTTTTCCATTTACAAACCTGCTGATGCTGATAAACAAACGTTTAAACATTTAGAGTTTCATATTTTAGTTTCATTTTTTTATAAGAATAACATTTTCATTTCATTAATTTAATTCAATTTAATATATTTAGTTATTATATCACTGTGCATTACAAGTGCACACTTAAACAAAAAGAGGCTCGCAGCTTAAGTAAAGTGATGGAAACAAGCATATATAAGAACACAGGAAATAGAAAAGAACTTAAATAATAGTTCATGGGTTATAGACCTGACTGACAGGCCGAGTGCTTATAGACAACAATGACTAAACAGCATCTTATAAACAATGTGGTAGTGCTTATGTCAGGACATAGTTGTGCAAACAGTTAAATGAGTCAAGCACAGTAGGCAGTGCTATGGAGTGTCTACAAAGTGCAAAGGAAGGGAGGGGAGGCAAAACCAGTGTAAAAGTAAAGTCAGGTAAGAAAGTCATCAGAGGGAGGTGAAAATATGGAAACATGTTTGTAATTTTTTTAGAATGATAGTATTAATCCTAATAGAGCACACTTTAAACTACTACATATACTTCATGATATGTTGTCCTCTATAATGCGCTTTGGAACCAAACCCTTCATTTGTAGTGCTATTTCAAAAAGCCTATAAAAACCTCTGACTATGTACTCAGTGTTTGTAAAAGTGAGCTACTGAAGAAACAATAGCTACTTATTCATGTGGAATGCACGCCGTTACTATAAACTAGGTGTTTTATTATGATCTATGTATTTGGTGCTCTAACAGTACTCCTGAAAAACGCCTATACTGAGTCAAAAGTATATATTGTCACGTAATTTATTACAGCATGCCACCGTACCTTTCTCCATGTACTCTGTGATGATGTAGATGGGCTCTTCTTTGGTAACTACGGCATTCAGGCGGACCAGCTTGTCGTGCTGCAGACTCTTCATAAGGTTTGCTTCCATGAGGAAAGCTTCTACGGACATACTGCCTGGCTTCATAGTCTTCACTGCCACCTTGGTGTGCTTGTTGTATGTGGCTGCAAATGAGAAGCCAACCTCAAGCTATTAACAGTGCTACATCTCCTACTGCATTTGTTAACAGGCCAAATGCAGCGTGGTTGGGTTTCACAACAAGGACAAAAATAACAGTATCGCTCTATATTGTAATAGTCATTCAGTTGCGTTGGTGAATACAGTGACTCTTAGCCAAACCCTTAAAAAACCCTAACCTGGGACTCTGATCAGACTCTAATCAGCATCGTCACAACACACAGTGAAACATTGTGAAAAAAAGGTGCATATGTGCATTTGGCAGCTTTCTGTATTCAGTATCAATATTACAAAGGTCATTATGATTAACAGTGTACTGTTTAGCTTAAGCGTATACTGTGAATACTTAGAGCCATATGCTGTAGAAGTGGAACATCAGCATCAATGTCTTGTCAAGATCTTTTGATGAAAACATATCTATGGAAAGCCATGTGGGCCACAATACCCTAGGCTAACATTATACATGACATTCAACGGGAACAAATCTTACCCATCCAAACTTCTCCAAACTGGCCAGCCCCCAGTCGTTTATCTAGCTTGAGGGACTCTCGCGGAATCTCCCAGGCATCCTTCTCCCATGGTTTCTGGGGTTTGGCACTGATGCAGGCGGTAGTGAGGTTCTGACAAAGACCATCTCCCTGCTCTGTGGACACAAGCCCAAAAAGACAGTTCAGTACTTCAGTAACCACCCATCTGTGTGAAATCTGTAAAGGTATGTTCTTTTTCTGAGGTCTAATTGAAACACATGCCACCAGCAGGGGATGCTGTAAACAACAGCATTAATTAGTGTACAATTTTTGCTGTGTTTGTTGTTAAGCTTTAAAACCAACATCTAACCCTGAGTTTTGAGAACAGATGTAGGTACCACCTGCACGGTGGTGCACAGAATTAGGCAGATTGTTTAGCACAACCTGAATCCAGTGATTGTTTTCCTGTCAGTGTGACGTAAAAACACTGTTCAGTCTGGTCAGTACAGAGTAAACATGTTCAACAGAACAATAAAGGCCAGTGTCTTAATAAATGCTAATGACGGCACTGAGAACAAATTTCTTTGTTCAAACAAAGCCAACAGACAAGCTGTTTGACTGTTTGGAATTACTGTTCACAAATATTTGTAACCCATGCTCTAAAGTTTGGAATCACCTTTTGTATTCACATTTTTATGTTTGCATTTAATTTCCAATGGTTTGAAATCACTTTTTCAAAGTTTGGTGTAACTGTATAAAATAGATTTTACATACTTAGTAGGAAACTAGGAAGCTGTTGTTTGTCCCTAAGATTATTTAATTAAGTCGTTCCAAACATTTGAAATATGAACTTAATTAACTTAATAAAGTTTTATGATTCCAAATTTCACAGTAGTGGTGTGAACAAATACATTACTTTCATGCAGCTTTTTTGTTTTGTTTTTATGTAAGAAAGAAAGGAAGCCATTTTTGCACAATACCGTATGAACCGGGACACCCCAGCATGTGAAGTCATTACATGGTATTCAAAGTAGTTAGATAAGGTTGCACTGCCACCGGTTTGGAAGGCAGCTTAAATTTTGTTTTGGTGGCACAGATTTGTTATGAGATAAGAAAGCCATAACTATTAATTCAGCAAAGACACTAAAGCCAAATTTCTGGGAATACTGTACTTTAGCTTTAAGCTTTCTAACTTGAAGCTTTCTAACTTTAAGCTTGGCTAACGTATTTGGGCATACTGCCTTGTGTTTTATTCCTTTGTGTGCAGTGATTGAAAATGAAAGCTGAAATCCAAATGGCTGAGCTTCCCTACTGTATTATTTCCTCTGCATCCCAAACCACTTACTAGCAAGCTGTAAAAACAGTGTACTGCCATTACATGTCCACCTTACAGTGTAGTAGGTATAGAAATGTGTGGTTTGAAATGCAGCATAAGATCAGCCGACTCCAGCTTGATCTTGTTTTTAAATTAAGAGCAGTTTTGGTAGCTGTGCTTGTCCGTTTTTGTAAAGCCTCATGCTTAGGAATTTGACTGGACCTCATATCATATAAGATCATACATTTTTTTATTCTGTTTTTTTTTTTATTCAGCCTTCATCTTTACGTAATTGAAAAATATGAATATACTGTGTGCTGAACGGCAGAGATTCAGCATTTGTGTGCAGAAATGAAAGAGCTTTTTGGTTACTGAGTTAAAGATTAGGAGTTAGCTTTGGAGGCACAGTCATATTTAGCTACAGTAAAATTCAGTACAGTTCTATTTGTACATAGCATGACAAGAGTGTAGGTGAGGTCTTACTCTTGTAATGGGAGACCAGCTCCTGCAAGGTGCTGAATGTGATTCTAGGTGAAATGTAGAAACCACCATTGTCCAGAGTGCGGATCTTGTAATGTTTGACTGTATCACCTGATTGGTGATCGCTGTCCCGGACAGACAGAGAGTAGCTTCCTGTGGGATGGAAGACATATGGAGGACGTTAATTCAGACCTGGCCAACCTACTTTATCACCAGAGGCAATTTTTTCTGCTTTGTGGTCTGACCTAGCCAACGCTGTAGGATATGGTATTCTTGTAAAGACCTCTAGATTTCTAACAAGATTGGTGTCTAAATTTGGAATGAGGCAAGGCATCCACACCAACAAAATGTTTACAGTCTTCTCAGTATATTGCTACAGCAGTAACAAAACATATCTTCAAAATGCTGACCCTAAAAGTAAAGATCTCATGCTAATGTAGACTACTTATTCCATGTAATTCCTTGGATCATCTATATTTCATAAAATGTTCTCACATAAAGAAACCTCTGTATTTGCTAATGGTGTAAAACTTTTTTTTTAACTATGACTATTTAAACTTGGCCTTCAGTTCAGACCACAGTAGACAAAACAAGAAAACCCACTTTGACGATAATGCTAATTGCTGCTAGCTATCTTATGAGATATGCACCATGTTAGGTCTTAACTAATGGTGAATCACATAAACATTTTTGGCTGTTCTGGGTCATTCACAGAGATTTGAACCTTGTTAAAGACGTTCAGTGTTTAATTTGAAGCATATACAGCTTTAGAAATAAATAAGAAACCACTTCAGTTTCTTCATAAAGCAGCATCTCCACATGTACAGCAGGTTCTTGGTGAGAAACAGAAAGTTTGGTTCTAACTTTACTAGCAGATACAATGTCTGGTTCATTAGAACAAGGTCAAGCAGGAAACACACAGGACAACACAGCGATAGACTGGCCGAGAGCGAAAACCACTCTCTACTGACCGTGATGAGCACCACCTCATTCGAATGTCACTCAACCACCGTAAGATGACCTCGAGTGACCTACAGAAAGACTGGCGAGCGATGGCTGGAGTGAAATGCACAGTGAGCATGGCTCAAAAACCAGGCTTCTGGAGGGTCATTAGTGACTTTCTAAATAAACAGATCTAATACAATATTCTATCTGGAATTTGGGAGACATGTTTCCAGTAGTGTATAGAATAACACAGAACTGCTTGTTTTGGTCAAACACAAACCCAGAAACTGTAAAACTAGAGAAAATGATCAGTTTGAGGTGGTCTCTTAAATTTTTCCAGAGCTGTATTTTACCATATATGATTAACATATATTTTACAGCTCATTAAAGATCAGTGGCATAGAGCTGGCACTATGTTTCATTTTTAAATGTTTGGGTAACTGCCACATCATACTAGTATTTAATCTGATGTGTTAGTGGAGGAGCTGTCTTGACTGTATCTACTTAGAAACTGTGGGGGGAAAATCCTAAATGGACAATTTTCTACCGGGTGTTTTAACAATTTAACCATTTGGTTTAAAATCAAAACTGGAAATAAAACGATGAAATAAAGGGTATTACTTCAGTACCTGCAGAGAGTACATTTTACTTCATAGAACTAATTTGGCCAAAACAGAAAAAATGAAACAATAAAAAGCACCAAAAGATAAAAAATAAAAAAAAACAATAAAAGAAAAACGTGTTTCATCTCTGTACTGTTAAGATTTACAACTTTCAAATGCTTTCAGGCATCTTCAGTAAATAAACCCACATCTACTGTTTAAGTCCTCTTCATCTTATCACAGAACAACAGATCAACCATTCAACTTCTTGTTTTAGTTTTAGTCAGTCATGAATCGTTTAGGAGAGGTAGAGGAACTTGAACTGAGAACAGAGATGACAGAATAACTTTTGTCTGATATTGATACTGTGTGACCAGCCAATGATCTGATATGATCTGATATTTATTCCTTAAAAACGACTATAGAGTATTGAGATCCCCCCTCCAACCCACATGTTCAGACAACACTGCATAACGTTTCCAATAGAATGGAAGGGGCATTTTGGAGGAAAAGGATGGGTGTTGTGACGCTGTGGTTCTGTCACCTTAACATTAATGTGATTGAAAGCCTGCTAACATGATCACAATGATGCCGTCAAAATGCATGTACACCTTTACAACATGCCTTATCTTTCTTATAGTCTCAGAATGGAAACAGGGAAGGATGTGCAGAATGGGCGTGATTAAAAAGAGTTTTGGAAAGTGTTGCCTAATTTTTTACAAAAACGTCAATGTGATTTGCAGTGCAAAAAGACAGTCTGAACACAGAGATCTGAAATAGCACATTTTGTCATGACAGTAGGAATATGACGTTTCAGGCAAGATTCCAAGATTGGATTACAGTAATTCCTTCTTTATTCCTCTGATGTCTGAGCCAGCATTTTCTGTTGATATCAACCTGATACTGATATCAACACCGATATGCCTTTGCCAACTGAGAAATCTTCATATTATCCAGCCTCTACCTAGCATGTATGGCTAACTCACCCTTGGTGGTCTCACTGTCTCGGATCATGAAAGAGCCTGTTTTATTTCCAGGGGCCAGCAGCTGTCTTTCTGCATCTTTTCTGCTTACTCCTTTAAAGAACCACCTGAAAGACACACACACAGAAATATATATATATATCGATATATATATTATATAAAGACAGACAGACAGACAGATAGATAGATAGATCCATAAATCCATTAATACAGTTTGAAGAAAGTTGCGACACCAACATACTACCAACACTGTTTCTTTATTCTGCACCACATACTAATATAAATGAGGGACTGAAGAAACAACCTGGTCCAGCTTTTTAATTCCTCTTTTATAATTTAGCTTAATAACGCAACACAGGTTTTTAGTGAGAAACAGCTCTGGACTGCAGGCTGGCCAGTTTAGCTTCTGCACTCTCTGATTACACAGCTATGCAAATGTAATAAATGGTCACGCCCTATATCACATAGAGCCCGACTCTGGAACTGTACACTGGTGTCATCTGCATTGTCATTTTCTTCTTTGGCCTGAAGAACACAATGCCCATTGTGTATAACAGGTGAACATATTAGACCACAATATACATTGTCTTCAGAGCTCAATTCCAGAGAAGTTGAGAAGCGATCAACAGCGTTCAGGAAGGCTGTTGACAGCTTCTTGGCTTCTCTGGAATTGGAATATAGCCTACACTTTGCATAGTGCAGAATGCAGCAACAAAGAGACCATGCAATGATCTTCATCACAGAAGCATATTTCCCACACTGTCCCAGCTTTTCTGGAATCGGCAAAAAAGACCAATTGCATCACAGGGTGGATTTTTGTACATTTGTACTTGCACTTTGTATGTTGTGTGATATCTAGTCTGTCTGTGATATCTAGTCTGCGCTAAACAGAATTGTGTCCACACTGTATACTCACTCTTCAGTCTGAAGTGTGTCTTTAGCTACATAGTTACTGGGGATGAAGCCTTCTGCACCAGTACTCAGTAACATTGCTCTCCACCATTCTCCTGATCTGCAGAGAGAAAAAGTATGGGAAGAATATAAGTCGATGAATGAAGTAATACCTAGGACATGTGTGGTGCTGTGAATGTGTAGGAGGGTGACTCTAATACTGTACCTTTGTAAACATTTGTACAGTTTTTACATATTTTGTACACAAACTGAATGATTTACATACACTTCCAGGAGGAAAATCAGAAATGAACAAGGGTAACAATATCAGGAGAAAGAAAATGTTGGAGTGCTTTTAGGAAATCCTTTATATTTCATTTTAAAAATCTGTTTTAATTTATAATATAAGAATTAAATTTTTTAATGGAATGTAAAGATAATATAATTTTGATTACTTAGGGCAAACTTTGTGCTAGATTCATATTTCATGAAATTCTCATTATACTTCATACATTAGCATTAAAAAATTGCTTGTAATATTTACACTCATTATCATAAAGTTAGTTGCACTCAGAAGGGGGTGTCCAATTGCAATGCTATTTAGAAAAAAAAGATAAAGGTTACCAGGAACAACAAATAACAATACATTTAGACCAATATGGACAATATTTATTGTGCCACAAATACGGGTGCCTGGTTCGCTGGTTGTCTTTCATAAGCACATCTGAAAATCTTTTGTTTTTGTGAATTCTTTAAAAGAGATGGTTCTTCAAAGGGTCTTTTGTACATTTGATGCTTCTAGGGCTCTGCTACAGTTATAATGTCTAGCTTATAACACTAAAAGGAACTTTTTTGGTGCTACATAAAAGCATTTTCAGAATACTTTCTATGTAGAAGTATATACAGCACATTTTTCATCCACCGAGTTCTAAAGAACTATGTCTCCATACAAGGAACCATTTAAGCATACTAATGCTTCTTTGAATGTTCCTGATTCTACATAGAACCATTGTATTCTAAAGAACCTTTGAATAACCATCTTTTAAAAAAATGGCATACAAACGGAGTTGGCTACTGTTCCAGTTCATTTCCTCTGTGCTTACTTTTATGTTGCATCATACTTTCATTTCTAAACTCATGCACAGATATGGTTTAGCCTCACAGTAAATGAACAACAGGCCTCATTCACCGACATCTTCCTGAGTATACTCTTAAGTTCGTTGTTGATAAAGGTCCAAAGACACAGTCTACGTCAGATTCATGACATGTTCTTTAACCACACAATAGTTTGTGCCTTTGTGCTCCTGAGTGTGTGGGATTCTGTTCTTACCTAAAACAGAACCAAAATAAGAAAAACAGTGGTGAATGTATGCAGTGTGTGAAATAGCCAAGGGCTTTCAGGGGGTCCAATAATGACTAACTACTCCTACTTGGCTGGCTGTTTACTCAATTGCCATAGTGCTGCTAATAATGGCTGGCTACTCCACTATTGGGTGGCTGCTTACTCAATTGCCATAGACATTTAATGTGTCCACGAGATGAGTTAGGAGGTCTCAGAACCGCACATATTTCATACCCTGAATGTCAGAATCTTTGTGAAAACTGTGTAAGTGGGTTTTAAGACAAAAATATCTTCCTAAGGGGTGATTGAGGCCTAATGCTCTTAAGGGAGCATTTTCTCACCTTGTCTTTTACATAATATGCATGTGGTGCTATGTAAATGTCTTGGCACCCCTGGTCTGATCTCCAGACTACACATTTTAATGTACAATTAAAGTTTTTACAATGTAAAGTTTTTTTTTTAGCATATTGTAAAAAAAATAATATAAAATTTGGCCTGTGCAAAAGTTATGCCACATTATATATATTTTAAATAATTCTTCATGTTAAAATTGGGCACTCAAAGTTGAAGACGAATGTTTAAGAATAGTGTGTTGAATGATTTTCACTTTTCAATAAAATGGAATTTTACAGGTGGTATTCAAACTTTGGCGTACGACTGCACACATGGCCCAAAGTCCTGACATTGTGTGCATTCATGTGTGCTGCGGGGCACTCACTCCTGCAGGATTTTCAGCTTGTCTCCTTTTCTGAAGCCCAAGTCTCCATCATGCAAAGCTTCGTAGTCATACAGAGCTATGGCGATGTTCTCTGCACACAAGAAGCAAACGGAAACTGTTGGCTCATGGTTCACATGTACAGTTACAGCTGGTCATAAATGCAGATCAAACCAACATTACTACAGCCACAAAGAAGGTAATGAGTTTACAGGTTATAAATACTAGTCATGTGACAAACAGGAACTAAATTTAGGCCACAAACCTGAACAGGGCTGAGGTTCCAATGTGAATCCACATTTGAATGATCAGCATAGGAAATTATTATATTAATAGCCCAGCCAAGCTTTGACGTTAACTGAAGTTTCCTCTTCAATGGTTCACAGAAAACAACTTAGACCGCCCCCAACCTCAACATGTCTTTAAAATGGCTGTTGCAGCTGCATCGTTATAACCACATCACAATACTTTGTGTCACGCTGGTTGCTTTGTCATTGAAACAGTAAAAAAAATTGTCACTCACCGTCTGCGCCTGACGCTGGGAGGTTGGGACTAGATCTGTTCTGTGGAGAGAAAGGAAGAGAGAGAAATCTCAGTTGCAATGCTCAGTTTATTAGCTTGAACACTTAAAGGGGACTCCTACCTATGTTTCTAAGTGCCTGCATAAATAATGATTAAACGACGGTTAACATAGAAACGCCTTTCTTAGTTGTTCCATGTGGTGTGATGTAAATTGCTCCATTCTAGAGAAACATACACTTATAGTGTAATGTCTGTAAAATGTACATCACAGGAAGTTGTTATGTAATATGGTTACGAATGACTAAAACATTCTAATTCATTCATGGCAGAGGTACATGCGTGGTTGAAAGGAAAAAATGATTTATTGATTTGCTGTAAAATTATTAACATATTGCATATTGTCACTGTCAACTCCCCCCAAAATTTGTTTCCAAAATTATTTGGAATAAAATCTCTTTAAATCAACTAGCATTAAGAATAAAGAATGTTTTTGGCCTTTTCTGTAAATGTGCCAATTTGGATATACATGTTTGTATTTTCACCAGCGACTACATAAAAAACGTATAGGTTAACTGTTGAGTTTGGATTTTTAAAATAGATACATTTGTGTTGTAAACATTGCGAGCCCTGGTTCCAAGAACCACCACTGTAAAGAGCAGCTAAGCATTTCTATAATTCACTGTTTCACATCAAACCACTCTGAATGACCTTGTTCACATTTCAACCACAGGTGTACTTGTGACATTTGAATGAAATAAAAGGAAAATCAACCCTGCTGACAGACAAGAGCTCCAGGAGTCTGCAATAGAAACCGTGTACTCTGGTGACAATTTTGACATATAACTTAATAAACTGTGAACACCAATTGTTCTTCTTCTATTCTAACTCCTGAAACTTTAGGAAGTGTGTCATCTGTATGTTACTTAAGTGGCCCCTCACAGCAGAACGGAGGAGAAGGAGCGCATGTGGAAGAGGATTTTCACTTTTTGAGCTAGGTTAGCCTCAAGGAGCTAATCAACCAGTTATGCAAACTCTGCATTGCAAAAGGTTTTAAGAAAAGTGTATACACACTGAAGATAAAACACTTAATAATTGCTTTGTTTAGTGATTCACTTCAGTGGAGTGGCTTTCTTTTCCATGCTAGCAGGGTAGAATGATGAACTTGCCCATGAACAACATTGTCCACCGTTTAAAAAAGGGAACTGCGTTTGGTTTCAATTAATTTTAGGCAAGTTCTGCTGCTAAAGTTCTGCAAGTTTTGTGGCCGAGGGCTCAACTAACACTTCTCTTGAGCTAACAAAGTAACAGAACGGCCCTTAAGATGGTGTCAGGTATCCCTCGCTTCCTTTGAGAGGAAATAATAAGACCAAGTGAATAAAGACTACACCAGCACTAACACAGACAGCAGCTCTGAACTGCACATGCTGCATATATGTTTTAATTCTATCCCACAGGTCCACCTTAACAATCAGAACTTTTCAAAATATTTCATTATTTTAACTTAACTCGCAATTTGTAGCCAGATTTTGGTTTCCAGGTTAGAGTTCCTGTAGGAGTGAAATGAACATGTGTTGCTGTTTTTGTCAAACATGCTAGATGACAGTGACCCCATTCCTCAACACTAGGCTCAACTACACTGCTCAAAAAAATAAAGAGAGCACTTTTTAATCAGAGTATAGCATCAACTCAGTTCAACTTCAGGGATATTGATGTGGTCAGTTAAGTAGTAGGGAGGGCCGTTAATCAGTTTCAGCTGCTTTGGTGTTAATGAAATTAACAACAGGTGCAGTAGAGGAGCAACACTGAGACACCCCCCAAAACAGGAATGGTTTAAAAGGACGAGGTCATTGACATTTTGTGTCCCCCCCTCATCTTTTCCCACAGATTCTTCACTAGTTTTGCAGTTGACTTGGGTCAGCGTCACTACTAGTACCATGGTGCGGTATCTGGACCCTACAGAGGTTGCAGAGGTAGTCCAAGGATGGCACATCAATACATCATTGCCACAAGGTTTGCTGTGTCTCCCAGCACAGTGTTAAGAGTACGGTGGAGATTCCAGGAGACAGGCAGTTAAGCTAGGAGAGCTGGACAAGGCTGTAGAAGGTCCTTAACCCCTCAGCAGGACCGGTATCTGCTCCTTTGTGAAAGGAGGAACAAGATGAGCACTGCCAGAGCCCTACTGCTGTGAATGTGTCTGACCAAACAATCAGAAACAGGCCTCATGAGGGCGGCCTGAGGGCCCGACGTCCTGTAGTCCATGAGAGCAGCTTTTACCTGAGCACATGTGACAGACGGGACAAGGTCTGGAGACGCCATGGAGAACGTTATTCCACCTGCAACATCATTCAGCATGACTGGTTTGCTGGTGGGTCAGTGATGGTCTGGGGAGGCATATCCCTGGAAGGACGCACAGACCTCTACAGGCTAGACAACGGCAACCTGACTGCTATTAGGTATCAGGATGAAACCCATTGTCAGACTGGTGCAGTGGGTCCTGGGTTCCTCCTGGTGCACAACAATGCCCGGCCTCATGTGGCGAGAGTATGCAGACAGTTCTTGGAGAATGAAGAATGAAGCAATTGATACCATTGGCCGGCCCACCGGCTTGCCTAACCTAAATCCAATAGAACACCTCTGGGACATTATGTTTCGGTCCATTCGACGTCACCAGGTTGCACTTCAGGAGCTCAGTGAGATCCCCCAGGACACCATCCGTTGTCTCATTATGAGCATGTGGAGGCCATACAAACTACTGAGTACCACTTTGAGTTGCTGTGTATATATATATATATATATATATATATATATATATATATATATATATATATATATATATATATATATAATATAAAAGAAAGGCTTTGTATAGCAAGTACAGTCTAAGGGAGTAAAATACAACCATGTCAGAGCATTAGTCAAGATAAAAATCAGTCACCGGTAATGGGGTAAAGTGGAGTGGTGGAGACCCTGGGTTAGTCATGCATTGCGTGGTTGGGGGAATCCTGCAATCACACAGCAGCAGTCTTGTGGAAGGCGGGGTTAAGCTCAGATGTATCTCAAATATGGTTGCTAAATATGCTCTTTTTTTGAGCACACATCCTCTTTAAATGATTTTCTTAGTTCTAAAAGCTGCAAGTTGTGCCAGTTTCTCTTCCTTCTTCTTCAACATGCAATAGGAAACACATAGGAAGATACACACAGACAATTCTGCTGGTGTTGAAAACAATGTGCGTGACAACAGTACACCTGAGCTGATGTGTAAATCAGGTGGTCTATGATGGAGACTTTTAGAAATCAGTCACCAAAAACTTGAAATTCAAGTACCACTGCTGAGATTGTAGCCACAGAAACAGAAAACCAGGAAACAGAAATAGTGAGATATCTTATTGTTTTTCTGAAATTTGTATGTAAATCATCATTGTCCAAAGAAACCCAAGTATCTCCAAAATGGCAAATTTACAGGAGAGGCCATAAACCTAATTTAATTTGAGTGTAAGTCAATTAAACCAGACTTTTTCCAATAAATTCTGGCCTATTGAACAATTTGTCATGAAATTTTCACACAATGTAAACGGCAGTTCATGAGATCAAATCATGCATAAAAGTAAAAATGAACAAAAACTGAGATACATATTTTTTTTTGGAGAGTGGTGAAATGGTAAAGAGTATAAAAACAATACTAGTAAATAAATAATCAGTGACATTGCATAAATGGCTGTATAGGCTTGCTCTGGGCTGTGTGGGTTACAGTTAGATACAGATAACGCTGTATTGGCCCACACCACCTGAGCCAGCTCACTGAACCCACACTGGGACCACAGTTTGGGGAGTACAGTTTTGGGCTAGTCCGCAGAACACTTAACACAGGCCAGTTGTGAATCATTCCACATGGCCATGGTTCGATGGAAATTCCTGAAATTTTTATTATTGTTTTTTTTAGTCAACTCAATATGGAAGAGTTTCCCAAACACAGAGTGTAATGTTTCAAATCCTGTATATTGTTTGAGAAGGTAGATGAAGTGCAGAACACATGCAATTCCATATGATTGCCTGATTGCAACAGAGGAATAGTACAATATACAAGCCCTTGCTCTACACTACAGAGAGGACGTTAGTGTAAAGCATACGCTAAGTCTGGTCATTATGTAAATCAGCAATCACAAAAAAGGGCCTGTGCAATACGGCTCATAGGCATTTTAGACATGAAACTTAAACTATAACCTAATACTAATCCCTAACTAATATAGCGACAAGTTCCCAGCATGCATTACATGATCTGGCACACCAATGTTCACACTACACAAACCATTCAGACTTCAGACAAAGAGGAACGAAATGATCTAATGCAACTAAATCTTCAGTTATTTATTCAAAACTGAATAACGAGAAGCAAGCTCTAAGAATGCACCTTCAAGTTCCTTTAAAAGAAAAAAAAAACAGTTCTCGAAACAAAAAAGACCGTTTTACGATTAAGGAAGCTTCGTGCAACCTTAGAATGAAAAGTTCCTCAATAGTCTTGGTAAATCTATAAATAACATATAAATATCGTTAACAGGAATTGCATATATGGAGCTTTGTACTGTAAATAGATAATACATATCAGCGTGTTCGCGGCGTGTTTCTACTTCCGCAGCCACCCTGTGTGTTAGCCGTTAATTTCAATGCGGTACAACCAATCTGAAACATTCAATGTAACATGTTATTAATCAAACAAGCTATGGGCCTTAATGGACATTCGGATACCTGCCACAAAACTGATCTTGCACAGTTTCAAACAGAGGCAGGTCATTTAAGAAGCCATTTTGAAGGGCATCAGTCTAAAGGGTTGTTTTTGGTTCCAGTTAACACCTTTTTAGGAACGTGTATAACCACAGTTTCCTACAGGAACCTTCTATCTAAACTTGATATGGGTGTCAGATACTAACAGCAAGAGAACAGACGAACAAAAACATGTATGGCTATGAACTTTCAATGTACTTTTGTGAGGCGTTTACTTTTTGGACATTTTAAATTTAAAGACAGATTTAAAGACATTTTTACAGTATACAATATTCCACAATACGAATAGTCTTTCTATGGCACACTTTGTGGCACCTCTTTATAGAGGAGGAAATGAACCTGCTCACCAAATCTACAGGTTATCACCTGGAGTATATTTCGGGTGTTCATCTCCAAATTTCTGTTGTGCTAGAAGTCAAATGAAGACAAAGGGAGAATGCAGCCACATTAAATGGCGCTTGAATATTGGAGTGTAGCCAGGTCGGACAATTTCCTTCTGAACTCTGTCATACTGTCACTTATTACAAACGTAATATGTTTAAATGGTGGTGGTGCTGTTGTCTGTAAATCAGTAATGTCAGAAATCAGGGGTACCCATTTACCCATGTACTGCAATAAGATCAGAGTACACGTGTTGATATTCAGTAATAAGATATACTGTGCTATTCTACACAAATGATATTGTTATCATGGGCGCTTTGGAACGCCATCATGGCGTTTTAGTCAAATAAGTTGCAGTGTCATCAGACATATTTCAGATATGCAGAGTAGCTTCAGTTTCACATTTCCTGCTATGCAATTATATTGTGATGCCCTTATTTATGTGATGTTTGTACAGTTATTTTAGCATGCACTTATTTCAGATGCAGAATCATCAGACATATTTCAGATATGCAGAGTCGCTTCGGTTTCACAGCGTTTCCTGCTATGCTGTCATATTACGATGCCCTTATGTATGTGATGTTAGTACAGTTATTTTAGCTTGTTTGACAACGGTTTGATAAACAGTGCAGTTCTGTTTTTTCGTAGTCAGTGTACTATGAACTATGTTCCCTTATCACTCCCTAAATATGATAAGGGATATCAAAGATATGATCCCCATTAGAACTGTCGATGAAAAAGGATTTCAGAACATTCAGAAACATTGAGGGACGTTTTTTTTTTCAAAGACAGTAAATGCATAACAATTACGTGCTAACACAATACATCATTGTGACTCTGCCGTAAACCATTATAAACGGTTAGGTTATTCTTGTGAGACACATGCCTAGAACAAAAGCATGTCACCACGGTATACTGTCTTAGCATAAGTAACTTAGCAAAGCATAAGTAGCATGAGTAACTCTAGTCCAAATTTGATTGAGTTTAAACTGAGACAAAAACGAAATGAACGAACGTTGTAGGCATGTGTGAAGAAGTGGCCCATTAAAATAGATATTGATTAATGCTATGTTGCTGTCAAGTAAACAGAGCCATTTCACAGTGCAGAGCATGAGTAAACGTAAACTGCATTCATGAAGCTTCTTAGAGTATGAGTGCTAATGTAGGATCAGTAAGGTCTTTGTAAATAACAGTGGATTCCGGCACCATATTCACAAATCCAATCAGAGCAGGAGCAGTAGATTCCTTACAAGAACAGATCCTAGATCAGCATTCCTACTCGGAGACGAACAGCACAAACTCAGTGTCATTGCTCTCTTTCTTTGACGATTGCTCTTAAAGAGGAAGCCTATGCAAGCTGAATGTGCTAAAAGATTCCATTCCAGTGACCTTGCAAAATGAGGGTTAGGCCAGTGTGTAATCATCAACTTTTGAAAAAGCAGTGAGAATAAAAAAAAGTCCCTAAAAACACTTCTTCTTTCTGCAACCCTTCTCATCCTGCCTTCAAAGCCCTAACCTGGAGGCCCACTTACAGGTTTGATGCCTGTCGTAGGATCCTTGACATAGTGTGCTGCGTGTCCGCGGTTTCCAGTGTCGTCATTGCCCACGGCTTTCCTGCCCGGATCTGGCTCTGGCTTGGTGCCAACACACCCCATGGTAAAACCTGCAGAGACATAACCCAACACACAGAAACCATTGAGTACGGAAACATTACCCACTACTGTATCATTTTCTCACATCTAGTGCTTAGAACTTGCGACTGGTGTTTGAGATGTCGCAGTGGGCACCACAGGAAATATTCTAAATGACAAAATTAGTCGCACGCTCTGATGTTTTTGGTGCGTTCTGTCTGTGACTTCACCAGAAGAGAGTCAAAGCGTTATATTCTTAAAAACAATGGTTACTGAATGGCTTCTGGCTTGGACAAAAACTTGAACCTTTATATTGTGTGTCCTTATTCTTGACCAATTAATGGACCAAAATGTTTTTTTACCATACCAGATTTATCAATGCAGGGTTCATCTGAAAGTGGCTCTTCTATGGCAGTGGCCACCATCCCTACTCTTGGAAGTCTACTTTCCTACAGACTTTAAGATGCAGCCCTTCATTACCTAACACTATTGCACCTGATCCAGTCATTGACAGGCTTTGAATGAAGTTTATTAGGTGTAGTAAGTGCGGTAAAATGTGGTAGGAACTACAGTGCGGTCTATAAATACTGTTGTTGGTTACCTGTTATAGCGGTCACACAGAATTCTATAGCTGACATGAAAGTATGAACACAAACTCAACACACAGACTTTCAGCTTTAAACTATATTCACATCCAAATGAGGCGAACGGTGTAGCAATTGCAGCCATTTCATACATAGTCCCCCATTTTTAGGGGCTCAGATGTAATTGTACTAACAAAAGTCAATTTTAATTTGTTAAATAGATTTCCTTTTGTTAGCTGAACACAACATTGGCCTTAAAATGTTGATTTAAATGAGTCCGCTTCTAAGCTAAAACAAAGCTTTGTAAGTGAACACCAAAGTTAGGTGAACACCAAATATTGTGTTCTATACTATTCTACTATACGCACATGTACACATCTGTCTTACATTCTGTTCTATAAACTTATTATTAGATGTTCAATAAAGTAATCAGGAGATTGTGTGTTCAAACCAAGGTGATGCAGCAGTTAAGGAGTTTACGCTGGATACATTTTAAATCAAAATAATAATTTTAACTCTAAAGACACGGTGTAATAGGCTGACATATCAGTTGACGTTGAGCAAACTTTTTTAATTTTTTCCTAATAGTCATAATCTGCCACTTTAATACTTGGTGGAATTTTTTGAAGTCAAGAACTGTTTGAAGTCTGGAACCCATACATCATCAAACACTGGGTTTCATCTCTGCTGATGTTCTGCCAGGTCTTTGCCACAGCTGCCTTCGGTTCCTGCTTCGTTTGGGGCATTTTACCTTCGGTTTTGCTTTCAGCAAATGAAATGCATGCTTGATTGGATTAGGGTCAGGTGACTGACCTGGTCATTGCAGAACATTCCATTTCTGTGCATTAAATATATACTTCAGGTATATATGCTTCTGAATACCTTAGGTCATTGTCCATCTGCACTGAGACTGCATCTGAGCAGGTAATATAGTTCTGTATGCTGTGGAATTTCATCCTGCTACCTCTGTCAGCAGCCACATCATCAATAAATACAAGGAAACGAGCTTTGGCAGACATAAATGCTCACACTGTAAACCTTCATCCACCATGTCAGCTGAGGTGTCAAATGCTTTGAATCACAAGCAGTTTCCCATCTCTTCCATCACTCTGGTACAAGTTTGATCATCGTCTTAGCTGTCCATAAGATGATGTTTTAGTAGTGTACAAGCTTTAGTGAAAGTTTCCTTGGCAATAATCTGGCCTTCTGTGTTCTTGTGGCAAACCCTCAAAGATACCCTTCAATTTATATTTACTTCCTGCAGGTTGATCTTTATCTTCACCTGTTGTGAAGTGGTCTGTCTTCACCAATTGTTTTTCATGGTCTTTCAGGTCTCTTGGCATTTTGGAGCAAATCTGTTCCTTTTTAAAAATGCACCAAAACAAAACATTTATAGATGTGTATTTGAAAGAATAATAATCAATGAATAACACACCTGTCCATGGAACACCTGTAGCTGCCAAACCGTCTAATTACTTTTGAGCCCCCACAGGTGAAGCAGCCATGTATGAAAATGGTTGGAATATCTACACCATTCACATGATATGGATGTAAATACCTTCAAATTAAAGGTTTAGGCCACTAAAATAACAATAAGTTAACAATAATATTTGGACAATCGTTGATGTACAAATATTTATGGACGGTAGGCTTGCAAGGGGAGTAGATTTCCCAGACCAGTGCTGGTGATCTCAGCTCTATGGGATCACTCCAAAGAATCTTTTAGGGTTCTATGTAATTTTAGAGCATATGTGCACTGTGGAATTTGCTTCTTGCATTTTTTTGGCAGCTATTAATACAGGAAAAGGTGTGTGTGAGAGAGAGCTACAGTCAGCTATCAAAAGGAAGAAAAGATAGGGTAAGCCGCGAGATGAACCCTCACTGCCTTTAACATCACAGCTGCACTCTGCCAAGAGGTTACTGATAGTGGAACGACACTAAAAACTGTAAATAGGTACCGCATGTACATACGCACAGGAAGGTTCCTGTGCTGATAGATGCTGATAAAAACTGTGTAAACAGTGGATTTAATTCCTTGTGATTATACTAGAATAGAGGTGCACAGAAATCTCCCCCTTATGGTCTGAATCTTCATCTTGATGGTTTTACATTTACATTTACATTTACATTTAAGGCTTTAGCAGACACTCTTATCCAGAGCAACTTACAACTGTGCTTAGTGACCGTTGGATAATATTCCAGCTAGTACAGGAAGTTTAGAGCCTAAAACTCACTACGAGCTCAGACACTGCCCAAACAGAGGGCCAGCGCTGGTGGTAGTAATATAACACCATTTTAAACCGCCGGCCCGGCTAAAGTACAGCCTACACATGGCAGCATTACTTATCATACAGGGTGAAAACTAAACCTACAGTAAACAATGCACATCTTCCCAAACACATGCAAAACGCTTAACACTTTAAAAGTTCATCAAAACAAACTGTAGATACCAAGTAAATTAAACACATTTGAATTCTGTTGTGCTTATATTTGTTATTCTACTTTGTTGTCAAATATAAAAATTTGCACAACAGCTGTTTACTAATCATATACAATCCATTTTGTCACTAATAAAACAATCATAACACTACCATAACTACACCAAACATGACTATATTGACCAGTTGTATGCATGAAAACATAAATGTTACATTAAAAATTAAATAGATAAATAAGAAGAGGTGTTTCTGGAGAGATATCTTGTTCTGCATGTATTTAGCCCTGGTTGTAGTTTGCAGTATGATCTCTCTCTTTCTGGCTCTGTCTCATGAACACACAGACACATATGGCTTTGTGGTTTATCGTATACACACACTCTTGCTCGCACATGCAGAAACAACTTACTGGAAACTGTGGTTAATGGGGGAGTGCTGGGGGGGGTGATGATTTTCACAGCTGATAGGAATCACATGGGCCAATCGCAAGTAACTGCCAAGACATGGAGAAGGTAACATTTCATAAAGGCAGTTACGCCTGACTTTTTCTCAAACTGTGAAACTGAATACGAAACAACAGTACTGGAGGTCCAGCTGAGGTTCTGCTTCCTCTCTAGACAGAAATAGGAAGACATTCTACAAGGCCGATCTGTAAGGGAATGGAACTTAACCAAAAATTTAAATAGTTAAGAATTTTGTACATCAGAAGCAGGGTGGTCTCACAAGTGGAAAAGGGCGGTGGGTGGAGGGGTGCCAACATCGGAAGCCTACAAACTCAACTGAAACATAAAACTAGGTGAAAAAAGTCACCAGCAGTTCTGGTTATATGGCTAATTAATATATTTTTAAAAAATCAGATTTTTTTTGGGCCTGCCACCGTCCCCCATCATCGAAGGACTATTACAACTTTGTTATGCTTTACATTGTTCACACTGTGTCCAACGAGAAGTGGATAATACATACAACATACAGCTAAGGGTACTTAACATACCAAAATACAGAAATAGGTTAAAAAGAAAAAAAATGGGAAAAACAAATATACTAATATAAGCCACTTGTGTATGTGTATGTGTATGATTAATTTTCTAAAGCGTATATCCGTTTCATCCCCTTTACAGTGGCAATATGCATGATGTTCATAAGATATAAGACTCAGAGTCCTCAATTCACCTGAGCTCCTCAAGCGTAAACAGCCAAGGTGTGTAATCATTTACACAGCTACTCTCTTTAACCTCAGTGGCAATGCAGTCTCACTGGAGTGGGAGATTTCTGGACTTATCAGTAATGCAGGCTATGTACCTTTGGTGATGTGGTCATCCTGAGACCACATAATTATGGGACCACATCCTTTTTCCCACAAATTTGTCTTGTATCCTTTTTTAAAGTAGAAAGGGCACGCCCCTTTTTGTCCCCTTCCGAGAGGCAAATCTTATTAATTATTAATTAATTAAGTAGTTTTTTGTGTCTCTTTACAGTAGTATTTCCATTCAGAGAGACCTTTTACTTTATCTGTACACTACATTTCAAAGTCAAATATCTTACCTTTTACTGCACTACATTGCGTGAAATCTGTCTGTCCTTTTGGGCTAATGTGTGCATGAAAACGTACAATGTCAAAACGAAAGAAGCGTGAAGCGCAAAGCATACTTTGTTTTGAGCTGTTGGACAGAGGTTGCTTCTACCTAATGGAAACTGTTCCCCTTCAGTGTTTTGTGCTCATAAACAGTTTAACAGACATCTGCGTCAGGCTAATTAAAGGCTGGTGGACCGAGAATAACACTAGACTGATGCTAGAGTGACACTAGAGTGAGCAGATTAAGAGTCTTGTTTCAGAAATGATAATAGGACTCTAGAGACTAGGTAATAAATCATGCTACTTTTACTTTCCATATTAAAGTACATTTGAAGGCAAATGCTTCTGCACTTTTACTCCAGTGGAAGTCCAAACTTCTACTTCAAGTTTTACTTCTTACTGAATGAATATCACAAGTACATGGTTTACTTAATTAAGGCACACAGCTAGACCTTGTACATTTACAGGTACAGCAATTCCATGAAGAACACATTTTTTCTGGCGTCTACAATGATCGATGGCACCATGCGACTCCTCAGAGTTACAGAACGCATATACACTGCTTCATGGATCGTTTCGAAGGGGTCAAGTGCAGTGAGAACTGTGGCCTTTAATGCTAAATGAAAGCATGCAGCAACAAAGGCCTCTTTCATTTCTCTAATTACACCTCTCACATCACCAGAAGTGAAATGTATCTTCTTGGTAAGGCTTTACTTCTAGGTCACATACCTTAGAAATGACTGCGTGGTCTTTGTTGAGGACAAATAGAATTATGGAGATATCATAGAGCACACTGAACGTATTGACATTGACAAACATTTTACTATTTTACTATTAGATGTTCTCTTAGTAATGATACTATGATATAAAATGAACTGGTTTCTGCTTTCCTGACTGCTTTGGCAATGCATAGTTAAAGTAAGGTTGAAGACCTTGGTTCTGAACTATAGTACTCCTGCACAGAGGGAAGCTCTTTTGTCTTAGCAGTAAGACCCTGCGGACGTGTATTGCTGCTGTATGCTGATTAGGTTAAAAAAGGAGAACGTGAGCTGATGAAGTTGCTGCGACCGGAAAGGCATGAGCGCTGTCACACTTAAAAAAAAAAAAAAAGATGTTACAGACCATTCACTTGACTCGGTACATGCACTCCAGCACCCCGCCCCCACTTAAAAGTCAGAGTACAAGCCAATGTTTCAGGTGAGCAACTGCTGCTGTGTTTGCTAGATCACATGGTTTATAGCGTCTCTGTGTTGATATTGTATACTGCTGCACCTCTGCACAAATCCACAATTGAGATAAATGAGGAACGAGCAGTCCTCTGACAGATAAACGGCGCATGGAGGATGCATTTGTGGCTGTGCCGTCTGGCTTCTGTCTTCACAATATTCATTTCCAACAATATGTCACAAAAATGCTTTTTAGTCAATCAGTCAGAACTTCGGTCATAACGCTTTGGGCCTAATTACACATGCTTTCATGGATTAAGTGCAGAACAGTATGTTATATATTATATTATATTAATATGAATATAAATCATTGTATTTTTGTGGATTTGGTATTTTTAAATTGCTGTGTTTCTTTATCTTTTCCAGCTTATCAGAGGGCAGATGACATAAATAATAACTTAGGTTGTGACTGTTTATATAATCGCCCGATCGAAACGATTTGAGATAACTGCCATCATTTTCCCACACTCACAGTCATCTAATGCCGCAACAAGCATAATGTGTATTGGGTGCAACACAAAAATAAGTAACTCCTACAGATGCTGATTCTAACATTTCGTGTATTGCTAAAACTTCTTAAAATTTCATGATATCACGTTTGCCATATTACCCAACTCCAGCTCAAACTTGAAACTATAGTGCCCTGCTCAAAAACAGTTTGACCAAGTTAAATGCAAGCAGCGCAGATCTGTTGTGCTAAACCGTATCTCTGGAGTTGATCCTCTACCATGCAAAAGCGTAAGTGGTATGTTCAAAGTGCCTAAACGAAAATGCCAGGAACATAAAGCCCTGATTCCGAAGAAAATACTTCCCCTACCCACTTCATGGAGGGGAAACCCATATCACTGGAAAAGTGGTGCGGTTTTTTTAAAAGCAAAACTGAAGTGAAGCCAGTGTCTCAGCGGAAAGTATCCAGGAGAACTAATAGACAATGAGTGGTTGTGAACCTTTTTGCTCTTGCTAGGCAGATAAAGCATGGCAAATAAAGGCATTGGAGTTAAGGGATTGGCAATATTGGCCAATATTTTTCACTATCGTGACACAATACAACAGTTAGCTCCACAGGTAGAGTGTTCTACCCGAGTCACTATTCGGGTATACTGATACATAGTACTGAAAGAACAATGACATTACAACAAATGTAGTGCAGGGTTTATGACCAATACCGCTGCTTCAGTTAAAATGGTTTATTTTCTATTCTGTTCTTGAACTTCCCTCTGGGATCAATAAAGAATCGTTCTATCTATCTATCTATACAGCAAGCTTTTCGATTGAATGTTGAATACAGTGTGTCAGACTACCAGCCCACAAGCTCTGTGTGTTATTAGCCTAAAATGGTCCTTAAAGCCCTAGCCTACAGTGCTTCTCTGTAAAGAAAATAATTACTTGCGGTCTACCGATGCTACCCTTACAGCATGGGAGCTGAGCAAAATCTACCTTTCACTTAACAAAGACATTACAGATTGTTTACAGTTACCACCATATAGTGCTGCCAAGCTTAACGTCCTTCATTTAGAGCTTGCTTCATAAGGCCAACGCATTGTAAGCCAATGTAAGCCATGTAAGCCAACTTTATATACCGTGCCAGAACGGCTAATGTTAATGGAGGAGGATATCCCAGGACAGTTTTGGAGTTGTTGGTGTCTGTTGAAGAACACTGGATTGATGTGCTCTGTAGGAAAAGGAAGGCTGCATTATCAGATGTTCACACCAAAGCTGGCCACGGTCGTGCTGGAACAGAATAAACGCAAACTAAAAGTTTGCTTCCTCTTTCTGCTCTGGACTGTTCCTCTTTTGCCATGTTCTAATAACAGCACCACTATTAAGGCCTTCTTTTTTTGAACTGATGACCCCACACCTTGAGTTTACTCATCTGGCTGGCTGTATGGAACACTTTGTAGGGAAAGTTCTTCTGTCTGCTCTCATCACTTTCATTCAACAGAGGATAAACAACAAAAGCCCTTACATTCACTAATACCCTCCTCTTCACCTGGAAGTCAGACCAAAGTAACCTCCAGCTTTCAACTATGGATCCAGAAGAATCATAAAGTATGTCTCACATGCAGTTGGGCTCGTTTATCATTTAGGTGCTGAGAACCGACCAGCTTTAACAGCAGTGACCGAGGCAGCACTGTGCGTGACATTAACGGAGAATTTGCATCCCGGCATTTTGTGCCATCTCTGCAATTAGCAGCAAATGAGGTGGTTTGAAGGCTCCAGTTAGGAGCTGGCGAAGCAGCAGCATCGGAGCCACTAGTCTAGGTTAAAGATTAGTAATAGACTTAATGTCCTTAATGGGTGCGGCCTGCGAGCATTGCTGCTTTAGAAGACTCCGAAAAAAACAACCTGCCAGCGGGCACAGAAAAGAGACAGTGGTAGAAACGTGTAAGCTCAGTACACCCAATTATCAGAACCTTGACCACCTTTGCCGAGAAGGGAAGACCATCTGAACCAGAGTCAAAGAGAAGGGCTTTCTTCCTTTCAGATCTGCCCTCTACCTACCTTAGTTCTCCAATGCCACCCTGGACTGTGCAAATACCACATTATGTATGTAAAACACCCCAGTGAGACTTACCTTATCAAAAGCCACTCATCATTTCAGGGAGATTAGGCTGAACACAAAACTGGAAAGAGCGTTTGAAGCTATTTCAGTTTTATCATGCTGTATAAAACTTAAAAACGAAACAGTAAAAATGAATGTTTCTTCTCTATACCTCTGTCTGCCCACTCCATAAGCCAAATGGCTGTTCCACTGTACATTAAATTCAGTAAAAACTTATTAGAATGAAAAACCAAAGAAACAGTTTACTCCTCAGCAGGTGGGTCACAGTCAGCAGGGGAACAGGGGGGAGAAAATTCACCACTTACTGCCTAATTACCGTTTAAAGGGGATTTTGATTTTGTCTAGGTAGACTTAAACAGATACAACACACAACACACACACACACACACACACACACACACACACAGACACACACACACACACACACACACACACACACACACACACACACACAAACACAAGTGAATATATATATCACTTTGTCACCACTTTCAAGGCTAGTTTACCGGCAGTGAACACGGGGAACGAGCCCTCTCTTGATATCTCTGTTCCACTTGGGGAGAAGAAGTTAAAGACGTGTAGTTACCGGTTCAGCTGAGAAAAAGGTCCTGCAGTAATGTAATCCGAGCGCTCTGGTGATGCGGTGTGCTGTGGAGAGTAGAAGCTGTCGTTTAAACCGGCTCCCCCATGTCGCTGACTGACTCTTGCGGGCAGTGGAAGTGAGATGTACAGTGAGCACTGAAGAGGAAGTTAAGCAGGCTACTGAGGCCGAGGGCAATCGTCTGCGCCGTGTCACGAACATCCGTCTCTGCCCCCCCAGCCCACACCCACACAGACTGAGCTACACACCAGCTACAGAGTGCTGGGCTCTTTTTATAACACCGGTATTCGGTTATATAGTGTTAATAATTAGAATAGTAATAATTCTGAGAACGGTCCACAAGCTATATAATACCTGCCCCTTATTTCCTCGGTATGTGCCGTGTTTATTATAGTCTTCAGTATACTCTTTCATATACTTGCCTTTTATATTGTGTAGACATGTCATGATCATGAATGGACCAAAGAGGTAGCTGAACTGTACTTGGAAGGACGTCTGATTACCTTGACTTACATTAGGTGAAGCTGGTCATTTCCTGCTCCTGTAAAGTTATCATGCGCAGTGTCCTGTGACCACTGATGAAGGGCTAGAGCCAACACAAACTTTGCAGAAACAGGTGAGCTATCATCTACAAGGTGGATCAACAAGATAGGAGTGCCAGTGAGTGAACACAGTGTTTGAAAACTCCAGCTGAAGAACGGGTAAACAGGAGGCTAACAACAGAGAAACAGATGGACCACAGTCTATAATTAGAACTACAACTTTAGAACTACAAAGTTTATCTGTATGGTAGGTGGAGCTGATAAAATGGACAAGTGTCACTGCTGGACTGAGAATAGTCCACCAAACAAAACTATCCAGCTAGCAGTGTCCTGTGATCACTGATGAAGAACTAGAGGATGACCAACACACCTACATGGTGGACCAGCAAGATGGGAGGGAGTAATAGAGTGGACAGTAAGTGGACAGTGAGTTCAAACACTCCAGCAGCTCTGCTGTGTCTGATGCCTGATCGGTGTATGTACATATAGACAACATCAAAGCAGCAATAAAATCTAATAAAAGGACCCATATGAGATATTGAATTATGGGCTGATGTCTGTTATTATTCAGGTATGAGTATTTGTTTGTGCAAATGCTCATTTTAAATGCAGTACAATAAAAAAAAAATACAATAAAAATGTTAGCAAAGGTCTACTTTTAATTCAGTCAAATGACCTGACATAAAACAAACCATTCTAATATATAACTTTACAGTATATATAATAATTATAACATGTCTTTTTGCAGAAACCCTGAAAGACTGAATAGACATTTAGGCCATTGTGTTTTAACACAGTGTCTTTTTTGGATAGTGACAATATGCTGAAGATTGTATTATTATTATTATTATTATTATATAAATGATAATAATAATAATAATAATAATAATAATAATAATAATAATAATAACAATAATAATGTGAACAAATGAATTAAATAAGTAAACCATTGGACAGACACAGACTGGGTGTCAGTCACATGGGGACAGAAGCAGTGATCCTTTAATCCTTTCTCAAATACCAGGATTAAACACTAACTTCTTTCAGAGAGAGAGAGAGAGAGAGAGAGAGAGAGAGAGAGAGAGAGAGAGAGAGAGAGAGAGAGAGAGAGAGAGAGAGAGAGAATCATAGTGGAGAATAATATGGGGTTGGTTATTTATCTAGAGCGTCAGACTTCTCTGTGCTTAAAATCCCTCCATCTGTCCACTGAATGAAGAGAGAAAAAATCATGAAATGGAAAGATGATTCTCCTTCTCTCTCTCTCTCTCTCTCTCTCTCTCTCTCTCTCTCTCTCTCTCTCTCTCTCTCTCTCTCTCATATATATACATATATATATGTATATACCTAGAGGTCACTTGCAGACGGAAAGGCCGCTCCACCCGTAAGCTCTTGCATACTGACGGTTATGCACTTCTTGAGCGTTCATGACACAAACACAAAGAGTTCATTCTCACGCTGCAGGACATGTGTGCGCCGGTAATATGCAAATACTACTAAAAGAGAGGGAGGAAGTTGGATTCCTAAATGCTGATAAATAATTAGTTATACAATTAATCATTCTGTGCACAAACTACTATTTAAATAAACTTGTTTTTAAACCTCAAAGAAAAGTGATGCCATAAAACTACGACCACAGTAAGAGTGCTGAAAGCTGGGTCAAGACTTAGGCCAACATTTGAACTAAGGCACTGCATTTATTCTGACTAGAAAAGGTGTATACAGGTGTATAGTTCCTTTCACCTTGTGGTTTGAAACAGGCATTTCCATTTCAGTAGACATAAAGTGTTTGTCCTGTGTTGATTTAGAGTCTATATATGTCTATATGCCTTTGTTGCTGTCAAATCTAAACCTCACTTTTATGGGTTTTATTTTTTATGCTGTGAGGTTTGGAAATGGAAATCTACGTTGTGTCAAAATTCCAAGATGATTTAAAGTTACTTGCAAAAAAATCTTGTTACTTTTACATATATATAGTTAAGAGCATTTTTGTTATCTTTCTTTCTTTACCTTTATATTTATGTTCATTGTGTTGGCCATATGTCTTCATCTACATACATGTAATTACATTAGAATCATAATACCCATTATTCAGTACACATTATTCATTTTCAGTAGATCAAGTATAAGATAATGCTCTTGTAAAAAGAGGAATGCCAAAGGAAAAACACGGGGAAAAAAACAGGATTTTTCAAAACTGCAGTTCCACATATATTAATAGTTTTAGAGAAAATCAGGTTCCTAGCAAATATGCAAGACCTGGTAGACCACCACAACTGTCACAATCAGATATACAGCGCTTACAGCTTTCATCTTGGAGAGAGAGAGGACAAATCAAGCTCCACACCTGCTTCAAGGAAACTCCCCAAAATGGTATACCCAAAATTTCAGTAGAGGCATTCTGCCTATTTATCACATACATAGCGAGTCATCTTCAGTGACAAGTCCTTCTTTTGTACTGGTGGAGATGACCAATGAATCCATGTGTCACCACCAAGATGAACAGTTGTTTATCATTCGTCACATATCCAGAAGGCTTGGTGTCACTTCACCTCCACCCCATGCAAGATCTGTATAACTGTGAGAATATTCAAAGTGCAAACCTCTAAAATGCTAAGCCATGTTGTGTTAGCATATACAAATGGGGTAAAAGTGGGCTAATTAATCATGCATTTCACATGAACACGCTGATCAAAGTTTGCCAGCATTTATTTTCAAAGTCCAAAAAAAGTGTATAACATGGGTATACTACATAAGGTCACTACAGGCCGTCATTATAAGGCACTGCCTGGTTCTAAAATGATAAAAAAAAATAAACTGTGCTGCTCTACGCTGCACTGTGGTAGTCTAATAATACTGCACAAAATCACATTTAAACGTCCCAGCATTGTTTCATAATGAAATGTTATTTGCTACATATATATTCTGATGCTGCTGCATGTCACTGTCCTGTGCACTGAGCCCAGATACAGTTTACTGCATAGAAGCACACCAGTCACACTCAGAGTCCATACTGCTTTATTTCAATGTACAGATAAAAGATGGACAGCGATTAGTTCTCTCAAGCACATACAGCCAAAGCTGTTCAGATACTACTACTCTAAAAGTGCCTTAGGATGGGAGGAACAGAGGCCTTATATATTAGTGACGAACTGTACAGCAGTGAGCAAGTGAGAGAAGCTATAAGGTGGGATTATAATTAGTATTAGTTTTACAGTTCTGGTTTTCATTGTCACAGTTTCACCCCTCCCCGCCAATGTACGGAAAATGCCCACAGCTGCTGCAAGTGGAAAATTCACTCTTACAAAATATGTGCTCTGACATCTCAAAAACCAAAAAGAGGAAGAGGAGGGTCTTTCGTTTTGTCGCGTTCGCAACTGGCCGACAACGATGACAGAAATAACCCGGCGAGTTGACTGCGACTATTTCTGTGAAAGAGAGACAATCAAGCCTGGGCACGGAAGTGAAAAGAGTGGAAACTGACTCAAAAGGAAAAGGAAGGAGGGGGGCACTGAAGTTGACATCTATGTACAAAGAGGAAGAAAGAGAGAGAGAGAGAGAGAGAGAGAGAGAGAGAGAGAGAGAGAGAGAGAGAGAGAGAGAGAGAGAGAGAGAGTGTGAGAAACAAAAGGGAGGGAGAAGCAAAGGGGTCTAAAGGAAACAACGTCTGTCTACAAGTTCAGGTTTAGTCACCCTCGGGACAGGAAGTACACTGCTCACTTCCTGTTAGTTCTGGTCAAAGATCTTGCTAGGAGATGCTCGAGGGAGACACAAAACGCTCCTGAGGGCAACAAGACTTTCCGGTCACTGGAATTGAAGTTCTAAGCAAACCGTTGTCTCCAGGAGACCCTAAGTGCTAAGATTAGATGTGGTTTGCTTTCTTATTTCCTGTGTGATGCACGATAGTCACATAAGATTTGTGCTAGTAGTGCTGCAGATGAGGGCCAGTCTTCTTGGTTTTTTGTAGGTAATCAAAAAAACACCAGTTGATGAGGGGATAATGAGAAGATCCACAGCCATGCACCTGCAAGACATTGAAATGTATTATAATGGAATGTGATAACATGCAGTTAACTCTACAAGAACCAGATGAGGTAAAAAGTGATGCACTGAATTTGCCTAAAGTAAGAGATACTATACTTAAGTTTTAAGACAGAAGCAGTAAGGAATTTAAACATTTAAAGATGATGAGTATAATCCACTGGTAATAAGTATAAGTGCAACACAGCTGCCGTTTGGTCCCGGTGTATGTTGTTGTGAACAGCCTGTAAAGATGCTTTTAGTAAAACATGCTAAATTTGATTGAAATTGAAAGAGAAGGAAACCTTCAGCCTTGTTCTGGGTCTCCATGGTTGGGCCTCTGTGACATTACTGTCAGCCTCATCCTCTTCTCTTTTAGTGTTCGTCGAGGAAGAGCTAAGTCAGCAAAACAACAATAATCAAACAAGCGCAGGACATAAATACAAACAAATAAATCAATCGATTGATGGGTGGAGGGGTGATTTAATACACACACACAAAAACACATATTATATATATATATATATGTGTGTGTGTGTGTGTGTGTGTGTGTGTGTGTGTGCGTGTGCGTGTGTGTGTGTGCGGGTTTGTGTGATATTAATGGATGAATAAATGGAAGGGTGTATGTATGGATATATGAATGGTATAAATGACAGATAAATTATTATATTCATTATTAATTGATTAACAGGCTGAATGGATGTATAGATGGATGAAAGAATGAATGGGTGGGTAAGAATGGGTGTAAGGATGATGGATGAATACACGGATGGGTGGATGTATGAATGGAGGTACTGGTGAAAAGTGGGTTAATGTATGAATGGAAAAAGCATGGATGGAGTGATGAATGGATTTATGATGATAAAAAGATGCTTAGATAAGTCGATGGATAGATAGGTAGATGGATAAATGGATGGATGAGTGGTGTGACTGGATGACTGTGATAGACAAATGGATGAATGGATGAGTAAGAAAGAGAGTGAATGAATAAAAACAGACATGGCCAAGGCACAGCATGGACACAGGACTCATTAACTGATAGAGGAATGGATGGATGGATGGATGGATGGATGGATGGATGGATGGATGGATGGATGAACGGATGGATGGATGATTGATAGATAGATGGATGGATGGATGGATGGATGGATAATTGATAGATAGATGTATAGATGCATGTATGGATGGATGGATGGATAGATGGATGGATGGATGGATGGTGAAGAAATGTGAATAAACAGAGCCATCACACCTTCATTGTCCTGGCTTGCTCTCTTCCTGACTGTGCTGTTGTTGTTCTCCTCCTCTTGCTCCGGCTCTTGTGGGCTGCTCCTTTGCACGATGTCCTGCTCCTTCTGCAAAGGAAAAGTATTTACATGCATTATGTCAAGGAAATTCAGTGGAGGAGCTATCAGTGTGATGAGATGTAAACTTACCTGCCCTGCAGTTTTTAGTGACTCCAGGACCACAACTACACAGACATACAAAGATAAGCATTACGAGATGGATAAACTGACCGGTCCATTTCCTAACTAGAACACTAATGATTTGTGCGTACCTGGACGAAGTGAAATGGTCAGAGTGGGGACCTTCAAGTTCTCTGACAATTCTACATTCTCTTTCTTTTCTTTCTCCTCAACACCCTCCTTCTTTGGCCTTTCCGAAGCCTCTTCCCTCTGGGGAAAGGAAATAGGAAGAGTTTAATTGTAAGTTTAAGGCTTAATCAGCTACACACTCCATTGTATACATCAGTCTGACAATAGGTCATCCAGAGTAGGCTTCCACCTCTATGTCCCTAGAGAAAGCTGAAACACATTCTAGATTTGTACTCGAAATCTAGACTCGAGTCTGCTTTAACTAGCTTTATAAATCATCAGCAGCTTAGCCGAGAACCACATCCTGCAATAAATGCTCATGTGTCCAACTGCCTTCGTCAAACACAAAAAGTACAATCTGTGAGGTCCTTCGTCCTGCCGCAAACAAACCATATTAATAAGGCAAATATCTTCACCAATATAATGTATTTCAATATATATATTTATACTTGGAGTTCTGTATTTTTAAACTTGGAAAACTATTCACAAGCAGTCCATTCAGATACATGATACAATTGAACTCTACTACCTGAACGTCTACATCCACCAGATATGTGATGTGTGGTGGGGTAGTGTTTCTTGTGCTGGTGTGAGTGGATTAGACACAGCAGTGCTAGAGACTGAGAATAGTCCAAAACTGTCCAGCCTATAGCATCTTGTGGGCAGCATCCTTTGACCACTGATGACCAGCACAAACTATGCAGCGATAGATAAGCTATCGTCTCTGACACAACATCTAAAAAGGCGGACCAACAAAGCAGGTACGTCTAATATAGTGGACAGTAAGTGGACTCAGTGTTTATACACATGATACACATGTACCAGCACAACACACACCAACACACCACCACCACGTCAGGCATCCACCACCCAGCTAAGACCTGCTCTGTGGTGGTCCTGTGTGGGACCTGACCCCTGAAGAACAGGGTTTTGTGAAACAGATGGCTACAGCCTTCCACATGGTGAGTTGAGCTGATGGACAGAGAGTATAGATACAAAGAGGTGTGCCTAATGAGTGGTCAGTAGGTGTGTATAGCTAATTTCAATCTGAGATCTTGGAATTCTGGAAGCTGCTGTGGTTTTCCAGAACTGAGGTTTAATCTCACTTTAACTACAGGGGTCCGTATGTGAGCCCACCCTTCAATTTCTATTCTTACACATCAGCTTTTCAGTATTTACTGAAGCTAATGTAAGTATTATGGAAGTGACTATTCAGCTATTTAGAGTGGTTATGGAGACTTGAGACTGTGTTGTATCTGAGTACCTGTGGTTTAATATCTCCTGTCTGAGGATCACTCTGAGGACTGGAGGCGTACTGAGCCGAAGATGGCGAGGACAGTGGAGCGGGAGGCGATGATGATGAAGAAGAAGAAGATGATGACGATGCCATGTCATTCCGTGATTGACTCTGTACTGTCTCTACTGTCTCTGATTCTTTGACTTTGGTCCCTCCTGCACTGGAGAGGTCCAGAGGGGTCTCCTCTTGCCCCTCTCTCAGATTCTCTCCAAAGATTCGCTCTGGCTGTGCTGCAGAACCTTTCACAGAGGGTGCAGCTATGACGGACACTTTAGTTCTCCTGTCTCTGTTTTCACCCAACTGAGAGACGATATTACGAGGTGGGCAGGCAGGTTGATCTGGCCAGGTTTGTGGGTGGCTAGACCCTTGGGAGCGGGGCTCAAGACCACCAGTAGGAGTGAGTAGGCCAGGAAAATGCAGCATGGTGGGACTGGACTCTTGAGTTATGTTTGGATGAGGCCCACCTCTTACTGTTGCCATCGTCACCCAGTCTGTGTGGTCAGGGAGTGGCCAGCGGAGGGTGGGCGGAGCCGTCTTTATAGGATGGGGTCTCAATGGCATGGATATTCTGTCACGCCGTTCCTCTAAAAGAAAGGGGATTTTCTTGAGTAAACGGAGGTGAGAGGGAGGGGATGGAGAGTTTGGAGATGGACGAGGTTCCAGAGAGTCCACACTAACTGCTCTGTAGAGAAGAAGCCAAGAATTAGGAAGGGGGTGTACATAGTTTTTTCCTGTTTGTGAAATGTACTTTCCATGCCCTGCTCATCTGTATAGCATCGTCTCAATATTGTGTGCATGTGTTCCACTGGTAGGGATGGGTGGTATCACAGTAGCACTGTATTCTGTATTATTTAAAATTTTTCAATTGTGACCAGTAAATAATAACAGTTATGAGGAGGGTGGACTGGTGTTGGTTAATAGCTCCTCATCACAGGACAGGCTTGGATAACTGACACTTGAGTGATGCAAGGATTAATCAGTTGTGTTGGAGCTAGAATCCTGTTCTGTAGCATGTGGAATATTTTGCTAACCTAAGCTAGGTTAAAGAGCAAATTTGCAAAAAAGCTGGATACATATTTTAAAATTGATAAAACTGATTTACCCCCAAAAGTGATCCCAAAATAGAAAGTTGTTTTGTTTAATTCTAGTCATGTTATCAGTTCTGTATGGTATCAGGCAATCATTTTCCGCACATAAGTAGCATATGAGCTTTTGACAAGACATGCTTTAAGTTATTAATAGTTCTTCCTCTTTCTGGTAAATTATCATCACATCTATCGTTGCTAGACGCATTACAGACATATTTAGCCTAAATATTTATAGCAGCTAAGCATATCAGCCTTTTTTTTTATTTTAGTGATGTGATTGAGAGTTTTATGTCTTAGTTGCTATAAGACACAGCCTTCTGATGTTGGTCACCTAACATCACACCCCTGTTGAAGGTTAATGTTGAATTTTTTGTTCTTTGGCTGTCATTAACACCCCAGTAAAAAATATTGGCAAAAACAGTCGGCTAATGCCATGTTATGTTCTAATTCACAAAGTTTGTTTTAGATAATATTACAATATTATATATATAATATATATATATATATATATATTACAGATAATAGTACTGAGGAAATCTAAAAATACACAGAAACAATTTTATTTCTGTGGGTGGGTAGGAGGAAAAACACCACCTCTTTCCTCATCCTAATAGATTTGTCTTACTCTGGCATTCAGTAGATACTGCTTATATACTATACATATTTTGCTACTTCTAGATCTTACCTCCTCTCTCTCCATGGTGTGGGGTTTGTTGCGCTTACAAGAGAAGGAAGCTTACGCGGCTCCTGAAATGAAATAACACTGCATCAGTCAGGTGAAAAATAAAATGAATAAACAAACAATTGGAGTAACATACACCACATGCTTATGGAACATGCTAACTTGGTAAAAAATGCAAAAGGAAATCGGTGCAATGATTAAGCTATTGGTGATATGGTTAGATCATTGAACATAAGGATTTGACTAAATGTCTTTGACAGTAAATGACAATGTTTGCAGCAGCAGAATCAAACTAACTCATTTGTTGTTTCCTCTATTGATTGCAGAGTTTTAATTGCTGTCTGAAACATATATACCTGTTTCTCATACTCAGATGGTCCTGAAGGGTTGATGAACTAAATGGGGCAGGTTAAAAAGTGACATAATAACTGGTTAATGGATGGGACTCTTATTAACAAAGACAGAATAAGCTGTTTCCCACAAGAAACTACTAGTAATAATAGATTACAGCACTACAAACTAATCACACATTGTGGACAGACTTCAACTGAACGCCAATAAACATCTTGAATTAAAGTGAATGCCAATACACCTCTTGCACTGGGTTATTGGTAACTGACTCATGTATCATGTATCCAATATTTCTGAAACCTTTTTAAAAAATTTATGAAATTTTATTTCAAATTTCTGAATAACTTCTGAAATTTCTGAATCACTGAGATTCTTGACAAACATGGTTCACTGAGATTGAACAAAGTCATTCTGAACATGGTTTGTTATGAAATATGCTGTTTCCTTGCTCCCAAATGTCTGGCCTGGAATGTACATGGAAATGACATATTTAAGACTTATTAAAGCAGACTGGCCAATATACAGTACATTCCTTTGTTATGCTTGTTAAAACTGTCTGGTCACTTACAAAAGGATATGATCCACTCCACCCTTGTAACGGTTTGTGCTCGGATCCTTTATCTATATGTTTTTACAAAAAAAGAAATGAAGAAAGAATTTAAAGAAAAAGAATTACAAACAGATACAAACATGAACAGGCTGCACTGATGTGGTCTGGACATCTGAGAAGATTTAGACATTACTTGATGCTTCCGTCCTCTCAGACAGCGTCTCTGTGGTTTGACTGTGTTCAGTCTCACTCTTCACTGTGGCTGTTGATGTGGTGGCGCCTCCTGCTGACGGATGCTCAACCTTCAGCACAGAGGTCACTGGGGTTAGAGGAGTGGCTGCAGGGTCAGGAGAACGTTTGACCTCCGGACTTTTTGCTTCTTCTGAGTGACCATTCTGTTGCCTGAAAGGACAGAATGATTATAAACAAAAGCTCTGTTTGCTTTGATCAAGCTAGTGTCTGTAATAGATCTCTTTGAAACTGAATGAATTGGAATCCCATGACTTGTCATTCAGCACCTGGTCCAACATGTAATGACCACCCAGAGAGTCTATCCCTACAAGTTCCTGCAATGAGCCGTGTTATCATTAGCTATGACTAACGGCTAGTTTACAGTGAATTAATAAACTTTAAATAAACATTCTAGTCTTACATTACACATCTGTAATCCAAAAACTAAGCCGTAATTTGTTTGCTAATCGTTTGTTTTTACCTTCAGTGAAACTACACATAAGAATGTGGCTTAATCTGATTTTTCTCTCACTAGTTATAAGCACTGCTTTATGAACCAAAGAATGCTCTTGTAACATAAGGAAAAAGTTGAATGTAAAATTTTTCCTCTCCATTAAAACCTATTCTAAGCATCTACAGCTTAACATACTTTATTCAAAGAAGCTTGCTGTGTCAGAATTGTTCACAGTGGCGGTATATCTCAACCACTGAATTATATAGATATTTAGAGAAAATGTTGTATTTCCCTTTAATGTCCTAAAACACACATATGATCAATAGAATAGTTATGCAAAAAGTTCCAGTCAGAAGGAAACAACCGACAGGTTTGAGGTTTGACATTGTGAGACATGCGAATGGTTTAGGTTTCATGCTCAGCCACATTTTATGTAAGTAAGGATGGGCCTTATCACTGTACTTAACTGACCCAATAACCACGATTGCAGACATTTAGCAAGCAGTGATGCCCTTCATGAGTCATCCTGTTAGTGCCAGCACCATTGGCAGACGGTTGCACGACACAGGACGTTGTGCACAAAGACAGTTATAATGCCTGCTCTTAACACCATGTCAGTGTCAGCAAAGACTGCAAAGGTGGCATGCCATACTGTCATTACGTGACTTAGAATGGCATCAGCTGCAGTGATGTTTTTGTCTTGGTGGAGATGACCAATGAATCCATGTGTGGAAGCGCCATGGTCAGTGCCAAGATGGACAGTTAGTTGTCATTTGTCCAGAAGGCCTGGCGTCACCCCACCTCCACCCCTACCACACAATCTACAGGAACTGTGTGAGAATATTTAAGATGCATGGTATGGACTATTGCAGGACACCATTAGGAACCTCTACAGCTCCATGCTGAGATACCTGACATGTTGTGTAGGAAACTTGACAGCCCAGTGTCATACTGAGAGACACTACTGCTGTCCGGTAGCCTAATAAATATTGCCCATATCGGTCTAAATGTTTAACCATTTACCTTCTGAACAGTATTGCAATCTGACACTTTCCTTCTAGGTACAGCTATTCTTTAATCGGTGTATAATAAAACTCTCTCTAATTGTGAATTCATCCTTTTGACGTCATATCATGCTTTTGACAAGGGATTGAAATTTTAAGCAATTGGAAATGCTTGGTCAGTGCAATCAGATTCTGAACTTTCTGGCTAGTTAAATCATAAAGATGTACACAGTCATTCAGAATACATTCATGAGTTATATGGTGAAGACTACCCAAAGGAGAACTGTTTCTGTTATTAGATAACACTGTTTTATCCTGATTAACATTATATATATAAATTTATCTTATAATAAAAATAGGTTCACCGTTTTTTTCTGACCAGTAAATAAAACAGCTACATTTGTGTAGCAAACATCTGGGTTCTGTTATTTCCACTTTAAAGAAATCTGAGTCAGTTCCTTTCTCCACTATGAACCATGTCACATCAAACTACTCTGACTAGTTCTGTTTGCATCTCAGCCACCAAATTAAGCAGGAATTTTGTGAAATGGGGAATTCTTTGTTGTTGAGTCATTTGGAATGTCACATAAAAACATCTTAAAGAAAATGAATTTAAAGACAGATTTGTTTGTTTTGTTTATTCAGCCATAAATCTTAATTTCTTTAAAATACATACTTTGTAGATGTGATTCTACAGACCACAGCAAACCCTATTCGATTAAAATCCAGAACTAGCTGATCAGAACTAAGAACCAGAAATTAAATTGTAAATGGCTCTTGGACTGCATTTCACTGTGAAATGGGTTTGGGCCTAAGTGTCAGTCATACTGACCAACATGACTAGTTATACCGGTTATAGACACTTACTCTATCCGTCGGCGCAGACTCTTCACCTCCTCTTTCAGTTTTTCGTTGTCTTTCATCAGGGCACTGATCTCAGTCACTGCAGCAGGAGGAAGACAGGAACAGGAAACAGATGAACATGTGAGGGAAGTCAATTACTGTAGCTGGCACTCTAGTCAACAGATAAAAGGTTCACAGGTTGCATGATAACCAAATAGACCAACTGAACACCGACCTCTGGGATCTACGGCATTCAGAATGAGCTATGTACTCAGCCATGTGGTAATGGGTTCTGGCCCAAAACATTTCCCGTTACTGATTTAGAAGGACTTTTAAAGTGCAGAATCAAAAATCTGGGAACAACTCTTCTCTTCTTCACATCAAGCACCCTTGTATTATTACGTGTACCAGTACTTGTAATGTTATGTCCAGTTTGTTACACTCCGCTTTATGTTTGTCGAGATTTCTTTGGAATTATGAAAACTGTAATAAAGGTAGAGGCTACACAAAATGTTAATAATGTTTTAATATTTCATTATGAAATAGTCTCTTAAACACGTTCCCATAGCAAGGCAGCTGTCACTACTGCAAGATCAGACACTACAGTTTTTTTCTTGACAGTTACACTAATTCCTGTGGTTAACAGTTACCGCCAGCAGCTATATTTGTGAATGTGAATATGAAGTTGTGTCGTTATCTTACTCAGTATGGAGATGTGCTGCAGGCTCTGAAGCTGAGAACTTTCATATTCCTGCTGTCGCTTCTTAGCCACCTCCTGAGTGACTGTACACCTATCACACAGGCCTGCACGCAACCTACACACACACACACACACACACACACACACACAGAGAGAGTTATTCACACATTAACAAACTTACTCCTACTCACAGATACAGATACTGATGTACACATCACATACATGTTCTCCAGCTGCTTGATGTTCTCTGTAAGCATTCTCTGCTGCTCTCTCAGTTGCTGGTTTCTGTTGTACAGCTCTTCCAGTCTCTTTGCATCACTGCAACACAAAAAGCCAATGAGCCACATCAGCATTCTGTCTCGACAGCCAAAGGCAGGGCGGTTCAATATAAGGCCAGTAGGGAAGTTTATTTTGGACCAGCAGAAAGTTGCCTACACGTCCGTTGAGTGAATGTATACACCTTTTTGGCTTCTATTCAGCCATACAGTCTATGTACTGAAAGTAATTGTTATTTTATTGTTTCTGTGATGCCATGAGAACCAATTCATTTACATACATCCACCTTGTATAGAAGGGTAGCTCCGATCTTTCATATTGAAGTTCTTGGGAGTGTTTTTGTGTGTGAAGCATAAAGTACAAAACAGGGCAACCCATCAGTACACAACAAGGCTCGCTGTGTCTAAAATCCATTATTTGATTGTAAGGTATAAAGAGAGAGATGAACTTTATGTTAAAAATGAGAAATACAATTTAAAATTCATTTTGTAGAGAAATTGTGTTTTTCTGTCAATATGCCTCACAAACAAAAAACAAGAATATTGCAGAATATAAGAGCTTTAAATTGTTGGTTAAAGTTCCTTGAGTAATATGGATGTTGAGGTTGTTGAGGAATGTTTTGGTCTGTACATCACTTTTGATGACAAAGCAATAATAACAGACTATTTAATTCTGAGGGATAAAAATAGATGTTTGAAAGTGATAATATTTGTGAACAAATGTTTCTGTTTTGCTACATAAAATCAATAAAGTGCACAGTGTAGGATATGTGCCATTTGACCTTTGCATTATTCCTGGGGTCAGTTCGAAATTAAAGAATGGCATCTCTAAATAAATGATTGACATTGACTTTTTGGAAAGTTCAGATAGTTAGGATGTTGCTCTGAGGTTGTATGGCATCCCATGTAGTTACTACAGTGCTGCAAGGCCTTTCCTATGGTAACACAGGTGGTTGCTATGGTATGGTATTGCAGAATTTTGGTAGGATTTTACTATTTACATCTCAAGTGGTTGTCAGGTAATTGCTTGTTAGTTGCTATAGTAACTGCTGCGGTTAATTTACTCCAAGGTTAAATAGGAGAGCACATTGGTAGATAACAGAAGGGTTACAGAATACTGTTTCTTCACGTGGCAACATGTGAAAACAGAAAGATAACCAGTTTCTGTCCAGCTGTGTTGTCTTTTTGGCACTCAGCCTGCTACAAAGATTGAACTTTGCCACCTCATAACAAAAGATGATGGTGACCCCTGGTCTAAAGGACTGACACTCACCAGTTTTTCTTGTTGGTTAATTCCAGCACCTTTTCCTGCCATCCTGTCAGATTAGAGAAGAACATACTAATGACATGGACATGCCAGGCAGCAGGAACATCCAGTTTACACAGTTTAACTTCAGTATAAAAACTACAAAAAAACTTGCAAAAAAGCATGAATTAGACCTGTACATAAAGTCTTCCTATTGTTACACATGTATGTTCCTATATGGTGGCATACATGAAAAATTGTGTTAGTAAGGGCCAAGAGCAAAAAAAAAAAGGTTTATAAGATTTTTTGTGCTCTAGTGTTAGCAGTTAGTGTCTTCTCCCTCAGCAGCAAAGTATATTTCAGACCTGTGGGAAACTACAGAGCTAGGAGTAAACACAATGACAACAAAGTGTGTAGCAACAGATGGGCTACGGTCTCTAACTTCATACCGGTGGACCTACAGTCCAGGTCCAGTTTTTGATTTTTTTCAAATGTAAATACAAATGAAAAAATATCGTACTCATATAATATCATAATCATATTATACTATCAAAATATCACTTACAAGTGTACAGTTTACAAAATTAATATGAAATTTTTTTAAAGAATTAAATAACAATGCACATTTTCATTTGTATGGCCTCACCATGGCACTAGTATCAATCAAACAGTGTAAGTGAGACATTGGTAGAGACTTATTCGTGCAGAGTGTATTATAAATAGCTAAACACTGGCAGTACTGGAGTGTTAGCAACTGCCGCTAGTGACATTTTAACATTTACTAACCAGGTCAAGGCATTGCCTGCTGTTTCATGTAGAGAAATGATTATTGACATTGTGACCAGCATCTGGCAGAGGCTTGAAGGTCTGTTGGACGAGCTGGATGGCCAATGACGGATATTTTTATTAAGGAGGCACAGGGCCACTGGGGGTAAGCACTGCATTCCCAGTCCTGGTCCTAGACATATTTACCAGTGCAATTTTGGAACCGGAGTGGTAGAGCACTGAGAGTTACATGCTTTCCTTCTTGGTCAAGAATCACTTCCACATGAAACAACAATAAACCAACGTGGACAGAATTATCTATAGCCTGCTTAGCAAGTGTTAAAATGTCACTAGCTTTGGATTGTAAACAAGCATCTATCTATGCAGCAGTTTAGACTTACAGTGACAGCGCAAAAAGTCCCAACCAGTATCCTTCCAACAGCGTTTGACTGATAAGAGTGCCTCGCTACAGTGAAAAGGCAGTGGCAAACTGGATTGCAAATATGTTTTCTTTTTAGCAGAGCTCTAGTGTAACGATGAGGAAATGGCACTGCTATTGGACTGTTATTCCGTTTTTTATATTTCATGCCATGGCTGCCCTGTGCTGAAACATGTCAGTTCTGGCTGTTTCCAGTGCATTCAACATGTGGTGGCAGACTGAGGATAGACTGATTAAGGAACGCAAGAGAACTTGCAGAACTGGGACCCCCCTCCCTTCATAACTGTGGTAGAGCTGACACATGACTGAGGAACAGGGTGGAGATGAAGAGGTGGTGGGAATTGTGGATTTCTAGAGTATTAGTTTGGAAGTGGGAGGGGTTTCAGGCATGTCCCTCAAAATGTCAGTTATTGCTGAACTTCATTTTGTAATTGAACTTTAATAATGCACACATGGGAAATGCAACTGTAAACATTCCATTTAATTGGCATTTTCTAACTTTTTTGGATATGTAGACTGTATAATGATTGTATAAAAGCCTAATACCACTAAAAAATTTAAGAAACAAACAAACAAAAAAAAATAGATTGCATCCTGGTTTTCCATACCTGAACCAATGAGTATGGAAGAGAGTAAATGTAAGGCAAAGCAATATCATGCTATTACACTGCTCTATAGATTTATTCAAAGGTGACTCTCAGTCTCACCTTCTACCTCTTGTTCATGGACCTCCTTCAACTTATGCAGCAGTTCTGTGAAGTTCTGTACTGCCATCCTCCTCCAATCCCTACAGCGAGAGAGAAGTAGACAGGGGGAGAGGGAGAGAGTAAGCGAGAGCGTGAGTGAGAGATATTTATATATGGGACTGAATAAGGTTATGGTTGTTTGGGTCTGAGACTTATCAGAATAAAATAGCTATAAAAGTTTATAGACTTATGAAAGAGTGGGCTTCTTAAAATAAACGCAAGCTAGTGTGAAGGAGCCATCTGTTCTATTCACTAAGCAGGAAGGTACATGCACAATTCACACTGATCAGTAGGACATAAATCATAGATCCGAATGAAATGTCAAATCCATGTCTTAAAGTGAAAGTTTGAGGAACAAGTAAGTGTGCACAGTTATCCCCTTTACCCCAAACATAGTCGACTAGCCAAGACATGTTTCATGCCTGAAGTTTGCTTCTGTCGTTTTGTACTGAAGCTATGAGGCAAAATTACCTGTTAAGGCCAATCAGTCTGCATGTCCAAATTAGCACACACTTTTGGCAAACTATGCAGATTCATTTCAATTAGAGTTGAATATAGGCTTTCTGTCTAGATGTAGCCAAAAATACAATGCAATGTTCCATTAGATCCGTTACAAAGCCATCTTTCTAAAATACGCTACACTGCAAGCGGACAGAGACCTTCCAGAGTTCCATTTCCATTTCAAATTAGGGATTGAGCAACACTATTGCTAATGGTATATTCCTCTAAGCTAAGTAACCTGTAGTTTTCAAGATACTGTTTCCGGAATGTCTGGGCTGTTTAGTAATGTTGTGCTCATATGCAGCTTTTTGATCCAACATACAGTTTTCACAAATGACTTTGTTAAATTGTCCCAATACTGTCTACTGTACATCAGCTCAACCGAAACTACACTTAAGGCAAGCCCCTGGGGACAAATTCAATATTGGTCCAACTCGCAGTCGTCTGTTTGTCTTTTTTCCCCATCAGTCATTCTTTCTATAGAGACGCATCCATTCACCCCACTTTTTGTAACCTACAGACATCAAACTGTATGTACTCACTCAGGGCAGATCCCCAAATTCTAATGCACAGCCATACTGACCCACACTCGTCTATGTGTTTGTTCTTCTCTCGTTCCTCCCATACACTCCAAATAAATTTTTACTCTCACTTTTGCAACAAGTTGCGTAATCAGTCTACCCTTTCTTCAGGAAATGTACTATTCCAGTAGTTCACGTTCCGTTAGATCTGTCTGAGGAGATTAGATATATGATAATCCACCTGCCTGAAGGAAAAAAATGTATCAAAAGACAGAGAAAATGAGACTCCTAACAACCGTACAAGACCCTGTAGACCACCAGAACTGTCACCTTCAGATAAACAGTACTTCAGGCTTCCATCTTTGACAGATCAACGAACAGTAGGATGTTTATGACTGTTCCGAATGTGTTTCTAGTGACCACTTGTGATTGGATTCTGTGACTGGAGAAAGAGCTCTGTTTACTGAGTCAGTCTCTCTATGTCAGGTTCCCCTAGTCCTTGTTTGTTTATCAAACATTAAACATTATCACCTACAGACACATAGTTCAATGCTGTACAAAAAAAAGCTGCCCACCCCTTTACCAAACTCATACTAACTAATACATTTGATTCAGCCAATCAGGGGTTTAACAAAAAAGGTTGATTAGTTGGAGCAGGTGTGGTTAAAACTAAGCTTTACTGGAAGGTAGATCTCCAGGTTGGAGACCACTTGAGCTATTTAAACATTTAGCCCACATAGACTGATTATGAATTTATAAAAAGACAACACAAAAGATGAAAAGCGGTTTCCAGTTGGTTTAATCTCTGTTGAGGTGATGCAGTTGGTTGTTGTTGGGGGCCCATTGAGACACTTATTGAAACGTAATGCTGTATCTGTGGATGGAAATTGTTAGGATTTTTACTGACATTCATACAAAGTTTTAATATTAATACTTAGCAATATTTTTATTGATAGCCTTCTTTATAAATGATTGAAAAAGGGCATGACATCAAAGGATGTTAAAAGTTCAGTTGGAATTAAGGGTTGTGGTCTTCTCTCTACAGTTGAGAATATTAACCATAAAACACAAATTAGTGTCTCAGGATTGTCATGTAAGCTCCTGCTTCAAGTTCAGCCTTCTTTAGCAGTTACCAGTTCATGCTAGCATTGAAACAGCCAAGGGCTGTAAATCTTTCACACTCTCGGCAGTACTGTTCTGCTGTTTTGGATTAAATTTGGGTGTCTGACCTTTGCTATCCAGAGCGAATTGTCTATTTGTTTTCTTTGCCCTTGTGGAGCTACTGCCCAAACTGTGTGGTATAATGCAAAGCTACTGCCCATCCTGTGTGCTCTGATGTTGCTGCTTTATCTGCTTTGGCTGAGTGCCACTGCCTGCCTGCATTGCTAACCAGTTTGTCTAACATGAAGCTTCTTCATGTCGTGTGCTATGAGGGGGCTTCGCCTGCATCTCGTGCACCCATCTGATGATCCTGCTATTTAATCACAGACTAATCAGACATTTCTTCCTCTGCCTTACAAACCACTCAACACTTCTCTTATTCTTTCTAATAGACTATCGTTGCAATCTTCTGACGGTTACCAACATGCTATTCAACATTGCTTATATTTGTAACTTCCAATCCATTTTTGTGTTTGTTTTAGTGTGCTGTGTTGACCTAAGGAGAATGAGTTCCACTACTGAGTCTTGGTTCCTCTTGAGGTTTCTTCCTTTGCTATGCTTTTCTTTGCCACTGTCACCTTTGGCTTGCTCATTGGAGGCTAGGACCCGGAATTTCAACATATATTGAGTCATTTTAACCAATGTGTTGTAAACGTATTTCGAGCTAAAAACTACAAACTTCATATACTGAACATGCAGTGGCCCATCAACTGTATTTTTAATTTTCACCAAGCTATCACTTTAAAACTGTTTGTCTCCTCAGCCTTGCCCGGCTGAAATAGCAGAGCAAACTTCAGAGAGGAGATATAGGAAACAATTACAACCTGACCTGGTCGGACTGGTTTCACCACGCTGCTGCAGGCATATCTTTATTTGTCTGTATGTGCATGCTGAGTTTGTATATGAGAGAACGAGAAAGGGAGGACGATAGAAGAGCGTGAGAAAGTGGTAGGGTGAATGTTGTTGAAGTATTTACATCTGGGGTATGAGATGTAAACAAGACAAAATAACGTTTAACGTGTTTAACGTATGAACTGTCATATATTTCAGATCAGTAAACAGAGCGGTTCACTATTATGAGTTAAAACAGTGAACTGTTAGACTTATAACAAGACGCAGGGTTTTATCTAGACATTCTGAGGTAATCATGTTGTTCTACACTGTATTTTCACATTGGGCTGGCAGGGTAATGAGATTGGGAAACTCCTGCCTCAAAAATCAGATCAAATTACCAAACAAACACCTAACTGCCTGATCAGACAGATCCAGTTCTGCTGACTGTCATGCTCCTAAATCTAAACAACGAAAAAGAGAGTTTGTATGAGAGAGGGAGAAAGAGAGAGTGAGAGAGAGAGAGAGAGAGAGAGAGAGAGAGAGAGAGAGAGAGAGAGAGAGAGAGAGAGAGAGAGAGAGAGAGGGCAAGGTAACCCCTAGGCCTTCCAGGCCTTCCAGGCCTTCAAAGGCCTAATGACTAAATAAGTTTTAGAAATTTGAAAGACTTCTCTGCTGGAATTGTGTGTAACCATTTTGTAATGTTGATTGCAGTTCCTTCTCCTAATATAAGAATCGGATGATTGTGAGTACTCTGAAAATAAAATACATGTCTTCCAATGATGTAAAGACAATAGTGCCATTTTAGCATTTGAGAGCTAAATGCGAAGCAGGACCATCTATTTTTAATTCTTACATATGTCTGATGTGATCCAAAAAAAAAAAACCCCTACGAAATCCACCTGAAATGCCTCTGAATTATTATTGCAGGCCTTTATGGACAAAGCAATGAGTTTAGCAATGTTACCTATTCTAATTTTGTACATGTTGTTACTCATATATGAAGTTTGCTACACATTAGATTTTGCCATACACATTTTCTATACACATAAAAGAGGCAGAAGAAGGAAAATGATTGAAACCACTGGAATTAGAAGAGTCTTATAGTCTTGAAAATAAAGGTATGAAAAGGTTCTTTAGAGTGATTCCTCAGAAGATCTACTTTGGTTTCCCCAAAAAACTTTTAATTGATGCTTTTTCAAAGTACTATTTTGGTCAATATTTAAAAGTTCAAGAAAGTCCACACTGTCTATAGACTAGACTCCCCAATCCCCCCAGTGGTCTACTTATAATGTTTATGTAGCTTTATGTAACAAGAGCTACCCATTGTTTCCAACCTCCTGTTTATTCCTTACACTTTTTATTTCTGATTGACTGGCTCCTACACAAGTGCCCTGTATTCAGGTCTCATTTAAAAAGCAACACTGCTTATAACTTCAGCATGAATGGGTGGGTTTATATGCTGCAAGCTGAGTGGACAGTGATATGTAAATGTGGTAATGGATGTAGTGTCTCCAAATTCAGATTCATTTCACATTTTACACTTCACATAGACTTTTAATGGAGTACACCAAACTCTGCTGTGACCATTCTACTGTAAGAAAGCATGTCACATTCATTTTTTCCACCGTATGGGCTCTTTAATCCTCTCTGTAGATCAATATTAAATTGGCTTCATCATACATGAGTCAAGGTTGAGTGTTTTTCATAAACATTTGTATAAACCCAGAAAACGGGTTTGGCAGTGTTGCACCGACATGCTGAAGGCGCTCCACAGGGTGTGGTCCACACTGCCCCCCACCTCTGCCTCATCATTTAGAAAAATGTAAAATGAAATGATCACTCAACTTGAGTAGAATCCTCACACACTGTGTTTTTGAGAAGTCTTATTATCGTTCTGTACCTTTTTCTAGAAAATTAGTTATTTTCAATGTACTTGCGATGAAAGTACCTTACATTTCTGTGTTTAAAACAGGTTTTCCTGCTCACTATTCACTCTATTCATAACTTTAGATCCAGAATTTGATTTTCAGTGGAGGAGAAGAAAGAATTCCATCTATGTAGCAAAACATCTAATACAATAACAATTTTGGTTTATATATCATGAACCATAGAACATCTTCAAGTCAGTTCAGTTTTTATGGCATGTAGAGTTAATTCCCATTTCCTGCTAGACTGCACTTAAGGCAAGATACTACAGGCAGGAATGACATCAGTTATTTTTCAGATATTTGGTAAAATTGTATTTCTAACAAATCTTCCCATTGACTGTAATCATAAACTCAACATGATATAGTATAATATTATATATAATATATAATTTTTTGTGGCTTCTATTTGTGTCTAACTATGTTTTCAAAAGCTTGGCAACTTTAATAAAGGCTTATGTTGCATTTGACTTGACTCAAAAGTGCAAAGTCAGAACTTTTAGGAAGTCAGAATCAAGCTATAGACACCTTAATGACCACATATATTATTAGCAAGACGCCAACTAGCTAATGCTAGAAATAGACTGGGCAATATTAACAAAAAAGTATTATATAATTATACTTATATAATAAACTTTATTATATAGTCTCAATACAGTGCATTTTATGGTCAGTACTGTGGTTTAACCAGCTACATCTAACTGTCCTCATGTCTTCATTTAAAGCAGTCACTGAGATCAGTCATATGTCATATACTGAGCTCACCATTCCAACTTTCTAAACAGGAATTCTGAGTAAAGAAAAAGGTTTTTTTTGTTGTTTTTTTCTAGCAACAGGAGACAAATTTAGATTTACGAGCTTTAGTTAAATGCAACATTAGTGCCATCCACACTCATACAGTTATATTGTGTCATATATCACTTTCAAGTTTATATCTTGTAGAATGCAATTCAGATATCCAATCCTACCAATGGGGCATGTTTTAATCCAATTCTGAAGCCCAGTGTTAAAAATATCAGATTTCTTTACATTCATATCCATACAACCAAAAAATTGTACATGTTTGTTTCTAACCACATTTTTTAAGGTTATCAACAGAACGTGAAGAAATAAGACCTTTGTATAATGTTCCAGAGATATTCACTGGCATTAGCATGCTAATCAGTGAGCCCTACCACATCCTAACTTGTAAAACCATTGTGTGCCAAAGGAGACGAGATTGAGTCACTGTAGCATCAAGTTGAATCAGTCCAACATTCATCAATCATGCTAAAGGTCTTGCTTCCGGTTTCATAAATTCATGGAAAAATAAAAAAGTAAGTTGCTTTTTTGACACATGTGATGCTTTTGATTAGTAAGGGGATGAAGTTTAAAACTCAAATGTTTTTTATAGACTGATAAAAAACAAGGTAACAGGGATGGACTTCGTGTTTCTTACAATAGGTAAGCGCAACTTTCTGGTAATATGTTACCCACGACTGTTCGAAGTATGCCTTTGACAGGTTCCATGATCTTACAAATTTCTTGTTTAAGGAATAAAGTCTGTTTATGCCTGATTTTAAAATACAGAATGACCTGACAACATGTGACAATGTGTTCTGATGACTTATAATGATACGTAGTTGTGACATCATTTTTAGTATTTTTTTTTCTTGTTTTTTTTTTTTTAATATGCAAATATATGCATCAGAGTCACATGTAATTGAAATGTTTTTCTTGAAAACACAAGCAAACAGAACATCAATAAACAACTGGGAAAGTTTCTTTGTGATGTCTGCCGCTTTAAAAATGAACATATTCACCTGTAGTGTTTCATGGAGGTAGAGATTAGGTTATGAGTCTCTTTTTTTGGCTTTCAGAGTGGTGCCTTCCCTGTCCACCCCCCACCCCCCCCCCCCACCCCCCTCACTCTGCTGCATGTTGGGATATGTCAGCTAAGTTTCCCATGTTACGGGGCAAGAGCAAGAGAGGACCTGCCTCAGAGCTCGGAAATTAACCTATCACACACATACACACTCACACATACGCGCCCGCATACAAACACACACACACACACAAACATACATACATGTGAATACATACACACATATAAGCAAATGCACACACCCCTCATATACACACGCGTAGAGGCCCACACACACACAAACCCACGTGCAGTGTAATAACTAACATGGGTGCTAATGTAAAAGCTAAAGTGAACAGCATATGTCTTAATATGCATGAACTGGGTTCAACCGTCTAAATGGAGTGATTAGTAGCCTGCATTCTCTTTATTTCCTCTTTAGCACTCAGCTGTCACCTGAATGACACTCCATTTGTCATGTGCTATCAAAGGAATTCATGAGGACTACATAAACGATTCATAATCGTATCGTATATATGCTTTGGCAAGGATTCAGTTAATTGGCAGTTGCTCTTTTTGGGAGCTACTACACTGATATCCACAATAAAGTCATAAAAGAAACAGCATATCAATAATATCAAACGTCAACTAGAAGAAAAGTGGTATCTGAGATACACCACCCGTGAGTCGAACCTCATGGCCTAATCCCAACCACTTTTATTACTCGATTCCAGCTTTATACTGCTTTATAATCCTCACAGTATGAGACAAATATCTTATACATAGTACTCATAATTTTATAGTAGCTCCTGAATCATTTATTAGTAAGTAAATAAGATTAAATTGAATAATAAGCTTCCAGTTTCTGGGCTTATACTCTATCCAGCAGCCTTCAGGCAGGATCCTGTTCTCAGATGAAATGAATGCCCTACTCACCCTGTGCCAGCTTGTGGAATGCCAACCCCAGAGCCAACAGCTGTCAGTCAGCTTCAGTCCCTGCCAATCCTAAGATTCCCTCTGGACCCCCCTCACTTTGAAGGAGCTGGGCAAAAAAAACACAAATAGTGTAGCAAAGTAAGGACGACTTCTTTCTTTCACCCTCTTCTCCTCTCTTCTTCCCTCCTGTCCTCCTCCCTCTACCTCCCTCCTCCCACCCTGCACCAGCAGAGTAGAACAGGTCGGTGCAGTTCCCGACCTGAACGCACAAACACCAGTTCTCCCTGGATAAACCGGTCCTACTGAAATCCTACTAAACCTGACCGACCAGATCTGTGCAGGCAGGGAGGGAAAAAAACTAGAAAGGATATACAGCACCTCAAACACACAATGCCGCTTTATTCTGCATTGATTTGCTCGCTCAGGAACGAAAAAGCTAGCACGAGAGAAAAACACTGACTCACTCGACATCATTGCAGATTAAATACAGGAGTTAGAAAATTCATAAACTTTGTGAAATATTTGCACAAAGTATATGTAGTTTTTTGTGTCACTAAGCGAATATGTTTCTTCACACAGAGATGCAGCTGATGTCCATTTTAATGCAAAAGTGCAATGTGCATATTGTCAGTAGTAAACAACTTCTTATCCTTAAAGCAAGTTAATATAGCTAACTATGTATATAACTTTGTCATTTTGGGCCATCACTGACCCACTCGTCAGTAAATGCTGTTCACAATGTAAGGACAACTGAGTTTATATACAGTGCTGTGCAAAACGTTTCGGGGCGCCTGAGAAAATTAGACACACAAAGTTATTTCCTCAGGCAATAAACGTAAACAGTCATATTACGATAAGTAGTGTTTTATTTGCATCTCAAGGTATTTTTGAACCCTTTACTCTGATACTGAGTCATCATCCAATACCTGGTTTGGCTAAACGGTGCATAATCAGTGTTAAGCTGATGATGGAAAGCCATAAGATGGCTGTGATGTATTTCTGTTTATTTGTATGCAGAAATCACTTATTTATTAAACATTGTGTGGACAGTACTGTTTGAACACAGTATTGCAATAAACAAACAGTCAGGAAGTTACAGGTTCTTCTCTTGGTCTATGCCTCACAGCCCTTCACGCTGCATATTCATGATCTGCAGAAACAGCTTTCCAGATGATGTCCACAGATCATCCACATTAGGTGGATTTTGCTCCCCCACACATTTTCAGTGTAGGGCCACAGGCTCTAAATGGGGTCATCAGATGAATAATCTTGCATAATCTTTTATCTATACATCTTTTTGTAGTTCTTTTCTTTTAGTGAACAAAAGGTATATATTATGTCAAGGCGTATCATAAGCAGTGCAAAACACTAGTATATGACTTGACAGTGAGTAGTGGTTTTTGGTTGTAAGTGTATACGGGTGCTGCGGGAAAAGATTTACACCAGCTACATAATGCACGCAAGTTTAAGAGCTGGATTTTCATACATACAAAGGTTCACTGCAACTTTAGACAGATTGCAATGCTAATAATGCTAATAATGCTGAGACTGAGTGAGAGAGGGAGGATGGCAGTCAGCTGGCTGCAGGTTTCCTGATTCCTAAGTTCCAGCTGGACCGGCTCTGACCAGCCAGAATCTCCACCCCGATACAGCCACACTGAAGAGAAGAGAGCCAGAAGACAGGTTTACACAGGCGTCATCACTGGGTGCCATGCTATCTTTAGGAGTCTGTCTAATCTGGCTGAACTAACAATCTGATCAACTGCAGGCAGATTTAACTTAGCAGTCACTGATTAGTCATTCTGCATAAGGCTAAGCATGTCTTTAAAGTAATAATCTGATGGAGCTCACACGCTGTATGAGCTGAAATGCTTTTCATCACTGGCCTTGTCATTAGAAATGCCTACCTTGGTACTTACTTGCAACCCAGCAGTAAAACCATTGTGCATAAAAGTTCTTGCTAGTCCTGATATAGTCAGATACCAGCAGCACAAACTAAGAACCCCACACTAATACGATGTCAGTGTCACTGCTGGGAAAGTTCTAGTACCCAAAGTAATACCTGGTCAACAGATGTTACAGCTGAAGAATGACAAAGGCTTATATTGACCAAATGATGAATGGCAATTCAGCTGTGCATAGCAACAGTTACATACAGTAATGAAACAGTTAAGATAACCAAAAATTAAATGTAGCAGAGAAATGTGGGAAAATTTTAATGTAGTCTGTGAATTTTATGTTTTCAAATATGCTAAACCTGGGAAATCAATAGCAACAGAAGAGGCACTAAAATTTGCTAAGAACTACATAGTAGCACAAGAATGACTTTCTTTGACATAGATAATATGCTATACACATTAATTCTTTTTAAATATGGTCACATATTTACAGTAACCCCTGAATGACATAATTCCCATTTTAACCATAACATTAGAGGGAACATTGTGGTTACCCTTCAGGTTTGGCAGGACAACTTCTAAATTTATGAATCTTAACAGTCACCAACAGCTTTGTTCTACATTGTTGTAAGCTGCTTTAACTATTATTTAGCTATTTACCTTCATTCATCTGCATTACAAAGAGTTGATCAGGTGATAATGCACTGCATGTGATCCATACCTGTACAATACGCATCTGGGTGTTTTATGCAATGTTTCAGCAATAAAAAAATTCCATCTAAATGATGAAAAACTTCAACCATTTGGGATTAAGTAGGGCAAATAAGCATCTGAAGAGAACCGAGAACCGTCTCTTTTCATCTCGCATACCATCTTTTCCCACAACTTCCTTCTGGGAGGCACTATAGATCTAACTAAGCCTGTTTTAAGAACATTTTTGATCATTACTGTGATTAGGTTACTAAAGTCTTTGGAGTAGTGTACATCATGATAGTCTGTTACATTTCCAGCTTTTTTAAGAATGCGTACATAAACTTAGTGTGTGAATATTTTTTTTTACAATTCTCTATTAAATGTTGTATATTATATAGTTGAATTCTATTTTGTTGGATATAATAAGTTGAAAGGTGAAATATTGAGTCTGTGTCTGTATTTCTTAGGACAATTCCATTTTTCAAGGTCTATTTTCATATTGCCAGATGGTTCAGATCTTAGACTCCGTGCTGCTGCGTCTGAGTTTTCAACGCAACTATTGTTAAGTGGGGCTTTTAACATAATTGACCACAGAATATGAATCAGTTGGCTAGAAAACTGTGTTTGTGTAGCTATAGTGTAGATATACATTCAAAAGAATCAAATTTATGCAGCCTTGGAGAGCATGTATCACAGACATATGTGGTGTTGTACAAGGTAGCTGTTTTGGTAGATGACCGACCGCCATTCTGAGTAACCCCATAACAGTTTTGCATGATAGCAATGCAGTTTTTAGCAACGTTGACATAGTGTTAAGACCTATTGTCGTAACAGTGTGCGTCATGCAGCCGTCTGCCAGTAGTGCTGGACCTTACAGAATGACTTATGGGGGGATCACTGTTCTCTGAATGTCTGCAATCGTGGCTGTTGAGCCACTCTGCCCATGTCAGACAAATCAATGGTTCTCCTCCAGATCCTTCATGTTGCTGGTGAGTGTCTTCCTCTGTCCATTGCCAGCAACAGTGTGCGATGGTAGTATTTGCATGACTGGTAATATTTATTTTCATATGTAGGCTGATGATACGCAGCTATATGTTTCTGTTGAGACGAATGATACATGCTATATGCTCCCTGACCATTAGTCATCTATTAATCAACTGATTTTCTAAACCTAAATAAAGATGTAACAAACTGAGGTGCAGTTTTACTGTAGACTCTGTTTTTATAGATGTGATATAAATCACACATTAGTAGGGTGAGCACACCCTTCCTCCACCTAGCAAAAACTGGTAAGTCCAGCTTTAGCTCAACAGAATTCCGATCAGGGTGCTAAATCATGCTTTTGTTTAGGCGGGACTATTGTAATGCTCTGTTTACTGGTCTTCCAAAAAACATAAATTGTGAAAGTACAGTTGACTTTTAATCAGAACTAGGAAGAGACAGAGCACATCACTGCACTGACTCCCTGTACCATTTATCACTGATGTTAATGTCCTTGTATATAAAACTTTAAATTGTTAAGCACCCTCTTACATCACTAAGCCTCTATAGTTTCTGTCCCTTCATGAGCTCTCAGGTCCTCCACGGCAAGTCTGTTAATATTTTAAAAGTCCCCCACAATAAAACTGGGGAACATTTGTCTACTATGTGGAACACATAGTGTGTTGTTTTAAACACATAGTGTGTTGTTTTAAACTACAATTTTATTTATCATTTTATTTTTATTCTTTTTTACATTTATTTAATTTTGTCTATTCTATATAGCATTATGATTTATGTTTGTTTGTGACTGTATCCTTTTAATGTCCTTATTCCACTTGATTTGCATGGTCTGTTTTATTTATTTCATCTTGTTGACTTTATTATTATTATTTATTTATTATTACCTGGTGCTGGAAATACTGGGTCTTTAAGGTAGTGAACCTCTGACAGAGACTGCATGGTCTTGTGTCTCCACTAGATGGTGTAATATCACATCTTTACCTTACTGAACGAGAATTAATTCCTGGAGATTCCAGAAATTTCCAATAGATGAAGACATAAAAAAAAACTATAGTCATAACACTTACATTTACATAAAAAATCCACTCAGCTGACACAAACAGTCTACAATAACCTTGAGCTAAGATACTATCAGAAACATTAAGCTGAAGTACTGAAAAGTATACAATATATACCAATACATACGATATAGACATAAGAAATGACATAAGTGCAATTAAAGGCATTTCAATATGTGTTAGACTAGTATTTATTTAGGAACACCAATCTGTACTTTTGAAGAGCTTTTGAAGATGGGGAAGAATTCAGCAACGAAGAAGCAGACAAAGGAAGTTCATCCCTCAATCTGAAAACCAAAACAGACAGCCAAGTCAAACCATATTTAAAGGTAGAGGGGCTCAAGCTACTGATGATGTTTTGACCTTTGGCATCAGATAGGGAGGAACAGATCCATATTTGGCTTTGTAGGCATGCATCAGGGTTTCAAATCTGATGTGGATTGCTACAGAAAGCCATTGAAAGGAGCATAGCAGTGGTATGACATGAGTGAAGATGGAAGGCATGTCATGGTGGATGGATGATCTTCATAGGATGACCAGACAGGATTGAGTTGCAGTTGTAAAGCTGATGAGAAAAGCCGTAACATCAGGTAGGTGGCCACATCAGCTAAGTGGCCTCCTGTACATGTTGCACAGGAGAAATCTGTATGACCAAGTTCGAAACATGAGCCAAGAGCAACAACTGGCCATCCAGAATTACACCAAGCATTTGTGCTTCTTCAGACACAATGACCCATTCTAAAATAAGATAGAGGTAAGATCCTGGTGAGGACCTGTAGTCCCATGGGTGTAATATGTCTCACTCTTTCTGGGATTCAGCTTCAGGCAGTGGGCTGCCACAGATGAACAGATGTGATAAATTTTATTGAATGAAAATAATTTCTAAGTGATTTCTGTTGTGTGTAATTTATTCAATGTATTTGTGTGTGAGTGTGTCTACTGTGTGTGTATGTCTGCGTTGGGGTGTTATCTTTCTGTCTTTGTCAGACTCGTAGATCTAAAAGCTGTATTGAATTACACAGGATGCATAATGACACTTTGAAAGCCGTGATATTCCTGACCCACCAAAGTGAAACCACATGCAGTATAAAGCTGTGTATGTCTATGTCTGCCGGCTCTGAATACAGAGTCAACAGTAAGAGCAAACACAGAGGTGGCATTTTACAATCGTATCAGAAAGACACTGTAGGTGTGTATAGGCTCTGCAAAGTGGCCTTTGTCTCCAATGTCATTGACAAAAGAGAGACCTTATCCTACCTTTCAAAATTCCACTGTGACCTGCTGCCACACATAGTTCCGCCTGTCCGGCCGCACAAAGAAACCTTCTTGATATAATGCATTCTCATTCTCTATTATTGTGGCCATGTTCTTCACACAGAGGCGTACTGTAAGACTCCATAGGTTCAGACCTAATTTAAAATGATTAGACTGACCTTCCTTTCTGTTGAAGCTTCGCTGCTGTGCATAACATAGCAGTTAGAGCATGGCTTTAGTGAGACAAAATGGCAAAAATCTTGTGTCTAGGCCATCCTTCACCATGATGTCACTAATACTTGCTCTTACCTGCTCTTACCTGCATATTTAGACAATGTATTTATGTTAAGCTCAATTTATATTGATTACATTGTCTCATATAACATTGATTATGTTGTGACAGGGTCTGGGATAGGTTAGTTGTAGTGAGTGAACAGAGTGACCATATTGGATTTGGCAGAAATGGGCGAAGTTGAGTGGTTAGGCTGGTTCAGTGCTAAGGGCCAGCAGTGACGATGCACAAATCGGTAACAGGGTGTTAGGTACCCAAGAGACATGTGCAACAAAGTACCTCAGATGTTTTTAATGATGATTATGGGGAAAATGTGTCAAATTGAACCATGTGTATCTGAACAGCCACATACCAGACATGGCACCCACTGTTCACTGTCAAACCTGCCTACAATGGGCAAGCAGATGTCAGAACTGGACTTTATGGAACAATGGAAAAACCATATGTAGTCTAATTAGTCCTGCTTTCTTTGACATTATGAGTATGTTTACCTGGGGAAATGATGGCACTGGGAAGCACTTTGGTAGGAAGAGAAGCCAGTGGAGGCATTGCAATGCTCTGAGGCAGTATTCTAGTGGGAAACCCCCAGATCCAGGCATTCATGTGGACATTCATTTTACACATGCAACCCACCTAAACATCATTGTGGACCAGGTACACCCGTCTATGGTGATAATGCTCTTCAATACCCATGGCCTTTATCAACAGCATAGTGTGCCCTGCCTCACTGCACACATTATTCAGGAATATAATGAAAAATGTTTAGCAGAAAAAGTGCCCTGGCCTCTAAATTCAGTAGGTCTCAATTTGATTGAGCATCTGTGGGATGTTCTACAACAAGAAGTCCAATCTGCTGCAGCTCCACAGGACAGCTTACAGGATTTTAAGGATCTACTTCAAATGTCTTGGTGAAAGATACCACAGGGCATTGTCACAGGTTTTATTGTTTGGCTCACAGGTTTATATACCACTTTTTTTGAAAATATATATCTGGTGAAAACACAATTGTGGGCTGTATTATGGATATGTCAATATATGGCTATATATGTGCTGTTATGATTGGCTAAATAAAAATAAATCAAGACTACTTGTTTCTTGCTATCTCACTGCATGCTGCCTCTTCATGCTGCTTTTCCTTGTGCGCTCACAGCCGGGGCTAACAGGCCACATTAAATTTTATGAACCTTCACTTTAGGAAGAAGCGATCGAGATAACGCGAGGGAAAACTGAGGCGGATGTTAAACAAACTTAAAGAGATGCTGAAGAGCCCTGCTTCATATGAGTGCTTTTATTGTTTCGAATAGTGATAAGACTCATTTGGTGCGAAAAACAGTATAATTCTGTGACTCTTAGGGGAAGGACCTGGTTTATTGGATATGAGACTGTTGATATACGATCTATGGGTCACACGCATACACTCAAATGAAGGACCAGGATTCCTTAAGATCCCCCTAACACTATAAGCAATGTCTTCAGCCAGATAAGACATCAAAGGGGGAGCCAGATTTACAAGACATGGCGAAGCTCCTTTAAAAAATACTGCTGTGTAAATGTTTATGTGACCAAAAATGTCAAAGAAAGAAAGAAAGAGGAAGGGAGAGAGAAAGAGAGTGAGAGAGACTGTTTACTTCTATTCTTGGAAACAGCAAGGTGTGCACAAAGTTGTACCTAAAGTAAAAATATGTCTCCTACTCTCTCAGAGGAGACCCATTTGCTCCTAAGGATCCCTCTGATGAAGCCTAATCGTTCCTGTACAGTTGATGTTTTAATGGCACTGTTTGTAATCTGTTAGAATGGATTTTGTTCTCTGGTTCTTTAACCATCTCGTCTTATGCTTTTTAAGACCTTCTCATTAATGGCACCAAATCAAGTCATCCAGGTAGTTTTCTCTCCTTAACTCTCCATTTTCTCCATAACTTCTAAACTGAAGTAAGAAGTGAACCATCTGTCAAAATCACAAGTACCCACTGTCATCTTCAGGGTTGAGCAATTGAAGAAGCAGTTCTAAGTCTCAGACACTAGAGGACGCCATGGAGTTCACTTTCAAGTTGCTCCACTGGTTCACCTGTGAGGCCTTCTAAAACACTCTCAGTGACACAGTTGCAGAACCCTATAAAACACACACATAAAGACGTATTCCTATCTTTATTGGATCTTTAATTCAACTGACTTCTGTATTACCGTAGCTAAACAACGCTAACTTTAAACACGGTCAACCCTTACCTGTAGCTAAGCTCAAAAGCCAAAAGGAATTGGCGGGTTATTTACTTACGCAAATACACAAAAAATGCTTTCAAAATTTAAAAAATGTTCTCTTTAAAATGACCCCAAAAAATACATATAGTGTATCAAGCTTTTAATATTAGCACTTTTTCATATTTATTTAGGGCCATTTTGTGCACCAATAGCTTATATTCACCCTATGCTAGTTTATAGACTCCTCATCCAAAGTTCCTTCTAAGATCAAGGGTATTCAAAGGTAGCTTGTTCTTCATAACAGTTCTTTGAAACAACTTTTTGCAAGGACTTTGCAAAGATTTGCTGTGCATTCACTTGCATTGCTATGTGGATTTGATTCCATTTAGGTGCAATAGCATTAGTGAGGTCAGATACTGACGTTGGATGACTAGTACTTGATCAATCCAACTCAACCTAAAAGTTATTCATATTTCAGATGTCTGATTAGAACTGACCTTTGCACATAACAGTACTATTTAATTTATTTCATGTTCAGTAAAAATGATCAACAAACATCAAGTCTGTAAATATATATTTAAATAGTTTTTATATAGGATAATTTACTTATCTAAATGGAGAAGGAGATTCCAAAATGGAAGTTTTAAAATAAAAAATGTAGAGAAAATGCAACTATGCAAGGCCTAATAGACCACCAGAACTGTTACCATCAGATAAAGGGTATCTAAAGCTTTCATCTTTGAGAGAGAGGAGAAAGTGTAGCGCCACTCTTGCTTCAGATCTGGAAAAAAATCTGCAGGTGTCTTAGTCCATCCTTCCACTGTAAAAAGACACCTCAGCACTATGTGTCACCACCAAGAAGCAGTTGCTAAGAAAAAGTATTAGACAAAGGAGGAAATAATGAACAAATTGAAAAACAACTTCTGGTGTTCTCTGAACAATTAATTGACCAACCCTTGAAAACTGGAAAGAATATCCCCAGAAAAGAATGAGAGCTGTAAAAAACAGCTGATGCTGTAAAATTATACCTAATGGCCATTGTGACTAGAGGTTCAATAAATAAACAGTGGCATTTTTACACCAGTGGATTTTTACTCTGTATTCTATGCATGACAAACTGGATGTACTGTAAAGACACTTCATAACTACATGTAATAAGAACAATAAACCCAACTTTAAGTTCAGTGCCAACAAAATATAGAATTTCATTGGTCCGGGCATTGTAGTTTTTTCCCTGGTCTCTCAAAAATGTATTAAAACAAACACAAACAGACTCACACTGTTACCAGGAAGTGTACACCAAGTGCACAGCTAGCTAATACAAAGCATGGTAAACACTTTTCACTGAATGAAATCTTATACCTTTGTTACCATTCAGGCACCCACATTGTCCTAGGGCTAATATCTACTGCAGTAAAGCTGCCCATTACTTTCACGTCAAGCAATGTCTGAAAAATCCAGCTGGAGGTCAGACGCAGTGATAAGTCTCCTTTAGCCCCAATGCTGAAGTGGCGAGCGGGAGTTTAAGAACATTAGCACTTTATAAAGTGAAGCACTCGTGGCTATCTGGGTTCCGGTGGGGTGTAAGGGGACTGAATGCCTGTGACTGATGGAGAGAACACAATGCGGCCAGAAACGACCGGCCACGATGAAGCAGGGAGTCAGTCCAAGACCCTGCAGTGGCCAAGCCCACCCACAGCCTGACTGGAGGACGCCACTGGAGCATGCAAAAATGACTATCAACAGAACAACGGCGACTAGGAGTGGAAGTGTCTGCTTCTCCTCATATTAGAGATTAAAGCTCCGTTTCTCCAAGTCTAATGATGGAAATGTTCTCGGGTCTGAGAAAAAAAAAAATCAGAGCATATTTCAGCTGATGTATAACGCCACTGTAATCCCATACCCTCATTCATTTAACAACCTGTCAGGAAACTTCATTTGTTTAAAATTCTTTAATCTGTCCAGCATAGAGAAGGGCAGGAGACTTTGTGGCATACAGTACAGTACTGTACAAAAGTCAGACCATCTTCAATTTTTCAGTTTTGGGTCAAAACAAGCAAAAAGTATAAGCTATACATTTTTTTGAAAATATTTATGAAGAGATTAGATGTAAGACAATTGACTTACATGAGGAAGGGAAATGTCAAAGGAGACTCCATGACTTTGTGAAAATTTGATTTCCAGAAACCATGCAAGGTCTGGTAGACCATCAAACCCATCACATTAACAGTGAACAAGTTAACACACTGTATTTTCATCCTTGAGGGGTACACCGGGCTCTTCTTTTACTTTGGATCTCAATAAATCCACGGGTGTTTTGTTGCCTGAAAGGATATGTAACAGTCCAGAAGCCATTAAAAAAAAGACTAAAATCTAATAAAGACGTTTCTGGTGTAAGAACAATGGACTGTCCGCAGTCCAGACATCAACACCATTTCATGTGGTGGGAATACTTGAAGTATGAATACTTAGAAGTGTGAAAAAAATGGCCATTTTGACTAGAAATTGAATAGATATATAGTGGTCTCTGACTTTTGGACAGCACTGTAGGTCACAAGTGTAACTAGACGGTTTCTGTTTGCTTTCTAGTCTAAGTGGCACAGACTGCGCTGTAGACTGTGTGTGCGTGTGTATAATGAATGTTTGCCCAGCTTGCAGTGCAATGGTACCCTAACCTCTGTCTGCACCAAGAAGTACTATTCTGAAGTGGCCAGTATTAATAAGAGCTACACCCTCTAGACAAACACAAGTCTGCTCCGAACGCCTACAGTGGACATATAGAAGTGGCCATTCATTAAATAATTAATATTCGTGAAACCTTGCTGCTGTATTGAGAAACCTCTGGAAGTCATGACAGGCACTTTGGTTTCATAAAATTTTAATTTATGTGTTTTTGTCCATGTGTATTGGCTTTTTTCAGGTGGTCAAAAGTTTGGAAACATTTGTCATATGGATAATTGGTGTTTTTTCACGTCAAAAATAACATGTAAACAAACGGTTGAACATCTGCCTATGATGCTGTCATATCACATTTTCTGTTGATTTTTTAAAAAGTGAAAACAAGTCAAACCATCTTTTATAGAGAGCACACAGTGTATTGTATAGTACAGTGTATAGGTGTATAGTATAGTGACGTATTTGAAAAATCCAAAAAAGTCCAAGCTGTTTCCTGTCTTCTGCTCAGTGAGCACTGCAATATACTTCAGAAGCCTCTGAGACCCAGGAGGATAGGTGGTTAAGCTGACAAATTAACAAAAGACTTATTTTCCGTTATTCTGTAACTACTTATTAGTTGTGATTTCATGAAAAGTCATTCACTCACCACTTTTAAAATACAAAGCAATCTTCCTGTCATTAAAGAATTTTGTTGCAAAACTCATTACAGTATTAATCATTTTTAGAAATGATGTTGTTGGTAGTAGCCTTTACACATAGAAAAATAAATTTTATACTATAAACAATACTGTCTTTATTAAAACAAAATCTGTCCATTAACATTAACTGTGGTGCTTATAAACAACTGGCTACCTTCAAAATTTGTTACAAATGATATACATTCAATTTATCAATTCCAGTAAAACTTCTCTGTGTTACACAGCTTTCTCAATTACTATTCAATCACTCTGTTTTACAGTTCTTCACTCTTATGCATCACACTAACGAAAGTGGATTTCTAAAGAAACATCCATTGATTTTTTTTCGGGGGGGTGGAGGGATAAAAGTGGTTCTTCTATGGCATGGCATATTACTTGTGCATGGATGGGAACAACTTGTGTAGGTGGATATATGAAAACCATTTCACTGTGAACTGTGAATTCAAAACAGGCTGTTGCTTCAGCTTAGCTTCCATTTATACATACTACTGCTCGAAGTCCTTTATTCTTGAAGTCACAGTAACATAAGAACTTTAGAATTTGCCTTACTCGTATTTTGCTGAGAGAACTATATAAGTTATGACATATTTGAACCACGAGTTATATATATCTGTGCCTATCATTGAGCAAAATTTGTGCACATATGACTGTCCAAAGAAAAATATGTATCACCATAATGGTAGTTTAGTGGGCAAAAACACTCTCTACTTTATTGTAGGATAATGTATCGCAAGCTGTTTTAAAACATTTCTATGGGTATATTCATCATAATATTTAGCACACAAATTAAATAAGTAAAGTAATCGTACTATAGCTTGAAGGAAGGAATACATCATTTGTATAAGATAACCTTTTACTACTACAATCCTGATCACTAGTGGTGACAAAATAATTATGTACTTCAGTATTAATTATGTTTTATTTTGTAGGTTATTGAAACAAGTAAAAAAGCCAAAAGTGTAGATTACACACTTTTGCCTATATTATATTTATATTACATTAAAGAGATGGTCATGTTGATAGTGATGATAATATGAAGGTTACTGTAATTGCATATATTCTTTTTGTGTAAAAGAAACCCAACCCTTCAGATTGTTACCACATTTTTGTCAGAGAAAGTGGGAAGTACAGACGGGAACTGAATGAAAATAGATTGCGAAATTCAATATTTAAATAGGTGTACTTATTCGAACAGAGAAGTGAAAGAACAGTAATAATCCTTAAGCATTAACTTTCTGAAAAAATAAAAATAAAAACAACAACATCAATGTATGAGACAATCAGAGGCCCTACATAGTAATAAAATAAAAGACAAAAATAGAGCTGCCTAAATGTTCTCTTTTCACTGAATTGATAGCTTCGTCTCCACCCGCATCCATAAATAACCTGGAAACACACATAAATAACCGACTGCATGAATGAGCCAGAGACGAACTACTGCCCATATGAATCATCATTTGGGTTAATAGAGACACAGAGGAATGGGTCGATGAGCCAAGAAAGAGAGAAAGAGAGGTTGGCATCCATCATGTGGTATTTTCAGCGCTGCTGCTGCTGCTGAAGCGGTAGATGAAGTGGGGGTACAAGGGTTTCCAGAGGGCACAGTTTGACCTTTGACCCCAGAACCTCTCTAATCCAAACTCTATTACTCCTCTGCTCTAACCTTTACTGCCTGCTGCCGTAAGACGGCTGTGGACCTCTGTGGACTTTCATTCTGTCTCCTTTTCACTTTACTACTTCAAAGACCTTTATGTCTTCCAGTCTCAGTCATTCTTTACCTGCTCTGCTCTGATCCTCTTCTGGTCTCTTTCCAGCTTTAAATAGAACAGAATGCTTTAAAAGATGAAGAGAAATAATTAAAATTCTGCACTGTTTATAGGTCACAATTTAAACAAATTGTTAATTGCTTAACTAATGTTTAAAAGGTCATTGTACAAAAATAATATTTTTTTGTCTTATTTCTTCTGTGGATGCACATGCTCATGTGGATGTGACTGTCAAATGATCAAGTTGAAAATGTACTTGGCTGAGAAATGTACTAATTAAATTATAAATGAATGTGAAATAGAAGCATTTTCACTGTGGTCTCAGACTTTTGGACCCCACTATAATGGTTATCTTGTTGGAATAATTTGTTGGAAAAGCATCCGAAGTGGCTCCTCATTAAGCGGCTTGACAAAATATATAGATACATTAATGCTTTATTTTATAATTTTAATGTACTAAGCTGGCCAGTTCCAATACAGTCTAGCTAAACTACACCAAAATGCCCAACAGATTCTACCTGGGTATTAAATGTTTAAGTTAATGGTACCATTTTCACAGTTCTGTCTAATTACCTTAAGCCTTAAGTCTTATTTTAAGTCTTACATGGTATGTGTCTCAGCTGTAAAAAATATCCTTTTACATACATGTACATATTCAAACAGAATAAGGAAATACTGACTTAAATTAGCTCAAACTGTGACCGAGAACAACTCAAACTCAAGAACAGAGACACAAAGAGTGGCTGCAAACACAGGTGTACTTATGTGGGAAGAAATGACTCCAAAGATGAGTGTGAATGGGCGGAGCCATGGTGGACCTGGAACTGGTAAAGAAAAGAAAAACAGAAGCACATGGCCTAGCCACGTGTCCTCCTGCACAGGCTCAGTATCAGGAGTTAGTGTGATATTTGGTTCCAATCTAAAGTGTAGAACTGAAGCTACTAGACTAACGTTGCTAACAAACACTGTAAGTCATCAGTTACCCAAACCATCTTCGGAAATACATGCTCAAACTAAGTACAGAAGCGAAGTAAAGCTACCCAAAATGACAAAATCAGTACCCCATATTTTCTGCACACATGAGCCTTGACCACATATGTTTGAACCTAAATATACGCAAACAAACAAATATGTTGGATGCTGGATGCCAGACAGACCAGTGACTCCTCGGACTCACCTCTTGTTTATGGAGGAACAGTAAAGAATGCTTACCTCAGATTCTCTTTGTTAAAGTGTCATCTGTAAAAATGACTTGGGACACCTGTAGATTTAAGTATATCTCACTGCAGACCTTCCTTATAATCATCAAGTGAATATTTATCACCACCTAGATGCAGAATGTGCACAGTTACTTTACTGTAACTCGATAGTTTGTGGTTTATTGCCAAGTTAATGCTACAAACATGCAAAGTGACATTTTTCAATATGGTCTTGCATTCAAACCTAAGGTGGAGTAGTAAGAGAAAGTGGGACTTAATGTGGACGACAGGTTAGTTTCAATTTTTATGTAGCTCTTTATTGATGTTTATTGATGTAATTTGAAACAAATGTATGAAGATGTTGGCTTGCATTTATGGCAAAGGTTTGGATGACTATAGACCTCCAGTGTTTCTTAGCACCTTTAGCCTAACTGCTCCAGTTACTAAAGTAAATCAGTATAATTTAAAAACCTAGCATGTCTAGGCTGGTTCGCTGCCTTTGCGGTATGTGGAAAACCATGCACATTTGATTTTTTTAACTTTAAATCTAAAAGGCTTTTGTTAGTTTTTTTTTTATGTTCCTCACCGTTCGCTCTCCCCCTGAGTGATGTAGCTGCTGCAAGCATAAGATCACGTGACTGAAGCAGACAAATATTACTAATGATCTGAGCTTACCTTTGGCCCACTCTGAGTTATATATTGGGTCTGAGGGCCATCATTCTACCGCACATTACACACCACACACACACTTGCGTGCTCATCAGTGAAAGCTCATAAGACTCGATCAGCGCTGAAGAATGTGGTGGCTCATACCTCACCCAACTCACCCTCATGTGCCCCCACTGACTGTCAGCATGGACATTCATCCTCAGCCCAGCCAATGATGGGCAGCGGCAGCTCAAGCCTCAGCCAATCATGAGTCGAGCAGCCTTGACACGTCTAGAGATATTCCTATGTGTTTCTGATCTGCTGCCTGGCCGACACAAAACAGAACCCTCTACGGTAAAATAAAGCAATTAGCCAATTACATGGCGCTGGCCTATTAGAAAGACTGGATTGGCGTGTTTTCTTACCCTCTATCCTTAGCGATAAGCCAGGAGAAATGAAGGAAGGAGAGAACGGATCATGTGGTGAGGATAGAGAGAGAGAAGAGTGATGGGGATGAAGGTTGTGGAGAAGATTAGAAGTGTATACGCTAGGAGTCTGTCTTTATTTAGGAGAAGACAAATGAACTGAACTCTGAATAACACTCCAGCTCACAGAGAGAGAGACAGAAGGAGAGTGGAGTGATGCATTGAAATACAACAGGGAAAGTATGTGCAGAATTAATCTGAAAACAGTGGGAAATAGCACTTGGACATTCATGCCGTATACCGTGCCTAAACCTCCATAAGAAACTGTAACTAGGAAATTGTGGACGATAAAAGGCCCCTTTAGATGAACTGAAGTAGCTTTCATAGTTCATTCAGAATTCAAGTCTTAGAAGAATTGTTGTAGGCCACTATTTAATTTGAACTAAAACAGTGCTTATGTAAGGTGGTCATATATACCTAGCCCATGATTTAAATTCCAATACTGAGCTCACATTTTGCTACAGCGATGTTTTGCAAATGAGGAAAAATGACTCACATGCCTATGGTGCATGGTTACTCCCAGGCAATGTTAAACAATTCACATGAAGCCTTAGGGAAAACAAGAAACAGTGCATCATGATACAGACCCTGGGATCCAGAAGGTTAAAAAAATTAGCTGTAATGTAAAGCATTTTGCAATTTGAGACTTCTCTGGTGGAAATATGTCATTGCATGCACCATGCATGCATCATTTCAGTGGCATATAACACAGAGCAGTGGATGCTTGTTTTCAGTTTGTATGCATGTGAAGCCTAGCACTAGCTACTCACTTCTTGGTTTTCTCAATCTCAGACCGGGTGGACGCATAAACCTATTAACAATTTTACCTATTTACCCATGACAAATTAACTAAATGTAATTGGAAAGGGCAAGTTTTACAAAGATGTACACTTTACCTAGAACTTGGGCAGACCAATCAGTGAACTGAACTGACCACAGCGCTGCTTGCAAAAACAATCAACCAATTGTTTTCTTAAAGAATATGTATCATACAATGGCTTTGATCATACAATTACATGTGTACTTATAGGTTGTTGTTTTATTCTTTCGTTATTCTTACCAAACTTTCCCCATTTTACCAAGCTTCCATTCTTTTAAGCATTTAACGTTCTTCCAAAACACACAAAGCCAGCCACTGCTTTAACGTTAGTTGACAGTGCCATGCACTTGAAGGACAGTGATGGGGGAGGGAGAGGGAGGACCACCATACCCACCCAAGGAGAGCGAAGCTAATTATGGCCTACTGGCAACGGATGGCTGTGGCATCACTAGGGATCAAAGGTCACACACACCAATGCTTAGGAGCTTGTTCCAGTTAAACTACTTCTGGGAAACATTTTACAAGAATTTAGCCAAAGAACTAGTTTATTATTAGTTAGTTAGTCAAGCTAATGTCTAGTACATCCTATAGGAGAAGAGTTCAGGGTATTGCTATGAAAGAGTCCTCATTACATTTCCCACTAAAAGACCCCCCAGTATGATATTAAGATTTATAAAGTTATAGAAGTTTGGAAATGCTTTAATGAAAATGTCATTCGCACTGTCTCAGTGCTAAGATGATGCACTCACATTGCTCATCACAACCGCCACTGCCATAAATCTTTCACACAATGAGCCCTTGGGGACCTGGGTGGTCTATTCTTTCTCTCTCTATCTACCTTTCTATCTCTCTCTTTTCTTTCTGTCCAGTTCTCTCTCTCTCTCTCTCTCTCTCTCTCTCTTTTATTTTTGCATCCATCACTCACTTTATGTTCCTCCTCCTCCTCTCCTCCAACTCTCCACCCAACAGAAGCCCAGCTCTGACCACAAACCCTCAGAAGCCTCTGTCCTTTCAGAGAGCAGAAAGCCTGCTCATGTGCTCATGTTAAAATCTTGGATGTCTCTTGGCTCTGTAGAGTCCTGATGTCCACTAAAGCCGTTTCAAAACTAATAAACAATTGTCAGACGAGAGGGAAAGCAGAGAGCTCTCCGGCCATTCTAAAAGCACATCAAAGGCTTTGGACTAAGAGCCGCCCAGACTAGAAACGTGGACGACCTCTCCAACACACACAAGCACACAAAACCGTGCCACACACAAATCACACATGCACCTCACAAATAACGTAAACCGGCATAACTGCAGACATTTGGATGAAATTATTTCAGAGCTAAGGGGAGAACAATGTCATTTTAATGGTACTGGGCCTGCTCGGAGTGACTGCATAAAGCTCTGGAAGGAGCTAATGACGTATGTGGTGCCAGTTGACAATGGTCACACACAGCAGTACGTCTTGGTGGAGGTCTTGTTCCTGAGACTGCAGGAAAATGGTGAAGTAAGTTTCTCTGTAAATCAGGCAATGAAGATGTGTCGTGAGAAAAGCAGAAAATAACAGAGCAGAAAAACATGAGATGATGAGCTGAAACATGAAAGATGATAGTAGATGGGAAAGATTAAATGAATAAGAAATGAGAAGAGATACAAAAAAAGCATGAATAAAGAAAAGAGAAAACAAGACAATAACACAAAGGGTCAGTACAAAAAGTACAGAAGAGGCTAAATGAGAAAAGCTGAGAAGATGAACATAAGAAAAGAAGAGAAGGTATAATGAGATGAGTACAACATGAGATGAAACGATGAGCCAAGGAGAAGACTAGAGAACAGAAGAGACAATGAGAAAAGTGGGGAGAAGAAAATAAAAGACACAAGACATGCGCTGAGAAAAGAAAGTGAGAAGAGAAAAACATAAGCAAAGAGAAGAGATGAGAAAAACATGAGAGATGAAAAAAAGAGAACAATAATAACCAAAGCTGAGAAGACTAGAGTTGAGTTAAACACAAGAAGAGAAGAAAAGAGAAAAGAAAAGAAGAGAAGAGAAGAGAAGAGAAGAGAAGAGAAGAGAAGAGAAGAGAAGAGAAGAGAAGAGAAGAGAGGGAAAATGACAAAAGAGGATAAAAAGTGACAGGGTTAAGTATTGAGACTTTATAGGGGGGGTAGCAAAAACATTTTTCAGTCTATCTCTCTCTCTCTCTCTCTCTCACTTTCTCTCTCTCTCTCTCTCTCTCTCTCTTACACACACACACACTGACCTGGTCTGGGTGCTGGGCTGTAGAGGAGCCAGGCTGGCTGAGCCTCAGACACAGGGAGTCAGCCCCCCTGTGTGTCTATGTATGTGTGTGTGTGTGTGTGTGTGTGTGGGTGTGTGTGTGTGTGGAGGGGGAGGAGATAAGTAAGCTTCACAGCCCATGACATAAATCACATCAAGACATGACAGTAGGACACTGAGCAGGACCACTGATAAAACCAGCAGGAGGGAGAGAGAGTAAGAGAGAGAGAGACAGAGAGAGAGAGAGACAGAGAGAGTAAATGGGGAGAATGAGGGTTTGAGGGGGGCGAATGGAGAAATGGAGAGAAAAACATCATGAGAGCAAATGTGTAAGAGTAGATATCTGTGTGTGTAAGGGGAGAGAGAGAGGGGGCGAGCGAGGTTGAGCAAGTGGAGGAGAGAAAGTTCGGGAGTGTGTTTTGAGATTGCAGCTCCTCCCGTGCGTGGAGATGATCCAAAGTGCATGGCCCAATTTCCAAGTGCATGAATGAATCCCCCCCGGTTTGCAGCAGGACGGGTGAGGGAGGACGCACCACTGCGTCTTGTTTGTTGCAAGAGAGGATTCACGTTGATCCACGTTCAAGTAAAAATAACCAGAGTCCATAATTTGGAGGTTTCATTCCAGGCAGTCGTACTGCAATACATCTGCTATCACATGTCATGCTCACTTTGCACTATGTTTATTAGTGTTCCCTGCAGATTGCTTATTTCTGTCCTTCACAGGAGGTTCATTTTTCAGCTTCTGTGTTCTTGGACTGTCCCTAAAATGGAAACACAGCCATCTTCATTAAAGCTAGCACTTGTCATAGATCCATCGCATAAAGAAACCCAAAAGAAATGTCAGTTGCAATGCTATTGGGAAGGAAGATAATGGTTACCAGGAACAATAAATGATGATAAATTCAGAGTATGACGTCAGGCCGTCATGTTTTCCAACGCAAAATCCCATATGACACGGCATACAGTTGTTGAGGTTCTTAATGGTGTCCTGCGATAATCCATCTCATGCATCTTGAATATTCTCTTAGAGTTCCTGCAGATTTTGCTGTAGGGGTGGTTATGGAGTGACAGCAGGCCTTCTGGATGTGTAACACATGATAACAAGCCGTTCATCTTGCCACTGATCACAGTGTCTCCACACACGGATTCGTTGGTTGTAACTGAAGATGACCCGCATGACACCACTGCAGTCTTTGGAGGCGTTGGCATACTGTGAAAGGCAGTCGTTGTAATAATCTATATGCATGTTGTCCTGTGTCATGAAGCCATCTGCCAGTGGTGCTGGCATGTCAGACCTACACAGCAAGTTGCATTCCTGTTGGTTGATGCCTTCTGGGCCCACAAATTTGTACAACTATTTTTTGACAATTAATGTAAATGTAAACAAATAATGTGATGTGTTTTCATGGTCATCCACTTATCATTTCATTATCTGCATATTGTATAATGGCTTTTCTGTATTTCTTAGAGGACGGAGCTCTAATTATCAGCCGCTAGCTGCACCACAATGTACTCCTAATGATTGAGCTCTTAGTAAATTATTTCCCATCTTTGCTCCACAACTGAACCTAATAGTTTTGCTAAGTATTTCAAGTGGGATGACAAAAAGAACATCTTTAAGGTGTACCTGAAGCTCTTACTGCTTTGCCTACAGCAGAAAGTCATCAATGGCAACACCTTGTTGAGCTGCCGGCACCTTTCTAATTTTTTTCGGTGCCCTGCTTTTGAAGGATGTGAATTTTAAAGGTAAACAATAAGCACATTAAATATCTTTAATGGATAGAGATTTTTATTCAATCAAACATTTAAAATGTACAATATGTTTCCATTGTACTCATTTGTCCCTCCACATGTCCTGTGGAGTGACGAATCCTTCTTTATCTGGCAGACTGGGTGGTGAGGCTAGGTTTATTCAATGTCAGGAGAATGTTACATGCCCGACTACACTGAGCCAACCGTAAAGCTTAGAGGGGAAGGGATAATGCTATGGGGTTGATAATGCTAAATCTGAATGCTTTACCACACCTTTTGGACAAATGTACGTCGGAGCGGTTCAAAAGCAAGTGCACTAAGCAAGGAGGCATGGCTGGTTTGGTGTAAAAGAACTTGACTGGTCCACTTTAACCCCATTAAACACCTTGGGGATGGTCTACTGTAGAACAGAGATTGCGAGCCAGACCTTCTCGTCAAACATCGTCTGACCACAGACACACTCCCAAAATCTTGTAGAAAGCTTTCCTAAATTAGCTGAAGTTGTTTAGAATGGCCTCCTGTAGGTGTAATGTGTAGGTGTCCCAGTGCTTTTGCGTGTATAGTGTATCTGCATTCACCAGTTAATACGCACAAATAAAGAAACTAGTAAAACAATCATTTTTCTTCCATCTTCAAGATTATCAGGGGGTGGGGGTTCCTACTTCTAGTTCCTACACCAGAAAATAAATCTACAGAGAATACTTCATGTTGAAAATATGAGCATCAGAACATGAAGCAATAAGGGTTTAGATTGTATGCCAAAGACAGACGTGCATTGTGTAGCAGAGATCGCTACTGAAGCATGCTGGTCAGCCAGGTCCCGCCCATTCTGTCTCATGATTCCATTTTGTACCTCAAGAGGTGAAAATGAGTCACTGTAGTGTCAACTCAAATCAGTCCAACATGAGAGGATAAAGAAGCAGCGGTGCTCTAACGGTATATTCTCTCCTCTTGTCAATCCTGTTAAAAATCCTGCCTTTAGTTCGATCATTTAACATCAGGCAGCCAGTAAAAGGAACAGTAAAACAGTGATGGCAGAGGCTCCTAGCAAGCTATCATTGTGACCGTGAAAACTAAGTTCGACAGCAAGTAAAGCAAGTGGTATAAATGGCAGCAACACAAGAGTCAACACTGGCATGGCTTACCAGTACTGGAGACCCTGTTGAAGAGTAAAAGGGTGAAGTTTGATGCTGATCCCGTTTCTTCTATACTAGTGTGAAAAGGGAGGGTACAGTAGGAGGTGAAGGCCACAGCTTTCTGCTGATATGCTGCCCTCTATTTATTTGGAGCGTAAATGTCACCGGTTGCCTCATCTTACAAAATCACTCATGACCTTTTTGGCCAACTGGAAGTGGGTTGAGATTAAATTGTTGGGTCATCATTGCAGTGTGAACTGTTTCAAGTTGTCAAATACGATATATATCATGGATATATCTACAGCATCGGTTAGCACCGTGATTAGCTTTGAGGGATGTTTCACTACTGGTAAACACTACTGGTGTGCTAGAAGAAACACACATAGCTTTAACTGGGTCTGTGTTTTTGGTGCTCAAGCATGCACACACACACACACACACACACACACACACACACACACACACACGCGCACACACACACACACAAAACCAGGTCCATAGGTCCCTCCTTCAGCTTATCAGCGGACTGTGGGACGTAGCTTGTTTTGAGAGTGGAAAAAGGAACAGAGCACATTAAAGCAAATAGGAGTGAGCCTGAGTGTGTGCGCGAGCATGTTTTCCTGGCCAGACTTTCAGTCTTGCTGGTGGAGATAGCAACTGGAACAAGCGCGCTAAGCAAACCTGCTACAGCTCCCTCCCAATGCCCTCACACAACCCACAAAACACTGGTACCACTGCATACAGCTACACGGCTCTAACACGTAGGCACTTACACACATGGTGGGCTGGAGATGTTCACAATCTGGCACAAATTCGCCCTTAGCACGAACACATTCGCTCATAGACCCAAATGCACATCAGTCATACTGAAATCTTGTACCTTCATTGTTTTACTGTTTGTACTTTGAATTCTGAACGGGCCAAGGGAAATGGCCCTAAATCAACATACATTAAAGAAGCAATGTGTAAGATGATGCAATCTATCACATTCATGCTCCACATAGTCGCTTCTCTTCCCTCTTCAGTCCTTCACTTTGTTTACTTACCAGTATGAAAAATCATTGTGAGTTCTGCATCAAATTTAACCCACCCAGCCGTGGAAAGCACTGCCAATGTTAACTCTAGTTTTGCTGCAAATCTTTCTTTTGATTTCTTTGCTTTCAAGCATGTTTACATATTGCTCCTATAAAGGGCTCATATCATGGAGACCAAATTTGCTTTTTTGATGTAAAGTAGGCTTGCAGGCTGATATGATCCATTTACACCTTTTTGTGAATCATTTTTCTGAAGTGTAAATGTTTTTTTAAAGAGAAATTTAGACTTAACAATGGTGGTGAATGGAACTAAAAGTTGCTGAGTCACCATCACAAATATACAATATATGGATTTTATTTACTTTATGTACATGTCATCGGTGTCCAATAAAACGTGTATCTCCATTTCTGTTGATTTTGACTTTCATGCATCGTTTAAACACAGCACTTGCCATTGATGTTGTATAAAAAATTCATGAGGAATGGACCAACAGAAATTGCTCATAACTGCTTGGATAAAATGTCTGGTTCCATTTACTTGCATTCATCTGTATTCAGACGATACATGTGTTGATAATGGTAAAATAGAGGTAAATCTAAAAAAAGTTTTTTTGGACTATTCTGCTGTACAACATCTTGTATGTCTCTATCCAACATGGATAGTCAATTATTATTATTATTATTAATTTTTTATTTATCTTTTTTTGCCATCACAAAACAATGCATTTCAGTATATTTCTGTCTTTTAAGTTTACTCATATTTAGCTCCTCCTATTCCCATTTAAGCTGTAAGGAATGTTTTAGCCTAAACTGGACAGTTTGAATGGGGATAGCCAATTAGAGTAGAGGTCGTGTACATAAATTAGATACTGCACCAAAACCAGTGTGTTTAAGAGACAGGAAACTTTGGGAAATAATGATGTGAAAATGATTTATGACTGTTATGGGTACATAAACACAAACAAACATCCTCATAGGAAAAATGCCATAAAATGGAAGTACATTGTATTTCTATAAAGTTACATTTTTTGAATGTTTAAGGATTCCTGGCCAATTATTAATTTACATAAATACACAAACTAAGCAGCTATGTGAAGCTATCATACTGATTCAGAGAGAGAGATTTGAGCAATGGGTTTTTGGTGTATGTGTGTGTGCGTGTATGTGTGTGATGTTTCTGGCTACAGTGTGGCTGGTCAGTGGAGCCTGCATGCTGTCAGTGTGAGTGGCCTTATCTTCCCCAAACATTTACTTAACCCTTTGTCTTACAGAGCGCAGGACAATGAGACGCAGCCTAAGGAATCCCAACAGGGCACACACACACAGTGAGGCTCCACCCTGTTCTCTACACACTTACGTACCTCACGTCATGATGAGAAATCTCGCTCTTCAGCATCAAAGGATCTCCCTCCATCTCACCTCTAACCAACACTCCAGCTTTCTCCTTTCATTTCTCTTCTCTTCTCTTCTCTTCTCTTCTCTTCTCTTCTCTTCTCTTCTCTTCTCTTCTCTTCTCTTCTCTTCTCTTCCCAGTCCTTATTATCTTCTTTTGCCTTTTTCTGTTCCTCATCCACTCTTAGCTCAGACCAGCTCAATAGTGAAACTCATTAATCCACATATATCACATGACTGAAAAAACTTTGTAAGTGTTACTGAGCAAAAGTATGTAAGGCCTCTCCTTCACATCATGCAGTAAGGAATGTTATGATGGCACGTTGTTTAAAAGCTGCTGTTTTCTCAGCTATGGGTGGAAGAAGAAGAATGTTTCTACCATAAATACCAGTGTGTGTTATCTGTGTGTGTTACAGAAGAATGCCGTAATCTGCCTTTGTCTCTGCGGCTGCATCATCAGGTCTAGGGGGCTGGACACAGGACCCTTATCAAACTTAGCAAACAATGTTACAGAGAGGAGAGAGAGAGAAAGAGAGAGAGTCAAATTTCTCTTCATCATTCATATATTTAATTCCTTAGTTTGATATGCTTATTATCTTGCAGGCCACTGCAAACCCAGAAAAGCAAGTTTGAGTGGGGCTTCAGTAAAATGTCAGTAGCCCTTTAAATTGGACCAAAACCTATACTCCATATTTACTTAGCATACTATTTAAGTTATGCAGTTATAAGTTATAAGATTTGCTTCTAAAATGCTAGTTATTATCTGGAAATACAAATTTGTACTACAATGATGACAATGTACAACTGCACGCTTTATAAACATGCTCTGTTGATACTGGGTGAAAAAAGATAACATGAAATGTGGCGGAGCTATGGGCCATTTTAAATGTTATATTTCATTTTCTTTAAATGCGTTAAACCAAATACAAATTATGCAGAATATTTAGCAGTCAAATTCCATTTTCATATTCTCTGTAAAGGATATGTTAACCTTTGAAAATCAAAATATGGAATTTGGCTGGAGGTATTTAGTTTTTTGCATATGACTGAATAAAAAGAATATCGTTGCTGTCCAATGAAAAACATGACTCTCCATTTTTGTTGAATTTTACTTGTGTACATAATTTGAAGAGCAGCTGCTGTTTACGTTGTGTGAAAATTTAAGATGAATGCACCAGCAGAAATTTCCCAAAAATCTTGGAAAAAGTTTGGTTCCTTTAGCCCTGTACTGTTGCCATTTTGTGGATACTTGTTTTCTTTGGACAAAAGTTTGTATCTCTATACAAACAAAACTTTGTTTTCCTTTATTTGTCAGTTATCAGGTTTTTTATAGGTTTTTATAATTTGAAACATCTGTTTCACTTTATATTCTGTAAAATATAATTATATAATATAATCTGATAATTAAAAATAAATAAAATAATACAGCACAAAACGACATGGAAATAAGTCTGGCTGCAGTGACTTGAAAGTAAAATATGCTTTTCCTCTCTGCTATAAAGTTAGCATTTTGGGGATACAAGGTTTGTTCCGACAACAGCGTTATGTTACTGTAAGAGAGAAAGAGCGTTGGAGAGGGCAGGAAAGAGAGAGAGAGAGAGAGAGAGAGAGAGAGAGAGAGAGAAATGCACTGTTCTCTCAAACAAATCAAACCAAACAAATTCAAACATATTGCCATCGTTCATTTTGTTCCTCCACTTTACAAGCTTCCAAAACATTGTGAAGTATTAGAGCAGTTAAGACTGAGGGATTCAATGTGTTTGAAGAAGGAATGCATATAAAGAGAATTTGTGTGACTATGGAAGAGAGAGAGAAAGAGAGAGAGAGAGAGAGAGAGAGAGAGAGAGAGAGAGAGAGAGAGAGAGAGAGAGAGGTAAAGAAAGGGAAAATGCACTGATCTTTCACACAAATCAAGCAGAGTCAAACGTTTCCATCATTCATTCCATTCCTCCTCTTTTCAAGTTGGCCATTAGAAACTCAGTAAGCTGTTGAAGTATTACAGAGCTTAATACTGGGGGATTCAGTCAACCCATACATGTATTTAAAGAAAGAACATTTATAAGGAGAATACAGCACATACTGTAACATTGTAACATGCATACAGGCCATGAAAAAGAGAGAGAGACAGAGAGAGAGAGAGAGAGGCACAAATGTGGTATTAAACTACTTCCAGCTCTCTTTCCACTCCCCCACATAATCAAACAAATCACAGTTAAAAATCACAGCATTGGATTTCTAGGTCTGCAGTCACCTCTATAAATCTGAGGGGCTTACTTATATACACATGCACACATGCGCACACACACACACAGTTGGACTTAACCCACCAGAATATATTTATATATATGTATTTATATATTTATATACTTTGTCTTTCTGGTCTTTCTGTGCTGTGTCTCCTGCGTTCTTACAGTAAAATAAATAGGGTGCATCTATCTACAGAGAGCAGTGAGGGGTCAGTGAACAGGGTTATCCAGAGTGCATGTTCAGAAGCAGAGAGAGGGGAGGAGACAGAAGAGCAAGAGAGAGAGAAAAAGAGAAAGAGAGTGAGAGACAGGGAGGTGGACAGGAAAGAGAGAGAGAGAGAGAGAGAGAGAGAGAGAGGGAGAGAGAGAGAGAGAGAGAGAGAGAAAGAGGAGTGTACAGAAAGGAGAGAGAGAGTGAGAGAGAGAGAGAGAGAGAGAGGTGTACAGAAAGGAAAGCGAGAGAGAGAGTGAGGTGAACAGGACAGATAAACAAGAGAGAGAGAGAGAGAGAGAGAGAGAGAGAGAGAGAGAGAGAGAGAGAGAGAGAGAGAGAGAGAGAGAGGGGAGTAAAATAAAAGAGAAAAAGAGAGGCAGAGACTATAACTGTATGAGAGATTAAGGGGACGAAAGACCGAAAGTGTGTGAAAGAATGAAAAAAAAGACAGACAGAAGAATGGAGACAGGAATATGAGGAAATCCTGCATGGAGACTCCAAGGAGAGTATGGGGGGAAAGATAATGAAAGAGGGTGGAAAGAAAGAGAGAGACAGAGAGAGAGAGAGAGAGAGAGAGAGAGAGAGAGAGAGAGAGAGAGAGAGAGAGAGAGAGAGAGAGAGAGAGAGATTCCACATGTGAAGCAGGCCCTTGTCTTTACGATAGCCATGATTATAATTTAGTGCTGCTGTTTCGGGGTGACATCATCAGCCAAGCACCAATCAGGTGGCATGAAGTCTATAAATTAATGAGCAGGCTAAAGTTCAGATGGCCAGGATGGGGTCAAAGTTCAGCCCACTCACAAAACCCCACTAATGGAATGTGATCACACACAAAAACAGCTTACCCTGCACTTACTGTACTGTTGTAACCTCTTGGATAAGAGTGCCTCCATTAACCCCTTACACAGCCTGTATCACAGAAGACTGAATTATCTTCAGTGGTTTAAATTAACATGTTTGATGCTACATATAAACACTGGCTTTTACAATGAACCATTGCCTTCCCAGTTTACATTCTGCATATATGGAATTTTAGCAGTGTTGAATTCCTTGTTTAGGTATTATTACAAAAATCTATGCATATACATGAGTGTGCAAAGGTTTAAGTACAACTGATCACATGACATGCTTTGCTGATTTTCTAACACAGCCTCTACAGAGAACATGTTTTCTCCCATTATTACATTTCTATTAATTTGCAGAATTTAACATATTAGGAAAAAAAACAACAACAACAACAAAACATCATACTAAACTCTGTAATGTTCCATAACTTTAACCCTCTCTCCATAACTTGGGATGAGGATTAGAGAATCAACAGGTCATTTGACCACTAATCAGCATACAGCAGTTTAGCTTCACCTGTTTATATTGAAGTTAAAAGGGTAAGTCCTCTACATTCTCATTCAAAAAATGCTGACAGTGCTATAATGTTGTCCAATCTATGAGGATATTTAATATTCTGGTACCACAAGGAGATAAACGTTATGCCAACTTTCATCTCAAAGCTATCCACTGAACAAAACACATAGTACACTGCAAAATCAAAAGGTAACAGCATTTGTAGTGTAATTTATTTGATTGAATGCACAGATAATAAAGGGACATTGTGCAATAACTAACTTCTTATTTTGTCAGCTTTGACTGTTGATGCAAAAACTATTTTCTCTAACGAATTATTTCAGATGCAGGATTTTTTAATGAAAGGAAAGTAGAACAGACTTCTAACAAACACCTAAGTTGAGACCTGTGGGCTGGGAGTTAGGACTGCTAGGAATATAAAACATTTGGGAACGGGGAGTCAGTTCTACAGCTTTGGACTTTACACAATGACGTTCAAGATTGCCTGTAGCAAGAATCTGGCTTTCAGTCAAACAACATTGCCAGTGCTGAAACATTTAACTACTTAAAGGAGTTACCAGAGAGGTATCTGGTATCTAGCCATCCCTCGTTAGTCCTCCCCACTAACTAGCGTTAGTTCTCCAGTTTGTGCAGTACAATAATTAATATGTGCTGATGTCTTGGTTTTTGGAAACAAGATTATTGTGTGGAGTTGACTCTTGGAATCGACTTTGGAATAGGAACTGATACTGGACAGCCCTCATATCCACAGGAGTACTTTGGCACAAGACAGTTTTTAGTTGTAAATAGTTGGACAACTTTTCCTGGTTAAGAGTTAAGATGTGGCTTTAACCCTAGAATATTTTATATGTATTTATATATATATAATATGATATATAATATTATAAACTGTTTATTAACATTTTATATGTATTTTATATGTATTATATATGTATTATATATATATATATATATAAATGCATATAAAATGTTAATAAAACAGTGCACTTGTAAACACAGTTCTATAAAAACAACCTATGAAAGACCAATAGTCAACTAAAATGTATTTTAAACTGACATAACCATTTTGGATGAATCAATGTATTGTTATAGAATACCATATTCCCACACAATGAGCCCTGGTGTTAACTCCAGCTCCAAACCCTTCAAACCTAGATGACTAGTGACTGAGGATGGACAAAACATATTATTCCTGTCAAAAAACAAATAGGGAGGTATATTGTGATTTCTAGTTTCAGTCTGATTTGAGCTCAGCAGCTGACTTTAAACATTGCGTCAACATTTTATCATGATTTAACCAACCGAATAAGGTTTCTTTACATTAACTTACATGGAGAGTAAAGCTACCCTTTTAGGAGGTACTTGTTGTTCTTTGGACAGCAACAATGTCAAAACCTGCCATGCTGATTCAGAATGTTATTGGAAATGCAGAGGGGGCATTTTTATCCCCTTTGCATAACAAAAATTTAATGCTTTCACCCAAGACCAAGATATAAGGAAATGACATTAGTGAGGCCCACAAACAAGAATTTTAAGGAAGAATGTCAAGAAATGTAATGCTTTTATTGATAAGCTATTCCAAAAAGCACACACTGTCGGCTTAATTTAGCCATCTGTATGCATTCTATTGTTCTGTTGCTGCAAAAGAGAGGTCTAAAGGTTGGACTGTGCCCCAGTATATCCAGCAGTCCAGAAACACCCCTACATGAGCCACCTCACCCAAGGACCAGAGATCCTGTCCCTGAGACACAGTATGAGGGTAAATATGTGTGAGTAGGGACGGTTGATGTGTGTGCTGATGGACAGCCTGATGACGTACTGTGTGTGTGCGTGTGTGTGTGCGTGTGTGTGTGTGTGTGTGTGTGTGTGTGTGTGTGTGCGTGTGTGTGTATGAGAGAGACAGGTCGTGCTGTCTCCTGCTCCCTACAGGGGGGTGACAGTAGAATAACACCTCATGGAGTCGGCCCACAGCCCAATGCTGAAACGAGTGCTTAGTGCTCAGCCCTGCTCCCCATCACTCCACACCCAAGCCTGAGAGACGGGTGGTCAGAGAGAGGCTCTCCTGCTGACCAACACCACCCTGACCTCTCCACCCACTCAATTAGAGAAGGCGTCAATCGAATTCTAGGGAGTCGGCTGAAGGATTGCATCTTAATTGACATTTTCTCCTTAGTTGTACTCCACTGCCCTTAGAAATGTAAGTGCACTTATAAAAGAATTTAATTTAAGACTCTTAAACAGGTGGGGGTCCTTATGCTCGTATCGTAAAATAAAGGGTTCTTGGAGCGAAGTCATGGAAGAAGTACTTTGGTTCCCCAGAGAACTCTTTCAATGACTGTTTCTTTACAGACATCAAGTGAAAGCACTCAGGTAAAAGGTTCCTTAGGGAGCCAAAAGGCTTTGCAATGCGTTGCACCAGAGACCCACTTTTGGCACCTTTATTTAAAAGAAAGTATGTGGGCCCACATATCAGTTTCTCTTTTTCATAATGCTGCGTAATAAATATAAATATTATACTATAATTGTTGCAATAATGCATTGTAATATGTTATTAATAATTTGGGAAATATCTGAGTATTAATCCTGTAATTTAAGGAATTAAATGGACTGAACTGATCATATTTCACTGAAGGTGATTAACATGGTTAGTAAAGGCAATACAATATTACATGTATTACATTTGACTTCTCTTGTTCTTCATTTCCTTCTCCCTCTCCCTCTTTCTCTCTCTCTGCCCTCATATCCACTCATCCCCGTCGCTTTACCTCACTCCGTCCATCTCTCCTGAGAGGAGAAGAGAGCAGGGATAGAAGGGTGTGGGGGTGGAGAATTTGGGAAAGCCTGGACTTGACCCCTGAGTTCTGGGCTCCACCAAGTCTCCTCAGCAAGCCTCCCTGATGACAGATGGATACACACACATACATACGCAGTCACACACATACACACACACAAACCTGTATGTACACAAAACAGCAACCTTAGATATGTGCAGAAACTTGATGAATTTCATATAAGGCGCCTGTGAGAAAATTCATACGCCGTTTCCACTGCTTCCCCCACCCCATGATAAACCCCAGTGAGATCCAGCCAATAACTTTCCCTCAAGGCCAGTCTTCAAAGCAACTGCGCACTCTGCAAAGCTCTGTCGTAAGAAAAGTGAGGCCAAAAGATTTGATCTGAAGAAAGAAAAAACACCCCTTCCCCCCACCCCCCGCACCCACTAACACCTCCTCAGAAGGTGCAGTTCTAAATCTGAGGGAGGGGAACACTAGTGCTTAAAGTTACCCACTGGTACTCCACATTTGCTCTTTGTGTATCATCACTTCTTTCAGACACTCACAACAGATTTTCAGACACATCCGTGTAAAAATGCCATGATGTTTTGTGAGGCATTTGTTTTTGTAAAAGCAGTCCAGCTCCATCAGCAATTATGACAATTAAAAAACTATTCAATTAAAAGCCTGCTTGTTTTTAAGTAAAACTGATTAAATTGAGGAACTTATAGTACTTATAACATATAGCATATAGTACTTATGTAAATGTATTTAAAAAGATGTTATTTACAACAAACTTTATGCAACTCTTTTTTTTAGTCCATTTGTTGTCGGATTTTCCAGAAGTGTTTCATACCATGCCACACATCTTTCCTAACACACAGAAAACAGGTCAAGCTCGATGTTAAGGTTTCAAATTCAAAATCAAACATAATACTGATGAAAATTTAACAACAATAGCAGATTTTTTTCTTTAGGGGACACATGTCCTTCACCACATTTTGAGCGAGTTCTCCTTGAATACTCTTTCAATCTGTTCTCAGTCAGAAAATTCATCTCTTTCGGGAAGGGGACACATTTCCACCAGAGAGGTCTCAAACACATTTTAAAGCCCCCCCCAACCGCGTATTTTTAACACCTTGTAGGTGCTCTAATGGGCACCAACAGCTTTTTGCAACATTATATACTAGCAAATTCAAACATGCTATTAGATACTTAGAATAATGATAATGTAGCGTATCACAATGAACTCAACAACACCTTAAAATGCAATTCTGTAAGTCTACAAAGACAGCAGTAATTATGTTGCTACAGAATAATCAAGTTAGCCACACATGACAAAAATATCAAGACATGAAAAATGCTTGGAAACTTATGTTTGAAGCAGGAATACCTTTAACCTAAAATAGAAAACTAAAACTAAAAATTCTAGCGTTTTAAAAGATTTCTGCAATATTTAAATGGTAATTTATGGTAATCTGCATATCTTTACACTTACGTTTCCCTATTTTGTATCTTTTTCCTCTCTTTTTCTGTTTGCATCTAGCAATACTATATCAGGGTTTTTTTGGCTGTTCTCTGCAATGTTAGCCTAGCTACCAAAAGGGAATACCAGCACTTATTTTGTTCCCACTTCATCTAGTATTGGTGGGGAAACATGAATCTCTTGCAGGCTTATAGCACCAGTGTTCCCACGGCATCATGTCGTGCCAGCACACAATAAATACCCGGATTGTGTATAATATAGCTGCTGGTATATGGGCAGCCACTGTGCCGGAGCTGCGCGTGCTGGCGCGGCCTTGTTTAAGGGTGCTTCGCAACAAGGTGCGAGCCGAATGAATTGTGAGGCTCGTAAATTATGGCTGGAGAAAGAGTGGAGACAGGATGAGGGGGCTGTGAGCGTAGGAGAGCGGAGGCCGTTTGGGTAGAGCACCCTATTGATTGTAATTTTTGCTCTAGAGGGGCTATTTTTTTATCTGAATGCCCCTCCATCTTTCTCTTTTTCTTTCCTCTTCCTTTTCCCCAGCAAGGAAACAATCCAGCTCCCACCTGCGGAAGTCATCGTTCTCGCGTGTCTCAGTTCTGTCGCTCACAATGCTGTTTTTCCCTTTCTTATTTTGGGCAATTTCCCTGCACTTGCTCGTTGTTTGTTGATCTTTTTCACACCGGGGTAAAAAAAGAAAACTCAAAGAATGAGGCTAAGTTTGCTACACTGAGGGCTAATTATATGCATGTGATGCATCATTAACTGCCTCTACAGGAAAGCTACATGACAGCAACATACACATTCATCACTGCTACACACACACTCACACAAACATGCAGCACAAGGACACTGATGTGAGTAAAACATTTACCCGTGAATGTGGACACAGGGTTTGGATCGATGCAATATTGCAGAACAAGGTGAGCCGAATAGCTGTGTGGAACAAGCCTGTGTGGGCGCATGTGTTTGAAAAGGCCTCAATCCAGATTAATCCCTTACCTTACAGTTCATTACTAATCCAAAATAGAATGAGGAGGTTAAGTCCCCTGATAGGATTAAATAAGACAGATCTTATATACAACATCTGAAGCTGTACAAAAGTCAGAGACAAGCCTAATTTAAATTCTGTTAAAACAGTCAATAAGTACAAGGTATTCATTTTTAGAAGCAAATTACCCAGAAACCTCTGTAAGTATATATATATATTTTATATATTCTATAGTTTTTTTTTTGTGTGCCCACACTTTGACATTATTTAAACTTCCATTCTCTTCTAGAGACGTACAGGAGAAATCGCAGGGACATTGTTCAAGACTTTTAAAATTTGGTCTTTAAAGGGGGCATTTTCTGATATTTATGATCCCAGCAGTCCCAAACACATCCTGTGATCTTGAGGTCTGGATTGTGACCCAGGAGCATCTTTCCCTTTTTCTTTTCTTTTTTCCCTTTTCTTTTTACAGCACCAGCTTCTTGACAGTCACACATTCTTTTGGACCCGTATCTTCAAATCTTTTCAGATGAGCTAGATTTTCTCCTCTGTGTCTCAAAGATGAAAGATTGTTCTGTTTATCTAATAGTATAATAACAATAGTATCTAATAAAATCTCACATATCAATATATTTTAATAATGTTGAACCATGTTTTGAGTGTCAGACATTTCATAAAGGCAGATTTGACTGGAAATTAAATAAATGAAGGGGTGTGTCCAAATTTTGTACTGCATGTAATATACCACAGTTGCCAGAACAAACCCTTGTATCCCAAAAATGAAAACTTTACAGGAGAAGAAAAAACATACCTTACTTTTAATGTAAGTCACTGGAACCAGACTTTTCCCAAGAAAGTTTGGGTCATTTCTTTCAGTCTGTTTATCATGAACATTTCAAAACAGACAATAAGTACTGATAATTTTTGGTAAAAACTGAAAAACGAAAAGCAAAATATGGTGATGCAAGTTTATGTTGCCCACATAATGATATAATAAATAGCATGTAATAATGTAGCATATGCAAAATGTACTAGAAGCATACATAGAAACTGTTCTACAATCTATTAAAACTGTTTGTGTTCTGAGATGCTGAGAATCGAGCAGGTGTGTGTCGAGCAGGTTTTTAATAACAAGTCCCGTCAGTAGGCACCTGCCTCAGGTAGGCCTGTGTGTGTGTGTGCATGTGTGTGTGTTTGCAGACTCATTTAGTCCAAATTCTACATGTCTGTGCACTTTGGTTTATGGTGCTTTGGTTGCATTGCAGCCTTTGCCCTGGACACACCTTGACCTTTGCACAGGCGAGGCAATTCTCACACTTGTTGTTACATTGTTACACACACACCGATGCAACTAAGTGCTCACTGGAGAAGCTAAACAAACTAGGCATGCACACATACACATGGACCTGTGCTATTAACATATGATATTTTCTACATATAGGCTACTTAAGTAAATGTTAAGTATAGAGATATTATTCTGTATTCAGTTACAGCAACATGGGAAGTATAACAACAAAATGTCTACCCTTATGGCCAGTGTTGGGGATGACAGTAGAAAGTAACATCCTACATTAGTGTGTTTACTGTAAGGCAACAGGGATGTACAGTTTGAAATCACAATACAGTTACTAATACCTAGAAGTCAATTATTTGTGTTACTCAAATGCGTCTTAGGCTAATGTTACACAGTGAAACCATGGTAGTAGGCTTCACCATAACTTCTGTGCAACTTCAAAGTTTTCATCAAGGAGGTTAAAAACTGTCCAATTTGCATGCAACTCAGTTACACCAATCATTCAAATTAAGGTTGCCAAATTATCAGCTCACATTTTTGTTATGTGCTTTCATAAATGAACTTCAACTCAACTTTCATTTTCATGTTTTTGTCATTAGGCATAGAGTAATTGATTACACATCTAATTCGAAGACACAAGTTTTCACCCAACTAACTTCTCAGTTTACCCAAAAAGTAGATTTTTTAAATCATGCTTCTCAGTTAGGCAAACAACGCAATTTTTCAGAACTAATAAAAACTTTGAACAGTAATATAGTCACATGTGGCGTGACTGTTGGCGCACCCAATAAATCATTCCAGGTTCAGCTGAGTCCAGTTTCCAGATTTGTTTAACGTCAGGGGATTCTGAGCATGTTAATGTCTGATGACAATATTAATTATGCAAGATGCAATTAAAATAATTATTTCTCTACAAATATTATAGCGCGGCACAAACATGAAATACTCCATCAAAGCATGTAATATGAAACTGATGGATGCATATTACATATCACATGTCTTACCTGCAAAGCTCTGACTTAATTAGGGTTCAGTAATCAGCCACTTGAAATGGATTACTCTTTGGGCAACTACTCTGTGCTTATAGGTCAAATAAGCCTTACTTCACAACAACAAAAAACTTTCTTTGAGTGTATAAGTATAGCAGGCTTGTATACTGTTCTGTTTCAAAAGTTTTTTAACCAAGACACTTAAAAAAAACAGTATTCAGATGGTGTGATGAAATATCAAATACCTGAATATTGTATGTCTATGAAACAATTTGACAACCAGATGCTCCCAATGTTGATATTAGCAAATGTACTTGCTACTAAAGTAAGTCAGTTAAATTTGGCTGTTAGATTCTACTTTTCAACTGTTCTTCCTTCAATTAACCACACTTAGCTAACAGTATGGGGTTAACTCTGATCGTATAATCATGAGCATGTACACTTTTCATTGCTATGTTAAATAAAGAGAACTTCACTCAGCTTTGCCTTTCTGCTGCCATAATGCTAATTTATGAACTGCTAGGCCAAAATGTTAGCGCCAAACTAAACATGCTGTGCATTCACTTTCCATAACTGAGTAGCAGCTCATCCTGCTTTAGAAAGCTTGCTGCTTGTCTTAACCACAAGCTGTCTCCTGTGAGTTCAACCCAGTTGTATATCCAAGGTTTATAATTACATGCATAATTAGATATAGTTGCACACAGTGGTTCGTTATCATTTTCTGAAGCCGTTGAACATCACCATTTGTCCCTGTTTGTGCCTGGCCCTCACTTCTTCCTCTCAGGTTGAGTAGGGGGCATTTAAGAATAGAATAGCAAATCAAAATATAATGGAGGACCTGCAGAGAGACCCCTGGGGTCACTAACACAACACGCAAGTGTGAGTGAGAGTGTGTGTGTATGTGTGAGGGAATGTGTGTGTGTTGTTTTAAGCAGCAGGGAGCCAATAAGCCAGTCACCCCATGTGACAAGGTGGTCAAATGAGATGTCTGACAGAGCAAGTCACTCTGTATGTATGTGTAGCATTAAAGGGGTACTAAACCCTATAGAATGTGCTTCACAAGAAGACCTTTAGGAGCCATGGGAGCAGTAAATGTGATTTTTAAAACTGAATTGATTGTAATTAACTGTACTTAATGATTGTCACTTTACCATTACTGAGAGATTACTTTGTAGTTTTGATACCAATATTGATACCATAACAGTTATAGTTGTCTAAAGCTGACTCTAAATGTTAGCATGATGTGTCTAGCATGTCGCTGAATAGCTAAATTCTGTTTTGACAGTAATTGTCGGTGTAAACTGAACATTCTGGAGGTCATTAGGGCTCATTGTGTGCTTTAGACGTCAGTGGCCTTGGTGCGCTTGACTCCTTCACAGGACTGAGAGATATGCAGATGCAGTGAAAAGGTGAGAAGAGCACTAGTGCTAGCCTTAACAAATTCCTGTTCAGCTTTATGCAGTTGGCCATGGATATATTAGTGACCTTGGAATGCATCTTCTGCTGTCTTATGGTAAAAGCCACCTTTAGTTTCTCTGCCTCTGCTGACTGGCTGTCTTTGTATCCCCTCCACACCCTTACCAACACCTCACACAGCAGTTATATAACCTCATGTTTGCTAATTTCACTGCTATTCTGCCCCAGCTACCTGCCAACCCTAACCCTAACCCTAGGCCATACATATACCATATATTCTACCCAAATAGTTTAAACTGTGCTCAAAGTAAAAAATCTATTTACAAACACTAAGTACTCAGACCATAGATATTTACTAGGATTATGCTATGATCTATTTATATCCGAGGAATTAACTGAGATAACAATAAGTTAAATATATACCAAAGCCTATTTTATAGTGTACTTACTAGGGGAGATGACTGTCCTAAACCATAACCCTTTAAAAAACTTTATTTTTTTTTCAAAAAATTACAGAAATAGTATTTTTATAACCTTTAGATCTACAAAGGTAACATTTAAAGATTAAGATTCATAATATGTTTACTTTTAAAAAATATAAAATTACAAGTGACGAGTTTTTATTACATATTTTATTACTTGAGCCACACCCTTTTGGAAAAGGAAGTGAATTTTTAACACAATGACTCCCAACCCAACCTTGAGACCCAAACTAACCAGTGCTAAATTGACAGAACTTTGCTACCTACAGCTTGAACTGGTTATTGTTAACACAACTGTATAACACACTGTATAACAATATTTATTATCAGCGTGTTTTTGTTGCATTGTTACCTGTACCTGGCAGAGAACAGCTTTCACCCTTCCCTAATCAACTGTTAGCCCCGCTGTGTTTTCTCCCCTTTAGCTGCCACTGCAGAAATAGTTAACACCTTTGGATGAGCTTAACAAGCAAGAGGAAAGATTCTCCGTGATGCTGTGAGAGAGAGAGAGCTGGGGTCAAATAGAGCTCCCTGAGACCACTCACTGGCCACTTGTAGAAACTCATGCTGTGTGCTTACACCCAGTGCCCAGCTCCACCTTCCTTATAAGTACACTACGTTGATGTACAATTGCAGACTGTAGTTCATCTGTTGCTGTGCTGTTTATCAGCCCCTTCACCCCATTAATCACTGGGGTATCTTTTGACCAGTGGTGCTGTTGACCAAATATTATTTGGGTGAGTGAACAATTCTCAGCACAGCAGTGACACTGACATGGTAGTGTTTGTAGTGCTACCATGAGTGTTACCAGATACAGTAGTGTTGCTGAGATTGGTCCATGACCCAAAGCATCCAGCCAAGAGCAGCTTTATGGTCAGCAAATGTCCATTTACTAAAGGATGGAGGCTGGCTAACACAAACCGTGCATCAACAGATGACCTAGAATCTTTATCTAGAGTCTCTAGGTGGTGTTAAAAGGGAGGGGTTTCTAATAAAGTGACTGGGGAGTGTAAATATTATGCCACACTATCCTTGAAACATGTGATGTAGGTGCATCCTCTGCTGAATACATTATACAGGCACTAGTCCAACTGTCAGCGAGTTTTGAGGTATGTGATGAATGTGCTGGACATGAGATCATCAGTGACCTCATGACCTGCAGGGAACCACAGTGGGTATGATGGTAGCATGTGTGTGTGTGGTACCTTGGGTTGAAGGAGGGGGCTGAGGAGGGCAGTGATAAGGTCCAGGTTTATCTCTGCTGTCTGTGGTCTGGGTCAGTCCACTTCACTCCAGCCCAGAATACCAGCAGCAAGCACCATTCAGCCCAATTAGTGTTACTTTCCATGCCTACTCTACGTGTATGCACATAAAAGCGCACACTACTTTTCAAATGGGACTGTGTTCTCGTTTGATAACAGACAAAGAGAATTCCTGCATAGAAATTGCCCATCTAATGCTAATACTGTATATGCTACGAGTTTACTTTGCATCTAAGTGTATGCATCTTAATTGTGCAAAATCCAAAACGTGACACTACCCTAATCCTAATCCTAACTTCAACCAAAAATCTAATCCTAACTCCAACCATGCTCTTAAACCTAATCCTGGTGCTAATCCTAACACTGACCCTAATGCTACAGAGAACAAACCGACTGATCTCAGGATAGGTTGTTAACAGTTTGAACATCTGTAGGTGATCTGTAGATGATAATACACTATTATTTGCAAATTTGCTAATAAATGTAACAATTCTGAAACTTTTGAACTGTGCCATAACCTCATATAGGACATTCCCCCACCACAACTGGCCTATCCCCCCACACACACTCACAACCATGCTCCTCCAAGCCCCCTGTCACCACAAGGATGGATTGTGCCCTGGGGGAATAGCTGCAGCGACAACACACGGAAGTTTTGATTTAGGGGGCTGAATATTAGCTAAATAAATGCCCCTTGTTACCCCCTATTCCCACCACCCCTCAGCAGCAAATAGCATGCCTCTCATGTCAGAATGGCTCACTCCACATTTAAAAACAATATCCTGTTTTCTGTAACAGAGCGACAAGAGAGAGACCCAGTAAATGACTGAATGAGGCCTACAGGGTCAGTGACCCTGGGAAAAATGTGTCACTGCCAAAGAAAAACTATCACTCACAGAAAGACGGAGAGAGGGAACTGAAAGAGAGAGGAGGGAGTGGGGGAGAAACTGAAGGACAACAAAGTAAAGTTTTAAAAAGGAAGAAACTATATTATCATAACCTTGACACGGAACAGACTTCCACTGACCTTATCGTTTTCAAACAGTCACCAGAACAACAATCCTAAAGATAAAAAAATATATAAGACTAGAGTCCATAAATCTAAAAAAATAAAATTTCAGAAGATATAACACCCTTTAAAGTCATTAGCGCAGCATAGAACCCACACAAATGACCCATTCTCAAACATGTCCACTAAACAGCTCTTTCAGATACTTCAGAACATGTACATTTAAAGATAAGAGAGGCTCCTAATGAGGCATCCCTGCAAAACAAACATTTATACACAGATTATGATTACAGATTGATTTTTGTGTGCTAGTCAGAGCCAGACGTAACCAAACACGCCAGTGAAATTGTGGGATAAATGTAGACTCGATAAGGTCGGAACAAATTAGTAAACTAATTGAAAGTGAAGCAGAGCTCAAAGCAGGGGGTGTGAACAAGCCTGTCGTTAGCCCATGGACGTAGCATGACAAATATAGGTGTGTGGAGAGCACATGGCATGACAGTTACATTAGGTTGTCATAGCGTTTCGTTTGGTAGCTTGCTTTATTTGGGTTTTTGGTTTTACTCGAGAAAGTGGACTAGAACATCTATTTAGCTATCTTTCTATCTATCCGTTCACCTTCACATAAACACCTGGGCCCAAACACAAAGACTCCTTCAGTTTTACGGCATCAGGCCCCTAATGCACTGCACTTAACGCAGGACAATAGAAAGTAAACGTTGCCACGAGGGTCATGCTCCCTGGAGTGACTCCTGCTGCTGACCACTAAGCATCAGCTCTTTGAAGGCACATGTACACAAGGACAATAGGACCTGGTGTAAGGGTACTTACTGCACCAAGGGCACTAGGGCATGTGAACAGGCAGGAATACTCCTTGAAGAGAGGTATGTGGGTTTAGGAGGTGCTAAACATTTTTGTAAAAGATTTTTCCTTTGGGTGACGTAGAGTTCGCATCTGAGATGTGAATGTTAAGTGATGTGCTTGATATTGCCACTTCTTACGTAGTTCTGTAGTATAATAATGTAGTTATGTTAATGTATTTATTACATTAGTAAGTGAATGTATTTAAGTTTTGTACTGTCAATGAAGGTTTCGCTCAAGAAATCATAGACCACTTTCAAGAACTGTGTATTGTAAATATGCCCAGGAAAAATATATGTGTATGTAGTATGATTAACATATATCATTTGTGCTATTAAAAGTATACTTAAATAGATCTAGCCTTACCTAAAAGTGCTTTAAGATCTCGCTAAGATTGACTTATTCAATACATATTAGTACATTAAAATTGCTTATATAAGTACTTATATTCACTTAGTATACTTAGTATAAATACACTGAAGTACTGCTGTGGTGAAATGTACTTGTAATTGTTGTGTTCATAATTTGTACTGTATATTTTGTACTTGCTGATATTAAAGTGCATTTCTAGCACATTAAACTGTACTTAATCTCACCTGTGTGTGTTATTTTAAATAGATTTTTAGCCATATATTCTGACTAATTCTGACTAACCTTTATTATTAGTGTTTTCTATCAGCTGTTCTCAAATAATTATATTAATTATATCTAAAGGGTATACAGCACTATGCAATGAAACCTCTCAAATATTGGTGACTGTCTCATTGGTGTATGTACATTAAAAGGCACCCCAGTCCTATCCTATGTTATAGGAGGGTTATAATGGTCAGACACACTGTAGCAAACAAGTCATTTATGATTTGGTGTGGCAGATTATGGGCTTGGCATCTTATGCATTGAACAACAACAAAAACGGATGGCCTTAAAGGGTCAATTCCTGATAAGATCATTAAGTAGAGTTTGGCTTGTAAACCAGGTGACGTTGTGTTCATGTGCCAGAGGTAACAGCAAGGCCGTCAGTTTTTTCTCCCATGCTGCCCAGACCTATGCTTCATTGCCATGACAACAGCAACCATGACAGCAGCTGATAAGAGAGACTAATTTGGCCAATAGCAATAAAGGCGTGTGCGGAGCCTCTCTGTCGCCATGGGGCTGTAAAGAGGGTGGGCTGCATGCTGACGTGCCCCGCCGGAGCTAACGCGTGCCAGCCAGCTCCAAGACCTCAGCACCATAAAGCCAAGCTGGAACGCAACCTTTGATCGCCAACGCGAGGGAGAGGGAGAGAGAGAGAGACTGATCTACTGTTCTTGCAAATGAAGTCTGGAGTCATGGTATATATCCTCTGGTGATGTGCAGCAAATTACAACAAGCAGGAGAGAAAAGAAACTTTCTTTTGTAGTTTTCTTTGACTGAAATGCATTTTTCTTTGTTGTCTGAGCTGCTAAACAAAAGTGTTCACTTTTTGTAAAATGTCATGAAGATAGTAAAAAGGCTTGCACAACTCTTACAGCTGTGTTTGTAGTGACTGTAAATAACTTTCAGAGTATAAACAGCTTTGGAAATTACCTCAGAGTCCTTCATGTTGAAAGTTAGCTGAGGTCAAAACAGTAAATAGTGGATTAGTATTATGATCTTATGATCTTATATAATTTTGATCACATAAAACACTGCTGAAAATGAAACTGTATAAGTTCAATTCCTTTCACCCATATAGAGCTGTATTTTATATTTTCTTTGAATTAAGGCAATTTGTTGATTAACCTTAAACATATTTTCCAAGGGCATCACAAATCCCAGACAAACAAACAAGGACACACATTAGATTTGATACAGCTTTATATTCCATTATATATCAACAAACAAAATAAACTTAAGGTTAATATATTTGGACAAAACAAAACAAAATTTATAATAATTAAAATAGTCGTGTCCCTTTTCACAGGGCGTTTTTTTTCTAAAAAGTGAGTCATTGCACTTCAGATCTTCAGATTATTGGAGGTGGAGCCTTAACAGCATTTAGAATCAGTATAGGCAATGAGGAAACTAATGTGTGATCAAATGTTTCCAAAGTCATTATGACCATAAAAATATGTTTCTGAGAAAAGACAAAAAGAAATCAACATTGGACAACTCCATGTGTCTGGACCACTCTTATCTCAACATAAATAATGTATCTTAAACGTTAATCATTTGTTAAGAAGCATATAATGGAGCTCGTTCGGAGAAAAGAGCGTCCTTCCAATTGTAGGTTAAAAACTGCAGGTACTTGCTGAGTCGTCACCCGCTGCTTATCTCGGCAAAACGCCATGAATGTGAAAGGGTATGACGTCAAAAATAGATATACAGCACACAAGAATGAAACAAAGTAGCACTGGCTATACTCTATACAAACATGTCGTCGATTCATACATTCCCTTCCACTGCCATCCACTGGGAATTTGTTTTTGCGCAGGAATAATAGGTAGTTCACGTCAAAAAAAGTCTTTGTCTTAGATTGCACTGGGGTGGTTTTCAGGATTGAGTGTGTCTCTGGTTATATCACGCTTGGGATAGTGCACACCAAGAGTTCTGTGCAATAGAAGTAGGGGTGAAGGCATAGTCCTCGTACTTGATGTCCACTTGTCCTGAACTTGTGCTGCTTAACTGTGTTGAAGCCTTAAGGAGAAAAGGCAACAGGACAATGGTTAGTTCAACTGTGTTTCCAAAATACTACTCTTATGTTCAAGTTTTTTCCATGCTCGCTCATGGCAGTATATATATATTACATGTTTTTATTATTTATCAGCATCTACATATAAACAATCTACATTGTTTTCCATTGTTTTCAAATGAGAATTTTAAAAATAAGTGTGCCTGAAGGGTTTGGTTGGAGTGCAACCACCTTTGGTACAGTAACTCAATGATTTCAATTCAACTTAGGATGACCTTGAAACCTCTAAGGATCATTCAGTCTATAAGTGTTAAGAACAAATGCATTAAATATTAATAATCAATAATTAAATTGCTAAGCACCAAATAAGACCTTGAACAACAATGGCATTACAAGATGCAAGAATAATCAGCATTAATTCATACCTGTGTGACTGAGACAACAGTTTGACCAGCATATGGAGAAGCAGCAATGTTGGGTTCGCTCTTTATCGTTGAAGCGTTCTCTGAAATGGGCTGGGAGGGAGGAGAGGTAGTGCCTGATGCTGAAGACCCTGAAGAAACAAAGAATGAAAGCAATTAATTGACGGGTGACAGCAACTCAGTAACTCAGCTGTTTACAGATGGTCCCCCTATAAATGACATTCATCTGCAGAATCATAAATCCATTTATAATGGTATATAGTTATATAGGACCCTCTCACACTCTCCTCTGCCTCCTCCTTTCTTTCATACACCCCATATTTCTTTCCACGCTGACTCCCTTACCCCGCAACTTATCTTTACTTTGTCTGCAGTTCTCATTGCAGTGCAAAAATATTCAATTTAGGACATACTGGAAAAGTCAAAATGTTTATCTCTCACCCACACATCATATTCCAATGCCGTAACACCTTAATGTATACATTTAATATTGCTTTCACATTCAACTGTAGCATTCTGAAGCCCCAAAGGGAACATGCAGTATTCACAGTATGGCTATAACAAGCCCAGGATTTTTGGTCAGATGTTTTGGTCTATTTTCCAGGTATTCCTGCTGCATATCAAGACTCCTGTTTCAGGACATGTACTGCACTGGGACAGAGCTGCGAAAATGTGCAAATAATCTTACCTGAGGACGTCTTTGTCTTGGGCATCTTTGGTTTGCGTTTCCTTGTCTGAATGCTCTCCTTCTTCATAGCTAGTGGTCGGGGGACCTAATGGAAAACCAGAAGAGGTGTAAGTCAGAACATTGGTGGCTAACAGTAAGAGAGAATCATATCAGAGGCTGAATAATATTAGATAAATTATCTACACCCACCCATTAATATTAATGTTAACAAGAAACAAGGAAGAGGTAGACTGAAAATGAGTTTGAGATTGTGAGAGAAAACAATGTACGCTCTCTGGCTTTGATCTTCTGGTGAATTGAACTGTGTGAGAATGATTTGACTGTCTGAGTTTCTAACACTCGCTCGAACTTGTTTGTTGTTGATGGGATTTCTAAAGAGATGCTGAAAAGGTGAGCGCTGCTCCCCCTATCTCCCCAAACGATCCTACTATGTCCATAAAGTCACACAGACATGCTCTTCATTGATGAGGTGCAGCATGGTACATAGTACTGACCCCATGGAGCTTCATGTAGAGGCCACAGGCATTGCAAACAGGCTCCCCCTCCGCGTTCCTCCTCCACAGTGTGGTAGTGCTGGTGTGACAGTTAGTGCAGCACAAACCAGCTCGCCGAGACGTGTTCTGCTGCATATAGAAAAGACAAAAGGCGAATGAGTTAATACAGATTTCAAAACATGGTCATATACTCCTTATCTAGATAATCCTGATGAAGGGGTTGACAGCCAGATACCTGTAAATGTCTTTGCAAGTTGAGCTCAAAGCTAAACCTGGATGCAGGCTAATAGCTGGATAAGGGCCCGGGAAATGTAATAGGCAGACAAACTCCCTTTGTGAAAGCACAGGGCTTCTATTGCCACCATATTTCTATGATAACAGCCTATGGCTTGCCAAATCACGACTTGGATGGCAAGATATCTTGCGCGTGATCTCTTGTGCCATGTGCAGTCAATGCGGGTTATAAGCAAAACCAAAATGCTGTACTAATAAATATCCCCTTATTATACACTGTGCTGTACAAATATCCACCCATGGCAATACTTCAAGTTAACAAGTAACCACACGCGTAGTGTAAACTATGCAGGAAAAACCACGAAAAGGGCATTAGAGCTTTTATTTCAACAGAGAAAACATAAACATAAACCTAAATCATAACTGTGGTTTTACTCTTTGTCCCCAATATGTATGCAGTTATTAACATGTGTGTTAATGGTTCATTTAAATTGAGTGTAATTTGTCCCTAGGGCCTTCACTATTGAGATATTTAATTAGTTGACTAAATGGATATTATGGAGTCTTTTAGCCCAAATTCTTTGAGAATTTTGTGAGGTTGTGAATAAGACCATCTGACAAATGAATAAATGCAGCTTAATGTTTAAGGATCATGGGGATCCATAAAGGTAAAGTAGAATGTATGTAGCACTGTCTGCAGGCTCTGTTTCAGTGCTCATTGCTGAGTTCAGACACACAGTAGCTGCTATGCAGAGTTTTGAGTCCCTTCTAAAAACGGACTCAAGGACAAGGTCACGAAACAGCAAATAAAAACAGAGATGTGGAGAGGGTGTGCTAATTCACAGCAGCTGCAGAGAAAGAGCAAAAGAGAGAGAGAAAGAGAGAGAGAGAGAGAGAGAGAGAGAGAGAGAGTAAGTCTCGGGAAACAAGACGGCAGTGAAGGCCTCTCTCAACTCAGTGGCCTTCTCCTAGTATTGTCCCTGAGATCAGCTCTCTCTCGTGGCTTTTCACAGTCCGCATAGACTTCTGACTACTGACTCTGTCATTGTTAAAATAGTGAAATGAAATATAATGATCAGAGTCCCATAATACAGAGCAGAATGTTAGCAGGGCTGCTTTCTAGTTACCTTTACTGAGTTCTATGTAGTACAGCTGACTTTTTTTACCTGGTACTTTACTCACGTTGTTTCTTGCGGCTCTTATTTTACTTTTTCTTGACTCATTGTTTACATTCAGGTGACTCCTTATTATCACATAACATCAAAGGCTAAATATGGGAGTTGAAACTTTACCCTCAGTTTTATTTCAGTTATATACACTTAGTAACTAATTCCATTTGTGTCTGTTTTGCTTTTTGTGTTTCTTGGTGGGGTTCAGTACAATGATAGGACCTACAGGCATGTTTGTTTACCTAATATGTCACATTGTTTTTGTGGCTACTTCTACTTTTTCTTGAGTCCTTATTTCATTGAGGTTATTATCACATTACAGTAACAGCTAAATCATACAAATGAGATCTTACACAGACTGTGGTGAGCTGAGGTTTTGACAATGCAGTTTGTGGGGTGTGAAGAGTGGGCAATTGATGGTTTAATTTTTTTTTCTTCAGTTTAATTTTAGTCATTATTTGTTGTTTGTTTGTTTTTGTTTCTTGTATGTTTTTTTTTGGGAGGGGGCTAATATGACAAAAAGATAAACTGAATGTAATAAGAGTGAATGCTATAATTAATAAAATCAAATAAATACAGTCATTTAGCCTAACAAGTGTTTCACCTGATACTGCCGCTGTTTTGTGGCGTTTGTTTTACTGTACTTGAGTCATTGTTTACTTTCAGTGACTCGGCAAAATAGATCTTACACAAAGGTGCTGCCCTCAAATCGGTGAGCGGCGGTGTTATATGTGGTCTGAAGGTTCTGACAGTGCGCTATGATCTTACCAGGCGCTTTTGGGGTTTGATGAGTGGTCGATTGATACCGTTCATCTTATGGTAGAGGCCGCAGGCGTTGCACAGGTAATGGCCTGTACCGTCCCGCCTCCACAGCGGAGTGGAGATGGAGCCGCAGTTCACGCATTCCCGCCCTTCACTTGCCACCTCCTCCAGCATGTCTGCAAAAGAGAAACCCGTTTATTTCCCGTGTCCTCACAAACGTGTTAACGCTTTAACACGGCTGATTAAAGTTCAAGTTATTACAAGCACAGTCATAAATTATTTGAGATTAATAATAAACAGAGTCTATAAATTTACTGTTTAATTGTTTGAACTAACGGAACGGTTACTAAGGAGCTGTTTTGACTAGAATCGTGAAGCTCTCTGTGGAATAACGAAGTCTTTCTTTCTTTCTTTCTTTCTTTCTTTTCATCTAAATACGTAAATTAAAATTTAATGGTGGCCCATTCTGATAAATAGCTTAACTAGATTTTCCAAGAACGTGCGATATTAAAAAAAAAATCCAAACTCTACCGATGAAAAAACTGTGATTAATCGTTTAATTGTTGTTTGGTTTTATTTTGTAAATTGGTTAGAACACGTAGTATTAGTATACACGTAGTATACACATAGTATATTATAATAATAATAATAATAATAATAATAATAATAATAATTACAGTTTTCAAAATATTTAAATTATATTTAAGTATTATTTAAAGGCTCGCTCTTGAAGCAACTTGGGGCAGAATGCGGACCTTAGCTTCAGCGAGAGGTGTGAAGGGTATGTGACATGGCGCACGGGCCTCAGACAGGCAGTGGTCTTCTTATCAGCGCTCCGGATCAGTGCACCCCAATCATTCAGGAGACCGACACACGACTCCCTCCTATAATTAATGACTGGAATTCCACATTTCAAAGAGTAAAAAGAACTTTACTGTGGTAGCCATATCATTATTATTATTATTATTATTATTATTATTATTATTATTATTATTGTTGTAGAATAATCCATTCCTGTCAGTAAACTATTGCTGTTATGTAATAAATGATTATATGCTATTTGCCGTTTAGAGGTAACGTTAAAACCTCGCGTTTAAACCCAGTAATTACCAGTCTTGTATTAATTAAATAACGAGCTTATCTTCTGGAAAGAAATGCAAATGCGCTCGAAGCGCTCGGGCTGTTGCAGCGGGCTGTTGATAGGCTTGCTCATGTGTATCAGCCCGTGATTCTTTAATGGCCTGTTTAGGTAAGTCTGATCAAGGTGACAAGAGTCTTGCATACTGAGACCTTTCATCAATTCACACACATACTACTTATAGCCGTTAATCGTCACCTAAGAGTGTATTAGCAGCGAGGTCTATTAGAGGATGTGTATTAGTTGGGAAGGATTATTTTAGCCTTGATTTCAGACAATGCTCTCTCCGTCATTCATCATCAGGGCGGCATAGACTGATCGAGGTTGCGGGTTTACTCAGGGAGAAAGTTCAGCACTAAGTTCTGGGCTGTCATTGGACGGTTTTACGGACGTCTGCTGTAAATTGTGAGCTCGTGAAATCAAACGGGGCTCCCCCTCCATTCCAGCCATTTTTGCCCTTCTGGTTTGAAATGCGGATTTGGCGAGTCTGGATTCAGCAGCACACATCACCCTGGTGAGCTGTTTTAGTGTGCTCATCTGAATCCAGCTGGACTCGCTTCACCTCTGTAGCTCAACACCTCTGGTGATTTTGCTGTACTGTGTAAAAGCTATCAATCCAGGGATCATCAGATTAATGATTTTTCTAGACGTTCTGATTTAAAAAACAACATGTACTGTAGAACTGACTACTGTGACTACCATGAAGTGGCCTCTATTACACTCGCCCTCAGAAAATAACGTCGTATTTCCAAAACGGAAACGTTTTTACTCAGGTGGAGGAAAAATACCATTGCTGAATTTAAATGGAAGGTAATGGAACACGATGGGGTTGTTTTGCAATAAGTGAATTAATTATATTTGGAGGCACTGTAAAGGCCAATTGGTATTTTCGAATCCTGTAAAAAAAAATTAAAGAATAAAGAATAAAAATGAGAATGAGATTAAATAAATAAATAAATGAGGTGCCTACTATAATATGCTACTGTTAAAATTGTTTGTGGTAGTGCGTTCAACCCACGGGCAGCGGAAAATGGAAAGGTCGATTAGAACAAATTAATTTTGTGTTAAGTTTTCTGTTTCATAGCAGAACTACAATCCCTATTAACCTGACGAGCCTCAACCTACAACTTTACTTAACCCCTTCGAAAAAGTCGGAAGATGGAGAGATGAATTGTCTTGTCTTGACTGATACCCACCAAGGCTGGACCTCCTTCCGGCCAGAGCTCCCTGCCGTCCTTGAAGGCCGATCATGCCGCCGTCGAAGTGGCCGGGCGTCCACGAGGCTGCCATATCCGGGCTCATGTAGGCCGCGTACGGGCTGGAGTAGGAGCTGGTGCGCACCAGGGCTGCTCCTCCTCCCGCCGTTCCTCCTGCTGCTCCGTACTGGTCAGCGCTACTGGCAGGCGGACTGGACGCGTACGAGAAGGCCGGAGGAGCGTGAGCGTGGGAAGGGTGGGAGTGCGGGAGAGCATGAGGAGGGTGAGGGCTACCCGGGCTAAACGCCGAGCCGTCCGCGGCCGCTTGGGGCCATGCATGGTGGTGTGCACTCAGGGCGTGGGTCTGGTGGGCGTGCGCGGGTTCGCACGGCTGCAGGTAGGAGAGTGGCTGCAACACGGCGGGCACGCGGCCCCCCGCCACGTACACGGGCGAGCTGGCGGACGGGTGGATGTAGCTGGCCGAGTCATGCGCGTATGGGGAAGGGTTGGAGGATAAGGCCAAGCTGGAGTACATCTCGAGGCCAACAAAACGTCCGTTGGGAAAAAACGCAAACACAAGATTCTATTAACGTGTTAAATGATGGTGGCAGTTATCGTCCCAAAATCTCCAAGGCGGTACGTTCCTGAGTCCAATCCTGGCAATAAAGAAATAGAGAAAATTAATATCCACATTTATAGTGGCCCATATGCCATAATCCGTCTTATTCATCATCATCATCTGGAAAATAAACAGATGAGGTCTCCTCGAGAGCTTTCCCGGTCCTGACAGGGAATCAGAACTAAACCATCAGGACCACATGACCTGCTTTCTGCCATATATAAAATCTTAATCGACACGTTTCCACCGTATATTAGGAGTCCTAATATACACCGTATCCTCTGAGATAACTGAGACATCTTTACACATATGGGCTTCCATATGTCATCCTGGCCTTCTGATTAGTAAGTAATGATTGCTCATATCTGTGCAGATATAAATAATTATCAGCGGTTCCAGCTGTGCACCCCCACTCCCCCCAAAAAAGTCAGCATTCAACTACTTGAGTCGTGTCAAGAAACATAGCAGATAACCCAAAGCCTAATCTCAGATACATATATTTTATCAATGGAAAGGCAGATCACATAAAACAGCGATAGCGCGGCGCGAAATACAGTTTCATCCAAGAGCTCTCCCAGTATTATCTCACCAGATAAGGACGGTGGGTGATAAAGTTGGGATCCCTCTCTTTTCCTCCTATACTGGATCTGATGGAGCGGTAGCCTCCTCTCTCTTCTTTTCCTCTGCAGGCCCGAGGAGGAGAACGCGGCGGAGAAGCTGCGTTAAAGGCAGATATAAGCGCGTTTCCCCGTGTGCGTTGATAGTCGCGGAGGCTGATAATGCCTCATGGAGCTGCTGCTGGATTCGCCTCTCTACTTTTACTCCGAGTTATTTGTACGAGAAAGACCACGTGACGCGGCCGGGACTCGCTGAGGAGGATAGGCGGAGGTTCTCCTGTGGGTTTGTTGTGTTTCTCGCCCGTTTTCCGGAAAGCCCCGCCCCTCTTGCGTCTGGATTGGGCTGAAGCTGGTGCTTGCTCAGCCGCAGAGTGCGCGTGAATGTAAATGAATAGCCAATCCGAGCGGAGCCGTCGGAAAACGGGTGGGAGGGAGAAACAAATGACGCCCTAGAGGCGGAGGAGGAGGGATGGAGCAGCGGGAGGGTGTGTATGCGCGCGTGTGTATGAGACCAAGTGGGGATCTACCTGGGAGATTTAGCCTAGCTGTATCCTGTAATTTACCTTATGTATAAAAATCTAACAGCAGGTCAGCTGATCATGTTTACAAGTGCTTAGAAAACTAATTAATAGAATTTATAGTGACTTAAACACGTACAAAATAAACAAAGCTCACGCAGTATACTCGCGCGTTCACCTCCCTGATCTAATGGGCTTGAACTGACCAATACTGTATAATAGAATATATTATTCAATAATAATAATAATAATAATAATAATAATAATAATAATAATAATAATAATAATAATAATAATAATAATAATAATAATAATAACAACGTGTTGCAGTAAATTAATCTCGACGTCCGAGCGAGACCCACAGGATGGCTTTTATGGCCAGTTAAATCTGGATGAGTTCTCTATAAAAGCAGCAGGCAGATAAGAGATACGAGCCGCAGCTCAGAATGAAGATACAGCAATCATCAGCGCGCTCGTTACAATCATTTGGAAATATTGTTATCTTAGCGGTGCTGTTTGAGTTCTCACCCCCATCTCTCTCTCTCTTTCTCTCTCGCTTTCCCCCTCTCTAGCCTAATTGATTATTTACGATCTGGCAAACATGCATATCTGCATGCAAATTAATAATGATAATAATAATCACATGTAAATAAAGAAAACGGTTATTAAGTAAATCAATGGAATAAACAGAACGACGCTGCTACATTACCTGTTCAATCACAGGCACTGATTACAGTGAGCACGGCCAGCCTAATATCAGCGTGGCTGGATTTTGATGTAATGCGCTGTAGAGACTCATACAACAACTACTCCTCCTCCTAAGTGTTTTATTCCCCATCAAACACTCAGAATGTGGATACTGGACGGCGAAGAGACTACGGTCTGTCGCGCGCAGCTCCTAACCAGATTATGAAATCATACTGGGATGTGTGAAATGGCCGCACGCGCCTCTTAGATCGAGGCTGGCCACACGGTGTCTGGCCGGCGCTGGAAGTCAGTGTTTGATCAGCGGGGAGGCTGAACCCATCCACGAGTTAAAGCCGTGGTTAATGATCAACACTTCTTTTCATCAAGGACTTCTTTCGCCAGCGAGTAGATCACTACACACACGCCACTGATGGCTGCGTCTCATGAGCGACTTATAATGGATGCGGGTTTATGTTAGAAAAGCAGCTGATGAGCCATAATCAGAAGATGATCAATAACTTTGAGTCATGTAAATTATTCCAAACCAGAGAGCCCAACGCGTAATGTATATAAAACATCATACTAATAGAAAGAAAGAAAAAAGGAAGAAACAATTAAACAATATGTCTTTCTCTATGCCGTTATCCATCTTTTAATAAAAAAGAAAGATTATATAATAATCTCATATAATAATTTATATGCATATATAGATCGGCAGATGGATAGATTAACAGAACAAAAGGTTAACCCCTCTTTAAAAAAGAAACAGAAAAGAAAATGCAAATATACATATAGGTATATACATTATAACAGTGTTGATGTTTAATAATATAAATAATCATTAAACTATAATAAAACATTTTAAAATCCGTCTGTAGAGCCATTCGACCTGAATTCATGTTTTGCTTTTGTCGCTAATATATGTGTGTGCGCGTGCACGTGTGTTCACATATTTATTATTGTGCATGAATGTTCGATCATTTTAAAGAACAATAAGCAAAGAGGAAAATCCAATATGTAATAAGAAATGATCAGATATTATACTCAGAGCCTGATGTGGCCTAGGCCCTTCTCTTCATAGCCTCAGTAAAACAGAACCTATATTTATATTAAATCTTTTTTTATCCTCCTAATCTCAGCTCTACTGACTGCAGAAATGATTTCAGTCGAGTTTAATAGCATATAGATCAATATAAACTATCGTTAAACAATTACTCTATCCTCTCAGCACACAGACCTGTATTTGTGAATCATAACTCTCTGGCTATTAAGATAAAGTCACGTCGTGTTGAACTGGTGATAAGATGCAGCATTAAGATGTGAGGAGCGCAGCACTGCCTGCGGACGCACACCTTTAGCGAACACGACGACTGACAAGTGAAAGAACCTCACTTATTAGGTTAGAGGCTGCGAGACAGTGTGAAAACGAGGCTACTCAGACACCAGTGACACGTCTGTCCTTCTGTTACACCAGACGGCCTTATGGATCAGCCTGAACAAATTACTAACGAGTTTAAAACTGATAAACTATCAAAAACTGAGGATTCATGGGCTTTGGCAACAGCGTCACTGAGACGTCCATGTGTAGAGACCCCCATGGGGGTAGCAATAATAAACGTTAACTGCACTTAGTAAAACTCAGCTTCCTTCCCACTGGTCACTGGCATTATCTTTTTGCACCATGTTTTACTGGTTTTACTCTCCCTCTTTTTACAGTCTTTCATTTGGCCTACAATGTGCATCTTTCTTGTACTCCAAGTCTGTAAGTACAAGTTACTGTATAACTTAAACCTGCACTTAGTGCTATAACAGCGTAGTACTACAGTAATAACATAGTAATAACAAAGTTGTGTTGTAACTTACTTAACTATAAACATGTTTCTATTTTAGTTTAATTAGAAAAACATATTATTCATATTAATATATTAAAATTATTCAACTAGGCATCCTAAAAGAAAATACTACACACAACTGACTTGGCATTTATCAGTACCATGTATTTTTTGATAAAATTAAACAAAATCAGCCCAGTTCATTAGAATTTACTTAAATCAATTCTGTCTTATTTAGTTAAAGTCAAAAAGTACATATGGCGTAAACAGTACCACAACAGTCTGCAATAAGGCTACCCTTTAATTAATGATTATTAATTACTTCATGAACAGCTTAAAACAATTAGTAAACAGTTACAAAACATACATTAAAGGGTAACAGTCACCTGCTGTTGTTCTGGTAACTGATCCTACTTTTTATTACTCAGCATTAAACAATATCCGCTTAATAAGATATTCATATTTACCAGATATATGATATACCAGATAAAATATATACTCGATATAACATCTTTTATAAATGTGATATATTATTTACTAATTTTAAGGTGTTTATTACCTAATCGTTACCCACAATTCACAAACCCCATAAAAGGGTAGTCGTATTCTAAAGTGTGCCCAATTTGTAATGTGTAATTACAAACCCAATAATAAACTAATGCGAGCTACTGAGCAAATGTGGGTCATGTACTGTAATAATGAGGGTCTGAGCCTTTTTTATTACAGTCACCCTCCTTTAGACATGGTTCATATGCAGCTAAAGGCTTCCAGAAACGCTTGCAACAGGTTACTGCTTGTTTTTGCTCAGTATTCCTCTAGATTCTTGGTGTAGAGGGCCATTTTCGGAATTTGGTGAGGTTATCATCCATTTTTGGCTCCTACAGGAACAGCCAAATAATGTTCTGAGGTACTGAAGGTTTATTTTTTGAATAATCAGTTCAGGTTAATGTGGCAGACTAAAGAGTCTCACTTGATAAATGGAAACAATAAGGATCAATCTCATGTCCTGGTAATAAACTCTAAGCTGTTTAAAATTTATTTTGGTCCCTTTTTTACTCCAATTTTTTTATGTGGATTTAAAACTGCCTACAGAACTATTAGTGTAAAAGCAGTGGGTTCATGTCACCATGACCTCGTTAGGGGTGAAATTAAATTGTTATGTCTGTAGTGGTTGACTGATGGTTGTCAGTATTCTTGCTCTGGGTGATATTTGGTTTTGTGCAAGATTATGAGCGTGTATAGAGATTAGTGAGTCATTGATGAAGTGGCTGTATCTTTGAGATTAAGAGGCCACACTGATTTCTCTATGACGTTATGTTTGTCTTTATAAGATTGTGTGGCTATGTTTTGGTTGCTCCTGACCTGTGATTGCTTCCCTGGTGAGAGTATAACTTGGGCTTTCGTCATTATGTCACAGCCTTTTAATTATGTCTCATTTTCTTGATAATGAAAAAAAGTAGCTGATGTACTTCTGCGTACATCCTGGCCTTCTATCATGGACTGATATTACGTTAGATTTTTTATCTGTAGCTCCCTTGTTCCCTGTTATCTGCTGTACTTTGTGGTACATCACTTTACTTAACGCTTTATTTGTAAATGTATGTGTGTGTCTGGGTGCACGCCATGAAAAAATAATTAATGACAGCATACTTAATTCCTATATGTGCTACAGTTATATATAAGTGTTTGGATGCCCCTGGCCAAATTACATGTAAAGTACATGTTTTTCAAAAAAATGACAAGCACATTTGGAACCATTAGATTCTAAACCAAAACACATCAACATTTTAACACATCATCTACAGAGAACATCTACACAAATACAACCAAGTGTTTTATTTTAATTTTGAAATAATTTATTCTATATACAAATAATTTGTATTTGTACATTTGTTCCAATAGTCACCCCTTAAACTTTAGACTTCAACAAATTCATACTTAAAAATTATATTAAAAAGCTTCATTGTGTTGTATAAGACTGGGGCCATATAAACCACTAGGACCATTTGTAAAAAGGTTCTTTAAATGCAAAGTTCTACATATAACAACTGGCTTTTTCTAAAGAACCCTTAAAACCATTAAGACACTTTTAAAGATCATTCAGACAGTGAATATGTACAGTATTAAAAAACGCATAGAAAATGTTTATTAAATATTATATTATATTATATTATATTATATTATATTATATTATATTATATTATATTATATTATATTATATTATATTATATTACAATGCACATATATAGTTTTAATACAAAAAAAGGAAAATGCTATTCTTCTAATATTCGATTATTTTTATAATTCTGAGGTTAGAACTCGGTTCCAGTTTAAAAAAGTCCTTTCAACTATACATGCTTATAAAAGCTAAGGGACATATGTATGTCCTCATACCCTGACACTGAATAAAAACAAGCGTGTGTGTGTTGTGTATACCGGGAGTAGGCAGTGCGCTGTGGAGCAGCAGAAGCAGGCTGGGGAATGCAGTGTTGGAGTCAGGCTAATCTGGGTGAGCGCAGGGCTGGCTCCTGTCTGCCTGTCTGCCGCTGCACTATCTGCGCTCTCAGTTCTCACCCCCTCACTCCCTATCTCTGCTCCTGCACTGGGGCACAGCAGGGATACCACAGCACACACACCCACACCCACACGCACACACACATTTCAATTCTTTATTTAGGTCTGAAGTTTACAATACATATTAAAAGTGTCCATATGAAAAGGGTCAGATGAACTGGTATTCAGGGTCATTATAAAGCATAAAGGCTGCCTGGCATTTATAAAGTGTAAGCAGAAAAAAAAACAATAGTGTAATTTGTAAATGGAGTTATAAAGTAAGAAACAGAAACTATGACAGCAATAGTTACGCAGGAAAAAGAAACAGCTTTTTTTTTCTTTATTTATGGATAAATGGAACCTTCTCTTTCAAATGTGCTGACATTTGACACAGAGAGCAGTACAAACCCCTGTTTCATATTCCTACAAAGCACCACAATCAGGTAATTGAAATTTGAGATAATTTGCATTTTTAAGCTCAATACACAAACAAGCATCAAAGTTTGTGTATTCATGCATGGAGACTAGTTCACTGCTTTGGAAATAATGTGTAAAAAGTGACACCCTCCATGGCTATTGGAAACTGACTGCAAAAACACCCAGTTTACAGCAAGAGAAAACTGGGCCCGCCGTACCGCCCATGACTTTCCTTTTCAGTGAAGCAGACACATGCATGTCATCAAAGTTGAAATTTAAACATTTCACAGTTTAAAATGTGTTAAAATCCTACTAACAACGTATAGAATAGACTTAGCAGCAAACAAACCTTCTACAGTTCTGTAAACGCTAAAATGATACAAGAATGCCTTTTGCTTTCTTCCAAGACTTTTCTTCCGTGCTCAGTCCAGAATGCTCAGACTCCACAGGTCTAAGTTCACTGTGTTTTATGTAAAATCCGTCAAACAGCTGACCTCAGGTCACTGTGGACTGACTTGCTGTACAACAAAATGCTTTTATCTGTTTGGCTGTGGATAAGTGAGTCAATCGACAACTAGTACCTAAACAGAAACCTAGAAGCCTTATTGAATGGACTGGAGTAGTGACGCCAATCTGAAGTCACAGAAACAATGCACAGAAGTGTGTGAGGGTGTTATATGAGGATGCTTGGCTGAGGTAATCAGAAGGTCCATAGCACAGGTTTTACGAGGACATTGTGTTGTTTTTGGCAGAGTAGATGATTATTGCTAGTGTTCTTTAGTGCACTGACATGTATATAATGCTAGAGGAATTTTCACAATCTGTGCAAGCTGTAACTATAAAGTTCAGAGTACACTGTACCAGTGTTCATAATCAAACCCAGTGTTCTGAATTAAACCACCATTCTCTAGCAAACACCAATAAACTCAGCAGTAAGCCCACCATTCTCTAGCAAACACCAATAAACCCAACATTCTTCAACAAACACCGATAAACTCACCATTCTCCTTCAAAACCAATAAACCCGATATTTGCCAGCAAATATGCTCTCTTACAAACCCTAACATTCTCTATTAAACCTCAATAAACCCAATGTTCCCATACAAATATCAGTGTACTCCTACAAACACCAACAAATACTATGTTCTCCAACAAACACCAACAAACTAAAGGACCTCCTATAAACACCAATAAACCCAATGGTCTCCAAGAAACACCTACAAACAAAACAATATCCTATAAATCTAACATTATCCAACAAGCCTGCTTGTCAAATGGGCCATCCTTGACCTTGAGTACAAGTGTTGCCAAGTATAAAGCTTTAAAAAACTTTACAAAGCATTAGAAAATTCCTTTTCAATGTTCAGAGGAATTTCATTTTGTTAAAATGAGAATTCTGAATTCGTTGGAATAGCTGCATTGCAAGTGCTTTCCTATTTTTTTCATTTTATAATATTTCATTTTACTTATGCATATGACAGTATGCATAGCATGGACTGAATACAGATGTTTTGTCATGTAACTGAGCTAACATTAGCATAAAGGCAAATTAATCATTGTTTCTAACTTGCCAAGATTTGATTAGCTAAGACAGCATGCTAAAATGACTAGAAGCTAAAAATTAGCATCTTTATTTTATCTATCTATATCTATATATCTATATTACGGTGGTGGCGATTTTGCCATTGTTCTGTTAATCTTATCCACCATTGTAACAAATGCTAAGAAAAACATCAGGACGTAGAGTATACAGTCTGTATCCTAGAAGAATAAAGTTGATTGCCATCTGTGGAATATTGATGTTGGGTTACATTAGGTGATGTTGGGTTACATTATGTCAGGTTAGGTTTAGTGTGCTATAACCTTGTAGAATAAAAAAACAGCATGGTGAGCAGAAGCTGGCTGAAATTCATAGACGGTGATCCGGAGGACTGCTTTGTTCGGCTGGGCAGGGCAGAACAGGGGTCAGTGACAGGTGAGTCAGTGGCAGACTGGTACAACACAGGCAACAGGGTGAGGCCCGAGGGTGTGTCAAAAACACACACACACAAACACAGAGTAGGTACCTATAAAGAATGTATGAACATAATGTAGAATATAAAGAAGTGGTACAGCAGTCATTCAGAAAAAAAGGGCAGGTGTGCTGACACTACATGAGGGGGGTCAGTACAAGTGAGACAGTGTGAACAGCATGCGCAGCATGTTTGCAGTAGTTTGTGAGTACTGCGTAGGGGAGTTCAACCTAACAATCATTTAACACAAATCCAACATGCTTCCTTCCTTAACCATGACTGTCTGATCCTGTCAAAGCCACAGAAACTATTCACCTATTCATTTCAATAGCAGCTCTTTCTTCACACCCCTCAACACAATCAAACACAAAAATCACCCAGTGGAGATAAGCAAGAGCAGTCCGGATATAAGACAGATATGTCCCAGAATGGATAGGATGTGGTCTTCTTAAGCTAATAATGATCTTCCTTAATGCTGCCCCTGTTAGCACTACCATGTCCAAGTCAGTCATCTAAGACTAAATAAATTGGGGATTTTTATTCGCTTGCAGAGATGGGATGGTTCTGTTGGTTTTACCAAATTTAATTTGTGGTGAGGTGTATTTGCCCTCTAAATGCATGTTTAGCTATTTCCTGTTCATAACTCATCAAAGTAATTGAAGCAGTGTGCCCACAAATGTAGATTCTATGCTAAGTGGATAGCATATTTGAATTCATAAATAGAACAGGGGGTCATTTATTATGAACTGAATACTGAAGAGCCTTTTTTACTGCTTGCTCTTTGTAGGGCAAAGAACATGTTTTTGTTATATTCTGACACTAAAACCAGCATGCTGACACAGAATGTGATTTCAGCTATTATGTAAAGTGAATCAAATGTTTCACCAAGATGATGGTAATAACTTTATGCGTCTAAGGGTTACATTTTAACATCCTGGAACTCTTAAGCCTGCAATTCCATACATTCAACAACCTTGGGTTGTAAGGGATCTCAGCACATTTACGACATGATATTATGTACAGCAGTTATTAATTATCCAAAATGATGGCTTAATGACTCCAAGTAAAAGGTAAATGATTTCAAGCAAAGGTCATAGGTCTGTTAAACTCAAATAAAGCATAAAAAATACCACCTAGCTTATGCTTAGTGACAACCAAAGCGCAAAACATTTTGTAAACATGGCAGAAAAGGCTGTGAGAATTCTTTAAGATTTCCGTTCTCTGACAACATGTCTGGGGGACCAGATCTGCAGAGGAACTGCAGTTATCTGGGGCAGCTGAATGACAGGCGAGAAAACACTCAGTCACGCACAAAGACGAAGGAAGAAGAAGGAGGCTGATCTGTAAAGGCGTCCAGCTAAAAAGCTGGTAATGCCTAGTCTTTATATTTGAAAGTATCTAGAATGCTAATGCAAAGATATAGCATTTATTGATGGTTTAATTCATATTAATATTTATTTATTAATTTACATTTATGTAATTACTTAGTTATGTACTTAGTTAGTTATGGCTCATTACAAATATGATGAATGCAACACATCAGATGCACTAGTCCATTTTAGATAAACTCAGGTCTGGAGAAGTCAGCAGTGTTTCTGTACACTGCTGGCATGTGGTTTCCATTGAGCATAGCAGAGTTTTAACTTGCACAGTGGCTGGTGATAAACAATGTTTGTTTACAATGTTTGTTGTGGTGAGATCCACATCTACCAGAAGCATGCAGTTTGTATCATGCAGTGTTGGCTGGCGGATTAAAGTTAAGGGGAATTAAGTTATGGTTTCAGTTGTTTTCTTTATTTACAGTTTCTTTCATTTACAGAGTGAATAGAGGGTGAAATGCCAAAGTCCCTGCAAAAATTAGGCCTTTCCTTGATGCTCCATTGAAACTATACCACCTGTTTATGAACATTTCACATCTTTCATAATCTTAAATTGCATCTGTTTACATGTTTGCAGGCAACTTGTAAATTGCAGACTTTAAGAAGTTTAGATTTTTATATATTTCACTTATATGCAAAAATATGTCAAATTAAAGCTAAATCAAGGCCATGGACTGCTAAGGTCTTAGCTATGGGCTAATGAAACAGGTAGATCTGAGATCTTTAAATAATGAGTATTGGAATATCAAAGTATAGCCTATCAAAGTGAAAGGATTATAACCAAACCACTGAATTAGACCAAATAGTTTATGAAGAATCATTTTTATATGTGAGTTAGGGGCTGTTATATGTTTCTATGCTGTGTAGCATTATTATCTTCATGTTCCCTATAACTGACTGAGCCACATAATTTGGCAAAGATTAAGCGTTGTTCTCTGTGATGTGGGCAACAGTAATGAACAGTTAAATTGGGTGTGAAACATCACTCCTTTTGGAACCATAAAAAGCCCATTTTCACACATCATTTACTCCTACCACACACACACACACACACACACACACACACACACACACACACACACACAACCGCTCACTAATAATAAACTACTTATTTACAGAAGGTGGAAAAAAGGAGACTAATGATACAACACATCTATGATTGATTGAGTGATTGAGTGAGTGAGTGAGTGAGTGAGTGAGTGAATAAGTGAGGGAATGAGTGAGTGGGTATGTGTGTGTATGTGTGTATTGCTCACTGATGAGCTTATTGATCTTGTTGGGCATCCTTTGGTCGCTAACCTTTGAGAGCTTCGTCAGATACAGCAAGCAGGAAGCAGGAGAGAGAGATTTCGACAATAAATGCATTCTACTAATATATTATACTAATAAACGTTTGTTTTATGTGATACTCTACTATTTAAAAAAAGATCATTAGTGCACATAGTACAATGTTAAAAAGTTAATTAATGCAGGATGTTTTTTTTATATAAAAATCATGTAATAAAGGTAAAGATTTGTATTGCTCTTGGTGGATATTTTGCAGAAAGTTATTAATGTCTTTTCCTTCACTTTATATCCTAACTTTGAAATAAACAAACATTATATTGGACTGGTTTGGACTGATTTGTGTCACACACAACTTTAAAGCTAAATTTGATGGGCTGATATATAGTCAGACATGCCTTTATAAATGCCCTAAATTTCCAGTCAGAATTGGCCATTAACCCTTTCAGGCAAACAGCATCATATGCAGCTTCCAAATATGTCATACGTAATGCATAGCATATGAATGCCTCCAAAAGTGACTTACATTTATTTTGTCTGAAAGGGTATTGTTGTTTGTTGCCAGAGTGGGAATTGCAGTTGACAAGTTAGGAATACAGTCTCTGATTGACTCAACCTAAGGTGTATCAGTGTGCCAGCCATGCTAACAACCATAACAACTTTTTTCAACACAGAGAAATGAATAATATTTCGTTATGGGTTTTATTTTACAGTGTGGTTCAAGGCAAGATTACAAATCTTCTGAAAGGGATGTGATCACACCCTTTGTGCCATAGAATGGAACAGCCCTAAAAATAAAAGTGTGTATCATGCAACAAAGGAAACAAAAGAAAAGGAACAGAATTTTTCAAATGTTCCTGTTTTTGTTGAAGGATACACTAAAACAGAAATGCCTAACCACCATACAATACTTGGTAGACTAAAACTGTCACCATCAGATACACTGTACTGAAACTGATGCTGAAAATGAAAGTAGTTGTACTTGTACTATACGAAGTATAAACGGAAGGGTCTTCTTAGATTTTTGTGTCCCTTGCCTCATCACCTTTTTTCTCCAGTTCAGTTCTTGATGTCTTCTTGTGTCTTCTATGTTTGTGCTATCAGGGGAATGTTGGACAGATGGGCTGAAGGAAGCTTCTCTGATAGCAGCACCATGGGTGAGCTGCTTCCTTTGGGAATATTCCACCATAGCTGCGAGAAGGAAAAGAAAGAAAAGCAAAAGTAGAGAGCATTATCACTGTACTGTATGAAGTGCAAAGATGCCTGACATTTAAAAGCATTACAAGAAGTTTAGTCTAGCTGAAATATTAGGGCCAAACCAAACAGTTTTACACAGTCCAAACCCCAATAAGGGCCAAGTTTCCATGGAATAATACATCTTTTGCTTCAGAGATCCTTGCTTATAAAACACAGTTTAGCACTGAACCGATTATAATTAGTAGGCCTAAGTGTAATGGTTCTTATTAAAAACACTTATAATGGTCCTACTGACTCATGGACACAGTGGATGTCAGTTGTGTAACAACAACAGGTGTCAGCCTACCTAAGACCTTCATGACCAAAGAAGCTAAATGCCATAAAACACCATAAAATACACCATAAGCATGCTAGTCTCTAGCAACTGGACTGGGCCGAGGTGGAAATACAATGTGGAAAGCAATCAAAGAAAGGCAGATGAGAAAAAAAACACCTGGCTTGGGTGAAAGGCCAAGGTTCAGAGATTAGCAAAGGCTGCAACAGCCTCCAGACAGCCATGCGTAGGTCAGGCTTTAACAGCCTCTATAACGCCAAATACAAATCAAATCGTTGTTTTATGATTCATTTGCAGTCATAATGCAAACAACATACGACACATGGCAGAGAATTCATTCAGTCCGTGATGTAAATGTACTTCTGTTGCATTACTACTGCAGCGTTACGTATAAACCCTCTTGCTTTCTTGAAGAACTTAAATCTAGGACAACAGAGAAAGAAAAGGTTATAAAGAGCATGAGCAAGTGAAGAATTCTTCAGCTTAGCCTCAGTCAGCTGTAGTGCTGAGATTAGCTGAACACAGCACACATGCTATCACACTGAATCTACTATCTAACGTAAACAACTCTCCACACACACGCTTTTCTGCCGACTCACTGTGCAGCAAGCTGCTGGAATGCTCAGGTGATCAGCTCCAGAAAGACTACACTGAAAAAATAAAAAGCCATGCACTGCTTCCTTGACTTAAATGTGTGTTTCCAGAGGCCTAATTTATTATATAATTCTGTAAAAAAAAACAGTTATGGATAGAAATGATTGAACTATTAAAATAAATAAAATACTAAAATATTACGTAATATATTACTTACTGTATTCATGGTGAAATAACATAATAGGGCAGTTAACTGACTTTGACTTGATATGATTCATGCTATGTTACAAATTATGTTTATGTAATTAAAATAAATACATAATAATTGACTAAACAATTGAATTTGTTAACCAAAAGTCATTTCTGAGCAGAATTATCAAACATGGCTAGCACAACTAGCAAACATGACTAGCAAACACGGCTTCATTAATAAACTTTTGTGCAGACATATTTGCAGGGAATATGTGTTTTGGTAGTGACTATTCTTCATATTACAAACTGAATTTCAGAATCTGGGACACATTTACTTCAGAACAAAGCCATCTTTTCACCATGCAGCCATTTGGAACAGGGATACAGTCTCACTCCCTGCACTAAAATCCTGGGGTGTGGTTAAAATAAGGCTTCACTTATACTCCTTGTGTTTCGAAAGTGTCAAGAAAAGTTTTAATGTTTGTAAATTTATATATATATATATATATATATATATATATATATATATATATATATATATATATATATATATATATATATATATATATATATATGCATGCATATTTGTACTTTGAGATTACAGTTAATTCAGTAGAATACATTTCCATTGGTAACTGCTCATGGAACATAATGGATGGCTATAAAAATATAAAAATAACTGTTCAGGTCATATTAATAAAAGCAAATAAACAACTGGTGCTGATGGTAAAGACTGGGTGATAGGTTAAAATCTGATTTATTTGCTGGGAGTTCTTCCAATCATTAGCAAAGAAGTTACACAAGAGTTATTGCCCCTATCAGCATTACCTTACTAATTACGCTGAGAGATGACAATTCTTATCACCCACCAGCACACACACACACGCACACACACACACACACACAAACACACACACACACACACACACAGACACACACGCACACGCACACGCACACACACACACACACACACACACACACAGACACAGACACACACACACACATACAGATTCCTAGAAGATAACTCTTCATAAGAAGATAAACCCTTCAACTCATGAACTCACACCGAACATCCACAAACAGGAAAAAATGAAAACAAACATATTAGTTCAGTTCTCCTTAAAATTCTCAAAATTTCATTAAAATCTTTAATTTTAGCTGTTCAAGTGCTTTATTACTCAGCAACTGGGGTTTGGGCACTCCGGGTCAGCCTGCAGGTTTTGTTGATTTTCTAAGTGAATATGTGCTTAATAAATGCAGTTTATGTGCTTAATTAGTCAAATAAAACAGAAAATATGCCCTGTGCAAAAAAGCACATTATATAAATACATCTTCCACATGTGCTGTACACAGAAATAATGCCATATTTATACATGTTTATTTCATGATTGGACATATGCTAATAATAATATGATAGTCCTATAATGATGTGATTGTTGCTTTAGATAATATTATTATTAAATTATAACTGATTTGTCATTATGATTTTTTATCCTTTATATTGTCATTACTCCTGTACTTGCTATTGATAACCCTGAACTCAGTTTCCAGCTTAAGCTTCAAGCAATATATGCTTTGGCAATGTTGAATTTGAGATGGCAATAAAGCTACTCTGAACCGTTATGGAGACATGTCGCATAGACACTATTCTGATAGGTTAATAGGGTACAAGGATTTGCCCTGACTTCAATATAGAAGAAGAAGAAGAAGAAGAAGAAGAAGAAGAAGAAGAAGAAGAAGAAGAAGAAGAAGAAGAATGTACATCAGTATAGGAATGTGTAAGGAATGTCTAAAAGGTAAAGCTATAAGAGCTGTGTAGCCAATATCCTACTTTTTTGTCCATGCTTTCTTTCAGGTCGTTGAATTTAGTTGATTAAGCCGCTCCAGCGCTGCCTCAGTCACTAAAACCCTGCCAGCGGATCTGAGCTTTATGAATAGAGCACTCGGGGAGTCAGGAAAGTAAGTCTGGCATGTTAAAGCTTATGTGTTCGTTTAGTGCACTCATTATTATGTTTAATTCCAGTAACGTCATTTGATTGAATAGTGACTCTGTATACCGTGAGATATAGATAACTAGTGTGAGACACTGCAGTCAGAGCCAGCTCCGCTGCTGGTCTACGGCGGTTCACGAGCCGTTTATTCTGGGCAAAAACGGGCCGCACGAAGCGCTGGGGAGTGACTTTATGGCCCATTCTTCTTCTTCTTCTTCTTCTTCTTCTTCTCATCATTATTATTATAATCATTATTATAATCAACAACAACAATAATAACTACAATAATATTGTTTTATTTGTTTATTTATTTATAGATAAACTTTTGACTAACAATCGTTTCTGCATTATTATGTGACATGTTTATTTCTGTTCTGCACATTTATTAACTGCTGAAATTGTTGTATATTCTGTGTTTATTTTACGCTGTGTTTCCTGTGCATGGACGCTGTGTGGTCCAATGTAATGTGCTGCTATTGTGTTATGGGCCAGGATGCCTGAACAACGATATTCTATTTCAATTTATACAAATTATATTGCGGAATGACAATAATGAAAAAAAAACCTTTTGTCAGGTGACTGCAATTGAATTGCTTAAATTGCAAAACTGCTGTTTGTTCGTGAAGCACATTATAATCTTTTAAATGCTAAATAATCAAAAACAAAACACAATCGGACCATTTTAAATATCTTCTTTGTGGTCCTTCTTGATATTCTGTAAATAAATAAACACTAAATTTTGACGGACTTTTTGTGTCGAATCTGCCGAAGGAAACGCCTTTATTTGCTCTTAAAATGCACGTGTGTCTCATCAACGCCACATTACTTGTTGACTAACAGTGCACAGAGTCAGTAACCCGACTGTACAGTGTGTTATGCTGTAAGGTACAATAGCACTCCTCCTGAAGTGTAATGAAAAGCCCTTCGCTTCTCGGCGGACTGTGGATCAGACAGAGAGCTGCCACACTTTGCCCTCTCGTGGAAGCGACTGCAACCACATGACCAGAGAAAAAACCCTGTTTCACAGTGGAGAAGTAGACACCGTGAAAGTAGGCGTGGTAATAAAAGCATAGGCTGTACTAATATAGGTTAGATAATAAAGGGCTATGTACGAGACTCTGCATTCATTAAAAGTTGATAAGAAGATTTAATTGAAAAGTAATTGAAATGAATTGAACTTCATGGCTGATAATAACTTTTAATTGGATTATAATGAAGTGATTAACCTAATTAATCACTGTACTGCATGTCCAGATGTATCAAAGTTAACTACTTTAAGGAGCACTCATTATGGTGCACAAATGGGGAAAAGTCCACCAGCTCTAGGCTGTGGACCAGTAGAACTGTGTTCTCTGGAGTGATGGAGCTTCATTAAAAACCTTTGGAGTTATTTATTTATTTATTTTTTCTGGAATTAATCATTCAACATCAGTAGCACACCTCACTAATGCTCTTGTGGTCGAATTCAGTCATATAAAGTCACTTGACTCTTCTGTGTCTAGAGAAATGTGTTCTCCAAAGAGAGGCTGCTAGAGCAGCAAAGAGGGCAACACACTCTCTGCTAATACACCGAGAAGTGACCTCAAACTTTCACACATATGCTGTAGCTTATGCTTTGGCTTTAAGTCTTTTATATGAAGATTTGAAAAAGCAAGATTCAAAACACGAACATTTATAAATTCATTGAGACAGTAGGCCATTAGTGAGACAGCCATTTACACTGCAGAAACAAACACGCATCATCAAGAATATTTGCACCCAGAAGAAAGTGTCAGACGGCAGTGCTATTCGGAAAGAAGATAAAGGTCACCAGGAACAATAAATGAGGATAAATATTTATTGAGCTACACATACAGAAGTAGTGTCTCTTGGTATGGTGTCAGGCCAGCATGTTTGCTAACGCAACATGCCAGATGTCTCAGCATGGAGTTGTAGAGGGTTATTATGGGGTCCTACAATAATACATTTCTTGCAGAGTGATGCGTTTGTTCATCTCGTTCATCTTGGTGCTGACCGTGGTGGCCAAGACAAAATAGGGACTCACACTGAAGATGACCTGCTGCCATTCTGAGTCACCCCATGACAGTCAGGCAGGACACCATTGCAGTCTTAGGTGATGTTGTGGTGTTAAGGCCAGTTAACGTAACAGTCAGAGGATGACTCACAAAGGGAATCACTGTCCACTGAATATCCACAGCTGTGGCTGTTGGGTCAGTTAGGTACAGTGATAAGGTCTATCCTTGTTTATGCATATGCACGGCTGAGTGTGAATTTTGAATCATTGGCATGTCCCACAATATCAAACCTACCCACCAAGTGTCATTCCTGTCAGTTGATTCCTTCTGAGTGCCGGTATGTTTTTGATCATGAACACACGTCTTGGCAAGTGAAATGTCTAGTGAATAATAAATAAGGTTTTTCATTTCAAGATGGTTGTAAGAATATTTTGAGATTATTTGTCTTATTTCCAAACATTTTTAATTTTTATTAAGTGTAATTATGACAATATGCCGGCAGCAACAAACAAAACAGATTACTAATAATGTGGGAACATTTAGTACAGACATAAAGCCATAGTTACTGGGATTACTTTTATGAAGGAAGTAATTAGCAAAGTCATTCCATTACATTCTGAGAGAAGTAATTAGTAACTTGTAATGGATGACTTTTGGGGTAATTACCCCCACACTGGTGTTATCCATGCCAACATTAGAGCTGGCTTTATGTTAAACCTGTGTAGCACTCTGTGTAGCACTTATGTTAAACCTCTGTAGCACTGAAAGCCATTAGTTAGCTTTGTGAGTGTAGCAACAAACGTTTTGCTCTATTCCACCTTTTAGTGTTTCTCTGCTGCTCTCGGATTACTTTAAGTTTCCCATTATAACTCCCCAGAAAAAAAAAAAAACACATCAAAAGGCCCTCCCCTTGAAAACAGTTATTCATAGAAGGTAAACATTTAAAAATACATTAAATATGAACATGTAAAGTGTATCTTATCTGGGGACCTGCTGCCTAATGCGAAGACAGCCCTGTAAAATAGTTATTATAGTAGTTGTTAATATACAAATTCATGACATTTTGAAGAGAATGCTTGAGAAGTTTAATATCAGACTGAGATCATGATGACGATCTACGTCATATGCTATCAGAATAAGAGCTGCTGTTGATGATGTTTTTCATTCTATACCATAAACAATACCTCACATGAACCACTAGATGGTGGACTTACAGTATTTACCCCATGTGACACTAACTCTCTCTCTCTCTCTCTCTCTCTCTCTCTCTCTCTCTCTCTCTCTCTCTCTCTTTCTCTCTCTCCCTCTCCCTCCTTCCTGGCTGACAGAGGGCACATCAGAGTGCTTAGCCAAGTCTCTGAAATCATATTAGCCAGCACTTCACTAAATAACAGAGAGAGCCCTTTTCATCAAATCACCCCCGACGTATTATAGGCTATTAGAGACTCAACAGCACATTGCAGTGGGGGCTGTGTGCTGTGTGAATGCCTTAATGGAGGAAGAGAGGGATAAGCATCCCTCTCTTACAAAAATAAATTCATTATGTCTGCAGTTAATTCACTCATTTGCCTGCATGACTGACCATCACATTAAAACCAGTCATTAGCAAACTTGCAAAAATGTGAGGACAAGAATATGGTTTCTTTGAGGTTGTAACAAGGCCTGAGTAAGCCTTTACAAGCACAGCGGTGCGAGTGTACAGAGGGAGGTACATTTGAGGGGTTAAGGATGATACATTCTAAAAATGAAAGGTCCCTGAAATGTTCTTGAAGCGATGAAGGAATGCATGCCGACTGGTGACCTAAATCCCCTCCTGTAGTGTTAAATTCACTAACTGCAGCAGTTCCCCATTACAGCACTGAATGTACTCATGCAATGTGAAACTGCATAATCCACTTTTGCAGTGTCAAATTCACTGTTATGGAGTCACGGTTGGTGTGGCTCCCCCCAGAGAGTCACCACCCCATGTGGTTTGAATCTCTCTTTAGGTAGCAAATGCTGAGCTACACCACTGAATCCACCACTGCAGTGATGAATCCACCACTACACCACTGAATCCACTCCTGCAGTGATGAATCCACCACTACACCACTGAATCCACTCCTGCAGTGATGAATCCACCACTACACCACTGAATCCACTCCTGCAGTGATGAATCCACCACTACACCACTGAATCCACTCCTGCAGTGATGAATCCACCACTACACCACTGAATCCACTCCTGCAGTGATGAATCCACCACTACACCACTGAATCCACTCCTGCAGTGATGAATCCACCGTTACAGCACTGAATCCACCCCTGCAGTGATGAATCCACCGTTACAGCACTGAATCCACCCCTGCAGTAATGAATCCACCACTACACCACTGACTCCACTCCTGCAGTGATGAATCCACCGTTACAGCACTGAATCCACTCCTGCAGTGATGAATCCACTGTTACAGCACTGAATCCACCCCTGCAGTGATGAATCCACCGTTACAGCACTAAATCCACCCCTGCAGTGATGAATTCACCGTTGCAGCACAGAATGCACCACTGCAGTGATAAATTCACCGTTACAGCACAGAGTCCACTCCTGCAGTGATGAATCCACTGCTACAGCACAGAATCCACCCCTGCAGTGATGAATTCACAGCTACAGCACAGAATGCACTCCTGCAGTGATGAATCCACCGCTACAGCACAGAATGCACTCCTACAGTGATGAATTCACCGTTGCAGCACTGAACCCACTACTATACAGCACAGAATCCACCCCTGCAGTGATGAATTCACCGTTACACTACTGAATCCACTCCTGCAGTGATTAATCCACCGTTACAGCACTGAATCCACTCCTGCAGTGATGAATTAATCTATACTTGGTTCAAGCTTCTTTCAGCACTCTGGATCGAGTAGGAACTCCAGCATGTTTATTTTACAGAGTAAGTAATCAGCAGCAGCTCCAGCTTATCTCTGCAGGTGAGCGGAGGGCCTCTGCAGTGGACAGACCTGCCTGGTGCTCTAATGAGCGTTCAGGCCGCTCAACCCGGAGCCGGTGTGCGCGTGCGTGCGGAGCGCGGTAAACACCTTTGCAGCGCGAGACTAATTAAAGGCGCACTCGCTAAGCGGAGCCCTATTAGCGGTGCAGAGCCGCTCCGCTAAGAACCTGCAGCAGCGCGCGGATCGATGTCCGTCATTACCGCGCGAGCTGCTTCCCGCTAAATAAATGCTTAAAATGCACAGGAGAGCCTGGAGCTAGCTGTGGAGGCAGATTTTGCCCGGAGTGGCGATTTTTGGGGGGCTGGGGTGGAGAAGCTTATTTATTTATTTATTTATTTATTTATTTATTTATTTATTTATTTATTAGTTTATACTTTTTTTTCTCTCCAAGCGTACTCTTTCTCTCTCTCTTTTTAATGTGCTTTGTTTAGCCATCCAAACTCATTGTTTTATATATTTTTTATTTGTATTATTATTATGAGTATTATGATTATTATTATTATTATTATATATTTGTATAGTAGTAGAAACTATTTTGTTTTGTTTGCTTGTTTGTTTGTTTATCTATTTACTGTTTTGTGGCATATTTTTAGACCATGCACATTCACACTCTAATTGCACTTTAAAAACTGATAATTATCATTACTGTTGTTATAATCATCATCATCATCATCATTATTTTTTTTTTTATCATATCATAACCAATTCTAGCATTTCCTCTGCTAGGCTTATTAAAGTCTCAGCCCTGCGCTACCTACGCTTAACTCCTGGGACGTTTCAGCCAAGTTCACTACATCCCTTCTCTCCACTGTTTTGGGGGCTCACCTAAAGGGAAACCACAATGGCGGTGCCAAAATGCTCTGGGGTACTGCAGGTTCCATATTGATGGTGTACCCGGTTTAAGAGTCCTGCAGTGTCCTGCAGTCCTTGTCTCTGCAGCTCAGCTTTTGTGAAGGCTTCTCGCCGCCCGCTCCTCCTGCCTCAGCAAAAGCCAACAGGAACCACCAAATTAATAAAGTCCGCTGGGGAATGGCACGCTACGTGTAGCCCTCTCTTTTTTACCGCCTCTGAAAAGAGTAATTTATTCATAGAGAGCAGATTAACCCAAGCAGAGGCAGGGACTTTATTTTCCCATGCTCCCCCGGGGCCGTCATGGCTGACTCGTGTCATATTTACTGTGTAATTGATTTTTAAGCGCCTTCTTCATCTCGTTTGCTTTTTGGTCCTCATTGATCTCGCAGAACCCCCCAACACAACCCCAACATTTCTCCTTCTACTGCATAAAGAACTATTCATCTTTCACCATCCTAACCGTCCTCTCTCCTCCTTTTCTCCTTCATTAGCTCATCTGGTATCAGCGAAAGAGGGAGAAGGTACAGAAGAGAGGGCGGTCTAATTTTGACCTCAAGCATGCACTGAATGCTCTGATTGTAAAGCATCAAAAAGTGAATTGCATTTCTCCTAAGGTTGGGGGGTTCAGGGAAGGTGGGGGGCATTGCTAATCAATCCATGAATGCATTGTAAAATCAATGCACTGTATAATTAGGGCAATCCAAGGGTAAAAAAAACTGCTCTGCAGTTTGGCTTCTCTGCAATGCCTAGGCCGCACTCTACCTGGAGATTGCAAAAGAAAAATCTCCCCTTATCACCCCATTCTTTCTCTCGCTTCCTCTCAATCTCTGTGTCTGACTGGCATGGATGGGCAGAGTCATGTAGTGGGTAAGTAGTGTACACCAAGCTTTTGGAACATACATGTCCTGTCTGATCTAAAATGGAATAATAGGAAAAAACTGTGGGCACAGAAAAAAAAACGCTGCCCAACACTAAGTCCACTGCCAAAATAGGCTTCTAACCTTGCAGCTTTTCTTGATTGAACTGCACTACTACCCTACATCCCAACACAGAAAAGCACAAGTAACTTATTTACAAGTTCTAATCAGGCTTCATGCATAGCCAGTCTGTCCATGGGCAAATGAGGCACCAGCGAGAAAGATGAGCAGAGTCACTGGGCTGCAAAGAGCTCCGCTGTTGAGTCTCATGATGTTGCTTCCTCCAAAGTCCTAGCCACACATCTGTGCTTCTTCTTCCTTTCAGTTCTCGGTCACATTTGATCATCTCCGCCACATTACATCTAAGTTTGTTATAACACCATTCCTTTCCACTCCACTTGAGGGGGTTGGGGGGGTGGGAGGGTGAGGGAAGGGTCATATCCTACTTCTGACACCAGTGTAGCATCAGTACAGAAGAAGAAAACATGAAAAACATAATACGAGTGATCTAGCTGAAACGGTCAGGAGGAAGGCATGCCACTTCTAGCAATACAATGTTATGTTAATAATCAACTGTGCATGATCTATATGGTGATTTGTAAAGCTTAGGCCTTCTGGCTAAGTCAATACTAGTTTCTAGCAAATGTGATTGAACATGAAGCTCCTTTTAAAGCCTGGCATAGTCTCTCTTTACATCTAATGTCAGACAGCAGTTCTACTTGGGATGTTGAGGGAGAAACATAATCTGAAAATGAGAATGTGCTCTCAGTCTTAAATGTACAGAACCGCACAGTGCATAATGGTTCTGGGCTTCTATTAATTGTTAGTCACATTATCCTTGTAACTACCTTGCAAAACTAAATAATTAAACATCAGATATGTCTTGCATGTGTATGTGTATTCCTCTACTATACAAAACAGCACACACACATTAACAGACATATCAGCTTGCAGTGCTCAAGCAGGTAATGGAAAACAAGGCCACTATAAAGCCATCACAGTCCTCTGCTGATACTGCAGCCAGCCAGGCAAACACATTTGGCACTGCTGACACTGCACTGACCCTTTTCTCACTGAATACCTATGAAGTCCTCTAGATGTCCATTAATGATAGATTCCACACATATTAAAAACTGGGACGGATGACCACTAATCCATTAACCACTGCCGCCAGGGTCTTGAAAGGCTTCCAGCGTGTGCCTCTCCTCTTCTATTCATCTCTCTATCCCTCCATCCATCCCTCTTTCCCTCCATCATTAATCATTCTAAGTGTTTCTTTTTACAACATAAGAGCCCACAACTAACAGCATCGCTAACAGTGTTACACAGTTTCAGTTAAGGTAGGGATGTTCTTAATGCTAGCATACTTAACCACACTCCGTTGGTAGGCCATTAGAAACACCAGTTCTGGACTTACATTCATCAGGTACATCTACAGTATAGGTGCACTATAAAATAAAAGTGGCAAAAAGAATTCTTTGGAGTGATGCCATGGAAGACTCATCCTTCTAGAGGTTTGGATTTCTTTTAAAAGAACCATCTACTGAAATATGCTTTAGGGAAACAAAAGTGGCTCTTCAATGGCCTTGCTCCAAAGAACGCTATTTGGCACCTTTACTCAGTTCTTCATGATTGCTAAAAGCCATTTTTTTTCTCTTTAAGAATCCTTCACATAATGAATGTCCGAGATTGGACACTTTAAAAATAGCCCTTTTTGTTGTACTTAAACAATTTATATAAAATTCAGTTTCCAGTATACTGGATATTTGGACATTTTGTTTTTTGAAAAATGAACGTTTAATATCTCCAACATGACAATACACATAGTGTTGAATTGTATGTGTTTACTGTATGTATAATCGCATGAACAAATTGTGAAGCAGAGCTGAATGTTATTTCTAAAGCAGAGGTTCACACACCTGCTCATGCAGTACACCTTTCTTGCAGAGCTTAATGTTTTAACACACCCATCTTAACTCTGGAAGGCCTTGTTAATTAGCAGATTAGTTGAATCAGGTGTTTTGGGCCCAAGAAAAAACTGTACAGTGAGTTGAGCAGGGTTGAGAAATACTCTAGAGATCTTATTCCTAGGATTTCAGAAAAGAACAACATTCAATTTGTCCTGTTTGGCAGGCAGAAGATCAGATTTGTAGTTTGGTTATGTTTAAATTTGTCATACCATCAACCAACAATCCTGTTTTAAAAGGCCAATCAAAGGCCAGTACAATTTCTTTAAAATGCCAAGGTTAATTTTTTATATAGTATCATATAGTAACAGTATATGATTAAATGTATTTATTTATTTATAAAATTTGATATAGTTCTCGGTTTGACCATGGGAAAAACATGTTTCACAGATATGTTAGGAGTACATTTTAGATTATTGCCCTGCAAAGAAAGTGTCACTCATATGTCACTTGGCTTGAAAAGCAGTAAGCATACTTACATATAATATAAAATTTTAATATTAGTCAAAGACAACACAAGTAAACATAAAATGCAGTTTTTAAATGAAGGTTGTGATAAACTGTGGTTCATCACCCCTGAGTTCAATTTCTCTTGCCACACCCAGGCCTGATTACTGCCACACCTGTTCTCAATCAAGAAATCAGTTAAATAGGACCTGCCTGACAAAGCAAAATAGACCAAAAGATACTCAAAATCATGCCAAGATCCAAAGAAATTCAGGAACCAACAAGAAAGACAGTAATTGAGATCTATCAGTCTGGAAAAGGTTAGCAAGCCATTTCTAAAGTTTTGGGACTCCAGCGAACCTCAGTGAGAGCCATTATCCACAAATGGCAAAAACTTGGAACAGTGGTAAACCTTCCCAGGAATGGCTGGCTGACCAAAATTACCCCAAGCGTGCAGCGATGAGTCATCCAAGAAGTCAAAAAAGACCACACAACGACATCCAAAGAACTGCAGGCCTGACTTGCCTCAGTTATGGTCAGCGTTCATGAATCCACCATAAGAAAGAGACTGTGCGAAAATGGCCTGCATGGCAGAGTGCCAAGACAAAAAACATTTCTGAGCAAAAAGAACATTAAAGTTTGTCTCAATTTTGCCAGAAAATGTCTTGATAATCCCCAAGACTTTTGGGAAAATACTCTGTGGACTGATGAGACAAAAGTTGAACTTTTTGGAAGGTGTGTGTCCCATGACATCAGGCTTAACAGTAAAACCGCATTTCAGAAAAGAACATCATACCTACAGTAAAACATGGTCTGTGGCTGTTTTGCTGCTTCAGGACCTGGAAGACTTGCTGTAATAAATGGAACCATGAATACAGCCGTCTACCAAAAGGTCCTGAAGGAGAATGTCCGGCCATCTGTTTATGACCTCAAACTGAAACGAACTTAGGTTCTATTGCAGGACAATGATCCAAAACACACCAGTAAGTCACCCTGAATGGCTGAAGAAAAACAAAGTGAAGACTTTGGAGTGGCCTAGTCAAAGTCCTGGCCTGAATCCTATTGTGATGCTGTGGCATGATCCAATGTGGCTGAATTACAACAGCTCTGCAAAGATGAGTGGGCCAAAATTCCTCCACAGCGCTGTGAAAGACTCATTGCAAGTTACCACAAACACTTGATTGCAGTTGTTGCTGCTAAGGTTGGCACAATCAGTTATTAGGTTTAGGGGGCAAACACTTTTTCACACAGGGCCATTTAGGTTAATATTTTTTTTCTCCCTTAATGACAAAACCTTCATCTAGAAACTGCATTTTGTGTTTACTTGTGTTGTCTTTGACTAATATTTACATTTGTTTGATGATCTGAAACATTTTAAAGACAAACACGCAAAAAAATAAGAAATCATGAAGGGGGAAAACCACTTTTTCACGCCACTGTACTAAGCTGTTAAAGAGAATCAAAACTTCAAAAATCATATCTGGTGTACAAGATAGCACCAGTTAAACACATGCTTGAATTAATTTACTCTTGTCAGACTAGAATAAATTGCCTTTGACTGAAAGTAGGCTTCCGTGCCTTCAAGCACAGTTTTCACATGTGGCTGAGTTTGCCTCAAATGTTACCTTACAGGGGACAGCAAAAGAAGCACAGTGATGTAATGTGAGGAGCAGCATGGAGCAGGGAGCTTTATAAACAATACTGTTAACTTCAATAATAATTTTGTTTACAGTTACTTCAGACAAAGGCATTGCATTTGGCTTGTCTTAACAATAATTTCCTAGGTTACATTACCGAGAGACAGAGACCAGACTAAGACCACTAGTTTATGGTATCAAGACCAGTCTCTAGGAGTAAAGCCCTATTTATCACTCTGGTACAGACTAGCCTTTATCTGTGTGGTGTGTGTAGGCTGTGGGTTTTGAAGCTACTGTATTACATCAAGTTTGTTTTGCTGTGTATTGTTTGTGGTATGTTTCGCTTGTTGACTTAGAACCAGCTGAGAGACTTTGCAACGTGGTGGTTGAGTTTGACAAGGCCATGAGCTAAGATGGTGATAGGTGCACTTGACTGGGGCATGAACCAGGATGCTTCTCACCATAGTATCAAAGGTTGACTGGGCCAAAAGACGGGGTACTTCTCACCTCTGTAGCAAAGTTTAACAAGGTTGTAACACTTCTCACAGTGGTACTAGAGTTTTATAAGGCTAGCCAGGATAATTCTCATTGTAGCAGCAGAGTTTACCAAGGCCACTAATCAAGACAGTTCTCAGCACAGTACTGGCAATTGACAGGGGCATAAGCCGGGACATTTTTCAATGTGGAAGCAGAGTTTAGCAAGCCCAAAAGCTAGGACACTTGCATTAACAGAGACTGATGAAGTTGTGATATGGCACTGTTTGAGTGGCCATGAGCTAAGGAACTATACATCAGCAGTCAGATTATTTTTTTCCCTTGCCAGCTAAGGGATAAGGATAGCGTGTGCTTCCTCTGAGACACATGACACATGAAGTACACTACATCTTTCCAAACCACCACTAATGCACTAATAGAGAACATCAGCTAGCATCCAGCCATTATGTTTATCCTGACCAAGGATGCATAAAAGCCCAAAAATGCTTTAGAAAAATCAAACATTAAGCACATTTCTCTGACAGGGACTTCAAGAATTTTTGGTACTTCATCCTCTATAGTGCATAATAGCAACAAAAGATTCTAGAAATCTATAGAACTCTCTGTGCATAATGAAAAAGGCCAAACACCACAAAGCATGTCTCCTTGGGGGATTGAGAATAAAACCTTGCTAATAAGCTATGTGCATCATTACACTGCATATTTGTGACACTTATGCTTATATGAACATTAACACCAAGCAGTGTTTTACAATATGGCTGCAAAACTGACCTCTCTCTAGTCCAGAACTGTCTCTCAAACTGTCAGCTCAAAATGTGACAACAAAGGCTCCGTATATGAATTTTAACTGTTAAGTTTTATTAAAAGTAAAGGTGACAGCGGTAATCATGCTCATGGAATATATTGTGGGCATCAAATTAAGAATTAATGTATATTTACAACAAGCAATAAAGTTCATAAGGCAAAGCAGTGTGTAACCACTGACACCGAGGTTGCACATTGCAACTAATAAACATACTCTTCAAGATTCGTCTTCCTTTTGCATTTTTCAGCCTGTGCAATTGAGTCAACAAATTGAAGATTCCACTTCAGTGTACAAAATGTACTCTCTACAGTCAGCGTGTGGTTTGTCCATTTCGGGCTATTGTAGCAACAATGTAGCTCTACATGGCAGCCTTAGATGGAAGATGACCCACTTCTGTGTTGATATGAAGGGCTTATTTTTAACTAAAAAACGAATAATTATTTGTTGTTATAAGTAATTTTGTACTAATGAGAATGTAGTTTTGCATAAAATATTCAGTTTCTGCTTGACCTCCCTCTACATCTTACACACTGTACCTTTGACTCTATTTGCATACTGTCTGCGCTCATACTGCGCCACTGTGGTTTTGTGAAGGTATGTATATTATATACATACTCTGCAAATACACTGTAAACTTTAATATTTGCCTTCATTCTAAATAGTTTTAAGATTAAAGTTTGAACCTTGTTCGGACTAAAGACTTAATAATTTAATCCCAAGTAACTAAATGCTGCATTTCCTAAATGCTTCAAACCTGGTGTCACTAACCTGTGACTTATCTATTACATGAAAACATCCTCCAGTAGACTAAAGCATTCTAAATGCTGTGTAAATTAAATGCTAGGTAATCTATTACAGGCTCAACTCATTACTTAGTGCAGGCTTCCTTATAGGGTTTTGCTGAACTTGCATGTAATGGTGGCTTGCTGCAGTGTTTTCCAGCGTGTTGTGTAAAGGTCTCTGCTGCAGCCATTCCCATCAGAATGCAGCAAGATACATTAGACCACCTATTGTGATGTATATGAATGTTTTCTCTCTAATGGAATCCTTCCCGCTGAACAATACATGGAGAATGAGCTCATATGTAGATGCGCACACTGAGGCACATGCACACATGCATGGATGGAACCCCACCCCCCATAGTAACGCACAAAGGGATTTTTTTAAAGAAAGGTTCAACTACTTATATATATCAAAGCAGCTAGCAGGTGACCTTTACCTCCCATTCTCCCCTTTGCACTCCACTTAACCTTGCAATTCTGGTGGTGACAACCAAGGTCTTGATTCAGGTCAACAAGATTGGCACAAGAATTGTGGAACCCACCCAGAAGACAAATGACACTGAGAGATGGATAGAGACGAACGCAGGAAATTTAAGGTTCAGTCCGGGATCTCATGTGGTGCAGGGTTCATCTGATGCTAACCAGAAATATATTGACAGTTACACATATAGATCACATGTGCACACATACAGAAAATACAGCTAGCTACCTGCAACCATCCCAGCTAACCTTGCCAAGAATCGTAAATTAAAGCTTGTAGATGCAAACAGGCAGTTTGTGCATGTTATATCAAAAACCTTTCATTTTTTTTCACATTTCTGACGCATCAAATTTCTGACAGATCAAACACAGTATGTGCTTATTTCTCTTTTTTCTATGATGCTATGGACAGTCCACATGCAACTTTAGTAATGACCCAGTCTTTGAGATCAGTGATTTGTCTTTTGGCATCATTTGTCATGATATGTAATCAACACTCACCAAGTTCTGGTTGATAACACACTAACACGTAGTTTCACACAATGGCCAGCAGAGGGAGACTACTATCAATTCCAAAATACCCAAAGGGGCTTTTTCATTTGAATCCATTCAGAATGGAGACCAAACCCTCCGCATACTGAGTGCCTAGATCTAATCATCTCTCTCCCCATGAATTCTTACAATATTAACTTGCTCTAAAAGTGGAAATGAATGACGGAGATTACAATCAGAGCAATGTAGGACTTCAGAGAGAGAGATGTTCTTGACCCGTTGGAAGATAATGTGACGCTTAAAAATAAAAGCTCTTGCTTTGGATGTACAATTCTAAGACACGTTTTAAATGGTGTAGAACTTTTGCATTATGTGGAGGGTCTTTAAAAAAGTGCACATTACTCTACATTGTCACTAGGGTAATAACATCAAGGGCACATCTTCAGTATTTTTAATTAGGGGCATGATTGTAGCAGTGACCCCATGACCCAACCTTAACCTCAGCCTTGCATTCTATTCTTTTATATAAAAGCATAATGAAAAGCAACAAATATTGACCCTTCCCTTGTTTAACTAAATGTAAAGTAAGCAGGTGGACCTTAAAATCTCTGAACTCTGAAGGTACATTACCATTGCTTGTTCAGTGGTGAACAATGATTTACATGTACAGCAGGGACCTGCAAGCCTTTCTTTTTTATGTCATGGCCCTAGAGAACCCTTTTTGCAAGGATTAGGGCATGATAAAAGGGACAGAACGATAGAACGTAGGGACATGGGACTGCATCTTGAGAGTAAAAGGTGGAGAGCTTAACGGAGAGCAAGCAGAAACGGGGGGTCGGCGATGAAAGACAGAATGCTGACTCTAGCCAAGCACAGTCGCTCTCCACTTTGCCTCTTTCTTAATCACTGCATTGATTCCTGAAGCTCAAGGCTTGAGAGAGAGAAAGAGAGGGAAAAAAGAGGGGGGGTAGTGGTGGTCAGAGAGAGGCCAAGCCATTCTAGACTGCACTGCAACGCGACATGCTATATAGCATATTTTCCGCATGTCCGTATTGGCAGACTTAAAAAGCACATGTAAGATTTCCAGTGATTAATTTTGATGGTGATATTGGTGTAAAAAAAGAACTGTATAAATTACTCTTACAGCAAATAACTCTTACAGCAACCGTTGCAATCAATAAATATTAGTGGAGGTCTAATTAGTTTTAGTAGGATGGCAATTAAATATTAGTGCCCCATGTAATTGAATTAAACACCCAATTCGCCAACATTAAATATCAAGGGAGGCATGTAATCGAAGCGCTTCCTAATATAGCACATGCATAATAATATATCACAATAATTTAAAAACTTATGAGAAACTATCCTCTCAGCACATTTGTCTGATAATCATAAATGTTCTCTCATGGTTTACGGACACACCACATGAAGTGTTTGAGGGAACATTGTTGAGGTTTATTAATTGGATGGTCCTTTTGGGCAGAGTAGCAAGGTTGTATATTTGACCTTCTGACCTACTCAATAGAAACCTGAAAGATTATACAACAAAGCCCTTAATTACCCCTCTCACAGGAATTATGGGTGCGCAATCAATAGTGAAACATCTTAAAAACAAACCCGCACACATGCTCTCTCCTTCTGTCTCTCTCACACACATACACATGCACAAAGGGATACACACAAAATCAATCCCGCGCTAAATGCTTATAAAAAACATTAATTGACTGTTTAACAATCATGAAATTTAAATTTCAGTATATGTATGTGCGTGTGAGTGCAGTGGTGCATATAGCTATCTCTAAGGAGACTGTTTTAAGCTATACACATGGCCAGAGACACATGTTTGTGTCTGAGTATTTTGTGTTTGATACTAATTCAGCCATGACCACAGACAGCAAAGACTTCACAGTCGTCCACTCACGAGGTGTATAAACATTTGAAGTAATGTTAACAGTAACATCAACAGCCACGATAGAGTTTCAAAAATCACTTTTGAGACAGTTTGACCCTGTTTACACCTGGTCACTTAAAGTAACCAGTATCTGGACTGTGTCCTGATAAAATGGCTTGAGGGATTTTTTGTGTATGTGGTTTAGCCTTATCCAATCCTGATAATCCTGATACTTAAGACACATGATTTTACCAGGTGTAAACAGGATATACTATTTTGTTTTCTCTTTCTTAAAATTCTTTTGATAAGTTTTTAACTTTCACAGTTAATATACAAGTGAATATAGATGTAAAATAACTATGTTGCTGACATATCATTAAATAGAACATTCTACTAAAATTTATATCAGATATCAAATTTGATATATGCCATTTTAGATGCCTTGGAACTTTCGATTTTAGTGACCCTACTCCTTAATTATCATTGCTGTCCTAAGAAAAACATATTAGTTAAAAGGTATTAATTTTATCTTCTGAGCACGCCAGCTGCCGTTTACACTGTGTGAAAGTTTCCCCGCTTTATGGTGCGTGTAAAGGTGAAATGTTCAAGATACATGATCATCTCTGGACAGCTGCATTATGTTTATTTTATTAAATCAAATAACTGAGCATTCCATGTAGTCATTAACAAAAAAATGATCACTAGCAAAACTTTCTATAGCGATTGTTTCTATAGTAGCAAATATAGCCAGTTTTGAGCAAAACTGAAAAACTCTAGCCAACAGACAACTAGCACACAAAGGTTGGCCCCACCTGAATGCATAAAATCATTAAATTTTGAAATAAGTTTACTTAATTGCAAAACACATATATTTTAATAGTGACAGTGTGTGACTAATGGTTACACAGGAATCTTTAGACTTCAAATCAATTAAATAACTTAACACAGGTCGCTGCTGCATTAAGAAGAGCAACTACAATAACCAAGGAGAAAGTTATACTTTAGTTCTACACAAATTTAGCATCTCAGATGGTCGAAAAGTCGGTGGAAAAGTGTTCTATAGTCAGAGGAGACCAGATTTCAGAAAATGGACATTTGTTCTTAGGATTAAAAATGAAAGGGATCATCCAGAAAAGAGAACATCCACAAAAGGCCAGTAATTGTAAAAGCAGTACTCATGTGCCAAAGTATGTAATCACTACTACACTATCAGAATGAGATCTGCTGTTGCGTAATGAACTGTACAATGTTAATACGTATAACTGTATGTACCAAAAGCAGTGGTGTTTAACCGAGCATTAGCTTTCCCAAAGAGTCACGAATGTCCTGATAACACACTATACCAGCTAGTAACATTACTTTACACCTAGTCCTACAGCTATTATTAATATCGTGAGAATTGGCCTTTTAGGTATGACCTCATTAGAAATTGCTTGGATACATTTGCTTCAAGTGAATATATCAATAAAGCTATCATAGTAAGGGGACAGAAAGGCTGAGAGACAGAGGAGAGGGTCTGTAATGTCTGTTCTGGAACTTGCCTGGCATGTGGAATGCCCCTCCATGCCTATCCAAAAACAAGCGTTTGACATTTGACTGTACCCTGCTAACAGAAAGTCAATTACCCATGCTCCTGTAGGCTCGTGTTACACACTGCTTCAGCATTACACTGGAATGGCCTGCATGTTTGGCTGGTTGTCCGTGCTTCACTCAGCGGCCTGTTGGTACAGCAGTCTGTCCAGTTATAAAGAGGAGAGGTAGGCCAACATGTTCTGCCAGACTGTGCAAATGTGGTGCGCCCCTTAAAAAAAGCAAGGGTTACGACTAAACCCTTCAAACACTGACGCCCCCACTGTCACATGCTCAACCACAAGAAATGGATTATAGCAATTTTTCAGCCATTATTCACTGTTTACCCCCCACCATTGTACCCCAGATGCAATTCATCAGGCAAGCTTGTTGATATTTACATCTTTAGTTTTGTGCTGGAGCTGGAAAGTTGACCAACAGCCATATGTAGATGTTTGCTGTACATATCAAATGCAATTACAAATAAATAAAAATCTAAAAGCCAGCAATTAATGACAAAGCAGGGCTAACATTGGCTAACTAGAGTCAGATGTAAATGTTGTCCTCAGGTACACAGTGGATGGTTCGTGCAGGCAGCAAAAAAAAAAAATCTCAAAATTATGAAGGTTGTTTTCCAAACCCCTTAATAGTCTTTCCAACTTCTCCTAACAAATTTAGGGTGGGAGTAACTGAAGCTAACTTCTGCTAGCTAGCTATATATTATATTAGAAAACATTATTGGGCTTGCCAACTTTACTCATGAGCATCTAATGGTAACTATTACTCTGCAATAAATAAAGTATAAATTCATCACATTAGAGAACACACACTAGTCTTTTATTCTCTTTTATTCCTCCCCTTTAACCTTTTTAACACATTGGCTGGCAGATGCATAAGTTTGGATGTCCCAGTCAAATTCAATTTGTTTGTTAATTTTCTACCTAAAAAAATGATCCTCTTCACACATCTGCACATTTTAATTTGCAACCCGTGTTTAAGCTAAGTTGCTTACCTTTCTGGGTCACACGGGGTGCTGGAGCCTATCCCAGCACTCACTGGGCGGAAGGCAGGAAACACCCTGGACAGGCCATATGTCTATGGCAGGATAGGCACATAGACATACACAATCTCACACACACACTCACGCACACACTTACGCCTAGGGGTAATTTGACATCTCCAATTCATCTGACTGCATGTCTTTGGACTGTGGGAGGAAACTGGAGCACCCAGAGGGAGAGGGAGTGAACATGCGGCCTCCACACAGAAAGGATCCTGGACACACCAGCAACAGCGTTCCCCACTGCACCACTAAGAATAAAATGTAGCTCCTGCAAAATTTATGGCATATTTTCTTGTTTTATTTTCACCCAGTACGTTGTATTTATACTACAAACAAACATTCATAGGTTAGAATTAAAGCCATAATTTTATGTTTAATTAAATTAAAGTTCACAATTTTGCTCTTAGTCCAAATGTACTTGATCAGCCAAGACATTTTTGGTGCCAATTAGTAGCGAATAAGCTTCTGTAAGCTTCTTTTTAGTACAAGGTACCAAGATGTAAAGGAGGTAGGGGAAATTGAGGAAAGGTAATTTTTATTGATAGTCATAAAAGCAAAATTCCTGTAAATATTCATTCAAATGCACAGTGTGTATGTATGTATGCATGTATATATGTATGTATGTACGTATGTATGCATGCATGTATGAAGTGCAGGAGCTCAGAGTGTGTGATAGCGAGCAAGAGAGAAAGAGAGCACATGAGAGAGAGAGATACAGAGAGAGAACGTACAGAGTCTGCAGGGACAGAGTGACCTGAAAAACTCAAGCAGGTAAGACTGCACCCTAACACGCACATTTCAACCAAGGGAGGGGAGGGGCGAGGAAGGGAGGGAAGATGAGATCTTAAGATATGATGCAGTGCTCTTATTTGATTGCCCACACTAAGCAAAGCACATGGGGTGCATGTTGTGCACAGAACCATGGTCTCAGTGAAAGATCACACCCACACAAAACCTTACATCATTGTAAACCTGAATGAAGCAGCAACACAAATATTTGCTTTTTAAAAGAGCTTACATCCTACATTTTTAATCACAGAGGACCACTTATAATAGTTGTGCATGCACTAAAATCATGACCATGTTCTAACCTCTCTCACACCTGTTGCTAATGGGTGTATAAAATCAAGCTAATGACCATACAACCTATATAGACAAACCATGGTACAAGAAAGGTCCATACAGAACAGCTCAAGTGACAGAAACTTCAAGAAGTACGCATCAGTAAAACTGATCTCTCAGTTCTGTTAGATATGCCCCAGTCAACTGCAAGTTGGAACCATCTAGGAACAACAGCAGCTCAGCTGAAGTGCATAGCATCACTGATGTGTCACTATTTCTGGAAGCTATATTTCCACAGGTCTGTGCGTCAGGATTTTTGTGAAATGGGTCTAAATAGCACACAAATACATTTTAGACACTGACATGCGTCCAACTTTCTGGCAGCAGTTAATGGAGGTCCTTTATTGTTTTAGCATTTTGCTATGCTGGAGGTCTATATACTCTTGGTTTAATGACTTTGGTGTGGAGGCACATAGCCCTGACTCCAACATCACGGGAAGCCTCTGGGATGAACAGAAATGCAGATTGTGGGCTATGACCAACGTCAGTGTCTGATATTACACTGTACATTATACTGGACATTGCACATGTCCACATCCAATAATATAATTATTGTAATCTGATTAATTTCAGATTACTTTTGGAATACAAGTAACTGCCCTGTTTTCTGAAGCAAAATAATATTGACTGTCTGCAAAGTAGCCTTAAAACTGATACTGTTGGAAAGGCTACTTTCCATTTTAGAAATGAAAAGGCAGCAAGGAGTTTTTTTTATTTCGTGTTTATGTTTTTTTTCAGCGGACATTCTTTTTTACTTTTTTTGTCTTTTTAATGTTTGTTACCAGTTGCAAAGATACAACTATCTGGTGAGCTTGTCTATTGATGTGCCAATTACAGAAAAAACATACTAGTAGAGTGAGTTGATCATGGTATCTGTAAAAAGTTAGCAACAACAGAATTCTGCATAATTCTGCATATTCACTGAAAAGTCTAGGGTTAGGGTTATGGTTAGGGTTAGTTTAGCTGCTGTATAAACTGATTACTGCCTTTTTTGGAACATATTACAGTTTGATACAGGTGTATCCCAACCTTATTCGTTATTGCATGCAAGGTTTGAATTGTAGCAAAGATCTTGCCGGGGTTATGTGGTGAAATGCCTGGTGGTGTGTTTATGTGTTGATCTATAAGTACTATTTTTACAAAATAGTTTTGTTTATCTCATAGTTTGTCATCAGCATTTCTAAGCAGGAGTCTAATAACTTTATATGTGCATCAAATTATTTTGACGCTTAGCAGTACTGTGTCATGTAACACCCAAAACTTACTATTTTAATTACAGTGTGAAGTGGTACTCCATGACTCCCAGCATGTTCTCATTTGGCATTCTCTACTGCATTCAGTTAATCCCAGAATAAGACCAGTCACAGGCAAAGCCATGGTAGATCTCATGTGGCTTGAAATTTACAACAAGAAAGACAGTAAAGTATTTTAAATAAACAGTCAAGTGCTAATGATCCGTTACCTTAGCAAAGGTTACAGCGCAAAGATTTACCTCACATCGTTCAATGTAAAAACAGTCAGTTTGTTAAATGCTAGTTTAATGACAGCAAATGTGTTATAATGTGTAAAATATTTTATTTCAGTACATTTATATGTAAAGAGTAAAAATCAAGTTGTATTTGGCATTTATCTGTGCACTTACTGAGACGCTTTTTCTATATAGCTGTGCTTTGTACTGTATCTGCTATGCAACGGTGTGAAGTGTTCTGCTGTGTGGTGGCCTTTAGAAGCTGAAAAGAATACACAGCAGGTAGGTTTGATAGCCTACCTTTATCTTTATTAATTAACCTAAAAAATATTTTCCTTAATTGAATTTATCCTTCGGCAGGCAGGGTTAGTGGATTCCATAAGAACTAAAAGCAAATGATTGTTAATATTGCTGGACAAAGGGGGTAAAATTCTCATGTACCTCATAAACCTCGATCTCCGTTTTTGTTTTTTTGCTTTGATGCATCATTTGAACACAGCAGCTGCCATGATAGATGGACCAAATAGAACTAGCCCAAATTTTCTTGGAAAACATCTGGTTCCTTTGCTTTACATGGAAATTAAATAAGGTTTGACATTTTGGAGATGAGAAACTTGTTTTTTGTTGGTTATCATGCAAAACAAATGTAGGCTAGACTAAATGTTACTCATCGCATGTTCTCAAACATCCTAAAATCAATACCATATAATTAACAAAGACATGTTTGTTGGGGCTTTCTGCCCAATGAGCGTTTGCAGTCAACAATCAAAACAATTAGAATTCCTGTACAATTAACATTTACGTGTTTTTACAATAACATGTTTTTTCTCTGGACAGTGACAAGATATGTAAGATTGCTCTCCTGTTTTGCTTCCACCTCACACACATATTCAAGCATCATCAGGGAACTCATCTTCTTCCTTTAAAACTCATCATGGACCAATACTGGAATTATGTTCCATACACCCACCCATTCATTTTTCAGAAATAAACACCCGCCTGAAAGGATGCTGTAAAAGTGCATACTCAAGCTAATTAGAATGAAAGCGCGAGAGAGAGAGAGAGAGAGAGAGAGAGAGAGACAGAAAGAGGGAGAGAGATGTGGGTGACATTTGCACTCCCTTCCTCCAGCGCAAGAATCAATGCTCTCTTGTGTCCTGCTAATTTGTGTTTTAGCTGTCAGAGACCCCAGTGGGACTCCATGATGGATCCATTCTGCATTGACTACAACTAGCGCAAAGCGACGCTGACTGATCTCCTGTAGCGTCAAACAAAAACGCAATACCTTAGAAACGTTGATTTTACATTCTTTACTGAACATCTGTTAATGCAACGTTTATGGTTTGTTTCTCCCTTTTTCTCTCTGCCCATTTGTCATCAAATAATCACAGAAAATAAAGGGTAGCTGAGCTGCTATTTTCATATGACTTGAGGACCTTTGAGGTTTTCTGGTGACTGCAGTGATATGTCTGTAAGGGAATTCTCTCTGGACTGACACTATAAGGTTGTAAAAGAAGACTTAAAATAAGGCTTAAAATAACAGCTGGGCATGTCCTGTTGTTCAGCATGGATAATAATTATCTTTTATATCCAACTTTTAAGATTCTAAATAACATAAATGTTTGAGTTAAAAAACAATAAATTCAAAAGAGTCAAAGAATTAATTGCAGTCCGAGCAAAACTCCATGTTATGTTGGTTTTCAACTTTCAGTACCTGTTGCCTTTGACATTGTCTGTTAATTTCATGATGAATGGACCAGAAGAAATGGGCCACTAGGAAAAAACGTTACTAGGAAAAACGTTAGCTTCCATTGACCTACATTAAAGTAAAGAATTCCCATTGAGCCACTGCTCTCCAAAATATGATATACCTGCAGTTATATTCAACTAATTTAATGAAAAAGATCATGTGACCCATCACCAAGCAGGAAAATCAGCTGCACACTTTAGGTCATGTTATACATTTTGTGACCCTACTTTGGCCGCCTAATTACATCAAGTGTAAGAGCTGCTACTGACCACCCCACCTGGACCTCCGTTGCCTTGCACCAAGGCTCCTATAGGTTCCTGCTGCTCTAGTTCTCCTGTTCATTTTCCTACATAATACTGCAGTAGGGCAGTTGCGTATGTAGACCAGGAAGGCCTCTAGTGGGACCACAGGCTAGATTTAGCCCCTTCCCCAGCTGAAGGACTCCTCGGGCAGACAGGGCTGCCAGCAGAACTCAGGCTGGCTCTGTTTGGCTGGCTGGCAGGTGTGCACTAGCCTGGACACGCTCCTCAAGGGCCTCGTTTTTTGGCCATGTTAAAAGTGACCTTGAAATGCGACATGGAACAATAAACTCTAAATCAACATCCAGGCGTGTGCGGCGCGGGTAAGGGAAGCAGGGAAAAGTTAGGCGACACCTGTCACTCTGCGTTTGGTTTATGGATGTCAGTGGGCAGACAGGTCACTGGGTTTCTCTCTCTCTCTTTTCCCCTGTCTCTCTCTCACCAGCATTTAGCAGATTCAGCAGAATGGCTCCAGTCATCGACCTTCAGTGAAAGAGGGAGGAGGGGTTGCAGGCGGAGAGAGAACGAGAGACAGGGTGAGAGGGAAAAAGAGAAAGAAAGAGAGATCAGTTCAGCTCTAGCTGCACCAGAGCATTTTACATGAACAGCAGGGCACAGGCCACCGAGCTACAACAGCAGTGCATGTGATGTACTGTTGCCCTCTATTCTCTCACTTTCCCTCTTTCTCTCCATCCTTCATTCTCTCTGTGTTTTCTAGGCTCCCCTGAGCTCCTACAAATGACCTGTATAAACACAACCTACGAAAAACAGTGCTGTACATTTGTATGAGGGCTCAAGGGTACAACTAAGGTCAGCCCTCTATATGAGCCTTACATCCTCATGGCATGCTGATACGAAAACCTGCTGATATAAAATTGTCCTAATATGTGCTAATATGAGCACCAGCCTGCAGCGTACGTTCGCTTTATGGCACTGGAGCATATGGTGATGAAGTGAGGAAGTCTGGAGACATCGACAAGGGGCTAGAAGCATGAAGATAATTGAGGTGAATCCTCTGCAGAGCCCTTATTATCAAAGCTGGGAAGAAAAAAGAAAGAGAGATAATCAGATAGACAGACAGTTGTATTTTCAGAGACATCATTTGTAAATTAAATATTAATGCACAGCTGTAACAGCCCACAGAGCTCATTTGTAACAATGTAATTTCACAACACATCACACACACACGTTTTCCAGCAACGTCAGTAAATTGCAGGGGTCTCATGTTCATAAATATCCAGACATCCCTTCTAATTAGTGACTTCACCCACTTTAAATTGCTGCTGACTCAGATGTTCAACTACACACATGCAACTTGTGTAATCTCCAAAGCTTTGCCTATACAATTTTATGCAGCTGCATGTGAATCTATGGTCACATGTGCAATATATGCAGACCACACTAGTAAATTCCTTAAAAATTTTGAAAAAATAAGAATTCAGATGTTAGATATTTACAAGGGTGATGTCATGACCTATTTAAAACATTAAAATTCATTAATTGAGACAGTGATAAGCTACATGTATACAAATTTATATTTTGTGGGTTCCTTTTTATTGGGAGGGCTGCCCCAAACATTAACTCGTACATTTCATCTTCTCGAAATCATACTTTATTTTTTACTTTTAATCCTATCTTGTCTCTAAATATGGTCTTTTCTTTTAAAAAGAAAATAAATGTGTAGTTTTATTTAGCATTACATTAACTTCCAAATAATAAACACTCTAATGAAAAGGCCTGTCACATTTTCATGCCAAGCACAAACAAAGAATTTTAGTGTGTAGGTGGAGCATTGAATTTTAAGGCAAGAAGTAACCCTGCATCTTTGTTCCTTCTGGTTAAAATAAATGTGTGGGACAGTCTGAAAATCAATTTGTTAGGTTGTGTGGAGCTGTCATTACTAAAACACAATGTTTCTGCAATAAAGCAAACTTTTATTTATTAGTTAAATGTGACACTGAAATACTCACTGTAAAGTAGTGAGTGTGATTATGATTATTTTGGAAGTAGTGAAATGGAATAATTTGTTTTAACAAAGTAATTTTTTTTTTTCATATTTATGGGGTCACCCAAAACAAAGGGACTTTTAGTCTAAAGTCCAAAAAGTATTAGTAGTATTAGCAGTAGAACGATCCATAAATAGATGAGGGAAAAATAAGCATAGAAAATTAGGCTTGGACTAAACTACATGAAATAAAAAATCCTAACCAATGTTGAAACCGTTAACAAAAGATGTTTGTGGTTGTTGTTACTCACTACACAATCTGCCCTAAATGAAAAATGATACACTACTATACTATACACATGAACGAGTGTCCTGAACAATGGTTCCAATTCTCAAATCTTAAAAAAGCATGTTTTTAGCTCTAAACATTCTAAGCTATTATGCTAATTCGCTTTCCGCACAGAAAAAGACAAGCAGTAAAATATGTGAATAAAGCCATGGCAGAAAAGAAGGGGTCAACAGGGCCTAGACCCTGCGCGATGCCAGCTTGAGGTGAGCACACATATAAGCATGTGTAGTATTTCAGTGACTACACCCCTTTTCATGGGACAACACTGAAGATATTTACATTTAAAGTATTTAGCTGACGCTCTTACCCAAAGCAACTTACAAGGTTACTCATATTACAGGTAGGCCAATGTATTGTTAGGAATCTTGCCCAAGGACTCTAGACCTGGATTCAAACCCCAGTCTCCCACATGTGGTGGTGGTGGTGGAAGCTATTTGGCCATAGTGGTGTTATCTGCTGAGCTACACCAAACAAGATATGACACTTTGATACAATGTAAAGTATACAGCCTGTATGAAATACATCAAAATAACTAAACACACACCCATTACTAAACATACATCAAAATAACTAAACACACAGCCATTACTAAACATACATCAAAATAACTAAACACACAGCCATTACTAAACATACATCAAAATAACTAAACACACAGCCATTACTAAACATACATCAACATAACTAAACACACAGCCATTACTAAACATACATCAAAATAACTAAACACACAGCCATTACTAAACATACATCAACATAACTAAACACACAGCCATTACTAAACACACAGCCATTACTAAACACACATCAGAATAACTAAACACACAGCCATTACTAAACATACATCAAAATAACTAAACACATAGCCATTACTAAACATATATCAACATAACTAAACACACAGCAATTACTAAACACACAGCCATTACTAAACATACATCAGAATAACTAAACACACAGCCATTACTAAACATACATCAGAATAACTAAACACACAGCCATTACTAAACATACATCAAAATAACTAAACACACAGCCATTACTAAACATACATCAGAATAACTAAACACACAGCCATTACTAAACATATATCAAAATAACTAAACACACAGCCATTACTAAACATAAATCAAATAACTAAACACACAGCCTTTTCTATAAATACTTCAATATAACTAAAAACACAGCCATTACTAAACATACATAACTAAACACACATAACTAAACACACATCAAAAATACTAAACACAGCCATTACTAAACATATATCAACATAACTAAACACACAGCCATTACTAAACATATATCAACATAACTAAACACACAGCCATTACTAAACATATATCAACATAACTAAACACACAGCCATTACTAAACATACATCAACATAACTAAACACACAGCCATTACTAAACATATATCAACATAACTAAACACACAGCCATTACTAAACATATATCAACATAACTAAACACACAGCCATTACTAAACATATATCAACATAACTAAACACAAACACACAAACATATACAACATAACTAAACACACAGCCATTACTATAACTAAACACACAGCCATTACTAAACATACATCAGAATAACTAAACACACAGCCATTACTAAACATACATCAAAATAACTAAACACACAGCCATTACTAAACATATATCAAAATAACTAAACACACAGCCATTACTAAACATACATCAAAATAACTAAACACACAGCCATTACTAAACATACATCAAAATAACTAAACACACAGCCATTACTAAACATATATCAACATAACTAAACACACAGCCATTACTAAACATACATCAAAATAACTAAACACACAGCCATTACTAAACATACATCAGAATAACTAAACACACAGCCATTACTAAACATACATCAAAATAACTAAACACACAGCCATTACTAAACATACATCAGAATAACTAAACACACAGCCATTATTGTCTTAACTGCTGACAACAACAGTGAGTACACCCCAGTGCCCAATTAGCCATCCCCAACATCTCTGTGTCATGTGACTTGTTAGTGTCACAAGGTCTCGGGTGTGAATGGGGGGCAGGTGTGTTAAATTTGGAGTTATCACTTTCACACTCTCTCATATTAGTCACTGGAAGTTCAACATGGCACCTCATGGCAAATAACTCTCTGTGTTTTGGAAAAAAAGAAGTGTTGCTCTACATAAAGATGGCCTAGGCTATAAGAAGACACTCTGAAACTGAGCTGCAGCATGGTAGCCAAGACCCTACAGCGGTTTAACACGACAGCTTCCACTCAGAACAGTCCACGCCAAGGTCGACCAAAGAAGTTGAGTACACATGCTCAGCGTTATATGTAGAGATCGTCTTTTGAAAATAGACGTAGGAGTGCTGCCAGCATTGCTGTAGAGGTTAAAGAGGTGGGGGGTCAGCCTGTTAGTGCTCAGACCATACGCCACACACTGTATCAAATTGGTCTGCATGGCTGTTGTCCCAGACAGAAACCTCTTCTACAGATGATGCACAAGAAACCTCACAGTTTGCTGATGACAAGCAGACTAAGGACATAGATTACTGATACCATGTCCTGTGGTCTGATGAGATCAAGATAAACTTATTTGGCTCAGATGGTGTCAGAAAGACAAGTATGTCTTGCCTACAGTCAAGCATGGTGGTGAGAGTGTCATGGTTTGGGGCGGCATGAGCTACAGTTTATTGAGGGAGTCATGAATGCCAACATGTACTGGGACATACTGAAGCAGAGCCTGATCCACTCCCTTCAGGAGCTGCAGGGCAATATTCCAACATGATAACGACCCCAAACACACCTCCAAGATGACCACTGCCTTGCTAAAGTAACTTAGGGTAAAAGTGCTGGACTGGACAAGCATGTCTCCAGACCTAAACCATATTGAGCATCTGTGGGGCATTCTCAATTGGAAGGTGGAGGAGTGCAAGAGGTCTCTAACATCCACCAGCTCTGTGATGTTGTCATGGAGGAGTTGAAGAGGATTCCAGGGGCGACCTGTGAAGCTGTAGAGTTAAGGCAATAATGGTGGCCACACAGAATACTGACACTTTGGGCACAATCTGGCTATTTTCACTCAGGGGTGTGCTTCCTTTCATTGCCAGTAGTTTAGACATTAATGGCTATGTGTTTGAGGACGCAGCAAATTTACACTGTTATACAAGCTGTACACTGACTACTTTACATTGGATCGAAGTGTTCTAACTTCAGTGCCACATGAAAAGATACAATAAATTATTTACAAAAATCTGAGGGGTGTACTCAATTTTATGAGATACTGTACATATACTGTTCACTTCAAAGGTTCGAAAGCTGCTTGCAACTGATTATCTCTGTCAGCTGAGCTGTCACTTCATGTTTTTTTGGCAGAATGTCAGCATCACATTTTACACCAGAGAAAATGTACCCACCCCACACTACTGCATACTGAGTCTTAAATATTTAGTTTACAATTGGGGCGGCACCAGCTACCTTCTATCGGGGGTTAATCGGAGGAGTAAAGACTGAATTAAAGTCACCCCACATCACAGAAACCTTTCTGGAAAAATCAACCTGATGTCTTAACGCACAAAATGTCTTAATATCGTAGAAACGTTCTGAGCCACCAGAACAGATGAATGCACCTTTGTATAGATACTAGAAATGGGTTTCCAGAAGGCAATGAAGCACTCTCCAGTGGTCCATGGGCCTGTACTCAGGTGGAGGCCGTAGGTTTTAGTGGGCCACAGGTGTCATATATTAGTGTGTATATTAGTCTTATCTTAAATATATTTACATAAATATGTGGATATTAGTGTACACATCTATAAATAAAAATGTTGCTGGTGGGCAGCTATGCCTTAGGTGGGCCTTGGGGCAGAAAAGATTTAGAACCCCTGTTCCAGAAGACTTTAGGACTCTACTGGGGGGTGTGGAGCAAATTACCTAAAAGAAGCCCTGGAATTCTGTTGTCAAAATAAGATAACACACTTGTGCATATCTAAACACAGATTTTCTGTAATGTAAAGCAACATAAAGTAAAATGTACACAAAAATGTTTTTTACTGTGTTCCCTGTAAAGGATGTGTTAACTTATTTTCACTTCACAAATCAACAAGACAAGTAATTTGATCAGGAGTCTTTAAAACCTTCGCATAAGGCTGTATATATGGAACAAACACCACCAGTGACCACGTATCCTCAGGATAATGGAAAACATGAACATTCAGATTGGTTTCTGTAATGTTTTGTTTGGGAAAGGAAAAAGAACCCATTGTCAAAGAAACTACTTGCTTTCGGGTTAGGCTAATGTTTGGCTTATGGATATTTATTAGGTATGATAATACAGAGGCAATAGAAATACAGAATAGGAATGCTCCACAAAGATAGGAATACTAACTTCCATGTGGGAATGTGTGCGCATGCCTGCGAGAAAGTAATCAATCTCACGCGGGAATAAGCGTATAAGAAGCTGCCATGTTTTATGAAACACACTCATAAGCAACACTAAGTGAAATGCATTAAAGAGGGCTGGATTTGCCACTGCAGCCATTAATAAGCAGAAATACACGCGTGGCTAATTTATTAGTGCCCCGCGCCTGACATTCATTACGGCTCCCTCCGCCCGCTCCGGGCAGCAATATAAAAAACGAGAGAGGGAGAGAGGAATGAAAAGAAAGAGTGTGTGGGGGGAATGGGGGGAGAGTTGGCTGTAGAGGAGACGGGATGAGCTTGTGAGCGATCTAGTCTCGTCAGCGAGCCGTTACAGTGTCGCTTTAATCAATGTGAGACCCCCAAAAAGACAAATTGGACGATGGCCAAATTGGAGATTGGTAATGGCGCTCTCTTAAAAATGCCTAACTTTTTTTTTTCTTTTAGCAATTTAAACATAAATTAACAGCGATGGGAGGAAGGAAATGAGTAGTGATGGGAGAGAGAGAGTGAGAGAGAGAGAGAGAGAGAGAGAGAGAGAGAGAGACAGAGAGAGAGAGAGAGAGAGAGAGAGAGAGAGAGAGAGAGAGAGACTTTTATATGGCAGAAGTACACTACCTGCTGACAGAACAGAAGTTAAAAAGTATAACAGATCAGGAGTTGAAATCAGCACAGTTTATTTGAATGATTGGCAATCTCATTAACCCATATAATAATTAACCCATATAATACTTGAGAGTAAAGTCTCCGTCTTGCAGAGCCAAGTAACTAAAATGAAACAGAGAAAAGTGTCTTAAAGTGCTTTCCACAAGTACTGGCAGCTAAACGCAAAAAAGAAAATCTTTATTGTTTATCTTTGCGAACTTTTATTGACCACATTGACAAAATCTTACCCTCACTACAAAGATGCAAAGTCATGGAAATAATTATTTGTCTTAGGTCTAAGTGGGTCATAAATGTTGAAACCCATAGAAATTCTTCTCAGAGAAAAAAACAATACAATTATATTTCAATTTTATTGTATATTTAATCACCTCAATCACCTCAATACTCAGTCCTGGCTTCCTGCTTCACTGTGGTTTAAATGAGATGTGACTAAAAGGCGAAATCCCCTAGTCTTCCTTTGAAAAAGACAAAAGGTATTTAAGATGCAAAAAATATAAATTAGGTATATCTATAAAATATCTTAACAATTGAAAAATGTACCTTTACTACCGAGCCAATACTTAGAAAGATAAAAGCAAATAGATATGCTGAAGGTACAAAAAAAGTATATTTAAAGTTCATTTTATTAAGTGCATGCAAGCAAAGTATTCCCCCTTGATGCTGTATGTACACCAATATCCATGTAGTAGTAGTATACTTGTACTATGCCAGTACTTATTTGGAATACATTGACTCCCTTTGGATGAAAAAGTAGTAAACGCTGAAATACTTTCCAACTTTTTTTGTACTGCAGCTATAGTGTGAACTACAACAGAACGCACTGATGTGAAAGTCAGTTAGCCCCATATTTAACTGAAAATCATGCAAAGACAATATGGAGTGTCAGATTTAAATTGAGGTGTTTTTTTAGGTTTAAAATTAGATACACATTTAGAAATTAATTCTTAAAACACATTTCAAAAAGCTGAGACAGGGTAAACTTTAAAAAACACCCAGTGGAACAAACAACTAATGAACTACTAATCTTACAACTAATTAGGTTAAATGGCAACAGGTCTATACAGACATAACATAATCAAGTATAAAAGAACATGCCAGAGAGGCAAAAGCTTTCCGAAGCAAAGGGGCAGGGGGAGGTTCACCACACTGTGAAAGCCTGTATGGACAAATAGTGCAACATGAATAATGTTCCTCAATATAAAATAGCTATGATAATAGCTAAAGGGTTCAGAGAATCCATAGAAATCTCTGTATGCAAGATACAAGGCCCAAAACCAATATTGTATGAGTGGGATTCTTGGACGATTAAGCAGCACTGCTTTAAAAGCAGACAAATTTCTGGAAATTACTGTATGGACTCAGGAACACTTCAGAAAACCATCATCTATGGACACAGTTGGTTGCTGCACCCACAAATGCAAGTTAAAATTCGCCATGCCATAAAAGAAACCATATCTAAACATGATACAGAAATTGTATTGCCTTCTCTGGGCCCACACTCATTTGGGATGGACTGAGATAAAGTGGAAAGATGTGTTGTTAAAAAAAGAGGTGATGGGCACACTGTCCCAAACATACCCTTGTCCCAATTTAAAATTCAAAATGAGCGTATATTGCTTTTACAAAACAATACCATTTCCCAGCTTCAATGGGATTCAGTGTTTTGATATGTTGTTGCATTGCCTTTATCCATTACATATAGGGTTTAAATAGTTTGCACATCATTTCACTTTGATTTATTTACATTTTTACACAACTTCCCAATTTCTATTCTAAAAGGGATTGTATACTGTAGGTATACACTCATATAATAATTTATAAGTATACAGTTTAATAGCTAGAGTGGCCTCATGTCTGTCTATACTGACAACACACTCAGTGAATAAGATGGTTTGAGTAGCGTAAGAATCTCTAAGGATCACAAATGGGGAATCCAAAATGTAAGTTGTAGGGTATAATGTCACCCAAACTACAATCATATGTCAGGGCTGCTAAAAGACCCAGTACTAGTGACTTACAGATTTAAAACATCTGTGCTGTGATCTACAGTCAAACGTGTAGCCCACAGGACACTCAAAGCATGAAGTAAATAACAAGCCTTTAGTGAGATGGATCCAGTGTTGGTGTGAATCTATATACATGTCATTGCAAAGGTTTCCATTTCCAGTTACATTTGTTTGAGCAGGATTACAGATCACCTCAAAAAATGCAAATGTAGGTGTTTTAGAGGTAGACATTATTATTATTCTGGTGCTGTACTGGTGCAGCATCTTCTCCTTCTTTCTTTTATTATCACATGTGTAAATTGTATTCCTAAAACTGGGAAAAATGGAAAAAAAAGGTAAAATGGTAATTCAGATTTCAGCATCACAAATTGCCTGTTAATTGTTATAACCAACATACTAAGTTGGTCAAATCCTTGAATTCCCTTCAATGAAAAATATAAAATATAATTAGAAATATTATAATTAGTTCTGCAATAAAAAAAATCATTAAAAAATGTGATAATACCATTTTATATACTTTTTTTGCATTACAATTCCAATACAAAGTATTGTTTCTTGATTAAAAAGTTAATTTTGATTAGTCTTGATTAAAAGTTCATGTAGAACAGCTTAAATACTTATTTAAGTACTTTCAGTAAATAGCTTTGATGAACATGCTTGCATACATACAGGCACCATAGAGACACATGCAGCTTTGTGGCACTGCACTGAGCACACCTATTGTATAGCAAGGATAATTCATCAAGGCACACTGAAGTTCACCCTCCCACGGCTCCACATTTTGCCATTTATCATTCCTTCTCTGACAAAGCAAACTCCAGCATACACCACCAAGCCTTTACACCATACATCCAGCTTCCTTGAGCTGAACATAAACGTTCCCAATGTGACCTTTTGACTTTATATAGAGCAGCAGAATTTCTTGAACCAACTCATAGAACACTAAGTCATATTGCACTCCAGCTCCAGTCAGCTGGGTTATCACTCCTACCGCAGAGCTTCATGTTACAATCAAGTAATGCGTAATAAAATCTGCTACATCAAACCCTATTGGAGCCTTTAAGGGTTCAAAGTGGCAGGGAGTGCTTGGGTAATACAGGGGGACATGAATAAAACGGCGGTATAAAATGCCAATGTGTGAACTTTAAAGCACTGCTGATAGGCCAGGCTCATAAATTTGGGCTGCATGATGTGTTTAAGTGAAGTATATAGTTCCCCTCCCTCTCTATCTCCTGGCATGCAAACTTGCAGGACCGATGAACCCAGCAAGAACTGCACAGAAAGGAAAAGACTCTCGAATGATGGGACAGGTTGCCCTGAACTGACCTCTTCTTCTCCATGTCCTCTAGAAAACCTCAATCAAGGGAAGAGTTTCAAGATTCAACTGAAGTGGAATGTGAGAAAATGTAAGTAAGAAAGCAGAGAAGAAGGGCAGAGAGAGTGATAGAGGAAGACAAAGGGAGGAACAGGAAGAAAAGAAAAAAAAATGGGTTTGCCAAAGAATGAAAGAGTGAGGCAACAAAGCCGGAGCAGACGAAGTAATGATTTGGGATTCTAAAGCACTTACAATGCCTTCTCCCTTCTCCTGGAATTGATTTATCTCTCCACAAATCAGTAGACATAATGATTTCCAGACTGTTATCAATATGTGAGGTGCAGTGGCTCAGGCTCTGGGACAGGGTCACACCGCTTTCCCTCAGCTCTGCCCTAAAACTAGCCAGAAATGCTGACACACAAGTCCTGACGCCAGCACACTTTGATTCCACTCTTCTGGCACGGGTTTGAACGCATGGTCACCTACATTAAGCTTCTGCTAGACTCGTATACCGTCTATACCGAGACTGCAGGGCTCGACTGAGGGGCTGACATATTGGATGCAGGGACGGGATTGGGGGAGGGGGCAGTGTTTTATGTGGCGTATAGAAGTGCAGAGTGAATCTTTATGGCTGAAGAATACTGCAGTCAGCCGAAGAGGCACTACGTCTTGTGTAAAAGCGTAGCGGCTAAAGAGCTGCCTCAGCCGTGGCCTTTCAGATGAGGAGGTTTGCATGGGGGAGTGGAAAAACAGTGGATAGGGGAGGTCTGTGATAGACACACGCACACATCAAATTACCCAGCTGTCGGGGCAGGGGATCATAGCATGGTCATACAGACAGTCGGGGGAACTGGCCTGGGAGAGGGAGACCAAAATTACCCTGGCAGCCTTCCCGCCAGACTCGGAAATGTTCTTCAGCACTTCTTTAGCAATGTAGGATCTAGCCTCAGCAAGACTAGGGTGGCAGGAGGAGAGATGGGAGAGCAGAGAGAGAGGGAAGCAGAGAATGAGCACATAATATTTTATAGGTCTGTCTCTTTGCTAACCTGAAATCCCACAGTGTCACACGCACTAGATTTTCTGAGGTATATGATGTGTAAGCACTTCTGGGAGAGGCGAGGGAAGTAGGAAAGAGGGAAATCAATGGATCATATTTGGACAGCACTGTATTAGTATTTACTGTGACTCCAGTAAAGGACAGCACACAAACAAGTCTATTTTTGATGTCACAAGTTCTCATAAGATAAGAAGCTGAGCTTATGTCATGGCTCTCAGAGTACAATGGAGCGATGCCCGAGAGTTTCTCGCTTCATTATTTCAAGACTATAGCTCTCCCCATGGACAGACATGGTGACATTAGGACCATCTATCAGTGTTGAGCGTGCTGCCTAGACGGAAAATTTAGATAGAATGATACTTTCATTTTTCCTGGTAGGATTCCATGAATAACCCCAATCATACACACCCACAGTAACACTTTACTTCATTTTTAGGATTTCACTGCGACAATATAACTATACGACATTCTAAGTTTTTGGGAAGGACAGGCACATAGCTAATTATAAAGAGAAGTGATGTGCAATTGTAAGTACCCCCTTGGAGGAAGTACTTACTATTCAGCTATCACAGTATAAAAGATTGTTATAACTGTCTAGGGCAGTGTTCCCCAACGCTGGTGCTGAAGCCCCCCTTCCTGGCATATTTCACTGCTTCCCATGCTTTAACACACCCACTTCAGCTTAGTAAGGGGTTCTTAATGAACCCACAAATGGATCACATGTATTGTGAGCAGAGAAAACACTAAAATGTTCAGAATAGAAGATCATCATGCCCAGAGTTGATGATCTAAGGTTTAAGGAGCCTAAGGTTTTCTATAATTTACTAGAAAGCCACAAAACTACTGATAATAGTACTAGAATGGGCTATGTTGAATAGGTTCAACCTCATCAGAAAGTGAAAGTGTGCTGTTACACTGCCCAAACATTGGAACAGTTGAATTCCCTGCTCAAGTGTTACCATCAAATCAATTATAAACACATCTGGGAATCTTATTTGGTGGTAGTTCTTTGGTAGAACTGTAAACTCATGTACTGCTCACTGACAACCCATGAGATGCTAAATCCTTCAGCACTGTATGCTTTTTAGTTGAGGTCAAGTGATGTAGACCAAGGTGTATAAAGCTGTTACACCAGTATCAATGCAACACTGCCCAAGATATATTCCAGGAAACTCCTCTATTAAGGACCTATTTACTGTTGTTCAACTTCATTTTGATCTAATTCGGCTTTGCTTCCTGTTTAGTTATAGTAGACCTTTAGCAAGGAGTGTCTTGGGAGAGGACTGTGCTATTTGTTAGATTAGACAAATGTAAGTTTCATAGAGACAGTGCTGCTGTTGAGATTAATAAAAGAATTTGTTTATAGACCACCTTCTCGAGACTACAAACATATTGTGGGAAAGACTTATATTGTTACCACCACCATGTATAAAGGGGCAAACAGATTATCACAGCAGTGAACTGTGGTAGTTATGCAATAACCACAGGTAGCCTTACACTCGACTGGTTTCCAGAAGAGTCCTTATTATATGTGTGGAAATATATAGTGTTATATAATATTGATGAAGACTCTAAGGTAATTTTGACTTCACCCCTACCAATGTGTCCACCCGGACATCTGGCTGCTGTTAACTTGTACCAGCTAACAGCACCATTTAAGGTGGAAAAAAAACAAATAAGTATACTAAGATAGTACACTTGATGTTGGCAACATAATCCAGAAAGTGGGACAACTCAGAGAATGCTATTTACAGTGAACACTTGTTTTTTGACATGGAGATTGTTGTACCAGTATGAACTGTAGATCATTTACAATCTAGTCTGTATTTAACTCTACACAGTCAAAGCCAGGCCACAACATGTGACCTGCATGACCTCAGCCCATTTCACCTCAGCAGGAGCCCCCTTCAAAATGAATAAAACTATAAAGAACTGTGAATGCTTAAAGCATCAAGTCATCTTGGATATGTGCAGCATATTATAGATAGGCCCAGTACATTGCGAGGTTGAGGTCAACTGTGGAGTCTATATGTCACTCCCTTTTCATGTGCTGTCTGGTCATTAGCTACCCACATCAGACTTCTTAGCAGCAGGACTGCAACATTGCCCTTGCAATCATGTCTTCAGTTCATCAATTGTGTGCGGCTGCAATCTTTAACTTGACTTTGCTAGACTAGCCATGTTTCAATGCCCAGTAAGGTCACAAGTATTCTCACACTCATTGGTGGTATGGAAAGTTGGCTGTAGATGCCTGCAAGGGTTAGTTTAAGATCATTAAAGTGATCTTAAATTTTCCTTTTCAGCTTTATACTATTCATATTACCAATGTGATGTCCCAGGAATTGCTTAGCAAAACTGACAACAAGATAAGAAAATGAAAATGAAAATGGTGGAATAAACTCAAAGCATGCTCTGTTCATCTCTCTTAATGGGTAAAGCTTGCAACACCCTAGCAAATACTAATTATGAGAAATTATGTCTATGCAGAAGTTTCAGCACTCCAAAACAGAGTAATCTGAATATGAATAGGAAAAATCTTTGGGGACCACCCAGGCACTTGCAGGGATGGCTGATTTAATTAATGACCTGATAATTGTCTCAGGTTTAGACCATTAATTCTGATTACTGAGACTGTCTAATTCCAACAAGAGAATGAGACAAAGACAGAAAACAGAAACTTCACTTTAAATTCATGTGAATCTGTACATTGCTAGAGAGAGAGAGAGAGAGAGAGAGAGAGAGAGAGAGAGAGAGAGAGAGAGAGAGAGAGAGAGAGAGAGAGTAAGTGACATACAGAGAAAGAACAAGAAGATACAGAAGAGGGCAGCAGTTTATTATTGTCTGGTTAAAAAAAAGTAAAAGGAAAAACCAGAAAGAAAGAAAGAAAGAGAGAAAGAAAGAAAAAGAAAGAAAAAAAGAACAAATGAACAGGGAAATGTAGTGGATCACTTGAACAGTGAAACTGTGTAATGACAAAAAGACAGATGCAGTTGGCACGGTGGCAAAGAAAAGGTAGACTGCCTGCCAACTTGATGACAGAGGGCTAAAAGGAAGATGCCACTTAAGGAGAAGCAGGGCAGAAGGGGATTGTGGAGGATATAAAAGCAGGCACAACCAATGAGGCAACAGGGCCAGGTCGTGGGGATATAACACTAATAACAATGGCCGACTAAAGTCGGGTGCTTCCCATTCTCCTGATCATCTCTCTATCTCCTTTACTTTCCAGGGATGTTTTTTCTTCTCCCTGCAAACTCTCTTCTAGCTTCCTGTACCTCCGCCCAAAGCAGACAGCTCCGCAAAGTTTCTCACCTAGTACACAGTGCGTTGTTATGGAGGGGATTGTCTAATTGGTCACTGCCTTGCTCTCTCTGGATGGTATCTCTTTTATTGGGCAGCAATATCAACCAAACCAAACTAATTAACAAATTAATGTCCAGTTTTCATCTTGGTATGGCTGTCTTGGTGGAAAGTGAATGTGAATACCGCCCCCCCCACAAGCTCCACCCACACACACACTTCATCTCATATTGTTCACTAGCAACTTAACACAGTCATATCGCACAAGGAAAACAAGAAGGGAGTGTTCAGATGCACTTAATGATACAATAACTTTGTGTTTAGCTGCCATCACACTGAAGTGGTAAACGCTGCTTGCTAATTCATGACCTTGTTGTCTGTTTTCACATAGATAGAACAAAAAATCCAACTCTCTTTTGTATCGAATATCAAAATTTGGATTTCTAGGCCTTAATTAGATGTATTGTATAGATGTAGATGTGTAGATTGAATAATCAATTAAGTGCAAATGATTATGATCATGCACTGTTATAGTTAATCTGATAACAATAATGGTGGAAAATACTGATTTAATAAAAATACACCATTTTCCAAACAAATGTTCATACAGTTTGTCATACAAATTGCACACACTTTCAGGCACACCCACACACAGTTCTTTAAATAACTCATCCACATTTCCTGTAGGAAACATAGACAGAAAGGCTGATATTCGTGACTCTCATATACAAAGTTATTAGCCTCAAGTGACTCAATATAGAGAGTGTAAAACTATGCACACACATGCTGACAGTTTACAGTGATCTGTGGCATCAGGCAGCATCAACACAGTGGATATAAACTAGAAGAGTGAACAGTTGTGCGTGGCATAGTATTGCCCAGAGAGTTCCCCCTACAGCTGATAAAGCACAGCGGGGTGTGAGTGTGTGTGTGTGTGTGTGCGTATGTGTGCAGTACTTTCTAGTTGCACTGTGCCTGCTTACTGCATTGCAGGAGAGCAGCGTTCTGACTGGTGTGTGTGGAACGAGTCTCAGAAGGAGACGCTTTCCTTATAGAGAGAGAGAGACTGAGAAAAAGAAGAGGAGAGAGGGAGAGTCAGTCCTTCAGAGACTCTCAAACATTATGGTTTGTTTCCCCCAATCTTACTCACTGGCCACTAATAAACGACTGGCCGAACGTACAAAGCTGAACAAAAGTGACAGTACTGAAAATCTAATTTGCCTTTTTTTCCTCATCCCATCCCTCTCTCTGCTCTTCCTTTCCCTCTCTCTTTCTACTTAGCTTGCTCTTTTTTCTCATACTCCCGCCTTCTCTCTTCACACTTCTTTTGCTTTTCTTTCCTCTTTATTTCTCTTTCACTCATTTGCTCTCTCTTCTTTACTTCTCTCAAATTATTTCTTCTCTTCCTCTCATTACTTTCCCTTTAATCTTATCTCTCTTTCTGTTCATCTTTCTCTAATTCTTCACATCATCTCTCTTCCTCCTCTCTGTCTCTTATTCTCCCTTTTGTCTTCTCTCTTCCTGTTTTTTTCTCATCCTGTCTTTTTTCTCTTGTGCTCTCTACTCTCCTGTTCCATCTCTCTCTCTCTCTCTCTCTCTCTCTCTCTCTGTCTCTCTCTCTCTCTTTTACTGCAATACAACATAATCAGATGCAGTTCTGTGGCTTTTTCTCATTGCTCAGTGTTTTAGTCACTGTTTTATCTCTTGTATTTCCAGATGACAGTGATAAAGCTCCTAACCCATACAGAAATGATGTGAGAATGTAGCAGTGCTGGACTGTCCGCATCTCTCCACTGCATTGGCTGGGTGTGGTATCCCTGCAATAGAACATATTAAAAAATGGTATGTTTTTTCATTAAGTGACATCACATATAGAACATCTGAATGGCTAACTTCTTAATTACCAATAAGACATACAGGACTGTGTCCCTGGTTTGGGGTTTGGGGGTGTTTGCCGGATGAGCAGATACAATACACAAGTTTTAGTGAATGAGATCGATCCCTGCAATGTACATTTGAAAGACTGAAGCACATGGTGATGGGAAGATTAGTTACTCCTACTTAGATGCCATGAAGAAATACAATTTCTGATTAGCCAATTTTCCATGAAGCATTTAAAGACACCAGCCCTTTTCCTTCTATCCAAAACCAGACAAATAGGAGCAGTATTGCAAAGCTTGCTTGTAGATTTTAGATATAAGCATGGCTGTAAATAATATAGTGATTAATAAGTGAATAATAAGTAATAATAATAAGTGATTAGTTTTCAGAAATCATTATTTACCTTTAATACAAACTCTGTACCAATTAATGGCCATAGTCACTTCTTTCATTTGTATATGCCATATGTGCATCATAAACAATCTTACAGAATTAGTTACATAATATTACATAGTATTTTCACATAATACAAAAATGACAAGAATCAGTTGGTTCAGTTTGACAATGACGCAAGTCAGTGTGCTGGAGATTGCTCCATAGAGAAACTATGACACAGCGTTGAGTCTACACACACAGAGCTAGGCAGTGTTACATTAACATTCTGCAGTGTGGGGGAGCCTCTGAAGGTCTGGCATCAGTCAGGTTGTCCTTTTCATGCCCGAGTGATCGGCCAGGCCAGGGTGGAGGAGGAGGCCCTGAGAGAGCGCAGGGGACCAGCGCGTATTCAGACACGCACAGAGACAGCCTTCGTCGCTCCCGGCAGCATAGCCACGGCCCACAGAAAAAGAAGAAGAGTCAATTTAACAGCAATCAGCCCCCCGATCACAAGCAGTCTGCAACCTGCCACCTCCACAATGACTTTATCATCCTCCTTCACTCTCTCTCGCGCTCTTTCTGTCTCTGAAACGCACTGCCCCACTATTATCCTCCCTTTCCTCTCTTCAACATCATTGCCCTCTTCTGATTTTTCATCCTCTCTTTTTTAGGTTTGGCCTGCATTGCTCTTACCCCTATAACTCTAGTCTTATCATTTACTAATCAATCTTAAAGTAATGCTCCAGCATTTTTCAAACCTTATCTCTATCTGTCACATCTGTACTGTGCATTTGATTACCATGAACAATCATTGTAATGCATTTCCTTGGATATAGAACACATTTATAAAGGTGCCACTGGGCAGCTGACTAAGCATGTGTATAAATCATATACTTCTGCTGTAGCCATGTATCGTTTATTCAGTAAAATAATAAATTTAATAATAAAAAAATAACAATAAGTGCAATTAATTTAATGGACAGATATTCAGAACAACTGAAAGTAAAGTCCTTCATTATAGAGAAGCCTCCCAACTCTAAAGTGGTAGTACTAGGAAACTGGGGATTTCTACACATATGTGAGCCTATGTGTGTGTTTTTAAATGTAATACTGATGATGGTAAATATAGTTGCATCCTGTGATCATCCCTCCAGTACAGCTTGAATGTTCTCTTGCAGTTCCTGCAGATTCTGGACATGTGACCTGTAAGAATAAACAGTTCATTTTGGTGCTGGCTATGGTGCCTCTACATGGACTTTTCACCAAAGATGACCCGCTGCCATTCTGAGTCACTCCATGACAGTCTGGCATGATGCCTTTGCAGTCTTTGGAGACGCTGACATGCTGTTAGGAGCAGTATTCAAGACAGTCTGCATGTGTGTAGTCCTGTGTCGGGCAGCTGTCTACCAGTGGCAATAACAGCCTGACTAATGGAGGGCATCACGGCTTGCTGCATTGCTGTCTGCAATCTTGGCTGTTCGGTCACTCCATGGATGTTTGACAATTCATCATTTTACTTTCTCTGTTGTTCATGTAGGTCTCCAAGATACTTGATGTCACTGGTGCTTGCCTTTTTCTACCCACTGCTGCCAATAGTGTGCTACGGTATACGCAAAACCTGTGTGGGGTGCAAAATGATTATTAGACCACCCAGCATGAGTCAGAATGGAAAGCACGCACAACTCGACGACCTATAGTCAGTCAAGTACTTGCTTACATCACATGCGCGGCCAATAATGAAACTTGAATCATTCACTTGTCTCATGATGTCAAACCTACCCACCAAAGTTTCATTCCAGTCGGTGGATACCTTTTGGGTGCAACTGCTTTGATGATGAGTGTATATATACTTTCAACTTATATTTGGCCTGTACATCATACCGCTTTTCCCTGTTAGAAGGTCTGTTATATTTATCCTCCTCTTTGGTACAATATTGTACAATATTAATACTGTCACAAAGCTTAATAAAGCTCTTTTAATAGGTCTTTTTTGAGGTATGCAATTTTAATGCATTGAAATCACATCCAACTGACTCCTTATTATTAAGCAGTACTGTGGTCTGTCACTCTCATATTCAAGGTCATGGTGTGGATTTATGTTTCTTTTTTTTTGGTCTCTATCTAAAGGAACACAAGTAATTACACAGTTCACAGTAGTGACATGCTTTCCCCCCTCATGTGGTACTAAAATGTACCACCTAATTTGGGTTGTGACTCATAAATTAAGATACATTGTCACATTGTCATTGTTTTCAGTTCCCCAAAGAACCTTTCAGTGAACAATTCTTGAAATATGTATTTTTGGGATGTCTAATAAAAAGTCACATGTCAAAGAAAGTTTTCTTACTAAAATCAGTGAGGAACTTGAAAAAACCCATGGAAGGGAAATCTAAACTATTTGACAGGTCTGTGGTGTTTAAAGGGTTAACCTAGAATGGTTTAGTCTTTGGAAGCAAAAAAAGAGAAAAGGCAGAGCATATGGAGGCAATGCCTTGGGAGACAGGGAAAACATATGCCTTAACAAAATGAAAAAAAAAGATTGCTAAAAACAAACACACTTAGTAGTCCATGATCAAGTCTACACACATACACACATGCACACACACACACACATGCACACACGCACTGGCTATTTCAGTCCCTTGTGAAAGTTTAGTAAACTCAGCTGGCCCCTCTGGCCCGTATCTCGCAGGCCTGTGGCCGTGCAGGCGTAGAGCTAAATCATAGGCTGACAGGGCCCTTTCTTTTTATAGCTGCCCCCTGTGTAACCAGCCCAGAAAAGGGAAGAGGACAGGCGACAGCCGCACACTCACTCACACATACACGCACATATACGAGCGTGCACTAACAACCCAACAGACATACATGTACACACATACACGCACAAAGACACATGTATGTACACACCAGCTCTATACATTCTTCCAACACCTGCTCCACCAGCATTCTGCGTGCCCTACTGCAGCATTCACTGCAGACGTTCGCTTCATTCGGGTTTAATCACTGCTCTGGTAGCAAACCTTAAAAAGTCATGAGATAACGAAAATACATTCTTAACGTTAGTGTATGTTAATTTAAGATTATACTCTCTTTAATTTCAGATCATTTCTGTTGATCCATTCATTATAAAATGTTCAGGCAGAGCTTTTGAACATTTTCCTATGGTTGCGGATAAAAAATGTTAATTTGATACTAAACACTTACTTGATATACACTACCTGGTCAAAAAAGGTCAGCACCTGTATTTAACTAAGCAAATTGGTAAGAGCCTCCCATTGGATAATTACTGCATGGGTGATTATGTTTCAGCTGGCAACAAGTTATTTAACCCTAACTGATGCAGAGAGTAGCTTCTTATTTGTTAAACAACCATGTGGGAGCATAAAGATTAGATATGGGGTTGCTGCAGTTGGTCAGGTCTAGGTTCAGCAATGTTATGTGCCCAAAGAATGAGGTCAGCTGACTACCTGAATATACTGAACCACCTGCTTATTCCATCAATGAATTTGTTCTTTCCTGACAATGCCAGGATTCATCAGGCTCAAATTGTGAAAGAGTGATTCAGGAAGCATGAGACTTTATTTTTTACACATGGACTGGCCCCCACAGAGTCCATACTGGAACCCCATCAAGAATCTTGCGGAAGTGCTGGAGAAGACTTTGTCCAGTGGTCCAAATCTCCCATACATCAATACCCCAAAGATCTTGCGGGAAAAATGTATGCAATTCTGGACAGAATTAAATTTTGTGACACTGCAGAAGTTTGCAGAAATTATGCCACAGCGAATGCGTGCCATGATCAAAGCTTTAGGTGGTCCAATGTCCTTTTTTTGGACAGGCATTGTATCTTGACAACTGTACTTGGTATAAAAGCCTACATATATCATCATAAGGCCTTGAATGCATTGCTCTGATTGTTGTGGGGAGATATGTTCATTCCAATTTGTACATGGAATAAGCACATTCCAATTAACTTTATTTTGTCCACCCGTAAATCAGCAACCAAAATGTACAGCCTAAGAATTATTATTCTGTTAAACAGTTCACAGTAAGAGTAATAGACTTTTAACTGGTTTGGATTTGAAAATGAAACCTTACACTTAAATTATGTTTGATTCAATGTTCCATTCTGTGACTACAATTACAAAGATAACACTACTCAGTCTGACTAACCCTACAGCCATTCACTGAACAGCGATGCTCTCTATAAGTCATCCTGCCAGCACCTTTGGCAGACAGTTTCACGACGTAGGACTGCATGCACACAGACAGTTACAATGAATGCCCTTAACACCACATCAGCATCGAAAGACTGCAATAGTGTTGTGCCAGAGAGACACAGAGGGACTCAAAACAGCAGCGGGTCATCTTCAGTAATGAGTCCTGCTTTTGTCTTGATGAAGACAACTAACATGGAGGCACCATGGTCAGCACCAAGATGAACGATTTGTTGTCAGGTGTCAAATGCCTGGTGTCACTCTACCTCCACCCCTACACAAAAATCTGCAGGAAATGTGTGAGAATGTTCAAGCTGCATGGGATGGAAGGTTTCGGTTTAGGCTATATTAGGAATCTCTATAACTTCATGCCAAGACAACAAACACAGTGGCCTGATGCCATATGAAAAGACACTACTTCTGTATGTGTAGCTCATTAAATATTGATCATATCAGTCTAAATTTGTTCCTTGTAACCTTTATCTACCTTTTGAAAAGCAATACAATCCGACACTTCCTTTTGGGTGCAACTATTCTTTTGACGATAAGTGTATTTATTTCAAAACAAAAGGATCTAACTGCTTACCATGTTGCCATAACGGACAGAAATGCTGTCTCCCTTCTGATTCATGCAGTATCACAACACACACTCATACTTTCTGTAGGTGCATATGGCAGGTGATAACATTAACCTGATCATCACCTACCCATGCTCAGGATTCCAGATTGCCCACTGAATTAACTTGCACTATAGTGGATCAGAGAATGGAGTCCAGGCACAACTCCATTACACCTGGTTAAAACGTCAAGGTCACAACTCTCTGATTGTGTTTCTGTGTTAATGGATTATTTTTCTCCAGTCCATGTCCTTCAAAGGGTCAAAAGCATTTGTTAACCCTAAAGCATGGCATTTGGTATCCATATGTATATAGGATTTTTTTTTTTGTTGTTGTTTAAAGCTATGGACAGCAACCGTCTTGTTAAACATCAGATGAACCTAGCTTCATACAACAAATAAAAGGAGAAGTCCTGATGCCTTTTCCTAATTCAAATAAACAATTTACCACATTGCTAAAGCTCTCCTTTCATAATTGTCTATTGTCATCAGTAACGTTTTAAAGATGAACATGTTTGTGTGGGTGCCAATAATGATGTAACAGTGTTTTTCTTGGACTGGCATTTGTGTTTGGCTTTGTAAATGGACCTCCCCTGCTGGATTAGGGTATCAGGTCTCACTTTTACAGAAATCTTGGGCACATCTCTTAATATCTGGAGCTTTAAAAAAACGTATGTTTACCAAAAATTGTGGTAATTGGGGATATTAGAACATTTGACTAGCAGTTATTGGTGGAAAAGCAGGAAGCAGACATTCAGAAATAACATGGGGAGCATCAGCTGATTGGGCATTACACACAATAAGGCTGAATTTTTTCTGCTAGTCGCTAGTTAAGATGGTGCGTGAGTCAAGGAGTTCGGGTTTTGTCATAATTGCTCATAGGGCCCCCCTGGTGGCTTTGGCTCCTGGACAAGTGCCCATTAAAATCCATAAATGATACAGGTGTTGATTGCTCTTTATGTGAAATGGACTTGTTGGTGTTTGTAAGTAGCAAGATTCCCTGTAGTCTATTGAACATTACAGCATTCCCACATCAGTTTATGCAAACTGTATGGATGACAGTTTATGATTGCTGGCATCTATTTTGCATTTATTTATCCAATGAGCATTTTGACTAATGCATGCAAGAGTAGTACAAGTCAAAGGGAAAAGTAGTGTCATCGATTTTGATCATCAAGGCTTACTGAATAAATCACTGGGCCAGCTCAAGACAAATGTACTTACCTTTGTGCCCAACCATGCTTCAGCATTAGAATTCTGTGTGAAAGCAAAAGGAGGAATGTAAATAGAGTCACAAGTAAATGAGCTGCTAATGTTTCACACAATGTTTTTAAACGATTATTATTCATTAATGACTGAGTGTAAGGAATTAAAGAAAAACTATTTATAAGAGATATATGGGATACATAAACGCACAGATACACACTCGTCGGCTACTTCATTAGGTAAACCTATTTGTTTCTACGCTCTTTGTCCATTTTATTAGCTCCACTTACCATATAGGAGCACTTGAGTTCTATAATTGCAGACTGTATATTTCTTCATAAATGTGACTTCCATCAGAAATTCCATCAGATATTTAATCCCTAAAATTAAACAAACAAGGCAAATAAATTAGCATTGGTCATTAATTCTTGTAATATTGTAACATTGAAATATTTATCAAATATAAAACATATCTGTGAGTAAAAAAAAACTGAACCTTTTAGCATCTGGGGTGACTTGTTCAACAATAACTGTAACTAAATGTTTTCAGTCAGTGATGTTTAGTCCTGCACATTGGCCTGGTGGAATTTTAGTCCATCCCTCCACTGAGAACAGCTCTGTTATGTTGGAGGGCTTCCTCCCATGAACTGCTTCAAAACATTTCTATTGAACTAAGGTCAGGATTATGTGTCCATCCCAAAACATTAGTTTTATTCTTTTGTAACCATTATTTGGTAGAACTACATGTGTGCTTAGAGTCATTGTCTCCCTGCACGACCCACATTCTCCTGAGATTAATCTCATGGACTCATATTTTTCTGTACAATCTGCTGGTATTATTCAGAATTCATTTTTCCATCAGTGATGGCAAGTCGTAATGGCCCAGACGCAGCAAGACAGGCCCAAACCATGAGACTACCATCACTGTGTTTAACAGACGGGATACGGTTATTATGCTGGGATGCAGTGCTTTTCTTTCTCCAAACATAATGCTAAACGATCTATTTTGGTCTCATCCATCCACAAAACATGGTTGCAATAGTTCTCTGGCTTGTCCATGTGATCTTTCTTAAATAGCAAATTGTCAGGAATGTTTTTTTGAAGAGCAGTGAGTTTCTGGTTGCAACCCTGCCAGCACACCATTGTTGTTCAATGTACTCCTGGTGGCAGATTCATGAACATTAACAGCAATTAGCCGATGTGAGAAAGGCCTTTAGAAGTTACATTGGGTTCCATTGTGACCCCCCAGTCTATTACACGTCTTGCTCTTGGTGTGTGAAAACAGCACAGAAGTAGGCTTGAAATTGTTTAAACAGTCAGTTTAACAGGGCATTCCTGGTCACATGTTCCTGATATTTTTTGGCTGTCTTGAAAAAATGGGTGGGTTTAAATAATGCCTTCTAGATTGCTTAACACATATAGACAGAGTCTAAATACCAGGAAATTACATTTGAAATTCTGATCTTTTACTCCACTCATTTTATGAACTCAAACCTAAAAACTAAAATGTGTATAACAAAAACAACATAATTGGCTATACTTTTGGCAAAGAATTTTGGAATAACCATCAGAAAATAACAATCGGAAGAGAGAATGTTGTTGATTACAGTAATACATTGCTGTTAATATGTAAAAATGTAAAAAAAAGCGGCTAATAAGTTATAATAACAAGGGTAATCTGAATGTAGTATATATCTATAAAGATAAGGAGTTTGAGAGAGGGACATTTGCTCACTTTTCTTGTAGAGTGGCACTCTTGCTCTTTCATTCCCTCATTGGTTAGAAAGGATGCTGAGGAGAAGGAGAGGGGGGATGGAGTATAGGATGCAGGAAACTCAGCCCAAACTCAATCTGCTGCTGCTGTCAATATGCATTACAGAAATAATCAACACCAAAACAACAGTGTCGTTCAGCTTTACGACAATAATAATGTTCCGCATTGAAAGAAGTATAGAAAAAAAATCAATGGAGTTTTGCTGTGAATCATATCTAAATAGATTTTGAAATTAATATCAGAGGAGCTAAACACTTCGTGGACGAGAGCAGGAATGTGCTGTTTCTCTGTTACAGCACATTAGATGAGAGGTTTCTTAGTTAGATGCTTAGTGAGAAAAGCTACAAGAAAAAAAGAGAGTTGAGTTAAACCAGCTAAAATTGAGTTAATACTGGCAAGCTTTCAGCTCTCTCTATAAAGAATGACCTTGGGCCGCAGCTCAGCGATGAGAAAGCAGTTGTCCAGCAAGTATTTCATTTAAAAACCTCACCTTAAGGTTTTTCTGAGGCCACTTCTCCCCAGTGTAACTTCGTACTCCTACTGTAGAAAGCCATTTTGTTTTTCATTTAGCCTACCGACCTGAGGGATTACATTCATACAGCGTGTTACCGAGGTAATGGTCTGACACTGAACCACTTCAAAACTCGCCAGGTACCGTGACTACTCAAACAATGGCCCATCTGTGTTTCCACTACCATAACATATCGCTAGTAGTTGGTCCAAGATCTAAACATAACACACTATGAAAAGGTTTGTGGGCACCTGTTCATTCATTGAGTCTTAATAGAGAATATGTCCGCCTTTGCTGCATGTACAAAGATGACTTTTGCTGTAAGTATTTGATTGCACTGGATGATTACTCATCTTAAAGGTTTTTTAATGGTTCTCTAAGGAACACCATTACACTGCTCCAGAGCCCATATCTTGGGGCATTTTTATCTCTAGCTCCTAAACTTTAATGATTTTGGATTTTTGATCAGTGATCATTAAAATTACATGTAAAGACTTTTAAAAAGTTGTCAGTTTATATATCTGTGAATAAGTGGTTAAAGTTTCTGTGACTGAGAGAGAAAATGCAGTATCTTAAGTTAAACTTCTATTGGGTTATGAATTCTAGAAAACATCATATAAGAGCTGTTATATCACTATACTGAATGGATTTTGGGTCATGTTTTGAGCTGGAATACTCAATACTGGTGTATTGGTGTTGTGTTCACCTTGAAGAACCCACTGTGCCTAGAGTATTCTGCTGATTGTTGTGAATATGGGGTTTGGGTTCTTGGCATTGGGCACGATGAGCTTAGCTACATGTGCAGCTCTTTTTAAACATCCTATTCTATTGGTAAATGCTTTTCTATTTTATAGACGAAACAAGCAGTGTAAAATCATCTGGACTGTTTACACACTGTAGTGTCAAAAATAGCTACTCCCACAGTCTAGTATAATAACTGATTAGTATTTTATCTGGTTATGTCTCCAGATAGCCTTATGCATTTGATGAACTATCATCAGAATTAATAAGCAACAGAGAAACCAAGCCATAGCTTTTTCATTCACAATAAATGAAACCAAATCAGGCCGCCCTTGTTGAGTTTTTGTTATGTAACTGGCTGCAAATACGAGCTGTTGTCTAATCAGGCAACAGTCAGATGCTAGAAAGGGAAAACAGCAGTAGCAGTTCTATTCCAGAGCTCTTTACTGAAGAAGTCACTGTAAAACTGCTGCACCCTGTGTCCAAGTAACTTTACAGAAGAGCAAAAACTCATTCAATGAGTTTAGTGAATTCAATTTCACTGTAAGTCAATGGAACTACACATTTTCCCAAGCAATGTTGGGCCATTTCTGTCCAATCATAATGAAATGAAGTCTCTTTCAAGCTTTAAATAAAGCATATGTAATGTGTTTACCAGCTTCAAATGCTCTTTAAACCATGAGAACCAAGAAATTTTCATATGCACCAATGTTAGCTTAGAGCTACTACTGGGAGTCAGCAATATGGTCAAAGTATTTCTTCCCTTTTTGACTAAGGCTTTGAGATTTATGGCAAAATATAATTAAAATATAAGCAAATATAAGAAATGAATGTGTGAATTAATTGAACTCTACATAGACCTTGGAACAATGGTTGTCTTTTCTCCTGTCTGATTCGGTTGGCTGGATTGATGGAGATGGAGATAGTATGACACCTCCCCCATACAGCAGTCTCTGTTTAGAAAAAGCCTCTAAATGAAGTGATGCCATTAACACTTTAGTCCACTCCCTTGCCTGCTGACTCAGTTACAGCAGAGAGGGTCAAGAGAAGAGAGGGTGAAACCCTTGAAGGACATTTTTTCTGTCTCTTGTCATGGTACTTCATCTCAGAGAGAGATGTGATGGATAGGTAGGGGTAGGCAGGACAGAGCTCCCCTGTAAAGTTAAGTGCCCTGTGCTGGTTGGCATTTGCATGTAACAATAAGTGGTAGGTTGCCCTAGGTGAGTTGTATGCTGTGCCATGTTATAATAAGTGGCCAAATTAGGTTAATGTTCTTAGGCAATGTTCCTGCCCAATCTTTTTGTGATATTTTACCAATATTAGAAGTGTATAATACCTATGAGATAAGATTCTTTCAGATTTAGAGATGAATCACATTCAATATTAACAAAACTCATTTTCTAACAATAACTAAGCCCTTCTCATCAGCAATTAGATCTTAGTTGTTTTTTTTTTTCTTGTGTCTCAGATGTTCCAGCTGGAAATGAGTTATTCTAAAAACATCCTGAGAATATGAGATGCAATGTTCCATTAATGCTTACAGCAGGAAGGTTTTTATTGGTTCCCAGAATGTGGTGAATTTCTAAATGTTATGCTGAAAATAGCTCTTCTTTTGTCATATGCAAGATAATCTGTGGCCCTGATTACATCCTCAAGACATCCTCCAATCTTTGCAGTTAAAACGTTCTGTCCTAGTTAACATTTGATGTAACAGAAACACCATTTGAAATAATTATTATTTATTAACAATAAAACGTTCTTTGAACATTAGACTAAAGACGTTTTTTAAAACCTTATAAAAACTTGTAGGTAATGTTATCCAAAGTTCCGGGAACGTTCCCTGCTAACTGGCATGTGCCAGGCTTGTGTCATCTTTAATTAGTTAAATGTAGTTCACTTCCCACTTTTAAGAGATTTTACCCTGTACTTCCCTCTCTAAAGTGTTTTGGTCATTACTTTATTCTGCCTCTCTACTTTCTTTACTATAAAACTGTGGTCACCTGCTCGCGCTGTGAAGAGAATTTATGTTTGTGTTTAACATGTTTGGCCAAAAACATTCTTTTAATACAGTATGTAACATATTCTGAGTAAAGAGGTAGAGCTTTAAGATTAACCAGGGAAAGACTGACATCTTGATATACCAGAACTGCACTGTGTGGGGAACACTGCTGTGTGAAAGCTCATCTAGATTAAACAAAAATGTTTCAAATGTTCTTTGAAACACTGTCTGGTAAATAAATTCATCAGAGGAGTTTTTTGAACAGCTGATTCTTGTGTCCTTTTTGGAAATTATTTTATTTTGTCGATCTATTTATCCATGTTGTAATATCAAAACCTCAGTGTTAAAAAAATCAGACTCTAAACATTCTCAGACAGGAGAGGAAAGTGATCCAGAACTATGCATCCTACATTAGCATTGACCTCACAAATGCAATCAAATCCTCATAGCAATATTTCAACATTCAGTGTAAAGCCTTTCCTGTTAATATCCTTCATTACAGAGGAAGTGCTGGATGAACGTTTACACATATCATATAAAACGCATAAATATGACAGTTCAAAACAGGAGAGGTATGTTCGTATATGTGTGTAACCATTTATGTGTATAATCATTTATGTATGTAATGATTGCCTTTTCAAAGCATATTTGAAATGTCCTATACACTCTGAGGTACTGAAAATGACCCACCAATCATATAACATGTGCTCTGAGGGGGTCTTGACCATCAAAGGACAGGGTAAAAGGGTTACCAAGGTAGAAACAGATAAACTACAGTGTGTTAGGACTACAAGAACTAGGAAGAAAGAAGTAACAAAGAGGTTGAGCTAAGTACTCCTCTATGATATGTTTACTGGATCAAATGGACAAAAGGGGCCAGTGACTGGATATATACAGTAAATATATTACAAACACACAACAGAAAACTGCATCACTGATTACACAGAGAGAGAGAGAGAGAGAGAGAGAGAGAGAGAGAGAGAGAGAGAGAGAGAGAGAGAGAGAGAGCGCATGCATGCGTAGGTTAGAAAAAGAGCTGTTGTTGAGCTTGGTCACAGGGTGAAATGATCTCTTGCAACAGTGATGCTCCTCTGAATGTAAAGCACGAACTGTAAGAGAGAACATGCTCTTCTGCACAGCGCACAGCCTGAAAAAACGAGTACAGGAGCAACAAGGAAAGAAAAGGAAAGAAAGAAAAAAGAAAGAAAGATAGGCAAGCCTGGAAACAAGGGCAGAGCGATAGAGCCAGTGGTAAGGTGCAGATGGAGGAAAAAGCACTCTTGATAGATGATTCGCTCCATTTGGGAGCAGTTTCACCATGATAAGAGGCCAAGGGGGGAGTGAGAGAGAGGGCAAAAGAGAAGAGAGAGAAAGAGGGAAGGATCAAGAAAAGGAGAGAAAACGAAGAGAAGATTAAATAGAGGAATCCCATATCATCACTTAGCGATAAAGTTAAAGAACAGCTTGTCCTTTACATGACTGATTCCCATTCTCATCAATGTTAATCTCAGCATGAATCCTTTAGTCTCTTAACAGAACATCAAATCGACAACTGAGATTATGAGATTTTTCCCACCAACATGGGAAAGAATGAAAATGCAAATAATTTCTATAAAACCCTGTTTAACAGTTTATGATAACATTATAGCAGTTGCAGTTATAAATATACAAGCTCAAAGACTGTTTTATTAAGAACATCACTTAAAAGCATTCATCTTGGCAATAAGTGCAGGAAACACCCTGGACAGGCCACCAGGACACATTCAAAGTCACATTCTCAGCTAGGGCCAATTTAGCATCTGTAGTTTAAGGAACTCTACACAGATATGGGGAGAATACGTTACCCCCACTCAGAAAGACCCCAGCCAGGAATCAAACCCAGCCACTCTTGCTGTATTTGTGTCAGCTCTGCTGTATCCGTTTCATCTACAGCCTGATCCTGAACATCAGGTAGAGCAAGCGGTTAGAAAGCAATGCACAATGCACAAGCTAGACGTTACAGAGAGGTGAGTTTTTACTTTTATAGCTCTATGTGTGTTGTTTGAGGGCATGCCAAGCCTGCTGCTAGGGAAGCAGTAAGAACTGTGTTATGAGATGACATCAAAGGTGTGGAATTCCACTGAGGCTTTTTAAAGTGGTTTCGGTGGGAGAGAGTTTTTCCCCCTGGCATGTCTTTTGAGCTTTATAAATGGTATATAATGTTATAAATCTATAACACACTAAAGGGTAGGGGAAAACTGAAAAAGCATATGTCCCCTTGTGTCATTGTAACCAAAATAAATGTTGGTCTATTCATAAAATATTTACACAAAGGACAGGACATATGCTCTGCAGTCAGCCTTTTTAATAAATATAACCCCCTCGGATTCTCTTACCACTCACCCCTTTAGCATCCAGTAGCAGCAACATGTTGACCAATTATCTTGTATTTGAGTACTCTAAATCACACAAAAAATAATTGATACTGGAAGTTATTAAAAAATAAAAGACATTCATCATGAAACTCAAGTTACACCCAAGGTACTCCCTTTTTTGATTGGTTTGGTACTCTCAATGCCATGTTATGAGTAGAACAGAATTGCACTTTGCAACATGTTCCTTAGCAACTATATTTTTTACATCCTATTGACTCCATACTTCACAGATCTGCTTTAAAACATTAAACATTATGTAAAGGTCCCAATTTGTATCTTTCTCCTTGTGGAAACTTATTTAAACACTCTGTAGTACATTTGACAGTAACAACAAACATCTAAATGTATTACTTTATCATTAGAGTTAATGCATTAAATATGAATGTAGTAAATATTAAATAAAAGTTTGGTTCCAGATTACTCCATGAATTCTTATACTTCGGTAGCAGCACTCTGCGCCACGGCATTAAATGATTACGATTAATTCTGGGCTTAATCTTCAAATCGTTACTTACTTATTTCTGAGCAAATAAATAGTAATCAGCCGCACACAGTTAACCTGATTAGGCTAGCATCTTTGAAATTACATGTACCGTGACAGATCACAACCCTCACAATAAGCCTGAAAAATCTGAGAGCTTTTCTCAGATCAACTTCCTCTCTGTGTGTGCACTGGGTTCAGTTACAGTGAGTTGATATAGGTAGAGACAGTGATCCTGGGTGAGTCTCCTTGTGCTTTAGCATTGTCTTTGTGCTATATGTCTGATCCCTCCTCAGTCATGCTCTATTAGTCTCCTCTCCTCCCTCCTGCCCTGCTCCATCTAAACGCTCTGACACTACCAGTCCACTTCCATAACGTTAAACCCCAGTCATGAAAAACTGCTTATAAGGCAAGTCCAGCCATTTTTCTTCATACAGTTCCGACCTTATGGGAAGAATACTGTGGCATCCACCATGGGCCACACTATTGTGAGCTAAGGGGGTGTGGTCATGTAAAATGACTCTCAGGAGCATCACACTCCTGGTTTAGAAGGGTACTGTCACTGTTACTTGTTTGTTCTTGCTGCCTGTTAAAGTGCCTGTTCAGAATAACAGAGCACTGTTTTCCGTATTTTCCTCCAACTCTACAATTTGTTAAAGTTATGTTTACATAACAACATCTACACAAATTTAGTCAATCAAGTGATGGCAATCCACATTCTTGTTACAGTACGCACACAAACGTGTTTTCCAGCTAAATATGCTACGGAACTCCTGTAATGTTTGGGTTCATTTATACCCAAACCTTAACTAGAACTACTACTAGCCTCATCTTAACCCCTGACCATAAAATTTTATAATTTACAACAAGATCTACAATTATGAAAGGTCCCAGAATGTGAGCATATGGAGGAGGACTTAACCTTTATACTCTTTAGCAGTTTTTTGTCATTAGCATTTTTGCTTGTTCTCTGAAAGTTTGCAGATAGACAAAATGTAGCAGTACCACCAGATACCACGAGGGCAGTGTAGTAAGACATGATACAACACAAAGAAGAAACTTCAAAAAATGCCTGAACAACACAACTGCTGAACAAGAGGTTATGAGACTTTTTTGAGAGGTTATGAGAAATTTTAAATCTATATGACTTCTATTGTTGGAAGCGTTTGACTCTGGACTGCCCTCCAGTTTTGTATCTAGTGTTGTATAGTATATGTATTGCTTAAAATTCTTCAAAATGTAAATGACTCATGGAAGTATGTGGGCAAGGTAGACGGCCACTTAGCTCCCCCATGATCCTGGGACACCTGGAAAATAAAAATACAATTGTACTCTGTATGTTTGGATGTTCAATAGTCTATTGTTAAACATGTGTATGCACTTTAAAATGAGATGTGCAGCAAGTGAGTGTTTAAATGTAATACTGCAAAGCATTCAGGAAGTGCTAAGTTTGTCGTTACACTTCTAAAACCAACTACAGCTACTCATCAAAGTAATTCAAGTTCCTAATTACATCTGTAAATCTGTACTGGCAATACTGTTCTTACTAATTTTGGTAAAAAAAAAAAATACAAATAAATAAATACTAATTTCTGTGCCCAGTTATCTCACCGTATTGGCAGAACATTTCTAAACCAAAACAAAATTGCATGCTAATGCAGTGAGATTATTTCACTTAATCAAATGAAAGTTTCTATACATAATTAATACATTATAGCCTTAACTGAATTAATAACTAAAAGTGAATCACTAATTTCCCCCCTCGTTAGGTTAGAGTTATGAGGGTCATAAGAACATCCTTTTAACTTTGTTTTAACAGTGTTTTAAGTTTGTCTTTAGATATTGTGCTTATTTAATTTCACGTTTAGGTTAACAGAGAGTAAGGCACATTTTACTGTCCTGTTAAAAAAGGTATGGTTATGACAAAACACCCCCATATTGTTCATTGTTCACTATGTGAAGTGTGTGTGAAGGTTCCTTATGTTTCTTCACACTTCAGACTTCACAAAGACCATTCACAAAAACGTTTCTCTGACAAAAAACATTTATCAAAAGTGTTACTTTAATGGCACCTTGGAAAGAATACGTTTTTGGCAGGACTTTATGACATATGATGTCATTCAAGGTTTGTTTAGCTGTTTCTTTGGTCTGCACAAACCGTCTGCTCCACCTTCTGCCTGCATTCTGCTCCTCTGTGCACCAGCCCCACTCTAAATTGACATTATTTTAGCTAGCCAGGACACTGATCAGAATATTCATAAGCTATTGATCCAAACAACCAGCAAGATCCTCCCTCCCTTTTTCTTTCTCCATCCTTCTGACCCTGTTTACCTATTTTTCTTCCTCCTCTTTCTCGCATTTTCTTTTCTCTATTCGGGATGTAGCAAAGGGAGCAAAGGTTAACAGATTAGAATGTAGAAAGCAGAACAAGGATCAAAAACTAGAAAAAGGATTTAACAGGTTGTTCATTATTGGTACAGGCAGGTTGTGTGTACAAAATTGATATTTTTCATCATTTGGAGGTTGTTTAAACTTTAATATCACTAACAAATCATTTGTAAAAATGGTTCTTCAAAGGAGCACAAACTGAAAGGTCCTTCTGCAGAACCAAATAAGGTCATTCATTTATGGCCTCACAGTGTTTTTCCACTCGGCCTTTAAGATGACGCTAAAGCTAAAACCAAGACACTGTAAAATATCTTATAAGTGCAAGTTTTAGCAAAAGTGTTCATTTAAACCAGAGTTCATTACGCTAACACATTATTGACACATCAGTAAGTCAAGTATTAACATCGAAATTCCCTAGTTTGACCCTTGAAAGTAGCACTGCAGGCTGAACACCTCTGCTACTTGTAAACACACCTCCTACATGGTTTAAAGCAATACCTTCAGCAGACTATACTGGACAGTGCTCACAAGAGACCTATATAGATAAATAAACACGTAGCAAACTAGAAGTACTACAATACTACAGTTCCCATCATGAGCTTGTATTGTAACAAGAATCAACATGCTGTATTAACAAGAACAAGTAAAAAGTCAATGGCAGAGGAAGTGGATCCGATAACTGTATATATCATTGGTAATTGATTGGAACATGCAGTCACTGTTGCACTCACTGGAAACTGCTCCATCTATGAAAAGCATGTGATTTTCATATTCAGTGCAGGGTTCACATGAGAAATTTCAGAATGATTGCAATCAATACAACTATATAAAAATACCCTGTTAATATTCTAATACAGCTGTAATAAAACACCTGACTTATGACCTTATATGCTTTATGCATGATTTTATTTTTGGGCTCTAATAGATCAGATTTACATTGTGTTTTCCTAAAACACTGTATTTTTCTTATACTAAACACCTGCATTCACCCTAAAATGCTCTGATATGCTCTGTCTATGCACCCCTCCAAAAGAACCCAGTCAACTTTTATAGGTCAGATTGTCCACTCTGGTTTGATTGGCCAGGGAACAGGGATTGTGCTGCAAGATGATGCCACCTTGTAATGCAGAAAGAGCTAAGAAAAGTGGTTGCTATGGGAAATGTAAAAGAAAAGTAGAAATGAATAAAACAGGCTGTTCATTAAGTATGCATGCAGGTTTGGTGCAAAACTATGGTTGTTCCAGGTCATCAAATAAACAGTATGAATGTTGGGCAATGTGCAATGAAGAGAGCATCTGATGATGATGCTGTGATAAAAAGGGAGTAAATCTGGAAATATGACACATTCAGAATATTGGTCATCTGCCACAGGGTTTGGACATGAAGTTCCTTTCACCCGCTCAGTGACAGGACAGACAGAATTGAGCAAGTCCATTTTTGGCTTACCCAGAAGCAACGAAATTCAGACATACATATGCGATTCTATAGACAGCAACCTTGGATATGCATCTACAAGATCTGTTTATACTTATTGCTGAACACGGGTGTTCTACGTTTCAGAAGCTTTGCTAATGGCCAAAAAGCCCCTTTAAACAGAGATCCACATATCTTTTTTCCATTATCACCCACAGCTCTGTCCAGCTCTCTGAGAGCCTACAAAGTGCCGTCATTTTTTAACAGACACATAAGCCTCTATCTGGGGCAGATCAACAGGCGTGAAATGTAAAAGGGAGACATTTTCGGATCTAAACGCTGACGAGTCTAATTAAACTTTTAAATGCTCCACTAGCCTCGCCCAATGTCTGCGCACACATGCCGTGCTTTAGAGAGCACCCACGCTGTACTTAAACAGCCATTTAATCCTATGTAATGAATCGGAATCCTCTTTCTCTTACTTAGACACGTGGGCTTTAACTGTAATTGAATTTGTGAAATTGCCAAACATTTCTTATGCTCTTATCCTGGGAAAGGAAAAGGTACTGGAGGTGAAGATATTAAATAAGTGCCATCTGGTGTTATATTAGTCAACACATTAAATAACTGGGGAAAAATATATATTATTTTATTTTAACAATGGACCTTATCCCATCTTGAAGGTAACAGCAAAGAACTGCTCAAAAGCTGGGTGTTCGCTTTGGTATCATCCCATTCTACATCGCATAAGTATTATGGAATAGCAATTATTAATATGACGAGTGTGTCCAAACTTCTGAATGGCAGTGTACATCCATCAGTTTTTGCTTAACCTATGAACTACATTTGGTATGAAAAGGAAAACAACGCAGGGCCTGTTCTCATTTGTCTGAAGTGATGAGTTTCTTTTAATTAAAAATTAAATAATTAAATTAATTAATTATTTTGGTAAATTGTTCTCTGATGTCTACAAAGAAGATGTGTGACAGGAAAAGTGCCCAGATGTGATTTACCTATTTACAATCCTATGATTTGGACCTAGAATGAAACCAGATGCTTTTCCTGTTTTGGTGAGCTCATGAATGATGTGATGAGCTCTGTTCTGATTTTCTGGTTTACAGTAAGACATACATGAGAACCATTTTAAAATAGACAGAGGAAGAAAAACAAAATGAGCCTTTGTGTAAATAAGCCAGGTTGCTGTACTACTTAGTTAGCTGAGTGAACAGCAGCCAGCATTGCATATACTAGCTTTTTGCTCACTAGCTAGTTTAAGTTAACTTTTGTTCACTATAAAAGTTTGAGTTTAAGATGATTTGCTTCAGCTGTAAAAACTAGGACTAAAAATCACACAACATGCTGCTACTTAAAAGTTGCTGTTGGGGTTGTGATGCAGCTGGAACTGCTCCTCTGTTCAGTCTCTTACTAGTGAAATGCTGAGCCAAGCTTCTCAATATAAGATTTGCGAAACTGTCCGGAGTGATATCCACAAAGCTAATAACTATGAATTAAAGTTTGCAAGAAGTCTGCAAATAGGCAGCCAATTTCAGCCTCAGATAAACTATCAACCCTGCCCGCCAACACTTTGCTTTTTTTTGAAAAGGGAATGAAAGGTGTCAACATCACCATCATAGCTTGGAACAGTAGATATCTGCACACAGTCCACTATTCTAATCACTGTTGCTCTATTGTCATATGTACATGGGGCCTGTAATATTAATGACTCAAACTTTTATGTAAGAGTTTAGGGTTTTAGAATCAGACTGTCTCAAGGCCCTCTTTTGTAAATGCAGGATTTGTATTTGAAGGGAGACATAACCATGTTTGAGATGTATGGTAGGTCACTTCTATGTGCCAAACTTTCCTTATGCAACTATGCTAACGCATATATGGATTTTCATTCTATGACCCCTTCAATGTGTGCAGGGGTTAATTACTTTATAACATTATAAGGAATGAGGAAAAAAGAACAGAAAGAAGTAAGAAGAAGAGGAGGAGAGATAGAGAGTGAGACAAAGAAAAAACTATTTTATCATATTTCAAGTTTGCCTTGACTGTCTGTCGGTCATAAGATGAACTAAAGTGTGGTGCCCTGCTATGCAGTTCTTTAAATGAAGACTGCTTGAGTGGCAAATCTTTAAAAATGCACTAGTCAGGCTAAAGTGGTTCAGATGTGCATTTCATTTCAAAACCATTAAGTAAATGTTCTGCATATAGGATGTCATGCAGCAAGGCAAGATGTCTTGTTTCCAATCAGATCAGTGATGGACAATCCATCACTTTCTTGTCTGCATCCAAATACCGTAAGGAATGATTTTGGAGTCGTATTTCCAGTGATTCAATGATTACAGAATGTTGACCTTGAGACACTGCGAGTAGGAATGTATAGCATTTAGAGGCCGTAAGAGAGACAAGCTGTGTGTGTGTGTGTGTGTGTGTGTGTGTGTGTGTGTGTGTGTGTGTGTGTGTGTGTGTGTGTGTGTGTGTGTGTGTGTGTGCGCGTGTGTGTGGTAAAGAGCACATTGTCTGCTCAAGCAGATCAGTTCGGTGGTGGCAATGAAATGTGACAGGCACAACCGTTAGAGGCCATGCAAAAAATAGTCACCATACGGCCACGACAAGCATGGGGTGACAGAGCTAGAGTAACACTTCTGACAGGCTCTGCTTTCTGTGTGTGTGTGGGTGTACGTGTGTGTCTGAGTCTGGTTTACAGTGTGGAGGTTGTATCAACAAAAAGGTCAATAACCAAAAAAAAAGAGAAAAAAAAGAAAGGCAGACTGAAATTCACACTCTGTTCTTCACAGATTTAAACTGAACTACTGAATCTATTTTACAAACAACAAAAATACATCAATAAGATGTCAATAAAAGACAGCAGACTAATGACTGGTCAATGTGAGCTGCTCAAGCAGGATTAACAATCATCAAAGTTGTCCAACCCCAGTCTGTCAATGCGGTCATGCAAGGCATTTATTTGTTTACACCTGGCATTAACATGTGTTGACTGGTTTTCATTTACTCTTTTCATTAAAATGTGTCTCCTGTGTGACCAAACAAGATCTGATCCTTCATCTGTGAAAAGTACATAAACACCAGGGTGATAAAAAACGACTAAAACTACTAGTGAAATAATGGTGGGGGGATCCCAAGTGGAACTGCTTAAACCAGAAGTATCCAAACGTCTCCAAAGGTAAAGGTGTGGCTGCAGGTTTTAATTCAAATAAAGTAGGTGCACGCTTTTGGGAGAGTAATTAAATAAAAGTGCAGAACCATAATTATTATAATAGGTGTGGTATTGCAATTACAGAAAACTATTGCAACCAATAACTTGGTGTCCTAATAACCTGCACAGACTGATGTATGTGTACATACTCATCAGCATAAAGTAGTTCTATACAGAAGAAAGGGTCCGATTACAATGCTATTAAGGAAGGGAAAAAAAGGTTACCAGGAAAAATAAATGATAATAAATGTAGACAATTATGGACAATATTTATTGAGCTATATGTACAGAAGTAGTGTCTCTCAGTATGGCCGTGTTTGGTAACGCAACATCCATATGTCTTAGCATGATGTTGTAGAGGGGCCTAATGGTGTCCTGGAATAAACAATACCATACAACTTAAATGTCTTCAAACAGCTGAAAACAGACCATTCATCTTGGCACTGACCACAGTGCCTCCACACACAGCTTTGTTGGTCGTCTCTTTCAAGGCCAAACAGAACTCATCACTGAACTTGATCCGCTGCATCACAGTCTGACACGGCACCACTGCAGTATTTGGCGAAACTGACGTGGTGTTAAGAGCAGTCGTTGTAAAGTGCATGTAGTCCTGTGTCATGCAGTTGTCTGCCAATGGTGCTGGCTCTAACAGTATGACTAACAAAAAGCATCAATGCACGCTGAGTGTCCGCAATCGTCAGGTACGTCACATGTGTGGCTAAGCGTGAAACTCGAATCATTTGCAATGTTAAACCTACCCATCAAGTTTTATTCCTGTTGGCGGATTTCTTCTGGGTGCAACTATTTGTGAAACAATTCTTTTGCTGCTGAGTGTATTACACTAACAAACAAGGGTAAAAGTAAATGTTAGCAATAAGTCAGAAACACGGAGTGCCAATGAGAGTCATTGGGTAAGAGTACAAACTTTACACTCACCTACCATTCTAAGTATCTTAGCTAGTGTGTGATTTATCAGTATCATAGATGTGTAAAGAATCAGAATCAGGGACACGTTGCACTACTGATATTTCTTAAGCATCTCCAGCGCTATGGATTAAAATTCTCTAAAATGCATTTTTGTGCTTTGAAAGTCTGACCCAAAACTAAAGATGGATGGCTGGATGGACGGATGGATGAACGAATGGATGGATGGATTGATGGAAATAATGTTTTTTGAAATGAGATTTGAAGACACATTTACAGCAACACAAGAGAGAAAAAGCACACATAGTAAAAATCCACTCCCTGATGCAATGAGGGTAAAGGTATAGCTGGGGTTGTGGTTTAAAAAGATAAATCAGAGGGGGTGGGGGAAGCAGAGAGAGAGAGAGAGCCAGATGCACTGCTTCTGTAGGAGATACTGCTTTGTATCACACCTCACATCACTAACAAATTCCAACACACCTTTTCTCTGCTACACTCTCTGTAGCACTTCCAGCCAGGAGAACAAAATTTAAAACTTGTCTTAATGATCTGAGGTAGATACTTTATCTTTGTAAATCCAACTTAGCTTAATTGGTATCCAATCATGTCATAGACAATCAGAATCTTTACCGTTGACCGCATTTTGTGCAAGACAGACCAGACTAACTAGCTAAACCACCAACTGGTTTCCAAATACAATGCACTAGCTAACTATGTTTCCCCAAGACAAGGGAAACCTGAACGCAAAGATTTAAGAAACGAGATTAGACAGAGTAGACCAGGATGAATTGCCAGCTATGTTTTGATTCGTTTATGCATGTCTGGTGATGGTTTAGCTGACCAGCTAATGACGATCAGCATAAAAGCGACTAAAAACCAACATATCTTGGTTTTGGTGGTAATCACCTCCACTGCTGTTAACAGGAGTTGTTTAAGCAAATGCTGTGCTAGCTTGCTAGCATGCCAAACATGTACAATGACACATGGAGTATTTAGACCCCTACCAGTTTCTTCCATTTTTTATTTGTCACATCTTGATTGTTTCAGATCATCAAACTACATTTACACAGATACAGACACAGATAACACAAGTATACACAAACTGCAGTTTTTAAATGATGATTTAATTTTTGTGAAGGAAAAAAATACTGACCAGGTGGATTTGTCCTATGCAAAAAAAGTATTGCCTTGTAGCAACTAAATCAACCAGCTAAGCAAATTCAAGTGACATAATCACTCCCGTAGAATCTAAACATCAGTAAACATTAAGTAATTGAAATTGAAAATAATGAATTTGAAATATATTTGCAACGTAATACAAAGCCAGTGCTTAGGGTTTCGGACCATGCTGAGAGTCAAATGGATCAGTGGAACAGTGGTGAACCTTCCCAGGAGCAGCCAGCCTACCCAAATTTCATCAGAAGGGCATCCATGACTCATCTGGGAGGTCACAAAAAAAAATGCAGACAAACATCTAAAGAAATGTGCTCACCTGCCTTAGTTAAGAGCAATGTACACGATTCCACAATAAGAAAGACACTTGGCAAAATCAGCATTTTTTGCAAGGCACAAAGCACTGCTGACCAAAAACAACACAAAGACTTCCTTAGACTTACATTACAAAAGAAATGGAATTTCCTTCTCCTGAAGAGATATCATTTTGGAGATACAAGGTTTTGTCTTAACAGCAACAATATATGTGTTTATAAAGTTCATCGAACAGAAATGTGCATGTTTCAGGTGTAAAAGTACACTGCTCAAAAAAAAAGGGAACACTTTGAAAACACATCAGATCTCAATGTGAAAAAAATCATGCAGAATATCTTTCCTCATATAGACTGGGTTATGTGTTAGGAACGAAAGGATGCCACATCGTTTGATGGAAATGAAATTGATCACCCTACAGAGGGATGAATTCAAATACACCCTGAAAATCAAAGCGAAAAAATGATGCAGCAGGCTCGTCCATTTAACCCAAATTCCATTACAGCAACTCAAAATGGTACTCAGTAGTTTGTATGGCCTCCACATGCTCCTAATGAGACAACGGATGGTGCCCTGGGGGATCTTCTCCCTGATCTGGACTCCTGGAATCTCCACCGTACTCTTAAGACTGTGCTGGGAGACACAGCAAACCTTGTGGCAATGGCACATATTGATGTGCCGTCCTTCAGTAGTTGGACTACCTGTGCAACCTCTGTAGGGTCCAGGTACCGCACCATGGTACTAGTAGTGACGCTGACCCAAGTCAACTGCAGAACTAGTGAAAAATCAGTGGGGAAACATGAGGGGGGACAAAATGTCAATAACCTCGTCCTTTTAAACCATTCCTGTTTTGGGGGGTGTCTCATTGTTGCTCATTGTGTTAATTTCATTAACATCAAAGCAGCTGAAACTGATTAACGGCCCTCCTTACTACTTAACAGACCAGATCAATATCCCTGAAGTTGAACTAAGTTGATGCTATACTCTGATTAAAAAGTGTTCCTGTATTTTTTTGAGCATTGTAGATGTTAATGAGTGGCAAGAAGGAGCGTTTGCATTTGAGAAAGACAAATGCCATAATATGAAGGACCTATCTTTTTAATTGAAAAGCCATTTGATTATTTTAATTCATTTATTTATTTTTTTCCATTTATTATAGTTTTCATAATTATTATAATCTCAGGTTTGCCTAAAGTTCTTTAAATTTATTTCCTGTTTTCCTCCATTCCTCATATTTACTACTCCATTTTTCAATTTTTTTAAACTATCCGGTAAAAGAGCTTAGAGTTGTCATCCCAAGCAGATGCTAACATCGTGAAAGGCTCTCTCGCTCAGTTGCCATCCCTCTGGCATTCATCACCGCCGAAAAAAACAGACCTCCGAGATTGAAAAGCCGCGTTGAGATGGGAATACATAAAGCATAATCAAACTGCAACATTCCATTTGCTCAAGCAACTCTTGGAGATTTCTTTCCCACGTCTCATTTCTCTCTCTCTCTCTCTCTCTCTCTCTCTCTTTCTATCCTGTGCTGCGTCTCACTAATTCCAGGACCTTGAATAAAATGTTGGTGATAAATCAAAGCTGCCACTGCAAAAATACACACAGATTCATCACGCCATTAGTGCTCCACTTTTATTCATTTTTCTTTCCTCATCCCTCACTCTGCCGCTCTCTCTCCATCTGTACCGTCCTCCCCCACAATCCAGACACAGTCCACTGACAGACACACACATGCACACACCTGTCTCAAGTTAGTATCGAAGTCCAGGAGGGTTACTCTTATCTGTAAGGTGGGATGACAAAGAATGAAAGGAGAACAGGTTCAAGAGTCAAACGAGGCTCTGAACCATTTCCCTGGGCATAAAATAGAGGACATTGCTTGATGCATGAGCTTTTCACAAAGTGTGTGTGCGCATGTGTAAGGAACATTTTGACACAGCTAATGGACTGTGGTGTGTATGCGAGTGTGTTAGCAGAGAATGATGGATCTGCTAAGCACATTGGAGAGATGAAAGGATGTCGGACCATCTGAACACACACTGTTTACCAAACAACATGCACACATACAGACACACAGTGACATGATCCTGCGAGCCCCAGTACAAAACATGTTGTAGGACATCCCTATATGAAAATAATACCTTATGACAACAGATGAAATGAACAACACTGATTATTTTGTGAAGATCCGGGAATATTAGCTGGCAAGTTGATTCTTGTAGTCGAAGTGTTGGATTCAGGAAAACCTGACTCTGACAAAGGACTAAATTGTTATGACCAGACGACTGGGTCGGAATGTCTCAAAGACAGCAAGGCTTGTAAGGTGCTCCCAGTCAGCAATGGCGAGCATCTAATGACAATGCCCCGAGGTGGAACACACCACAGACAATGGCTTTCCTGCCTGGTCTAAACTGCCAGAAGGGCTCAAGTAATGATGGTTATGAGAGGAGTCTCTCACAAGACACAGTGTATTGCATCCTGCTGCATTTGAGGCTGCATAGCTACGGCAGAGCAGTCAGAGAGGCCATGCAAACCCTTATCCAAAGCACCAAAAATGGACATAGGTGTCGGAATTAACCCTTGGAACAATGGAAAAAGGTCACTTGGTCCAATGACCCCATTTTCTTGAACATCACATGGACAGCTAGGCATGTGTGTGCTAGTACCAGCACTTTGAGAGGAAGCAGAAATAGTAGGTGTGTAGGGCGCTGGGCAATGTTATATTGTTAAACATTGGGTTTGGGCATTCTTGTAGATGTCAATTTGACACATGGCTCCTACCTAAACCTTGTTGCCAACTAGGTAGCATCTCTTTCAGCAGAATAATGTGCCCCTCCACACTGCACAAGTTCCTTGGGAATGGTTTGAGGAATATGCGTTTGAGGAGTATTCAATGTTTTGCCCTGGGCTCCTAAATTTACTAGGTCTCAATCCTTTTCTGGGATGTGCTGGAACTAGTCCAAGTTGTAATGACTCCACCTTGCAATTTGCAGAGTATCTGTTGCTAAAATCTTGGTGCCATATAGAACACATTTAAAAGTGTTGTAGAGTCTCTGACTGGGTAGCATGGGGATAGCATATTTGGAGGATGGTCATAAAATATTTTGGCTCATATGTTTATATGTAGCACACATTAACACAGAGGGCTCAACAGCTGAATTAAATATCACAGTTTTCAGTACTCAGTGTGTCCACCTATTGCCTTCATTATTACGGTTGTTTGCACTTTCTTCTTCTTACACTACATGTAATCCCAAACACAGTCACTAGGCTCTGGGGAAATGTAAAAATTACTGGAGGTCCTGGGGGGTCCGGGGCCCTCTGCTTAACCTCTTGGCCTCCCTGAACTTCTCAAAATGAAAATCCTGGGGGATTTTTTGAAAATAAACACACATTGACAATGTATGTGTAGGGTAACATAGATGCTCAAGTGAACTATTTTGCAAAATGCCATAGAATCTTTTTAAATCTGAAAGCTGGCAGAAGGAGTGATATGTTGCTCATTTCTCAAACTTAGGAATATGAGTAAATTCTTGATTAACATGTGGAAGACCATAATCCCAAACTAGTAAAGTAGTTTTTAAAAGAAGAACTGTTAAACTAATTATTTCCTGCTACTGAAACTAGCATCAGTACAGGAAATGAGTTATCAGCCAGACAACTCCAGACTGACTCCAGAGTGACTCCAGCAAACATTAAACAGGCATGTCTCTCCCCTCATTAGCATGTCAAGTTAAAATACGTTTTAAAGATGTAAATATAGAAATTATCATGTTGCAGGTTGGGACAGTGCTTGAAAATGGATAAGATGGAGGAAGTGCATTATGACTTACAGGTAGACAGGTACTGCATGTGTAGTGCTGATGGAATCTACTGGTGAGGTATGTCTTTAATAATAAAGGATCCCACTTTCTGTACAGTTGTGTCAGTATATAAATGAGTCACTATATATTTAGTTTTATCATTTTTCACCTGTAGTTGTAGGAAGTAAAGACATATCAGTCAATACATTTTGTTCATAAGTAGAAGAGGATATTTTCATGAACGATTTTTTTTGTAACTTCTTTTTGTGATTTTTCTTTTTTTTTCTTTTTGATACTGAAAAGGCTGTTGTGCAGAATGTAAAAGCATATAAAAAGAATTAATTACACAACCTTATTATATAGGAAATTACTGAACATTTATATACATGTCTGCTACACAGTATACAGGAACTATACAAAACAAATGAAACAATATCTGCAGACTTGTAAAGTGCAGAGGTGAGAATCTCACTGCAGCACTAATAAGCAGGCCTTGATTTACCACCACCTCTGCTGGCCCATATCGGGATTTTGCAAAGCTGCAACAGAGAGAAGGAAACAACGAAAATAGAGGATAAAAGTGAGAGAGAGGAAAACACAGAAGATCCTCCTTGTCACATATAGGCCATGGTGTAAAATGAGACAGGGTTAGAATCTTATGTTACCGAAGGGAATGCCAGTCTATTAAAGCCTCTGGGAGAGCATCAGCTACACCTGTCATGCTGACTGATGGCCTGGTCAACACAAATGTACACACACACACACACAGAGCTTTTCTATTCATGTGTGTGCGCTACATGCACACGCAGCATCAAAAACGCTGATTGTCCATTTGCAGGCAGACAGGAAAAGACTGAGAATGCAGTCTCAGGGGAGGGGCTTTGAGAGTAGGCGGAGTCAGCTAATACCAACACTATCAATGCAGATAGGGAAGAACTTAAAGAAACAAAAATATCGAGAAAAGTGTTGCACTAACATGTTAGTTCATTCATAAACAAGGATTACCATGTTTTACCACATGTTTGCCACAATTTTCCTTCATTCACATGCACAGGTAGTGATTCATAACTGTAAAAATAACATCTGAACTACTGCAGGAGTAACTGCAGCACTCAAGAAGAAGGGGACTTCAGTAGGACCTTAGAGATACCTAAAACAGCCTCCTTCCTTCATTAACATTATTGTGTTCCTGTCTTCAATTTACTATGCTTTTTCAGCAGAATTCTATATACTGTATCATGTGAAAATGTCGGTTAAAAAACTTTATACTTGTCAAAATGTAGTAGTTACTAGTGTAAATTCAATTTTCACATATTTTAATTGAATTCAAAAGATTTATATTGCCACTGGTATAACAATATCAGCACGTCTTTCTCATTTTTAATTGTAATAAACATATCACATTAAACTTTTGTTAATTTCTAAAAAAAACATTTCTGCAAGCAGGCAAGTAAAAATGAACTGGAAAACAAAATAAATCTTGCTGCTGCATGCTAAAATATAATTTAAAATTATTTTTTAAATTACTTATAATTAAAAGTTGATTTGTAAGATTTTTGTTTAGATTATTTCAGTAGGTTTTTTTTGCTTGTATCTACAACATCCTACATTGTACCTGTTCTTGATTAAAAGCATCTTTAATGAATAATTCACAATATTGGTTGTCTAAAATCCATAACTCTGTTAAAGAGAATTTTGGTTCTCTTTCATGTACCATAGCCATTTTTGAGGCCAACTGGACATGGGTCCAGTATGAGATTACTTACGTGTGTTTTGGTTTTTGTCAAAGACACAGGTGAAAGTACTGCAGTGTTAAAAAGACACCAGTGCATTAAACACTGGTATGGCAGCTTCATGAAACAGCTCATATTTACCGTGCTGCATTTTCTGCATGGTATTGCTGTTACCACAGAATTTTTCAAAGCTGGCCCGATGTTCCCAATGTCTTTCTGTTGCAAAAAACATTCTCTAAAATGCTTGCTTCTGTTGTGATTTCACATTGCATATTCACATTAAACATTGTCCTTTCATTCAAGGGTCCTTTAACCAACATATAAGTGATAAACTCTAGTCATTTGTGTCCAGTGCATGTAAAATTTAGGGGGTATTTGAAGAGCTGAAAGCTTGACTTTTTTAATTAGAAGCTCCACCTTACATCACAGCTCTCCGACCGAAACAGAAACACTCAAATTCTGTAAACTGCCATTTAACTGATTGTGGCAGATAAATGTAGGTCTCTATCTAACCTAGCACATTCATTACAGAACTTTTAATCTTTAATCTTTTAATTAAAAACTGGGGACTCCCTTATACAAATACCAGCAACTTAACACAAGATTTTAAAGGGAGAATATATGAGTTCATAACAGAGCAAGAAGAGTTGCATTGCATGCATTTTTTTAAGAACTAAACAAGCAATACCTAGCACTCTTTACCTAGTAAGTAGGAGACTACAAAGCAAACTGTGAAGCCTCTGTCAAAACAACCATTACTTTATACAAAAATACCTCTTTCATTATATGGTATAGCCTGTTAGAAATGTTTAGAATTCAGCTACATTAGTTGCACTTATATTTAGATACCTAGATTGCAATGAATAGCTGCTATTAGTCAGCAATTTTTTGGCTAACTCTCAAATAATCGCTATAAGACTTGGGTTAAGTGAAAGGCCACAGCCTGGATCATTAAGAAGGGAAGTGGGGGAGGAGGAAGGAAGGATGGATGTGTTGTGGAAAGGTTGGTGGGGGATGACTCTAGTGGGCTGGCCATGTGCTGGCCTAGGAAACTAGAGAACCTTACTGGCAGGTTCACATAGAGCAGGGCTGTCGGAGAGATTGCCTCCCTCTGCACTATAGCACCTGTCACACACACACACACACACACACACACGCACACATACACGCATGCACACACACACACACACACACTGCTTTTCTTGGAGGGGAGCCTTCATTTATGTAAACTATACTATTCCCAAATCTAAATGGAATCCTAACCTATGCAAGTTATAAGAGTTGTTATTGTTCTGTAAAGCTATTTCAAAGTAATTGCTAAAGCTGTTCCAAACAGCATTTTACAGGCTTTCATAATCATTATTATGTCAAAATAAATGCCAGAGGACCAGACGTTTCTTAAAATAACCCCAAAACAACAATAAATGAAGTGCATTTTCAGTCACCCATGATATGTGGTCTGGAACCACCAGTCCAGACCTCAATATTCCAGAACCTGTTTGGGATTACTTAGATGGTGAGAACTGAAATTAAAGCCTCTTAAGTCACAGTGCACTTCCTTCCATGCCCCACTCCACCAAACAGGATTATATGCACCACAATAAGTTTGTAATTAATTTATATCAACTTCTTGGCTTGCTCTGATGAGCTAGATGAATGAGGAATAATTAACATAGAATTCATCTACTGAAAAAAAAGTGACACTGATTTCTAACAATAACACACAAACCACACACACCAATGTCTTTTCCAGACACAAGAGCTCAAATACCAGGCCCCTCACCACACACATCCATACTTTCACCGCCCATCACATTCCCTTACTGTATTCTCAATGAAGCTTCATTGAAAACGCTGCTCCAGAAGACACGGTTATATTTAGCTGTCTCTATCGATTGAGCTCTGTCACACTACACTGTGCCGTCTGCGCTCCATATCTGCCGAGTGCGGGAAGTGAAAGCTGCTCTACTGTCACTAAATTACAGAAAGAGTGAGAGAGACTGCAGTATTGTACACAGAGAAATATGATTTAAAAAAAAAGTTGCTCTACTTCTCCTGCACAATCATCACCCGCACGCATCAGGGTGAGGTTTTTGTTTTTGTTCAGCTTATGGAGATAATTGATCTGTCCATGCTCCACCCACGAGACCATGCTTTTGTAGCTACTGGCAAGACTTAAAGCTTGCTTAAAGCAACACTCACACTCCATTGAGCTTAATGAGACACCATAATGCACTGGTAAGCATTAGGTCAAAAGTTGTTAAATACTAAAAAAAAACAAACCATTTTAATCCCCTAAAACCTTTCCATGTTTTACATTGCCAGAACAGCATTTTACAGGATTTGATTAACTTTTGGTTTTCTAAATAACAAGTACCTAAATAACATGTTCAAAACAAGCCATGAAAACAATAAGAGATATGTTTCATAATTAACCATTATAATGTCAAATATATACCCAATGGGTGGCTAATGTAGTAATAGGATCAGTAGTGGGATCAGCCAGAATTACGTCAAGCTAAAATATAACTCAAGCTGAATTTAACTCAAACATTACTTAGTCAGTCCCACTGCACTACTCAGTCAGCACAACTACAATACTCAGTCACGGCCACTACAGTACTCAAAATCAGCAGGCCTACACTCTGAACCATCTCCACTACACTCCATAGCCATGTCCACTACACTACTCAAGATCAGCACCAGTACACTACTCAGTCATCACGACTACACTGCTCAGTAATCACCACTACACTACTTAGTCAGTACCGCTACACTACTCAGCCATCACCAATACACTTCTCAGTTATCTCCACTACACTTCTCAATTACCATTACAATACTCAGCCATCTCCACTACACTGCTGAAATCAGCACCACTATACTACTCTGTCATCTCCACTACACTGCTCAGTCACACCACTATACTGCTTAGCCATCTCCACTACACTACTCAGTTATTACCACTGCACTACTTAGTTATCACCATTATACTACTCAGCCATTGACCCCACGCTACTCAAGATCAGCACCACTACAGCATTAAATCAGCACCACTACATTACTCAGCCATCACTAATACACTATTTAAAGACAAAGACATTGCCACTATACTACTCAAAGCTATTGCCACTACATTACTCAAAGATGATGTCATCACAACCACACCACTGAAAGGCATCACCACTAGATGACATACTCCTGACATACTTCTTTTGTAAAGCACTACTCCTCGGCATCGTTGAGCAAGCCCTGATCCAGAGTCAGCTGACAACCAGCAATGCTGAACCTCCTCTGTGGGGAATCCTGACACATCTGTGTCCTCTGGCCTGGTCTTCGAAATCTACCCAGTTTGGAAAGGCACCTGCCCAAAGCTGACCTAAGGGCAGCTCCCTTCCCTTAGTCGGCACTGCGTTCCGCCCCTGAGATATTTAACCTCCGCTGTGCCCAGGTCCACCCCCACTGCCCATGCCAGCTGTTTGTTCTGCCTCTGATGCTCTGACAAGCATCCAACATCTCGGTTAATTAAATTTGGGCTCGCCAAAAAAAAACCACAGCCCCACCCTCACCCTGCTTTTATCTATGCTCCAAAAAACATCTAGTTTTGTCACCGGACCAGATTTGCTCGAGGCCAGGTGAGTTTTGTTGTGAAAAACGGCCACTAAGGGTGGCGCCTGATGGTTTTAGCTTTGACCTGCGGTAAAAGACTTGCTATGTTTTGTTTTGTACACCCTTCAAGAGACAAAAAAAAGTTCTCTCGCCAACATACACACTATCAGATTAAAAAGTGTCTTGAAGTGTGTGTGTGCGTGCTCAGTGGGGAAGTATATCCATTGCTTTTCCTGGCCGTGCGGTAATGCAGAGAAAGCATTCATCTCGTAGCCCATTGCACAGCGCCACTAAAGTAATGTTCCCCGGGGACAGTTAACTGCACCCTGTGCAGAATCCCCAGCAAAACGCCACACACACAAAATCAGGGAGGTAAACACTTTGTGTCAGGGCCAGTCTCTCTCTCTCTCTCTCTCTCTCTCTCTCTCTTTCTCTCTCTCTTGCTCTCCCGCTCTCTCTCTGTCTCTCTCTCTCTTTCTTTCTCCTTCTCTAAGCCAGCAGCAGCTCCACTCACTATGTCACCTTCAGTATCTCCTCCAAGGTTTACCTGTTCACGTGTACAAACAACCACAATGCCTGTGTTGTGTGTTCATATTCCCCTGACACACACACACACACACACACGGACACTGACAGATTTAGAAGACACAGCACAGAATATATAGATAATCCTTCAGGAGAGAATTCTTTCAGACTGATAAAAGTTCCCTCAGATTTACAGGGCTGTGAATGCCAACAGGACAGAAGAAGTCTGTTCTTTGTCAGAAGCTTTAAATTTAAATTGGGAGATACATTTTGTGGTACTATAAATGTACAGTGTTTGACAGTGTTGGGAATACTGTATGCAGAGCTCCATATGAAAAGAGTGATGAATGTGTATAACAAGCCAGAAGTCTTATAGCAATGGGGTAGGAGTCTGAATCGAGTCTTGAGTCATTGCAGTGAAAGTCTTGATTCTTGAGTCACTGGGGTGCACCACAATAAAAAAGTGGCATTAAAAATCAGAACTGGCATGACTACCTGATCTGCACCTCTGGGTTGACTCTTAAATCACTGGGTTGAAAGTCAAAAAGCCTGGAGTCACTGGGCTGCAAGTGGGTGCATGTTAAGTCCCAGGTCATTGGGATGCAATTGCAGGTTGACTCTTGAGTCAGTGAGTTATATGTGTGAATCTCAAGTCACTCGGGTATGAGTCTGGGGTTACAGCAGACTTAAAACTAGATTAGATTAGCTGACCACTTCGGCTAAATTAGCTATTGCGCTAGCTAGTATACATGCTATACAAACTACATACTAGCTGATCATTTCAAGTTTCAAGTGAGGATACAAATACTCCTGGGCAGAATAATGACAGCCCAAGACAAACATGTAAGGTTCATAAGAGAACTTTCACCTACTGCTTTATTGTTAACAAATTTTAAAATAAAATTTCACTGGTTTTGGAGTCAGTCAACATGTTACTGCATGACTGAGATCTGAGGTGCTAATGTACTACACAATGTAAAGAAACATGCAGCATTTTTGTATTACTGCTGTACTGACAGTGCTGACATCAGCACAACAATACTGTAGCTCTCTACGGCACCAGTCAAATTTGAAAATAATGGATTTCCTTTTAGCTTTTTGAATATTGTTTTAATAACTTTTTCAATCTGAAGCCCACTAAATTGGCTAAATAAACAGATGAACACTACCACATGCCCAGTACAAGAAAAATAACAGTTTCTTCTTTAATAAGCCAAAGTGGAATTTTTAATTCATAATCAATGGCCTATATAAATAACATGAATGAAATAAAGTGCTACATCAACAGCAGTCAACTTCCTATTTGACTCAAGAGTCATGCATAACAAATGCTTTGACATGTTGGTAGCTGTATCACAGCAGCATTCAAATACAGCTTACTCAGCTCCTATAACACAGATTGGCCAAATCTAAATAATAAAGTAGCTCACTGTGTGCTAGGACACAAGTCTAACGATTCCTATTCTGCATCACTACTCTTTACAAGCACTGGTCTGTGGGGTTCCACTTCTATCTCTGTCCCTTGTGAGGGATATTATTAGCCATTACTCTGGAGTCCAGTCTCACTACAGTGATGGCACTGCTGTCTTGTGTCTCTGCCCTTCATTTTTTATTTGCTTCACACACAAAGACAAACACTCCCACCTGCAAACAAAAACACTTCTTACACATATTCTGCTAATCTTGATCAGTTCATCACATCAAATGAAATTTGCAAAGTTTCATTTGTAGTATTTATTTTAGTTGAATAAAGTCAGTTAAACAGCTTCGTAAACCACATACTCTATACTCCACAGTACTCCATAAAAGGATCATGTAAAATTAAGATAACTGGGCTTTCAAACTACTTGTACTTTTAATAGTACACTGTTAGTTGTTACACTTAGATGTTGAACAATAGATTGCTTCATTAAGCCTTTACTTGCTGTTAAAGAGCCAGTAATTTGCCAGTCCACTGTGCCATCAGTATATATGCAAATTTCTTGCCAGAAATATCTTGAGCAATTATTCCAGTAAACAGTGTACCACTGTTGTTAGAATATTCAGGTTTAGACTATTAAATTAAGCTTTAAGTTAGCTGACTAAGCAAGATTAGGAAACATAACCCAAAACAATAGCAACATTCCCAAGAAAATATCCATAACAGAATGTCATAAAACTCAAGAAAAATAAAAAGCCAGTTATTTTAGTCATCTAAACCTATTATTCCTATCCCAGTCATCATGAAAAGCATATCAAACCTTTATGAAGTGAAGCGTGAAATCAGAAATTAAGTTTAGTTAGTGATATAAAAACATTTTCAGATGAAACCAAAACTGAATTCAAAATTCAGGATATGCTAGGCAGAAAACTGAAAGCGGAACGATGAGACTAAATGAAAGCAGTTTACTTAAACTAACTAAATTAAACAAAAATATTGTAAAATAAAACAATATGAAACCTATGACAATCTAAGGCAATAAATTCCATTACAGTTTGCACTTTAGTTCTGTTGTTGGTGCAGCATTTGTTTGTACCTTCTCTTGGTACTCGACATGAACAACTGTTAAAAATCTTTTGTTTAAGGTCATAGAAACTGCAAAATAGTCCAACACAATCACCCCTAATCTTGATCAGCTACTGCTCTAATTGTTTGAACAAGTCTGCACTGACTACCACTGGACAGTGAAAGGAACAAAGAGTGTTTGTTATCATTTAAATTTAATTTATTTGATTGTATTTCCATCTGGTTTTCTTGAAGGTACTGCTTTTGCCCAGTTTCAGCATCTGAATTTTTGATACATCCCTCATATCAATACACAACCTTGCTATCTGATGGACCGAAAGTAGAAAAGAGGGAAGTAGTAATCAGACACCCTTAGATGTGAGGCAGTGAGTTACTACTGATACTCTTGTAATACATTCCCTCACTCACTCTTTCTCTCTCTCTTTTTCACACAGCACCAGTCACACACGTCTTTTTTTTCCCCAAGAGCACTTGAGCTGTGGAGATTGCCTTTTTAAGGTGGAAATCAATATCTTTTCTTTTCCCATCTTCCCTCCTTCTGCTGTCCTCTCAATTCTGAGTCCCCCTTCATTCTCCTCTTTTCATACTACGTTCTGAAGAGACACTATTCAACTCAGATGAGGATGAAAGAAAATATAATTCATCATGATAACCTCATGAGCGTTTAGAAATGTATGAAGAGCAAAAGATTGCAATATTGTCTTGGATACACGCCTGGTGTGGCAAAAACTTCCACTACTACCAAGAGTAAAATCCCTCAAAAGTCCATTGGTAATTTAAAAGATGCTTTGAAACTTTAATATGGCTTTCCGTTGGTCTTATGTGACTGATAATAACCAACCATGATGTTACCAAGATGGCATTTGAGTGCACAGACTTTCCTATAGAAAGTATGTATGTGACATCACACCTAAAGAGAAACAATTGGAATACAGGCACCACAACATGGATTTGCAGTTGTGATTTTGTGTCAGAAATGCTGGATTTTGGGAAAAAATCATATCTTATTTATTAGTCTCCTCAGACTTTAGCAGGAACTTCAGTGTTTGTGTATGAATTTGCATCAGTTTCATTAGTGTGCAGAATGTTGTAAAATGCAACACATATGATGTCATTTTGATGAAAGTGTTTTTTGTGTTTCTGTGTTTTTCTGCAGCTCATTTTTTATTTTGCACTTTGTTGCATCTTCCCATCCACTGTATTCAAATATTACAGTTTTATTCAGGCCAATATGGCCTATAAGATATTATGGGAAAATGTAAACTACCTCTTAGTACCTTTGGTCATTGTAACATAAAGAAACACAATTACACTGTAGTACAAATGACTACAGACTCGACCATAAACTCATCAGTCCACATGGAGAAACAACAGCTTTATAGATTTACTGCTGTGCCAACAGCAGCCAAGAAAGCACTCACAAACAACCTCATTGGTTTGCTTGTCTCAGTCAGGTTCTGCAAAAGCATACAAACAGATAATGTGCCTGTAAACACAAAGACATAAGTCCAGTGAATTCAGTTTCATTTTAACAATTATTTTGTTCAGTATTACACAACACAATGTAGACAGAAATATTATAATGTAGACTAAAGGTATATTTTTAGCTAAACATATTGCTCAAAGCTAAATATCAAAGTGTAATAAAACTTAAACCCCACATTATTACTATTATTATTATTATTATTATTATTATTTATTTATTTATTTATTTATTTGTTTGTTTATCTATTTATTTATTTTTATTTTATTATTATTTATTTAATATTATCAGATTTATTTGATATTTTAAAAGTTTTGGGGATCAATAGGACAATACTGTAATTATGTACTATATTAACAGTAATATCTTGCTCTATTACCAGCCTGGATAATTGTGTGTTTTTTTTTTTAAGAGATTCTGTCAGTTTATTGTAACTTCATTTTTAATTTTATACTGCTTCATCCATTACTACTACTGTCACTCTGGACAGATCCAACATTAATAAGTTTAGCGGTAAAAAAAAAAAGTATAGAAAAGGGGAAAGGATGAAATACAGAAAGTGGGGCTGATAATGTAACTTTAACCTAAACATATGTATAACCTAATAAAAGACATAGAAATAATGTTATGGGCAGCTTTTTAGAATCTTTTCTTTCATATATCTCCTCAGTATTTGAAAACAAAGGCAATAACCACTGATTGTCAAAACAGTGTTGCCAGTGTTTAAATGATTATATCCATTTTATGTTTTTCCATTCCAATACAAAAATTACAAGACACCCAGCAGTTCTGCCAAATGCCAGTGTGGTGAGAAGATTTTGGCAGTTCAAATAAAACAGATTGATCTCTTACTACACCTTGAGTTTTTGTACATTTAAGTTTAGAGAGTTTAGAGGTTCTGTTAAACACAAGCAAGAAGATGGAAAATAGAGCTTCAAGAGCACAGGTGTCATGGGATGAGGCTTTACAAGTGCCCATATCATAGTTTACAAGAGGCAAAATTCAAGTGTTTATTGCAAGCAGTTGCACTGTACGATGAAATTCTTACTCTGCACCTCCAGGACTTTAAGTACTAATCATACTAAGTACTTATACTAAGTACTAAATAAGAAAGAAAAGACTAGAGAGAAGAAAAAAATATATATGGATATAAATATAAATAAACCACAATATATGCTATATCACTTGTTTTAATGCAACTGTAAAAAATAATCAAGATCTGCTAACTCTGAAACATTTCCACACACTTTGGAGATATATGTGCTGCCTCCTTTTTTAGGGATGTCCATGCTTATTTTAACTTGACAATGGCAAGCCACATACTGCACAAGTTTTAACAGCATGGCTGTGTAACCAGAGACTGTGGGTGTCAGACTGCCCCCAGTCCAGACCTGTCTCTCCCTGAAAACGTGTGACGTGTTATAAAGCTCAAAATATGATAACAAAGGCTCTGTACAGCTGTGTATCAGATGCAAAATGCCTCAAAACTGGATCAGTTGGGTTCTTTGGTCTCCAAATCAGAATTACTGCATAATTGAACCCTCTCAGGTCTATGATGTCATGTTGTAAGAATAAATCCTGGGAATGCTGTATGATAAAGCCTTTTTTTTATTTTTTCCCAGAAGGATAATGTTTTTCCAGTGAGGGCCCTAAGCTTTGTAATCCAGTCTTGAACTCAAATATATTCATGATGGTAAATCCATTACCATATGCCTTCAGTGATGATTTGTGCATCCCTCCATTATCCATTGGTGCGTTAGGTTGCGTCTGTCAACTAATCAGAGACTGTGTTCCTGACTTAATGATCAGTTAGAGCCTATATTACTAATGTCAACCAATCTGACTTGCTGACCAATCGGTTGCTGTGTCTTGATTTGTCAGTGGAACAACAGTACCATTTTAGATCAAATAAAACAAAAAGTCTCCAGTGTGAGATATTTATTATATTCATTAAATTTATTTATTATATATTTATTCCTTCACGCACAACATCCACATATGACATCGTCAACCTAAAAGCATTAAAAGAAAAGGTGATGTGGTAAACACATCGGTAAACTGCTGTATTTGTGAAATGCGTTATGAATTTTCTTGTTTCTATGTTGGTAATATAGGCTCATTCAAAATGTCATTCTGACTATTTTTTTTTTTTATAAAGTAATCATTTCAGGGTTTTTTTGAATAACCTTAACAAAAACAGTGACTGCAAACTACAATGTACATGCACCCTGACAGTGTGATTCCCCATCCTAAAGCCTATGAGCCTTGACCATACATAGCAGAACAGGACAAGCGACATAGCCTGCTGTGGGTCAAACCGTTAGGTTCAGGGCTGGGCCGGGGGATGCACACCTCTTTATTTGGTGGGGCTAAAAATATCGCCCAGACGCAGGATGGAGTGGGTGGAGGTGTAGCCAGTATAGCAGTACAGGCTGTGCAAAAAGGGTGGGGTATGTCTAGTTCTGGCTGAAAAGAAAGGAAAGCCATAAGCAGAAAAAAGACCAGAAAACTGCCAAAGACAATTAGCAGAAAGAAATCAGCATAGACAAGACATCAATCCTACACTAACTGATTGGGACCACCCATTGCCCTGTTTGTCATCTGTCTGTCAAGTGTAGCCCCTCCCTTGGGTATAAGCCCCTCCCATTATAATACCAACCCCTTCAGAATAAGCCAGCAGCACTTGAGGGGCTATTTTTTGCCCTGCCTCACTAAATAAGGCCAGAGAGTGAGGGGAGTGAGTGAAGGGCCAGAGGGGCTTTGCTCTGCCTTTTATCCCGGAGGTATAAAAGCCTCAGGGCAGGGGGAGGCTCCGCCGATCACCCCTAACCCTCAGCACCCACCCTGTGTGTGTTACTGTTTATGCGTCGCTCGCAAACTTTCTAGAACATCAAAACGACACCTTACTGTTTTGCTGCTGAGATTTTTTTTATTTGACCTTTTCCTTCGGAGGTCAGTCATCATGACGTCACGCCATCTTCTGTTGTTGTTGTTTACCAACCTTTTGATCAGCTATTTTGCAAACATCTGTTGGCCTTTTGCGCAGAGAGTGGACAGGAGTGAGTGACAGTATGGATTATAACCATAGTGACACATTTGATAAGAACCTGGGGGAAAAATGATGAAGACCACTGGAGAAGACAGCACGATCCAGGGCTACATCATTCTGCTGCTTATTCTACCATTTTCCTTTTCCTTCTCCTTCAGACCGTTCTCTAAATGCAGCTGCTCTCCTTGCTCTTAACCTTTAATCTGCTCCATCTTTCATGCTGCCCTTTTATGTCTTTATCTCTAGAACCCTGTCTTTATGTGGCTTTGATATCTTCATTCTCTCTGTAAATCCTTTTCACACTTTACTCACCCTTCTCATTGCCTCTCTGTCAATGTCTCTCGCTCTCTCCCTATCTCTCTCCTAGTGTCAGCATACCGTCCATACTGTCTCCTGCTCCTGTTTCAGATCCCACTGGGTGTAGCGTTCTCTCTCAGGACAGGTGGAGGGATGGGGGCGGGGTCTTACAGAATCGTGACACATTTACATTCAGGCTGAGATGGGCTAAAGGCCTATGATTGGCAAGCTCTTTTTTTTTTTTGTCTTTTAATCATGGTCCCCTCCTTCGGCTGTTCTTTTTTCGGTTGCAACTTTTTCCCCCCCATATACTGCACCATAAGAAGAGGCGATACAAGTCTGACATCAGTGGCTCTCCTTCGCTTTCCTCCCTTTTCCTTTTTCCCCTCCTCCTTCCTTCCCCTCTCTCTTTCTCTCTCTCTCTCTCTCCCTCTCTCTGTCTCTGCTCTCATCCTCAACTCTCAAACGCTGAATCAGCTGCTGGTGTACGGACTCTCCTCCTTCCATTCTGATCTGCACGGGCCATCTCTCGGTAAGTGAATGTGTGTGAGTGCATGCATGTACAGTACAGAATGCTCATCATCTTGTTTTGGCCTGTGCGTCTGTATTTTTTTTAAACATGAGGTTGGAAGGGAAGAGGTCCTGTCAAAGTTACATTAGCGCTAGCGCTGAGGGAGCTGCTAGCAGCCTCATCACACTACTGCATCACACCACAGCCTGGTCTTGCTTAAGCCTAGGAGCCGAAGCAGCAAGAGAGAAGCAAGAGTTATTGAGTTGTAATTCAATTTTTTAATTGTCCCATGTGGGAACATCCTTCTTTATACCATAGATAATAAGACAACAAGCTTCCAACTCTTATTACACTGCTGCGCAAAGGACTTTGATAGTGCAGAGACCATCCTAGCGGAGTTCTTTATTGTTGAAAGTCAAGTATTGTGTCACTGTCATAAGAAAACTTTGCAACTCACCACATGCCCTTGGCTTGCATGGCAAAGGAATTACTCTTTCTTTCTAATTTTCAGTCTTTCAAGGAACAAGCTTTCCTTCTCCTAAGAAGTTAGCCTTTTTGAAGGTACAGGATTTTCTTAAGACAGTGATGACATGCTTATTGTTCAGTGTTGTAATATCCTTATGCATACCTGCTCAGATCAATTCCAATGAGCAAAGTAGGCTCCAGAGTAATGTTGTTTTCTCTGTAGCCTCATATACCTTGGCCTTTATCCACACTGCCCTCATGTGTCCTCACACCTCTGAACAGATACTTTGAGAGAGGGCCAGTAAAGAGGGTTCTAGGGTGGGCAGGGGCGGGGGGGAGACTAGTGTCAAATCACATGACCTCCTAGACGGTTCGGAAAGGCCAGTCAGCGTTGTGCCTAAATTTACTCCCATGGCAGGGAATTAGGCCTGGCGACCCAAGTCATGTTCAAATGTGGACTCAAAACTGGAGCTGGTGGGATCAGATGACAGTTGAACGTTTCTCGAACACAACAGCTGCTGAAGGTGGAGGACTACTAAGGGGGGTCAGGATGGTCAGGGTAGGAATGGTACACCTGCTGCTAAAGTTCACCTATGTGTGTGTGTGTGTGTGTGTGTGTGTGTGTGTATGTGGTGACATAAGTGTATTTCCAAGTATGGGCTCCATGTATGGTGTAGGGATGGCAAGTTCATCTTAAAAGTTGGCTGAGTAGTCCTGCACAGGGAAGAAAGAGAGAGCAGTGGTATTGGTGGTGGTGGAGGGAGGAAGGGGCAATTTACACAAACCACAGTCTAGTCTCGTCAGGAAAGGTGGGATGAAAAATAAAGGAGGGTGAAAAAAGAGGGAGGAAAGTAGTGGTGATTTATGATGAGGACTTTCAGTTTAATTACGCAGAGGCTGCAATAGAGAGAGCCAGTGCAATTGTGCTAAGCGGTTAGCCATTAGACTGAGTCTACAGCTTGTGTCTTTAAGCCACATAAATAGAGGCCACAGCACATTACAGAGCAATGCAGTATTGGATTATTAGCCATCATACAGGAATGATACAATACATAAATATACGTAAATGATTTAATTATAAATTGTACTTGGAATACTGCTTTATCTTTGAGGTGATAAAACCTTTCTTTCTGAAATGGTAACTTGGGAGATTTGCCTGAACTGTTTGCACATATGTATAACATGTATGCACAAAAGGTTCAGGCAAATATACTTACCCGACTCTTTTTGAATATGTCTAAGCTGATACAGTCATGTGCAAAAGTCCTAGTTAAATTACATGTTTTGATCATTTTCTAACTGAAGTTAACATATCCACAAAAAAAAAAACACACTTCTGCATGATTTAATGATTAAATACTGTTTATATATGTTTTCATACTGCTGAACAAAACATTAAATATTGCCTGTGTAAATATTTATTCTACTTTTTGTATTTTATGTTTTATTTTTCCCCAATAAAGTTAACTCAGCAAAGAAACAGAAACACGTGCACTAACATTTGAAGAAAAATGGCATATTTATATTTGCCCCTAATACAAGGCTGAGTACAGCCCTGACAAAATGTAGCAAAATATGTATTAAAACAGAAACAGTGGTGTGTTCAACACTCAGTTGTGATGCAGGCATTGCCATGGCAGCTGAGAAGACCATTTAAATACTTTTCAGAGATTGTTAAAAAAAACAAAAAAAAAACTATATATATATATATCACAACTTATTATGGGAAATCGACAAAACATGAAATTTGACATCAACAGGACATGAATTTTTAAATTTGAGTGTTCTTGATTGTTAGTCCTGCTTAACAGAATCTACAATATGTGGAACACTAAATACAATTTACTGTCCTCAGTACTAATAGGGGTTTGTCAAAAACATGGCATAACTGGGGATTGTATCTGTTGTAACTTGTAAACCCATAACATCTAAATATTGCGAAGGACATAATGCAATCTTAATATATACATATATTTTTGCTGTACTGCCTACTCCTTGGTGTGTGTGTGGATTAGGTAAGCTGAGCATAGAGGATGTATGTGAAAAAAGAAAAGCCTGATGAGTGGAGGAAGTCTAATCACATGCACAGAAGTGTGCTGTTCTGTATGCATGGTGCATCTATGTAGTGTGTCTTTGAAGCACACATTGTGTTCACTGCTTTGTATAGCACAGTGCCAGGTTATTCACTCAGCCTTTCATTAAAAAGACACTGTACATCGTTCTTTATTATTACCAACAGGAAGTGTTTATGTCCTCTCACACAGACATATACACATATCCACACCTTACACACAGTGCAAAGCGTTATGAGACTACATCAGTCGGGCGACTCCTCTGGCTGCCCTCTGCTGTAATTATCAGTCAAACTGAGTATGTGCCATGCCCAGGTAACACACACACACACACACACACACACACACACCCTACATGTATCTTCGCTAGGTTTACTTAAGACTGCAGTGAGGGGCTTCATTAGAGCAGTGACATCAGCGATGGGCTAATTCATTAAAGGGGCGAGTCAGCTGCGTGTTATTTGCCTATAAATTGGTATTGATCTGGAGGAGAGGGGGAAGGGGTAAAAGAGGTAGAGGTAGCAGTTTGTGCTACTCTCACGCACACACACACACACACACACACACACACAGGATCTCATTATGTCTTTGGGTCTTGAAAAGCATATTTATATTTCTATACAGTACATAACAACAATTAACCTTAATGTTGAGCTTTGTGTTTCCACATCAGATGCGTACTCTGCTTTTCCATGGATGTACCAACAAAAATACCACTTGGGGTCCAATCTCTTTATATTAACTTCCATTGAAAGTTAATGTGCAAAAGTGCTTTTATACTGAATATTTAACCAACTGACCAATAGAAACAATCTAAAATACTGAGTGGGTATTTCAGTGCGATTTATCATCACATGAAAGGCATTCAGAGGTCTAAATACACCATCCAGCAGATCAAATTACAGCAGAGAGCCCACACAATGACTTTACAAAGTTGTAACAAGGGTTAATCGTTTGGATTATGCATTCACAAGTATTTAAATTTGAATTGTTTAGTAATATTCCAATGATTTTCAGTACAAACATAAAATAAATATGTATTTTTTTATCATATACATGTTTGTTAATAACTTGTATTACTGAAAAGCATACAGATATCACCAAATTAAATATAAAAAATGTAAACACACGTTCATATGTTCAGCCACTTTTAGTTTTTATTTTTGAAGGTTAAAAAATGTTTCTTCTTCTCTCATTAATTTCACCATTTCAGATATACTGGGCTCTGTTATATTATGTGAAGATCGCTTATCATTGTGTAGATTTGGAGATTACAAAATGCGCAAGTACACACACAGTCAGACCGCTATATCTACTATAAAGCATTTGCTGTCGGATCATGAGGGGTTCTACTTAACCTTAATGTTGCAACAACATACTGTAACGTACCTTTCACTTTATGCGTGTGTGCTGCAATGCAGGCAGGTTTCCAGGTCTGTGAAAGAGCATTTAAAGTCAGATTATCTGTGGGTTCATATGATCACAGAAAGAGAGAGAGTGAGAGAGACTGTCAAGGGTCAATGAGAGTAAAGGGGAGGGGCAGAGAAAGAGCGAGAGAGGGAGGAGGAGGGGTATGTGTGGTGCAAGCTGTATAGGCTGTGCATTATGGACTGATGAAGTGAGTGCTGGACAGTGAGGTGGAGGCCAGTAAAGAGAGGTCAGTGATATAGATCAGCTTAAAGCTACTCGTCTTCTCTGGGCCCTATTACCTTCACAACAGAGTCTGTTCACTACACTGAAAGTTTTTTACCAGCAGGAGCGCACATGTGGGAGGAGAGAGAGAGAGAAAGAGAGAGTGAGAGACGGAGAAGGAAAGAGAGAGTTTGTAAGGCAGAATGAAAGAGAGGCTGAAGAGAGACTCAAAGAGGGAGAGACACAGATGTGAGAAAGGAGAGAGAGTTTGTGAGGAAGAATAAGCGAGAGAGAGAGACTGATAATGGGAGAGAGAGATGGGAGGAGGGAGAGGGGAGAGGGAGTTTGAGAGGCAGAATGAGAGAGAGTGTGAGAGAATAGACTGCAGAGGCAGCACCTGGGACAGTTAGAATGGAGAGAGGAAAGGAAAAGAGGAGCTATTGCACTTCTTTCTCTTCGTCCTTTTATTCTTTCCTTCCTCTTTGGTGCATTGGCCCGTCTGAAGCTGGGGGACTCAAGCTGACAGCTACCCGCTAGGTAAGCACCAAACCCCTCTCTCTCTCCTTCTTTCTCTCTCTGTGTCTCTTTCTGCCTCTCTCTCTCTCTCCCTCTCTCTCTTTTTCTATGCTGCAGCTGCACCTCCAGGGCTGACAGTCAAGGTGAATCGCGCATGCTGCTGCTCTGCGTAGCCTGACTTAAAAAAAAACTGCTCTTCCAGTAAAACTAGCACATCCTGCTGTGTGTGCGCGCGTGTGTCAGAGTGCCTGTGTGTGAGTTACGTACCTGTATGTGCAGCAATGCAGTTTTTTCAGGAGGACCATGAGAATGAGATATGGTGCAAATCTGTAACTTACAAGAGCAGAGAGAGAGAAAGAGAAGCGGTTTGGCGTATGGCTGTAATAGTTTAGATCACTCATGAGCTTTACTTCCATGTGATTTGACAATTCAGAGGACTTATCTGGGAGAAATGGAGTGGAAAATGTGGAGCGCTAGCAACTTGACCTGTAAGAAAATGTAATTGAGTAGAAACATGGACTTTCTACACTTACTCAGCCGTAATAATCCACTCTACGAGGAGTTAGGCAGTCATGCTGTGATATTTACAGTAGAATTAGGAGAAGAAAGTTTAACAAGTACAGCTTCACATACAAAGACACCCTATATGTATTCTTTATATTTTGCGTACACATAAAGCCTGCTTAGGGAGAAGAATGAATGTATCCCATTGCCTTGAAATTGAATAATTAAATAGCTCAGGTTTAGTGGGCTTCCGCTGATGTGTACTGAGAGGGTCCCGGGACGGTGCTGCAAATCGAAGCCCATGGACCCTGCTTGGGGGACATACTTCTTTATATGCCCATATGAACAAACGCAACTATGGAATGTAAAGAAGTATGTATCCCAGGCAGGAGAGAGAGCGGGGCTTCTGGACCAGGGACACGCACACCCCAGCACACACTTCCAGTATCACAGGTGTAAAGAAGAATCTCAAAGCTTCAATAGAACTGAACGACCTCGGATTCTACATACCATGAGGCAAGAAAGGCACAAATGACAATGCTAGTCAATTAAATAATTTCTGGATACAATGCATCTTTAACTGTAATCGTTAAAAATGCAATAGAAACATATTATGTCATATACAGCCAGTTTGTGTCTATTTATAGCTAACTGTACTTTATCTGTGAAAAGCTTGAAGAATTTAATTTCCAGGAATGTACATACATAGTGCATGTTTTGCAGCTCTGAGACTAACATTTTACTTCTAATATCATGCAACCATTTGCTTACAAAGTAGATCATTTATGTAATTAGCATATCTAAATATAGTGGTATGCAAAACTCTAAAAACAAGATAAATGAACAAACAGAAAAAAAACTGGCCAAGACTCCCTAAGATATCTGCTGTTTTAGAAAGTGACCATGCTTTAGAGTCTTGTTGGAGAGTTTTGGTAAATAAGCTGGTGATAGAGGCACTAGAGCAGTGTAAATGTTCTGCTGGTATATTCTTGTTTAGTGCAAACTTGATTGGTGCTGAAAGGAGTCGAAAAACCTCTATAGTGTCCTTTTAGACATTTATAGTAAAATAGCTGAATGTTACTGGCGATGCTATTGTGTTCTTCTCATGTACAGAAACACACAGGCAGCCAATCCAATCCAAATGGTGCAGTGAACAAATGCTTACTAATGGATAACACTGTCAGAGAGAGAGAGAGAGAGAGAAGAGAGAGAGAGAGAGAGAGAGAGAGAGAGAGAGAGAGAGAGAGAGAGAGAGAGAGAGAGAGAGAGAGAGAGCAAAAAATAATAGGGAGAACCCATTTCATTTCACCAAGCCACAATAATTGACCAGAAACCCTTACTTACCTAATATGATTGAAAGTTTAGAATTAGCATAGAATTCATGTAGACTTTCCCTTTACCACAGCACACAGTCACAGTCAAGTAAATACATTCAATTAAATGGACTGAACCTGCTTCCTATGGACTGTGGCACTGTTTGTGTTTTGTTTGAAAGCTTAAGCTGTGTTTGGGGATCGCCACTTAGCCTTCAGCATCAGGGCAACATTTCTGTGTGTGTGTATCAGAGTGGATATCCCCAAGCTCACCACACACACACATCAGATGTGTGGAGTGTGTTACAGAAAGCTCTGTGGTCAGTAAGTGTCAGGACCCTGCAGGGTTAGTCCACTGAGAACAGCCGCTGAATCAGAAATCTCACTTTACACACACTGAACAGCTGAGCCTGACATACTGTACCAGCCTCTGTGTGTGTGTGTGTGCGTGTGTGCAGCCTGAATATAACTATCAGATGAAAAATGTCACCCACATTGCAACATTATCATTCTGTAAACAGGTAGAAGTGTCTCTGAAAAAGGAAATGAGCAGTGTACAGAAGGGGCGAGAGTGCATGTAAGAGAATTAGAGAGAGAGAAAAAGAAGGAGAAAGTGGGATAGGATACTCATGGGAATGGGAACGAGCGAGTGGCTGACCGAGATGAGAGCAGGAACATATAGAGCACGGCTGCAGGAGAGAATGTGGGACTTTTATCCACACACACACTTGCGATACAGGGTGGAGATAGAGAGCTAGTGAGTTTCAGAGGAACTAAACAGGTCAATAGGGTTAGCATGTGAGATCATATGTAGCACAGACACAAAGTGAGAGAGAGCAAGAGAGAGAGAGGTCAAAAAAGCTGGGGGAGGGCGAGGAGGGTGAGAGAGACTGGATTGATGAGGGTGCTCCGTGTTCCGGGCAAGCCGGCAGTAGGCAATATGGATAGAGGGATGGAGAGATGGGGTGGAGGGGAGGGGGTATTGTTCTGTCACTTTGCCTGTGTCAGCAGGTGGAAGCGCTCATCAGGACATTAAATATGCAACAATGCTGACTGAATGAGCGTGCTGAGGCAGACAAAGCTAGGGGCCGGGGGGCCCACTACGGCCACAGCAAAGACCCGCTGACCCCAGCCTAACATCTATATCTTCCGCAGACCTAGCTCAGTACCTAAACCTGACCTTTTATGAAAATGCAATGCGGCCTCGTATGTTGAGAATGTACTCCAAAACATAATAGCTCACGCTGTATGTAAGTCTCTATGTACTTCTTCTGGCTAAATACCTTTGGGGTTAATTCGTTTTGTCTCCCAACAGTAACAGGAGAGAGGCATCAATTAACAAGAAGTAACACATTAACAATGGTTACAATGCTTAACTAATGTCAAGTAAGCAAGTAACAAGTTGCTATATGTTTACTTAACATTAGTTAACCATTGTTAATGTATTTCTCTTTATATTACTTCGTGTTACCTAAGTCATTACTTCATGTTGGTTAGTCAATACTTAATGTAAAGGGTTACCAAAACGCTTTTATTTTTCATGTTTTCAGTTTTTTTTAGATGAATCAAATTTCCCACAAAGACATGTTTTCCTGACAGTTCTTGTCCAGGGGAATAGATCCTTTCCATGGGTGCTAGTAATTATGGAGCGGACTGTAGTATTTGAATACCAGGAAAACACATAAAGACACATAAGGTTTAGCCAAAGAGGTGATTCGTACCTTTTTGATAGGTTGCTTTAGTGCTTTGTCTTTGGGGTTAACATGTGTGATCTAAGCAGTCCTACACAGTGATCTGTAAACTTTCCTTACAGTTTACCTTACCTTCTAACTTACCTTCCTTACACTAGTTTACACGATTTGCAAACATAGCTCAGCCTAGACTACGCCATTTTGCTTAACATGAGACACAATATTAGCTGCAAAGACCTGCATTTCTGACACATACTCAGACAAACTCACTTAAAACATTCTAGATTTTAATTACCTACACTTGCTTTATTCACATACCTCATTAAATGAAAACAAATACCAGTAAGAGTTCTGAGATCTGTGTATTCACACAACCTCCCTACCACCCCGCCTGCAGAACTGTCGAACATACTTTACAACATGAACATGAGCAACATACAACATGAGCTGTAACGGAACACAGCTGAATTAAACCACTGACGAATTTAAAGGAATGGGCTAATGCAGAGTGGCACAATGATGGACTGCAGTAATATAAAGTGACTCTAAGCGCTATAACAGTGGAATTCCAATTAGATCGCTGTGTATGATGGGTGGCGTGAGATACAATTGTAGTTCCAATAATTAAAGCAGGCCACATTTGAATGATTTAATATGCATTTCGCATTTAAAATACATAATCGTTTTGTTTCCAGCAGCTGATTATATGGGCAAAAGCAGTCAAGTGTATTAATAGCCCCAGGGGTGCTTTTGATTTGCAGCGCTTATGTACGCAAAGTTTAAGGAAGCGTTTGGTATATGCTAAAATGTACATCACGCATTTTAAATGAGGTGATCAGTCATTGGAACGTTTAAAAACCCCATAATCAATCTTTAAGAAGTGGACCATTAATAGAATAGTTCAACAGAAGGCATTCTTTTTGATCGGTTTGGCAGACTCAACTAAACATCCAGCAGCAAGATGCAAGATTACATGATATATACGACAGATGTGATATAGCATGGTGTATACAGTCAAATGGATACCAACAATAACAATGTAGATACAAAAATTTCAAGCAATACCACATTTATATTTGTACATCAAAGGGGAGAAAGTATAGGTGTTCGCAAAACCCCAAAATGGCCTTTGCATGTGTGATATATTTTCAGCATTTCTTGAAAATGAAACAAATGGAAAACAGCTTAAAATGAAAACCCAAAGCAGTTAATAGATATTATATATGAATTAAACATCTTTGAGAGTCATCGCATCAGTTATTACATGATAACAAATGCATTTATGTTTTTACATTTAATAGGGCTGCAGCCATCCTCAGCTTCTGCTAATAACTTCCTGTCTTGCTGCAGAACATAGAAAAATGTCTCACAGCTGTCAATACAGAATGTGAATCGAATATAAATGGTGTTCATTATGTATCATGCAATGTAAATGAACCTGATTAGCAAGGGAAAAAGCAACAACACTATGTAATGTGGATAAAATAACAGCAGAGCAGAACTTCACATTTAATATCCTTTAAACTACACAAAGTCACACATACAATATCTAAGCAACAATGCTATATCAAATACAGCCCATTAAAAAGTCATAAATAATTCAGCATGATGCATGTAGCAGAATGGCTTTTGTTAGGAGCCATATAAATAAAGTGCAGTATATCGTAGCTGCATTAAAGACAGCGGCTTGCTGAAAGCTGCAGTGTGAGTCACTACTGAATAAGTACTTTTTGATTCCAAACTCTTCTGATCAACACAAGTGGCTTTATCACACCGCATGTCAGCCAAGCTATACCAGCACATGGCTGAGCCAGGAGGTGTGTGTATGCGTTTAAGAGAGATTGTGTTTGGTTGATGAAATCATCCATGAAAGCTTCAAATATTATACTGAAGCTTAATGCATGCACCATTTCCACATTATTAATATATATGTTCATGTATATATCACTGGCGATGTTCAAAATAAATCAATAAACTTTACATTAGAAAGAAAAAACATACTTCATGTAAGTGATCCATTTACTGTGAACTGTATACACACTGTGAAGAGCAACGGGTACTTTTAAACTGTCAAAAATGAAAAAATAACAAAAATGGAGATACCAGGTTGTGTTCAGACAGGGACAATATATCTATTCATGTGTGAATGGTATACACATAAATTCAGTGCATGACCTTTACAGTTTTGCTGATTTGGCCCACCAAAAAGTCACCCTAACTCCACCCCTTTACCTAATAAAAGAAAACTTATATAAACAGTAAAACTTTTTACTTTCAAGTATTTTAGCAACAAAAGTTTTGTAAAAACTTGGTTTATACTCTACATTTACTTTAATGCATTCTTTGCACCATCCACATACCCTAACAAAAAGTTTGGGCATCCTTGCATTAAAAACAGAATTAGAATAACATAGTACAGAATAGAATAGTAATCCTGGATCAGTGGTCAGTTCTAGGGCTTACAGAAATCTGTAAAGTCAGAGGTCAAAGGTTAAGCTCCTTAAAGTGAGGTCAAAATCCTAAAAGGTCAACTTGGGAAGGAGGCCTGTTCTACTCCTCCCAGGTGGACTGTTACCCACAATTCCCCCATCAAACTGTCAGCCTGTCAGTCAAACTGTGTTAGCATCACTGTCCCTGGTTAAAAGCTGTAGCTTTCAGGCTCAGCTAATGCCTCCGCCAGGCCTGCAAAGATGAGAGGGCATTGCATAAATTAACAAGCCTCTCAACACCGCAAAGGTGGTAATTCAAAAGTGACTTTGACACACCAAACTCATCTTTTATGAATATACAGGGAGGACAACTCGCAGCTTTGAGCTGTGACAATGTCTCAAAAGATTTCATGGAAGTTGGAAAAATGCAGTGTAATTGTTTTTTGTTGTTATTTTTATTTAACAGGCAGTTTAAACATTTATACTGATGCTGATTATTCCATCATCAATCTTAAGGCTTAAATCAGTAACTTTGGGGTTAACTGTATGATTCAAAATATACAAATAAATTTGATTACAATAAATTGAAACAAACTAACAGTATTTATCATCAACACTTCAACATGACACTTCACATAAGCAGTGCATATTAGATTACTGTGTGTTTTTCTTTATACCGAGATATAATGCTTTAGCCAGAGTTAAAGGCCTCAGCACACAAGGATGTGTGTCCACGATCTGGAACAATCCAATCAACAGACAGCAACACACACACACACAGGATCAATTCCTTGGTAATCTGTTTCGATCAATTAAAGCGACATCTGCTAGCATTTAACCACAATAACGGCCCAACCCATCTACTACATACGAGAGAGGGAGAGAGTGTTACAGAGAATCGAAGCATAGCCGAGCATCACAGATGGACTTATTATTATTAATAGTAATTTTTCTTCTTTATCCGAGCCTAGAGGATATCTCACCAGCCGGGAGCGCTGCCGCTTATTTTCATCGTAACTTTTTACTACTTATTTTCTTTCGCATGGTGTTTGCCAGACGCCTTTTTTATGGTCCATATTCAGTGTTCATCCACACCTAGCGGGACATGATCCACTTTTTCTATACGTGCCGTGCCATTCCTGTTGAGATTAGCCTCCCTGCTATGAAACACACATGCATCCTCGACATTAGCATGTAGGATAATTAAAATTCACTGGAGCTGTAAACCAAGAGGAAGTAATTAAAAGAACAAGGGCACTCCAGTAGAGGCCTCCGCCTGTCAATGACAAGGAAAACGCTTCTCTCTCGCTATTCTGACAGCCAGCAGGACATGATGCTGCAGCCCAACACACTGCATCACAGCTCAGAGATTGCCTGAGACCATTCATCACTGCTGCAAAGGCTTATTACACAGTAATAACAATCTAATTACAATAAAGTCACATGTAATATTACTGCATATTAGTAGCTGGTTAATAAGTTATTACATGAGCCTAAGAATATAGGAAACCCTATTAATACTGATAATAGTTTAAGTTAGTTTAAAGGTCTCTCTTATTACCCAAGTGTAAAGACTCACATCTTGATAACTATAAGTGAATTCACAACTAAAATGTTATTACCAAAGTGCCATAGCTCATACCTAAAATGGGTGGGTTCATTAATGGGTTACAACACTCAATTAAAATTCTTTAACGTAACGTGCATTAATTTTTAACATGTTATTACTTAAGCCTAAAACTTACCAGAACTGCTTTAATAAGTAGATACAGTTGCATTAATAATTGTGTAACTAATGTATATATCAAGCTTAAAGGAGCACTGTAGGACCTTTCATAATAATCTTTGTGTACTGAATTTGTATCATACAGTCAATTAACACAGACAATAACTTCCTTGTAGAAAGAACAGAAAGCCCTCTGACTTAGAACACACACACAGTCAATGCTGAAACTGCCTAGTTGCTTCTATCATAAGCAAGTTTTGAGTGAATAGGTTTTCTGTTCTTAATAAAAACAAGGAAACGTTTCACAGTTATTGTCTGTGGTAATCGACAGTTCTCTAAAGACAAGGCAGATATAGCTTAGGATTAAATACACTAGAGTATTCCTTTAAAGATCTCTCCATACATACAAATGAAAAAAAACAAAACAACAAAACTGACAATTCCCTTTTCTCATCTAATGCTTGTATTCCCAAGCACCTGCAAAGGAAGCTTCGTTGTCTGAGCTAAATGCACATTCAGCTAGATTTCCCTCAATGAAAAAAAAACACATTCTATAAGGTTATTATTGTAGCAGCAGGCACAGGGTATTTACAGTGGGAATGAAAGTGAAGAAGGGAATGAAAAACATCATGGATAGAATAAAGCATAACAAATAGCATGTCTGCGTGCTTTTTGCTGATGTGTTGGAAACGTGCATGCAGGGTATATTTGTGTGTTTGTATGGACAAAATGACCTTGCAAAGCCTCCTATAGAGTGCAGAAAAAGAAAGGGTAGATGTATGCATTTATGTATGTAGACGTTCAAGGCAAACTTTTCGTAAATTCTTTTAACCCATGACCTGTATTAGTCTGAAATTAACTATTAACTGACAAAAAATCGAAAACCTTTTAAAACACCACATCTAAAACACCTAACCCGGCTGAGCTATGTTCTAAGCCATTGTAAAAAGCAATTTTGTGCACACACGTCAACTGAGTTCTGCATTAACACTTATTACAGTGCTTCTTGTAGGGGCCGTAGAATGAAGTCCAGATAACTGCCAGACAAAAACCTGGCCTCATTTAATGCATTTAATAAAAAGAGTGTTAACTTGTTTTCACTTCGGAAACCAACGAGTATGTCATGTAAACAGGGGTGCAGTGTTGGATGATACAGGGGGTGGGGTGGCAATTGGGAGCAGCAGCTGTGTGAGCCAGGGTCAGAACAACTGGACAGGTGAAACACACCCACACACACACACATCCTTAAGTGAACATATATTTCAGTAGTGCAGAGTCAGGCAGAGTCTAGTTAGCATTCCAGCATCGCCACACAGGGTTTAAGCCAAAAGCTGAGAGCATTAAAGTGAGAGAGAAAGAGAGAGAGAGATGGCGAGATAGTCAGTCAGTCAGACAGACAGACAGAAAGAGGAGAGGAGGAGAAGAAAAAAGGAGCAGAGAGCAAGAAATAGACAATAAGTCTATGGGACAGGTCATCATAGTGAGAGAAAGTGAGACAGAAAGTGAGACATGAAAACCAGAGGAAACCATATCAAGGGACAGGAAAAATCATTAGGGTGGTACCACTCAAATCACTGGGGTGTTCAGATGCACTGCATTCCACTGAAAGTTGAAAGTATGGTTTTATAAGTTGCATTGACTTCACACACACTGTCATAATCTTATTTTCCTGTTTTATAACATTAGGTTATGATAAAATATCACAGAGAAAAGTGACTGAAAGTGACTTTATATTGTGCCTGAAGGCACACTTCCACAGTTTGAACCATTGTGAAAAAAAAAAATATCTGTATAGTACATTCTAGTTCTGAAATCTCATTAGTTAAGCCACATTAGACTGTAAAATACACATTTTGATGCTGAAATTTCTCAGCAAGATTAATGACAATGCAAACTCTTTTTCAAAGTCAACTACAGTTTATGAAAAATGTAGTTATAAGTGGAGGCTGTGCGAATGGTAAAACAACAAAAATGTTATATCTAATATATATATATATGTTCATGTCGTAGTTCAAAAGCAGACCTGAAAATGGTATTTAAGCGATATCTGTCCTATTGCTGTAAAACCTTACAGAAGACGATGCTGTAAGAACATAAGAAAGGGGAAACATAGCATGTTTGACCAGATCCTATTCATCTACATTTGCAACATTTAGCTGATGCTCTTATCCGTCAAGCAACTTACAAGGTGAATCATATTACTGGTAAGCCAATGTAGTGTTAGGAGTCTTGCCCAAGGACTCTTATTGGTGTACCACAGCGTAGGATTCAAACCCCAGTCTCCCACGTGTGGTGCTGGCTACTTGATGGGTAGTGGTGTTATCCGCTGAGCTACACCAACCACCTATTCAACTACATATAGGCTCATGTTGCATTTTACTTTGTGCTGTCCTTGCAAAGTTTAACATAGATGGATTCTAATGGCTCTAGTGTATGGTATAATGACTGAAGTGAAGGAGAAGAAGGAGAACGCTGTAGTGAAGCTCCATACCAAGTGTTTAATTGTTTTTTAAGTGCTGAGTGCATAAACAGTCAAACATGTCCTTAAAGGAGGGAAAAGGTGGGGACACCATAAAAGGAAGATGACAAAAGAGAGAAGTGGGGGAAAAAAGTATATCGAATATTGTGTGTATGTAATTCAGTAAATATGGTGTATGTACAGTATGCAATTATTGCTGTAGATAGAACGGAAGAAGCACAGAGAGAGAGATAGGTTACAGTGTGTTTTGGTTTTAAGCATCTGAGAAAATTATTAATATACAAAAATCAATTTAACTTTAAAATAGTATCTATATAGATTTAAATAGAAAAGTTTAATATTACAATAAATAAATAAAACATTACTGCAAAATGTACTGATTTTATGGATACCACTGTGTTCTAGTGGTGTAACGATTCAATTTGATTCATATTACTGGCTCCACAATAATGGGTATTACCATAATGTTATCTTGAACAAGATTTAAATAAAGATACTGATGATTATAATGGCACAGCTCACTAATAACACTAGAACTAGAAGGCAGGAGTGCTGAAGAGAGGTGCTGATTAGTGCTGATAGTGTGCAGTAGAATCTTCAGTTTTCTTGATATTTACTCAACTGAGAATTGAAAATTCCTGCAAACTTGCACTGCTTGTGTGTACTTCTAGTGATATATGATTATTTAACAAGCAAAAAACGTATTGCCAAGATTGCTTATGTGCCTAAGAATATATATGTATATACATAGTTTACTGTATGCATATACGTGTAGGGTATGAATAGTTTCTTTTGAGATGTACAGTGAATACACTGCTCAGTGAATACACCCTTGTGTATCCTAGATCGCTTGGATGGTATGTAAAGAAACAGATAAGCCAACAGTGCAGAACCACTCACCATATCACACACCATATCCCCTTCAGGCCCCATGGCCATTGTTCCAGAATGACACACTGTTAAACACAATTTGGTTGATACCAGGAGAAAGAGAAACAGAGAGAGAGAGAGAGAGAAAGAGAAAGAGAGAGTTGTACAAAGCAGAGCTACAATAGAAAACGTGTCAGCCAGCGCTTTTTTCCGCTTCACTACCTCCGTTTCTTTTTTCCATTTTTTTTTTTGTCTCTCTCACCGCACTGGACTTTTACTGCATGTGCGCGTGCATGCATCCATATGTGTGTGTGGCGGGGTCTCTATTGCACAGTCATTACTACTATCAATGAATATGTGATTAGAATAACTAAACGCTCAGGGTGAAGCTACTTTGCAGAGTGCAGTTGTTTGAGAAGTGATGGAATGAGAGAAAGAGTGAGTGTAGAAGAATCAGAGAATGGCACAGTTTTGCAGCAGAAGGTACGTGTCCATGACATCATCCTTGGCTCTGTTTGATGAATCATCCTGCTTCACTTGAGAAAGTGTGAGACGAGCTGTCAGAGAGCACTGCACTGAACCCGTCATCTAAACTGCTACCTCTAAACCCCATCTTACTGCAAAATCTTAGATAGGTCCACAGCGCTTCTGTCAGAACGTGTTAAACGGGTCATTTTCGCCGCATCGCTTGGTTAACCCCTTAATTTACTAAGAGTCAGCCAGAGGGTCTAAACTTTTATTACACATTTCTAACCTAATTCAAACAGTTTGCATTGCAGTTTATGATAATAATAAAGCTTATGATGTAATAAGCTTGGAATTTGAAGAGGTGTTAAACCACAGGCTTTTATCCTGAGGCAATAATAGTGAGTCAAATTATTCTGTAAATTATACTGAATAATTTAATTACTTCTTATTATTCTGTGAATACTATATTGTGTACTACACTGTCCAAAGTTAAAACCTTATTTCTAATTTGTACTTTTCTACAGCATTTGAGCCTGGCACTTATCTTTTACACTGTGTGAAAAAAAAGTCATGCTGACTGGATCAATGGAAATGCTTCAGATTTACAACGAACTAAATCACTTTTTAAGCTCTCCTGTAAAGTCACATTTTGGAGACATTTGTTTATTATTGGGCAGCAACAATATACTTTATGACTCTTCTATAGTGTCATTTATTTATTGTTTTTCATTATTTTCATGTTTTTCAACTACGTACAATATACAACACTATTATAACTAGGTAATAAGCTAATATTGATGCTATAATTAACCTGTTATGCAGTAATTACTATGCTACATTGTTCAAACACTACTATATCATACACTATACTACTAAAATTCACTATTATTAATAGTATAGTGAATACTATAACATGGCTTCTAAAATCCACTTATTCATCAGTAACTGTAATAATTCACTACCTTACTATTGTAAACTATTGTAATTATTATATTTTTTTCACTCTTCATATAACATTTCCTTTTACTGGTGGAAAATGCACATAACTTAGTGTATATAAAGATGCTCTTTACATTATGTAAAGATTTAAAGATGATTATATGAAAATGATGCAAAATTGTTTGGTAATTTCTTTGCATTAATTTACTTAAAACTTAAAAAGGGTTTATGCCATCTCCTGTAAAGTTACAGATTTTCTGATACATTTTTGACAGATATAATAAACAGCGTAATATTATTATAGCTATTGAAATTCATACACCGTTCACTTATGAAAGAGAACAGTTGAAGGGTGGGCTTACATACATATGACATTATCTCCCACTGCTTTTCCACTTGTCTTCCTGTATTAGAAATTTGACCTTTAAGTTGTAATTGAGGGCAAATAGGCCTAAGGCAGCTCATGCAGTATAGATGTGCATGTGTGTACACCACCAGCAATAACATCTAGGCATTGTATTTGACAGTCCATCCTTTGAAGGATCTAATTTCATACAATCAGCCATTTGCTGTAAAAAAAAAAAGATAAAAGTGAGAAAAGAAAAAAGAACGTGTCACAACAGAGGGAGGAAAGGAGCTCCCAAGCAATCACATTTCAGAATGTCACTCTGCGCAAGATGAACGATGCAGTGCTGGGTAAACTGCTATTAAGCAAGATTACAATGAACCAGATGCAATAGGCGTGTACAGTCTCCTGCAATGTAAGAGCATGATCTTTGAATATTCTAATTCCAGCATCTGCAGAGAGAGAAAGAGAGAGAGGGAGAGAGAGAAAATAAATAAATAAATAAATCATCCAAATTGCTATTGATTTCCTTAAAGGGTGTTACCTTCAGATTAAAAGGTTAAGAAATAAAACTGCTTTTGGGGATTAAATCATTCCAAAGCGAAATCAAAGGTTTGCAAAATAGAGATGCCAATAATCGCAGAGTAACCCTCGCAGGATAGAATGATGCTTAATTATGTTGGGCTTTGCCTTTTACGATTAACTTCCTTGATAAAATGCAAGCCGGCAGGAGCGGTGCAAAACAAGACAAACAAAAGTGTGCGTAAAACAAAACGATACAAACCAAGCATTTTCAGTTCGCCTTTTTCTGTCCCCTTTTTCTTTCCCAAAAGTCTATTTTTGGGCCCTTTTCTTGCTGTGAAGGAAAGAGACACATGGGCGCACATAAAGGTTTCTGTTACTGTAGCGCTTTGCCTGGATCAGCCGATCAGGGGCTGAAAGAGTGCTGAGTAAGGGCCAGGGCCGGCGCTCACGTCCGAATGCAGGGGGGGAGAGGGGAGGAGTGGAGCCAGCACTGCAAACGCACTGCAGCATGCTTAAAACCTCTACCCAAACGCTCTCGGCTCCGGCACAGGCCGTCCCACAACTCCAGCCTCGCGCTTTGGCATGGGTTTAGGTCCATATACTATACTGATAATCTATGACTTCCAAATACAACTTTCCAAATATTCCCTTTTGGAAAATTTGGGTTTCTCAGTGCCTCTGACATTGAAATTCCATGACGTCATTTTAACATGGTGGTGGACACAGTGCAAAACTACTGCCGCATTCATAGTCAGAAAGTCAAGTCAGAAATGAGAGGCTTCCAGCTTCTGAATCTGAGAAAACCCTCCGTTGTAATCTCCACTATTCCAAGTTTTAATTCCAATTCACTCGTCTTGTAGTGCAAACTCTTGCTCATGTCTAAACTGGGAAGTGCAATTCTATAAAGTAGTTCCAAAGAAAGAACAATAAGTAAACCCATGTTTTAAACAATTTTAGAAGTTTCTGTTCATTTACATGTGTCAGAATTTCCAGAAAACAGGTGGATACCTGGATAAACATGCAGTTATTTTAGACAACAATGTAGAGGGTATAACTGTAGCATAACTCCAGTCCTTTACTACTTCCAAAGAGATCGAAACTGGAAGAAAGAACCCAGAGTGCATAAATAAGAGTAGAGCTGATAGCCGGCACTTATTAAAGTTTACGAGTAGGCCAGAAGTCAGCGTGATAAATAGCTGGGAGTGAATTAGTCCAATTAGCCTGGCTGATTGACTGAAGCATGGTTTTGTGTTGGTGGAGTTTGTGCTAGCATGCAATGACCAGACTCTTGACAGGGGGTCAGGCCTGCTAAATTGCCATTAGCTCAGACAGCAGGGTTAGCAAGGCAGTAGAGACAGCGCTTATCCTGGATTATAGATGCTTATTCTTCTCTATGGTGCTGTGTTGAACACTCCATGCAGTACCCCATGCATCTAACTTGGATTAATTCCTTAAATTCTAATCTCAAAAGAAGATGCAGATATTGATATAAGAAATCCTTGTCATTTTTTTCAGTTTGCACATTTTCATGATTTTTTTTATTACAGGGTTTTTTTATTTTAGGGTCGTTATATTAACACCACGTTACTATATATGTATTATATGTTACCTCAGATGGTCCATCTTTGTCTGTGGGAACCCTGATGACTGGTTTGAGGAACATTTACAAAAAGGATCTATAGGGACCTATAAGTAGTTCTTCTATGGCATCACTCTAAAGAGTTGGCACACGTGTTGGCACCTTTACTTTTACATTTGTATGTGTACATTTACAAACACTTAAAAATCTATACAGTTGTTCATTTGGAGATACAATTTTATGACAATCATGAATGAATGAATCTTTACCTAGTGAATGAGCTCTTTCATCATGTGCTGCTACGCCTCTGAAGACATTGTAAACGTCCATCAGCACTATGTTGCTCAGTGTGGGGGTCAGTTCCATAGCTCTGTCATGGTGACAGGGGCACAGTGATAGAAGCCAGAGGCTAAAAGCGGTGATGGGATGTGGCTGACATGGTTGAGCAGGTGTCGCTCTTTAACCATGCCCCTGAGTGCATGTATTGTTGGAGGGGAGTGGGGGTGTCAGTCACAAGCTTCTCCCGAAGCACAGTGAGAGAAGAGTTGTCCAGATAAGGAGAGAGAGACAGAGAGTGAGAGAGAGAGAGAGATAGAGAGAGAGAGAGAGAAAGAGAGATAGAGAGAGAGAGAGAGAGAGAGAGATACAGAGAGAGAGAGAGAGAGAGAGAGAGATAGAGAGGGAGAGAGAGAGGGAGATAGAAATGGGGCGAAAAAGGCAGAGAATGGAAAGAACAGAGGGAAAACGAAGAAAATAAAAGTGAACAAAATTACAGGACCTGTGATAACTACAAATTGTTTTGATAAGAGCAAAAATAAAATAATGAGTGTAGGTAGAAGAGCAATGCTTTTAAAAACTAAGGACGTCAGAGAATAGTCTGGAGCTTGATCATGTAATCATTCACAGGAAGCCATTCTCAGCTGTCTGCTTCTAGATACCACCTGTACATACAAGCCTAGGACACACACATGCTTGTATACACTTAAACACAGACACACACACACACATAGGCTTCAGCTGTCCTGAAACCTGACTGACAAGATAAGGAACGGAATGCAAGAGAGGGGCACACCAGCTCAGAATAGAGCAGGGCATGCCATCGCTCTAATACCAGACAGAGGAGACCAAATACACACCAGCACATGCTAGCTATTCGCACACACAGACATACACACACCCTCACTCACCCTTATCACAATTACTAAACCCAAATCAGGTCTACTTTTACACATGAGAATATTGCCGTTGTCATTAACTTACCCTTACATTAGGCAGCATTTATAGCTTTGCAGATATAATTTTGATTAGATATAAAACCCACTTACATAACAGAGGAAATGGGACAGGTAGCCCACCAAAACATCAGATTACCAAGATTTAAAGCATTGGGATAAAGCTCCATTCTCGCTCCAGATCTGCACAAAATGCAGATGTAGTCGTCAAGAAAACAGACAAAAAATGAAAGAAAATAGATTGAAATATAGGAAAGTGTATGAATCAAACATAAAGTAGCTGATGTAGTTTTTTTTCACCACATAGCCCAGACCTCCAAGTTGGTATAAGATCATTTCTAAAAGTGTGGAAAATACCTCTGCAGATCTCTCAGAAGAACTGAAAGATAGAATGTAAGATGTAATAAAGGCGAACTATGGCCACGTCTGAAACAGAAAACGTTCTGACATGTTTAGTTGTCGAGGCTTCTGTATGGTTTCCTAACAAATATATGCTTGCACCTGTGCTATAGTGCATTTCACTCTCTGCTAAAACAGTGATTGTAGAAATGCTTAGATCGAATTACTTATGCAACCTAATGCTGATGTTGTTTCTGCTTTCCACATAAAGGCCTACTCTGATTTCCACACAGGGAGGCCTACAAGGAACAGTGTCTTTAGAGCGCTTGTTGAAAAGGGTGTGATTCAGCACTCTGTAACCACTTCTCTGCTAATGAAGTGAGTGCAAAACAGGTTAATCAGGTTAGAGTAAGTGCTGATGTCAGCTTTCCTCTAGTTCAGGGGGTGCCCAAACATTTTTGTCTCAGGAGGCCAAAGTGCAATGTTTGTGGCGAGGCAAAAGCCACCTGACTCCTCTTTCTGTCTTCATTTCTTGTTCTCTAATCTACATTTCAAATACAGGTCATCTCTCTTTACAATGATGTATACATTCACCCGTAGGAGCTGCAGTTAACACACGCCAGGACAAAACCTCTCCTCTCCATTATGCTTCCATTTCTACTGTAAAAATGTGGAAAAAAGTCATTCTGACTCAAAGCTGTCAAGGTAGAATATACCCTGAATGTAAATAGAATGTGTAATTCACTATGTAAAAATATATATATATGCCTTTGCATTCAAATAATATGTCAGAATGATAGTAACTCTTGACAGCTGTGCATGCAGTCACAGTTTAATTTTGAAGTGTGCGTCATGGAAGTATGATCTAGTGTGTTTTGGGGACGCCTGGCAGACGATTGCGTATGCACATACGCACGCACACAAACACTTGTAGGGGAATTGGCCTTAGCTGTTCAGAGGTGTCAGCGTTGTCCACAAGCATAGGTCCATTCCGTCCCAGTCGCCGTGTTTATTTTTACAAGCAGCAGTGAGCTAAACGTCTGTAACGGGAGGAGGTCATCAATGAGGTCACAGACACTTAGGAATCTTAAAAGTGCTGTAAGACATAGAATAGTGTGTTCCTGTTGGACTATATTTGTGAGGATCTTATATCCTCATAAGTATAGGACAATATGGGAGTAAGAACATTTTGCCTCATCTAAGCACATATTATTTTCACCATAAAATCATAATAACCTGAAAGTCTAATAAAGCAGGAAAATCAAACAGTCTTTTGGACACTGAAACTAAAGTCATGGTTAGATTTAGGTGTAGTCTTATTTACCTGCTGTGGAATAGAAACATAAGGATGTCCTCACAAATGTGATGTATTTCAGATCATATTTGAAGCACAATAAAAAGCAATTTTTCATAGTCATTAGGAACCTACTCAGGTGCCACATAGGTTTACTTGAGCAGTGCCATAGAAGAACCAGTTAGTTTCCTAAACTTTTAAAGTCAGGTTAAAGTCAAGGGTCCCTAAACAACTCATCAGTGCCACAGAAGAATCACTTCTGGTTTCTTAACCAACTCTTCAAGTCTGATTGAAATCCGGTTACATAGAAGAACCACATAGAAATAGACCACATAGAAACACCACTTTTGGTTCCCTAACTGACTCTTAAACTCAAGTTAAAGTCAGGTCATAGGTTAGGTCATACGTAAACCTCCTATCTACACGGGTACTACAAAGGGACACTTGAGTAGAGCCATGGAAGAACCATTCTGGATCCACTAACGAAATTTTGAAAAATCAAATGGAATGTGTGTGAGTGTGAAGAACTGTTTACAAGTTTAAAAAAACTTGATTTAATGAAAACATATATGAATAAATACACTTTTATGCATTAACCATTATCATTACTACTGTTTGATTAGACGTATTAACAAATTAGCAAGCATGCTAAACATGGCACTTGAAGGGGCATACAGGCTTGTTGGGCTTGTGCGGTTAAGGGTTCTTCCAGGAGCCAGAAGTCCTTTACTTAATGTGGCTCCTGGTAGAACTTTATACCTTACAAAAGGTTCTTCACACATACACATGGCTGTCAAAACAAAGCTTCACATGGCTGTGTTTGCCAATTCCGGATCTCTGTGGACCCCTGCCCAGCACATTTTAGTGCCTTCTCTGCTTTAACCCATCCCCCCACTTGGTAAGGGCTACCTAATGAGCTAATTAGTTGCCCTCCGTGGCCTCAGTAGTATGAAGAGTATAGGTAAGGAGAAAAATAAGTTTTTAGAATCTCCAGAAAAAAATCCATTGGTCCATTAATCACAGTGTAACAGTTTTTCACAAGGCGTTAAAAACATAAGGGGGAGGAAAAGGTCTTCTTAAGATAGCAACAAAATGCAGGGCTGTTTTGCATCTGTACTGCGTGCTATTTTTTAATCTGTTCCTTCGACTTCTATTTCAAAAGCTAATGCAGACACCCAGTGCAGCTTCAACTGCAGCAAACCACACACTCTGTTCTGCATGCCTCTACACATACACACACACACACACACACACACACACACACACACACACACACACACACACACACACACACAAATGCACCTTGCTCTTCAGGCAACCCAGGCAGAACAGTGACCAACTTCCCTTACGGCGAAATGATTAGCTAATGCTAATTTAAAAGCGATTTGAGTGGGGGGCCCTCAAGGGCAAAGCTAACATGTAGAGCTAAATAAAATGAGCTCAGCGCACTGCTAGAGGCTCACTCGTAAAAGTAAAGAAAAGCGGGGCGAGGATAAAAAAAGGCAAAGGGGGATAAAAAAAGAAAAAAGACAAAGATAAAAAAGACAAGGGGAGAGTAAAGGGAGCAGGGAGGGAGGAGAGTGAGGGAGGTCAGGGGGAGTTAATTCTGTCAGTGTTGTTTCCTCTGGCTTCATTAGCAGTATTGACAGGCCTGTGATAAATTCATTGTTTTTTCAACGTTGTCTGCAGTCATCGTTTCTAGACCTTTCTGCTGCTGGGAAAATGTTAAAGAAGTGAGGAGGCTCGCAAGACGTTCTCAATGGCCTGCTGAGAGTGCACACTTACCTAACGGCTGATTATTGGAGCTACTTAGGGGAAGAGTCAAGTGAAAGTTTAGAGGTGATCAAGTAGAGCATAAAATGCAGCAGAATGTGTGAAATAGGGCGTCATTATTAGAGTAATTGTCTTCCTTTTAAATCTCTCTCTCTCTCATTCTCTCTCTCTCTCTCTCCTTGATTGAAACCTTCATACGCTGTGGAAAGCAGGGATTGTGGTAGGCATTAAGACAATATTGACAATATTAGGCATTATTGTGATACTGTAGGGCTGGACTTATTGTTTTAGTTGGCAGCCCTGGTGTTGCCAAAAACAGCGGGACATTGAATTGTTTTTATGTTGGGTGAGTAACAGAGGCCACCTTTTTAGAAAAGCTAATAACCCAATAGCGGTAGCAAGTGTAATATTGAATGCAGACCAGAAATATCTTTGCACCGTTTTTGGATCTAGCTAACATCAGCTACAGTAGCTAGACCAGCTTATGATATAGCTGTAGTATCCATGCCATTCTCAATCATGTCCTTAAATGTAGCTAGCCTGTATATTTTCTCTGTATCTGTATGTTAAAAACATAATAGAACAAATAGTGAGTTTAAGTGTTTAAATTTGATTAATATGATTAAGTACGGGAACCTCGAATAGTTATCCTCATACTTGAGTACCTGTGCACGCCCTAGTTATATAGGCCCTTATTCAACATTGGTTACTTTAGGAAAATAATCACATTTCAAAGTCACATCTCATTACAGTTTGACTTTACATCTTATTCTTTGTCATTTTGAAATTATAAAGTTTAGCCAGTAGGAGGATCAGTCCACTCACTGCTTAACCTTAAACTCTGCTTATGAGCACACACATACAAACTGCTAGCTGCTGACTTAATTTTGGCACCCTACAGAAACATCTGCATGAACTAGACCGTGCTACCTGTAAATGTGTAAATGATGTACAGGCAGATGGGGCTCAATTTTGCACGTTGACGCTGATACATCATCTGCACTCAAATTTCATAGGCCTTCATTCATGAATCCAACACAGAGCTGTTAAGTGTTTAATCTGCACTCTTTTATGCTTTTATAAGAACACTCTGCTTATCGGTAGTGCATAAACAACACACACAATCTGCATGTTTCAATACAAATACAGCATAAACAGTTCTGTAGTATGTAAAGCAAATAAAGACCATTGCACTTACATTTTACTGCAATTTCCTCCATATTCCCCATGCGTACTTTGGACACTGTGATGAATGTGACATGTAACATATGACAAGGTGATACGTCTTTTTTTAATATTAGTATATTATTATAGTAATATTAGTATATTACATTATTTCTTTTTCCTTTATCTTGCTTAACCCGCTATTACACAATACACCTATTTACAATTCCTTCCCCAGTCCTCTGCATTTTGCATTGCTGTCTGCCTATGTATGATCACTTGAGCCCCTCTAACAAAAGCCCTTATATTGATCATTCTTCAGTGTTTTGGAATATCATTTATTTTGTCTTCTATTTTATTTTGTACATTAAAAAGCCAAACTGTGCTTCATTTTAAGGACATTTACTTGCTTAATGACCCCTTTATTTTAATGATAGGGCATCAAGCAATGTCATACCATGCTTATATGATTAAAAGAAAGAATCTCAGACATGCTGCTGATGCTGTTGTTTGTTGCAAATACTTGGCTGTTACTTGCAATTTTTTTTATGGATTCTGGTGCAAAATACTATAATTAATATTACTGAATACTATAATTTTAAAAACAAGTTACTGTAGCTACCCACAAACTATGGGTGTACAGCTGTTTAAGCAAAGATCTACAAAGTTAGGTCTAATAAAGTTATTGGGGTTTTGACATGACCTCCCACCTGTGCTATGGGACCAATACATGCCTTGCCTGCTCTGACTGCAAGTCTATGTTGCATGTTTACTCTAAACATTAAATGATACAATGCTGAGCCAGTTTGACATACAATCTACAGTTTTCTGACCAGGCCGTTCTTCTCTGATGTCTTTTGCAGGGTCTGAAGTCACTGGGCTATGAAAACCCCATCACTACTGGATGCCTCTTGCTAGAATGCTTTGCTAAAGCTGGTAAAATGGAACCAAATCAACTGTTCTATGGATTTGGTCCCCTTCAACCAGCTGTAGCTGTGCATTGATCACCTCAAAGGACAACGACATTCATGGAGAAGATCTGGGACCAACCTATAAACACATACACACACACACAAGCAGGTTCACACACTGCCTTCAGGGTTTGTCTCGTGAGCCTATCTGGCAGGATTTGACTGTCCCGGGAGCAGGCCTGTATGGATTTGCTGATCCAGCCACAACAGCAGTTTGATACATTTCAACTCCCTCTTTATGATGCCTAATAACATGATTAAACACTCTGGGGGTTATTAAACCCGGGTGAGTATTACCCATGTCATGCCTTCTACTATTTATGAGCTATAATCTCTGATTATGTATTCAACCCAAATCACTGTCAACGCGATATGGGCCGGCTACGCTTTATGGGTGCCCATTGATTTCTTGTCTCTCCGGTGAAAGAGAGAGAGATGGGGAGGGATGAGCTAAGAGGAAGGGAGGGAGGACTGCACGTCAGGCTGTTGAATAAGTAAAGCAATCGTTCCTTTTCTCCACTTTTTCCCTTCTGCTCGCTTGTCGCGATCCTTAATGCACGCGTCTGATCAATAAAAGCTCATCCTGAGGTTCATAAAGTGCTGAAGTGGTTTTTGCTTTGAACTGTGGGCTTCCTGATGGAAGGAAGTGCAAGGGTGTGCGATGGGGGGGCAAGGGAAGAAGGGAAGATGGACGGATGCATGGAAGACAGGATCAGGAAGAACAGCATGATGAAGCGGAAGAACGGTAAAGGCAAGAAACAGGATACTCTGGTAGATGCTGATGCAGGTTAGGTACAGGAAGCAAATCTTAGACGTAGGCCCTTTTAACCCAGATCACGAATGATTCAGCCTTTCAGATCTACATTAGGGCCTTGGCTTTTGGTGATTGGAGGAATCATGGACATGTTAAGCCATAATCTAAAAGTAGGTGTACACCATATAATATCAGCATTGAAATTGGTCAGATACTGATATTAGATCAGATATGGGAATAAACAAGGATAATTTAATATGATATAATAGTCTATATTATCACAAACATGCATAAAGCAAACTTTTAAACAAAGCTGTGCTTTAAATTTGTAGAACTAAACAAACAAATGCTGCTGCTAAAGTTTTGTATGTGAAAAATGTTGAAATGAAAATAAACAGAAGAACTGAGTCATGTTGTGGGATATGCGTGTATTTCCTTTCAGCAAGTGGTATATTTGTGATGGTGTTTAGGTGACTAGGTTAAACAAAGTACATTCATATATTTTTTATATTAACAGTTGTGTAATAGAGGGAAAGAACAGTATCAGATTGGTATTAATATCGGCGGATACTCAATGCATGGTATCAGTATCAGCATGGGACAGTACGGATATCAAACCACCCCTAATGCAAAGACATAGATATCTATTATCTACACACTGAAACTCTCTCGCTCAAAGAATTTAACAGTGTTCAAAAGAGAATGCAAAACAATGACAAAAGCAAGAACTGACAAAGTTAACCCCTTCATATCTAGATTATTTTCAATGTGCTATACGGGTTATGTAATTATTCACATGATTACATTATGAATAACATACGTCAGTATAGTTTATGTATCAATAGGTTAAGTAGGTTTTTTGTTTTTTTTTATACATTTTTAGACATTTTTCAAAATGAATTCAAAACTAAATCATAATTAAATATCTCCTCTTCTACTTACAGCCACAAAAGTGGTATTTTCTAAATTCTTAGAAGTGGAGGAATCATGAATGTTTTATGACTTTTTCTGAAGGGGCCAAATAAACTGAATGCCCTCTTCTTTCTTCTTTTTATTAGCCTGAAAGCATTAAATGCAAACCCAATTTTGCTCTGCAATGCTTGTATGTTAAATAAAGATATTGATATTGAACACATTTAAATGCATTCTGTGGCTACGGGACTGGCTCACTTCCACTCAAATATTCGGACATTCCTACACATAGAAGATTATTATTATTGCTATTGATCATAGAATAACTGTAAAGCCACCAGAACTATAAAATAACGCACAGATATTTATGCAGTGACTAAAATGTGCTTTTATACTGCTACTGCTACTGTGTGTGTTTTTGATTGTAATGCTTTGGTTATGTTTTTCACGTCATTTGCTCCGCTTAGTTTGTGCGGAATTGCTTTGCTCAATAAATATATTTTTGAATGGATACATTTTTTTTTTAATTTTAAAACATCGTATTTATTTTAAGAGCCCTTTACATTTCATGCAGCTTTATACTTTGGGAGTTCTCTCACGCAGCTTCACATGGGTTACTTTTCCAACAGGAATGAAAAAGATGAGGCCCTGAGACCCAAATGTTCCTAAAGGTGATATGTTAATTAAAAAAACACACAAAAACTTAATTATTTGTATTTGACATTGGAACAATTTCGGATTTCAATTGAGCATATGCCTTCACATCAAAAAATCTTTCAGGCTTTTTAGCCAGTTGTGTCTAAACGTAGATATTGTGGCACCACAGTATAAAGAATGTATGCAAATGTACAACAGACTCAGTTACAATAGTACAGCTTTTTTGCTTTAATTTATTTTAAATGAAAAAGTTTTAAACAACATCACAAAGCAACCACATCACTTGCTTTCCATTGCCTCCTAATTTGCCCCATTAACACCATGGTGATGGTGGCAGATGTTTCAATGTGGACAGGACATCTTGTCACACAACATATAGCCTGTGGGTGCTCTGTTAGCCGCATGCTCTCTGATAGATGGAGCGCAACGATTGGCTTCCCTAGTGCCTCTGGTTAAAGCTGAGCAGAAGTGTTTGGCCTCTGTAAAAGATTTCATGCTGTTGTTTATCTTTCACCACACATTAAATGACCCTATTATAAAATTACAGCGTCGGGGAGGTCAGTGCGATCATAAAAACGTCTGACGTGGTCTGTAAACCTCCCCCAAATCCGACCCAGTAGAAACTAAAAGTTGAGAGTTAAAATCATGACTAAAACATGAAGAAAAAAGACTTTACAGCAGTACAAGACCCGGTAGACCACCAAAACTGCCATGATCAATGTGAAGTATTCAAAACTATTAGAGAAGATCATGCTCCACTCTTACTAAAGATCTTTCTGATGCTGCTGTCTATTCTTCCACTGTGAGAATACAGCTATAAGGTATGAGCCTGAGGATATACAGCTGCCAAGAAGCTCTTACTTAGAAAAGGAAAAATTCCAAATCAAACAAAGAAGCTGCTGGTGTTCTCAGAATAATGGACTGACTACCTCAGAGACCAGACCTCAACATCACTTACTTGGAAGGTAAAAGGCAGAAAATATAAGCATCTTTTAAAATATCCCTGCAAATTTCTCTGAAAATAAATATAGAAAAATATGACCTTATATTAAATTACTGGGGTTTGTGTGCAATATTGTGTTAACTATATGTTTTCTGCTTTTTTGCTGATGCTGTAACTTTATTTCACCATGTAAAATTAAATAAATGGAGGGAGATCTCTGACTTTTACATAGCACTGTAAACACCAGGACACTACAAGGAAAGCTGGAGGTTTCAGTTTCAACTTCACCAGCATCACAGGAGCAATCATGGAGATCCAGTGGCTGACAGGTGGGCTTATCACTCAAAAAGCATTTGAGCTCTCTGTAAAACAGGGCGCATTTTTTGGCCCCTTCTTTGATCACCTCCTTGGTTTCTTTAAACTTTACTTTCAAATTTTTACTTTCCTTTAAAACTACAGCCTCGTTTGGCCATTTCCATTAAAATCTCATCAAACACAGAGCAAGCGCTCTCTAATTTTGTTTGTACATGACATTGCCCCAAATATTTGAGAAACATTTGTTTGTTTTGGTGTTTTGGTATGAAGATGATCCAGATAAGTGGCAGCAAAAGACCCAGTAAATCTGACCTTTTGAGCTCAAAATGACTGACTGAATTAGACAAAGCAGCATTCCAGTCTAAACCTAGCAATTCATATGTTATTCATCATGTCATGCAACAATCTGTTGTGCAACATGGCATCCCTCAGCCTCTCTGGTTTAGCAGAATCTAAGCAGAATCATTTACCTTACATTTTTGTGGCTGTCATCACCACATTACCCAGCATGCTCTACACTATTATGTCAACCAACCATTGGGAGTACCCTCTTTAGTTATATTAAAACCCACTGAGGGTAAGGTCAGCAAATACAAATGCGATGTTCACCTTCCTAGCAGTAATGTTGTAGCTTTTTCACTCTGTTTGCCAGCTAACACATTCAAACAGCTGGCATCTACCCCAGAGGAGCTACCAGTTTCTCAAAAGGTCTTTTCAAGTTCAAGATACATCAGAAGGAGCTTTTCCAAGTCTTTAAACTGGAAAATCTCACTCTGGAGATGACTGCTGGACTACTGATGGATGTGAGCAAGCATGAATACACCAGATTTTGTGAGTGCCCCTTTAACAAGAAACAGGATTATGCAGTGTGTATTAAAACTAGTTTACAGCTATCAAAACTAGCTCACTGCTTTTAGGCAACAGTTTATTCTCATCTGTTGTATTGCTTCATTATTTCAACATGACTCCAATTCTGTCGATCAATCCAACAGGAAAAGTTAATCAAAAAATAAAAAAAAACCCTCAGAGTTTTTTTCTAGACAGTAATGAGATCGGAAATAAAGACGAAGGACAGCTTTGCTATGGTCTCCTGCTGCATTACATTTAAATTTACCTGGTGCTTAAGTGTGCTCAAGTTTTATTAGAAATTGTGAAAAAAAAAGTCACACATTGTGTTAATTTGTCAAAACAATCACACTCATGTTTATTTGCATTTCTGGTTTTGATGCTATTAGTAACTATAATACGATTGATCTGGGCCAGAAATGAATCAAGTCAAGGGGGGGAAAGGGAATTTAAGGAGAATCACCATGATGCCTCCTGAGCAATCAAAGAACATCCAAGCAATCATTTTTTCATTCTGGCATTTTAGCATATTTACAGCTAATAATACAAAAATACTGTGTAGTTGAGGTTTGGCAAGAGGGGCTCAATATGTACCACTTATACAGAAGCTAATAAAACAAAGATAGATTTTCAGCTTCCTTCTGCATTTACCACTTACAGAGAAAAAAATGAAAACATTTAAACATGCCTTGGTATGTTAACATGAGGCAGTGGTGGTCACATTTTCCATAATGACCATATCCATATCCATCCAAATGGATCTGTGGATATGGATAATTTTAGAGGTGTTCATAGAGGTGTTTTAGTGTATCAGGACTTTGTTCATGACTGTATCATTAGGAAAGGGTTTGGTGCTGTATTGGTGGGTATTTGTAGGTCATTCATTCTGGCTGTCTGCTATTGACTGACTCTGCATTTTTTTTTTCTTTCAATAAAAGTGACGTTCTGCTAGAAGAGCTCGAGAGACAAGACGTACTGCACTCTTTTCACCTTAACCCCAGAATTCATGCACACATGTGCACGCACACACATACACACAGACACAGTACTGCAACTCAGCCATAATATAATATGATAAGGCTGTCCTTTGCTGAACATGGATTTATGTTGCAGGTGACATTGGGGAAAAAGGAAGCAGTGTGCCAAGCCACATAAAACAATGGCCGACATTTTAATATTGAGATTGAGGGAGAGGCTGGGCACTAAGGTGTCCTCGGGTAGGGGTCGGCGTGGGGAAGGAGGGTAAAAAACAAAAAAAACAAAAACACAGTCAACATGGCGATGGAGTGGAGGGTCCAACCTCGTTACTCACACCATATTGATGTTTGAGCACATTCATCACGTACAGTGTGACACAGGCCAATACCACTGTGAGGTAACACACTCACACACACTGACACACATCCACTGCATAAATACACACTGTCTGTCCCACACACCTTTAAAACTATTGCACCTTTAGTCTAATGGAACTTGATCCATGGTAGTTTCGTCCAGTTGCTTTTTTTGACCCCTATCAACACAAAGCCACATCACCTGCTCTAAGAAATTAAGCTTCTGCACCAACTTGATCTTCCACTGACCATTTGCAAAACAGATCAACATGCCTCACAGCCACAATCATCTTTAAGCCTTAAGCTAAAGGAAACATTCAACATAGCTTCTCAAAACAAATCTGCAGCAAGAATGATGTGGTAGTAAGTAGCATGCTGTATGTGATCAACATGAATTGATCCAGTATGCCAAAGACACCAGGATGACATGCTGCTCTGGCAAAATATTCCAATAGCGTACATGTGCAGAGCTAGCTTCCAAACAATGTCAGAAAGTCATTAGATGCCACCTTCAAACCAGTGCGTGATAAGAAAGGCACCAGTAAAAAGCATCTGCCCACAAACATAAGTGCCTGGAGTTTGCTAAATGTACTGCCACACTGACTGGAGGTGTGATTTAGTCTGTGCTTTTTGGCAGCAAACACTGACAACAAAAGGTGAGTTTGGCATAACACAAACGGTGACTGAAAGGAAGCTGATAAACCTGTTAAGAGTACATGACATCATGGCCTCCATTAAATACCAGGAGATTTAAAATCTGCCTCTGCCAAGAAACTAAAAATGGGTTGTCCTTGGACCCAATGATTCAAAACATTCATCCGGATCAACACAAAAATAGTTTACTGAACACAATACATCCGTACATATGACGGCATGGAGAGATTCTGTAAAGAGAAATGGTCTCAAATTGTGTTCTGCATTCTCCAACTAGGTTCAGCTTTTTTTGTAGTAAAGAGAGGCTGTACAACGTACCAAATGCAGGGGCACCTATAACAGTGCCATATATATACATATATATATATATATATATATATATATATATATATATATATATATATATATATATCACAATAATAAGACATTAACCTTTCTACCCAGGGTGGATTTTGAAGTGTGACAAACAAACAAAGATACAAAGTATATTTATAGAGATATCCTGTTAGCATGTATATAAAAAATCTGAGTAGCCTAGCATCACTGGAACACGTATGACTGTCTCATGTCAATTCTTAGTAATTTTAAACAAAACAATTACACCACTTTTGGGTTTGTAAGTGTTTGTAGTCAGTTGCTAGCAGGTCATAATGAACAAAGCCTAATATAAAGTAAAAATGTTTCATTTATAATCATGTAAAAACTTGGATAGGGCTCCCCACCGCTCTGGGTAAGTGTGCTCACTGCACCCTAGTGTGTGTGTTCACTAGTGAGTGTGTATGTGGGTGTTTCACTTCAGGGATGGGTTAAATGCGAAAGACTATATTGTGGGAAAGTAAGAGATTAAAATCTTAAACATATATCTGTATACGTGTATGTCTAAATCTCAGTGGTTTCACAAGGCCCAAAGATTTTGTTTCTTAAGACGCTTACCAAAAAGAAAAAAGACGAAATAATAATATTTTAAAAACAAAAAAGACAAAATATAGTCTATGGAATAAAACAGAATGATTGTGCTTGTTATTTTATTAAAAACTAAATAATCACACATATTTAGTAAAAGCAAAACAGCAGTGTCTTTAAGACACTAGCTGTTGGTTTAATAGTGTTTTCATATTGGGATTATTGATAGGCATGTACATGACAGGGGCTGATGAATAGGGAAAGGAGACAGGGAGACAGAGTGAGAGAGCAAAAGAGCACGTAGGAGAGAGAGAGAGAGAGAGAGAGAGAGCAGCTTGAGACATCTCAGTGATGCTGGTCTGCTCTGTAAACACACATTGATTTATCTTTGACCCCCCTTCGCTCTCTTCCTCAATAAGTCCTTCCTCAAAAGAAAAGAAAAAGCAGTGACACTTCATCCACCGTGTCATAAATAAGGTGTGTTTCATATCTAATCGACTGTGCTCCACTGACATGCTGTAGCGAGCAAAGTAAAAGTCAATGGAATAGCAGTCAAAGGGTATGCCACTGAATCTACACACACACACACACACACACACAAATACGCTGCAACAAAACACTCAGAATCTCTTAATATGTTCCAGCTAGATATCATATATGCATTTGTCACAGTTATAAATGTGCTTCCATCAGCACACCCGGTGATAACTTTGTGACCTAATATTTAAAGCCTGAAAATCCTGCAAATAGATGCAAATGAATTAGTGAAATCCAATATCTTCTGGGTAATTACGCATTAATAAGCCAATAATCTGAGGCAGCATTTGCTCTGATCCAGATTGGCTCTGCTCATTAACCCTGGATTGATGGATCAACGGCTCCAGGCTATTGGTACAGAGGGAAGTAGACTGCATTTATCAACACAGTATTCTTAGAGACCTGAACACAAACATCTTTTTCAACAAAGCTGTTACAGTAGCGTAGTAGACTCAAGTACATTCCTAGTATATATACTTACATAAAATATGAAAATACCTCCTATGAAAGTAAAAAGACTTTTTTATATGGCAGTTTTGTTGATTCAACATTATTGATTAATATTGGTTTCATGCAATTTGCTGTCACATTTATTCATTATTTGAGGTTACAGAACCTGATTTACTAGTATTGATTTATTTACTTACAACCATGTGGTTGGTGTAGCTCAGCGGATAACCCACCAAGTAGCCACCACCCCATGTGGGAGACTGGGATTCGAATCCCAGTATGGGTGACTACACTGTGCTACACCAATAAGAGTCCTTGGGCAAGACTCCTAACACTACACTGGCCTACCTGTAATGTGGTTAACCTCTAAGTCGCTCTGGATAAGCTAAATGCCGCTAAATGCCGTAAATGTAAATCTTTACTAGAATTTGCTTTGATTAAAAAGTGGTGACTGTAGCCCTGTCATTTTAGAACCACAACCACAACCAAGAGGAAAGGAAACAGAGATGGTAGGTCAAATATGTAATCTGACAGAAAACTATCAATTCTTTGCCCTAGCTGCTAATATCAACGGACTAAAGTCCAATACATTAGTTAATAATCCGACTAATAGCTCAATCAGAATAGAATACATCCATGTATACACATCAGTCAGTATCCAGTTGATTGATTGAATCCAATTTGACAGACAAGCGACTGTGGCACAAATCACAGCCACATTCAGTGCAGGTCAGTACCCTATACCCTACAGGTCAGTGAAGCGTTTTTTAGCTTCAGTAGTATGTGGAAGCATAAGATCTACCAGATTGCCTCTGTTAGCACCACAACACTAGACATTTGACTTTGTCTTGTGGGGTTGCGAATTGGACCCTAGAAGACCGGCAACATGTGGCTAAAGGTAAGGTTCATATGATGCAGACCTCTGCAAGGCATGGACAGGAGTTGTCAGCAAGGCACTGTGCAGGCTCAAGGTGGTTCCATACAGGTGTGTTCTCATGACATGGGTTGGGTCCACTAGTATGCCTAAATGCTTCACTGACAAAGGCATGCTACGTTTCACTGCTTGATTACCATTTGCAGCTGTTCATGGACTTTATGTACCACCACGATGATAGGATATTCTAGCAATGTAATGCACAATGCAACTTTCAATTAAAAAAAAATTAATCATGTGTTTACATGTTACTTTAAAATCCATAGGGACCCATGTGATAAATAACAAAGGCCTTCTGCCTTGTTACTTGAAATGAACACTCAGTAACAGAGTATATATTTAGCATAATTCAGTTACTTTATTGTATTATTTCTTTATTTTCATGTCACAACTTCACAAGTCATCACGGTACAGCTGCTTTCGGGTCAAATAACTGTCAGCTGTGATCAGATGACCGCTGTGAAAGTTATCGAATGCAAGATGATTGATAAGAAATTTCAATAAATGTACAACGGCTCAAAGTTAGAAGCTTAAGTTTTAACCAATTAACTACTTGCACATGACCAAATGATGTTTTGTGAGAAAGGAGGAATAATCACTGTATAATTACTCTTACAAAGCTCTGAAGGGATTAGACAAATCAATCAGAGTGCCTCAATGTCACAGAAAGGAAAACATTCTCCCATTAGGTTTAAGGTACACACTCTTAAGCTCATCTTAAGCAACTGCAGCACACACGCCCTACATGAGCATACTGATCTATGACACGTTGCGGCGTTATCTGGTGAATGAATCCAAGCAATTTATGTAATTTATTCTCAAAAGCAGGAATTTAATAAAGGCCTCTATTTCATACCAGATTCAATGAGCCTGCAGTCATATCTAGTCAGCCAAAACCCTTTGATGAAATTACCACAATTGAACGAATGACAAAAGATGAACACAGTTAAAAACAAAAACTTAAAGAGCGGTTATTGTTTGCCCAACCAGCGTGCTATGGAGAATGTGCTGAATGGGCTCTTTGGGAAACGGTCGAGAGTTTTTTAGCCAGCAGCACAGCAGCAGTTATTATACACAAGGATTGAATTAGGACTTCAAATCGGCGTTTCACCATGGCAACTTCATAACTCGCCCTCACTAACAATCAGCAGTGGGAACGTTTCAGAATATTTTCTAATCTTTATACGATTCAGCTGAAAGATTACCGTAATATTGCCATAAATGGAAGAGTCAATGGCAATGATACTTTATTGAACTGATGGGTCAGCACATCCATTTTCCTTTGTAACGGAAGAGATTTTTTTGTATTGTCCTTCTTTTCTCATGAAAATTGAGTTTGTGTGTACCCTGTATGAACATAGACACATACACACCAACATACACATGAAGAACAGCAGTAAAGGTATGTTGAAAGAAAGAGGTCAAAGTTCAGATTTAAGGGTATTTGATGAAATTGCACTGTCCAGCACTTATACATTTTCTTATTTATAAATATGTATATACAAACTGGTAATATACAGTGAGTCCAAGAAGTATTTGATCCCTTGCTGATTTTCTTCGTTGGCCCACTAATAAAGACATGATCATTCTATACTTTTAATGGTAGATGTATTCTTACATGGAGAGACAGAATATTAAAAAGAAAATCCAGAAAATAAATCTAAGGAATATATATTAATTGATTTGTATTTCATGGAGTAAAATAAGTATTTGATCCCTCTTGCCAAACACACTCAATACTTAGTGGCAAAGCCTTTGTTTGCAAGCACAGCGGTGAGACGTTTGTTGTAGTTAACCACAAGTTTAGCACACACACCAGGGGGAATTTTGGCCCACTCTTCTTTGCAGATCCTCTCTAAATCATGAAGGTTGGTGGGCTGTCGCTTGGCAACTCTGACCTTCAGCTCCCTCCATAGATTTTCGATCGGATTGAGGTCTGGCGACTGGCTGGGCCACTCCATGACCTTAATGTGATTCTTCTTGAGCCAATCCTTTGTTGCCTTTGCTGTATGTTTAGGGTCGTTATCATGTTGGGAAGACCCCCACCACCACGGCCCATTTTCAGATCCCTGGCAGAGGGGAGGAGGTTGTCCCTCAGGATTGTGCGGTACATGGCTCCCATCCATCTTCCCAGTGATGCGGTGAAGTAGCCCTGTACCCTTGGCAGAGAAACACCCCCAAAAACATTATGCTTCCACACTCCATGCTTGAACGGTGGGCACAGTTGTTCTTGGGGGTCATAGGCAGCATTTTTCTTCCTCCACACATGGCGGGTGGAGTTGAGGCCAAAAAGTTCAATTTTGGTCTCGTCTGACCACAAAAACCTTCTCCCAATAACTTGGTTCATCTTTCAAATGATCATTGGCATACTTGAGGCGCGCCTCCACATGTGCTCTCTCAGCAGCAGGGGTACCTTTCGGGCACTGCAGGATGTGAATCCATTGTTGCGCAAAGTGTTGCCAATTGTTTCCTTGCAAACTGTGGTCCCCAGCTGCCTTCAGGTCATTTGCTAACTCCTGCCGAGTGGTTGCAGGAACGATTTCTGACCCGTTCTCAGCATCATTTGCCACCCCACGAGGCGAAATCTTCTTTGGAGCACCGGGCCGAGGGTCTGTTGATTGTCATGTTATACTCTTTAAACTTTCTGATAATTGCACCAATAGTTGTTACTTTCACATCCAACACCTTACTAATCTTTTTGTAGCCCATTCCAGCTTTGTGAAGGTCAACAATTCTGACTCTGAGGTCCTGTGACAGCTCTTTGGTTTTACCCATGTTGGAGACTTGAAATCTGTGTGATCTGTCTGATTCTGTGGACAGGTGTTTTTCACACAAGTGATTAGTGAGAACAGGTGGCTTCAGGTCAGGTAACAAGTTGATTGGGAGTGTCTAACTGGTCTGTAAAAGCCAGAACTGCTAATGAATACTAAGGGATCAAATACTTATTTCACTCCATGAAATACAAATCAATTAATATATATTCCTTAGATTTATTTTCTGGATTTTCTTTTTAATATTCTGTCTCTCCATGTAAGAATACATCTACCATTAAAAGTATAGAATGATCATGTCTTTATTAGTGGGCCAACGAAGAAAATCAGCAAGGGATCAAATACTTCTTGGACTCACTGTACAAGTTTATTTTAAATAAAAAAGCTAATAAACTGTTGTTAGTACAACTAGTACAATACCTTTAGTTCCTCATTATGCCACATAACATGTAAAAAAACTGAAACGATTCCTCAAATGACTCAAAACCTTAATTTCTTAAAATCATTTTGATGCAAATTCTTTGAACACAAATAATTATTAGTACTGCAAAATGTGCTTATGCTATGGCCTCAGGAGGTGAGTAAAAATGAGATACATGCCAGAGTAAGCGGCAGAAAGAGTCCAAACTCATCTAGGCTTCCATAATAGCATGTCGTCAATGCTTCAGGATCCAGTCTACAGAAGGAACATGAAACAAGGTAACATTATCCTAGCATTTAATGTGAATCAATATGATTGCTAGTTGAGATGAAGGCGTGAAGGATGTACATTATAGAGACGAGATGCGGCTGGACAAGCTGGTCAGGCGAGCAGGGTCAGTTGTTGGTGTGGAGCTGGACTCGGTCGTGAAGGTGGCGGAGAGGAGGACACTACACAAACTGCTGTGTATTATGGATGATGATGGGCACCCACTGCACACCATCATCATGGACAGAAGGAGCAAGTTCAGTGGCAGGCTGCTGTCACAGAGCTGCTCCACGGACAGACTCAGGAGATCCTTTGTCCCGAGAGCCATCAGGCTCTTCAACTCCTCCCAGCAGGGCCGGAAGAGGGACGAGGAGAGCTGAGCACTAAACTCTCTTATTTAATCAGAGACTCATCTATGCACTATTCACTTTACTGTATATACTGTACATCTGGACACTCTGACACTTACTGTATATACTGTACATATACTGTACATCTGCACTCCTGGACACTCAACTCCACTTAAATATCATGTCTATGATGTTAATTCATTCTGTTCATTTATCTGCTGATATTTAAGTGGAGCTGACACTCAACTCCACTTAAATATCATGTCTATGATGTTAATTCATTCTGTTCATTTATCTGCTGATAACTGCGTCCCTTGCTCATTTATTTATTACTTTTGCACTACAGCCTGTACTTCTGTGTATATATTTCTTGCCTCCTTACCAAGTGAGATATATTTATATATTTATATTAACATATCCATAGATAGTGACTCGCTGTATGTATAGTTCTATAGCCTATACCTTAATAGTTAGTAATACTGCTGCCGTTACTGAACATCCCTTTTAGGTTTCTCATACTGCACAACACTGTTTTATTTTTATTTTTATATTTTTTGTATTATTATGTGTATCTGTGCTGTTCGTTTTTTGTGAAACCGCTACTGGCTGCTAAATTTCCTTCGGGATCAATAAAGTATCTATCAATCATCTATCATCAAATTAATTGTGACTATATGTAATGGCTAGTTAAGGAGTGGTAGCTACTTAAGTAACAAAGTTTTAATCATGATATTATTTGGATGTAAGTAGATTTCTAAACCAATTACTCAGTTAATCGATAGAATAACTATAGCTCTGGCATTTATCCTTTAATCCTATCAAACCGAACAATACATTTAGAAGCCTTGTCTTTGTCTCGTGGTCTCGTGGTTAAAATCTGGCCAAAAACATTAAGGAACAAGTTGGTCTTACGATGGATCAGCATGTGGATCAGAAGCTACCAGGCTTTCTATCACCATAAAAAAGAAGCAACATGCTACCTTTATTATTGGATGCACATGTGTGCATTCAGAGCACAATTCGGATTTGTAGGCACTGTAAGAATAATGATGAAGGACAACCAAAGTGCAAAGTATTCTATCCTATGCTTCCAATGTGATCAACAGACATGAAAGCAATAAAAGTAAGTCTTAAATTAACACTAGGAAACGAGTAAATGTGTATTTTAGAAAGAAATTAGCTTCTGTTTTTCACATATATCTATAATGGATGTTCGGACTCCATTAGAGAACAGTGCACAGTATGTGGCTTACAACTGACTGACTACTGAAGCATATGCCTACACACAGGAACGTGAATACGGATTTCTCAACATACTGGGAAAGCTCAAATTCTAGTTTACCTCTCAAGTTCTCTATCAATTTCCCAGAACAGCATTTACTGCATTACAAGCAACGCCATTTGTTACATGTTAGCCATTGATGATATCCGATTACATCGCTCTATTGTCCAGGCATATAGTGAAACACACAGGAGTAAACAGCAGGCCACCCTGTGTTTGCCTCGGTTTTAATCACTGCCGTTAATGTTTCTTTTAACTTGCTGGTTATATTACTGTAATTAACCTCATTTAGCCTGGGAACGTGGCCCTGCATGGCTGTGAGAGTAATTTATTAGGCTTTTTTTGTGGGAGCTCCTGTGCTGTGGTAACTGAATGTTAATTGGAGTCCGTATGAATTAATTAGGCATTGGCTTAAAGTGAAAATTAACAAGGAGATGGAGGGGATGCGACTTGGGTGTCAACATCAAAGAAGCAGTCATATCAAGGTCACTGAAATGCCAATCTCTCTTATTCAGTGTTTAAGCCCTTAAGAAAAGCCATGGTTGTGATGTGCTCATGCCATGTTTAGTTTAAATGTAAATTTAAACTTTAAAACTTTAAAATAAAGAAACTTAATTCAATTTAATATTTACACTGCTCGTTCAATGGATCACCTTTCTCCACTGTAAGCTGCATCTAAAAATTAAGATGCTATGCTTACTACTTATACTGTACACTTTTGAATATACATCTACTGTTTGCAACCACTTATATTGCACACCTGACTACCTCTGCATACTGTACATTTCCCATATGCACACTATAACTCTTGATTCTGTAAATAAAGTAATGTATTTTGACAATACAAATATATTTATCATCAAAAAATAGTTGTACCCAGAAGAAGGTGTTGGATTTCTATTTGCTATTTGCTATTCGGAAGGCAGATGAATGTTATCAGGAACAATAAAAAATAATAAATTTAGATTGATATGGGTAATATTTATTAAGCTACACATCTGATCTTCATGGCAGCCTTTGTGAATAGAACGTCCCAGATGTCTCAGCATGGAGTTGTAGTGGTTTCTAATAGTGTCCTGCGATAATCCATCCCATGCAATTTGAATATTCTCACACAGTTCCTGCAGATTTTGCGGTTGGGGTGGAGGGTGGCGTCTTGGTACTGACTACAACACTTTTACGCAAATTGGTCGTTTCCACCAAGACAAATGAGGGAAACATTGCTAAAGGTGACCCAGTGCCATTTTGAGTCTAATTTACTTTGTGTTGTTACAAGCCTTAGTTAACTAGCATGGCTAACTAAATAGTCTGATGACCTGGATTATTTTTCTTTTTGTTTTCCTGCCTGCACCTATTTCAGCATGGTATTGCTATTTAGGCATTGTGGTGGCTCGTTGGAAACCTGAACATCGCAGCAGAGATAATCAAATTATTCAAGAGCTCAGCCAAAAAGCAAAACAACTCATTTTATTCTAGGCCCAAATCAAGAGGTTTTAAATGGACGTGAAAAACTAAAATCAGAAAACAATTAAAAATCATTTAAATCAATTTTTTTTTTCCTGCAAGGTGAGGGCTGCAAAACTATGATTTTTGTGGGCAGGGAAAAGAAAGCTAGAGGTTGGAGAGAATGAGAAAAACGACCAAAGAACGTATCACACAAAGACACACACACGTAACAATCTCACTCACTTACTGACTGGCCGTTTCATTAGATACATCTCTAGTCCTTTACCAGTTGCTGAATAGTTTTGGTAGGTGGACTATTTTCAGAAGTAACAAAGTGGTGTTTAAAACTCCAGCAGTACTGCTGTGTCTGATCTGCTCATATCAGCACAGCACACCCTAACACACCACCATTGTCACTGCACTGCTGAGAATGCTCCACCATCCACAAAATTCCTGCTCTGTTCCTGGGGGAATCCTGACCATTATAGAACAAGGTGAAATCAGAGGTATAAGATGATGAAACACGCAGATGACAAAGAAACAACTGAAGTGTAATGAATTCTATGGCTACTTTACAGTTTCAAATGAACAGACATATTCAGGAATTTAAAACCTTGTCTTAGTTTACAAGCAAGATTAAGCAGTAACAGAATACATGTAACAGTGTTACATATTTGGGATGACAGTAATCAGCTTACATGTCTATTATAAAAGATGCTGACAACTAGCAGTATAACCACATAAAGCCTGTCATCAACTTATTAACCATTTATAATAATGAATATGTCACAAAATAGATTTTTATAGTTGCTCATTTAGGGAAGGGTAAGGATTGCCAGAGCTTCCCTCTCTCTTTTATTCTTGTTTGTTGCTACATTAAAAAAAAGCCCTTGAGGTAAACTACAATAGGCAGCTTCCTTGCTGCTTTTCATTGTTTGTTGCTTGCTCATCTTGAGGTTGTTGTCTCTCTCTTGTTCTGTTTATTCTTGTACTAGGACCAGACCCTGGAGTCTTGTGGTTGGTTGGAAAGAAGCCAGTAGCCATCTTCATTTGTTGTGCTTGGGCTATTGTTTTCTCACCAACCAGATCAAACCCAGTAGTATGTACCTTAGTCTTTTATAATAGTTGCATGTAATAATGTGTAAGTAATAATACAACCACTGATGTGAACTAATATTACATAAAGTAGGTATCACTTTCACATTTATGAATTCTTTCTCCAGGACGATGGTTAATTTGTGTGCACTGCTTTAAATGCTGGGAGCAATCAAAGCCCAAGCACAACGTACCAATATAGTGCCTTATTAACCATTACAGGACGTTTATCAGATTGACCTTGTGGCTTTGATATGAAGTACATTTGACCTGTTTGCCTTATGTCAAGTTAAAGTTGTCTTGTTGGCATCATTTTTCTCTTGTTTATTTAATTACACAGTATGACTTTAAAAAAGCTCAGTAATACAAACGTAATAGAAAGTAATCAGATTACATCACTTTAGTAATCTTTTAGATTAGGTTACAGGTTTACATGTGCAACTTGATGTGAAGCTAGAGTGTAGGACAAATCTGAACCACTGTTTTGCTAACACTGGATCTCTCTAACTTGGCCTTTGCAGTATTGATATCTCAAAAGGCTGCATTATGTTTATGACCTCCCTAACAAACATCATGGAGTCAAAGCTTTAGCTCCAAATATCTGACATTATACAAAGCGATGTGCAAAGTTAGCATCTAAAAATCTCAGCAATCTGGTAAGGAAATATTGATAATGTATTCATTTTTAGTCATGTTAACCGGACAAAGACTAACTGAAAGGAAGCGAAGAAGTAAAGAGAGAAAAGTGAAGACTGTTTAACATGTGCCATGTGTTACAATGCTGTGTATGGGAGTGTAGGAATGTGAATTGCTGAATACTGTACAGTCCTCTCTCGTATAGCTGACGCTCATTATCTGTGTTTCCACTGGGAGTTTAAGGCCATCTCTAACAGAGGGCAAAGGGACATCCTATATATATCACATCCCATGTGTCATGCCAGCCTCTTGGCATCATCATGTTCAGTTCTTAAATAGACTTAAAATGGAATTGATTTTAATTCAGAGTGTCTTGTAGATTCAAGATTTTACTTAAATGTTAACATGATCATATAATAACATTTTAATATTCATGTTGCCCAAATTGGGAAACAATATATATTCACAGAATGTGTTAAAAATAGGGTTAGACAGTAATGGGGCAGTTTATTTGTGATAATTGTCTCAGTGTACTTTTGTTTATGTGCAAATCCATACCCTTGAGCAAATCAAATTCAGTGTGTCGCTTTGTTTGACTAGTACTTGAGAAGCCTGGTGTCTTGTGAGCATTTTTTCTACAGCACAGAGAAAATTAGCATTTTGAATGACTCATAATGAGCACAGCATGAGTCATATCCTTTTTCATAGGCTAATTATTGGAGTAAGTACTCTACCAGCTTTATCTATCAAAAAGACAAACAGTACATCCTGCTGCTGTGGCTAACTGATTGTAGAGAAGGAAATAGCCTTGATCAGAGACACTCCTCTCCTTTCACTTTCACTCTCTCTGGACATGTGGTGATGCCGCCTGCAGACATTCCACTGCTGGAAGCACTTTCTTGAGCTATAACAGTGCAGAATTTAGTCCAGCTGCACTTTAAGCAATCATAAAGCTCCAGGTCTCTCTGTCTGTCTGTCTCTCTTGCAGTTTCTCTCTCTCTTTCTCTCTCTTACACTCCCTCCAGAAGAAGCAAAAGTGCCACACCACGTCCTTCAGCTGACCGCCGCCAATGCACAACCTCCCCTGAGACCCATGAGCAGAAAGAGAGAGAGAGAAGCGGAGAGAGAGAGAGAGAGAGAGAGAGAGAGAGAGAAAGACAGAGAGCGAGAGAGAATGGAAGGAAAGATACCAACAACTGCAGAGAGAATAGGAGAAAAAGAGGTGGGGGAATTGGTATTGTCTGACTGGGAGATACTGGAGAAAATAGAAAAAAAAACAGTGGGTGTAAAAGTGATGATGGTAAAAGAGAAAAGAGGCGGGGCCACAGAGTGAACTCTGCAGCATCAAGCCCACTGCACCATACACAGCCTGACTGAGATAAAGAGAGAGGACAGAGTAATAGATGGGGAGAAATGTAGGGAGGGAGAGTAAGGGGGCTCTGTGTGTAAGAATCCCCTGCAGAGACGCACACACACCTCCGCAGCATGAGCCTGCAGAGATTGACGGCTGGCAGATTTCAGTCCTGTGCTGCCACAAGCTAATATAAACCCTTCCACTGCTACTTAATCGGAACAACCCAGCAGGATGGAGACTTCTGTTCTGTATTAAAATCTGCAATTACTTTTTACCATATACATTCTTTATGACACGTTTAGTGGTTAAAGCTGGCAAAGCTAACAGCTGGTATAAACTGGCTGTGACAAAGCTGCTGATTACTGTCATTATGTAGAAGAGAGGCGGGGCAAAACCCAATAGTATAATTACCAAAATATAACCAAAAATATTTCAGGAAGATTCATGTATGTCATACCTAAATCCCGCACATCACTGTTACAGTGCTACATCACTTGAAACATCTTTTGAGCACCTTAAAAAGCTGCACAAGTGGAAATGCTACAACTTGCCCCAACTTGCTGTTAGGCCCTGTACTAGGCACTCTCCCACGATTCTTTATACTGAGCAAACGGGAAAAGGGCAGAGGCTAAATTGAGTGTTTGAGAAATTTGTTCCGATGACAATAGTTCATCCAAACCAGATGCTTTGTGGATGTTAACTTTGACATTCATATATATCTTTAGTATATATAAGAGCATCCTTAAAATCATAAAATATAACACTACAATTATCTATATTAAATTTTTAAAAAATCATCAAATGTTTTATGTATTGTTATGCTCAATAAGCTAACAACAAGCTAATAGGAGTGTCCCCAAAGCATAACACGCGCACCCTGTAAACCCCATATCCAAAGTGTATCCACAAAGCACTGGTTTGGCGATGGAATATCCCCGGTGGTTGCTAATGTTGGCAGCAAACTGTTCATTCAAAAACTACCTCTTCAACTGCAGCTATTTCATCTTCCGCATGCCATCTTTATTCTTTACACTTGCAACAGTGAGACTTCAAAGTGACGGAATCAACCTGCATGGTTCTGTGTAAAGCTCAGGTCTTTTACCTCAGTTTACCTCAGATCTGAGACTTCAGTAAGCTGCCAGCATACTGGGGTGAACCTTCCATGTTAGGATACTGCAGTAGAAAGCTACCTGCTACTAGAACAACTGCACACTACACATGACAGGTTGAGGTTAAGGTTATGAAGCTTAAATAATTTAAATTCCAACATCATGTTTTTAGCTAACCACTCTCTGTTCAGTCCAAATATTTTAAACAAGCCCGCGCTGCAACTGATTTACTTTAGCCTCAAACCCACTGACTCTTCTCCACCTTCCTCACTGTTGCACTGCATTCAGGAGCTAACAAACTGGTTGAATGCTGACTTTCTGAAGCTTAATACTAAAAAAACTGAACTTATAATTGTTGGTACTAAGACAGCTGTCTCTGCGTACTCCGACTGTGTGCTTGTTGTTAATGACACACCAGTCACCCCATCCACCACTGTGCGAAACCTTGGTGTCCTGTTTGACCCCTGCCTCAGTTTTGTTTCCCATATTACATCTCTGACAAAGTCTGCATTTTTTCATCTTCGCAATATTGCTAGGCTCCGCCCACTGCTTACTTTGAAAGATGCTAAGACTCTGGTTCATGCATTTATTACATCTAGGCTAGATTACTGCAATGCTCTGTTCTATGATCTACCCTCCAAAACACTTCGCCCTCTGCAGTACATTCAAAACTCCACAGCCAGAGTCTTAGTCCACACCAAGAAGTCAGCGCACATCACCCACATCCTTCTTCAGCTAAACTGGCTACCAGTTACAGAACATATCCACTATAAAATCCTCCTCCTGACCTTTAAAGCCCTATACGGACTAGCACCCACCAATGTGTCAACCCTCCTACAGCCTTACGTCCCATCACGTAAGCTAAGGTCCTCTGACTCTGGTCTCCTAGCTGTACCTAGGTCCAGGCTTTCCTCTATGGGTGGCAGGTCATTTAGTGTTGCTGCCCCCACACTCTGGAACTCCCTACCTTCATCTATACGCACTTCACCCTCTCTTTCTGTCTTCAAAACTCACTTAAAAACGTATCTTTTCTCTAAACATTTTCATTATTCATGTAATTTTTTTTATTTATTTTTATTATAGTGTTTGTAAAGCGTCCTTGGCTTTGTGAAAGGCGCTATAGAAGTAGAAACAATTATTATTATTATTATTATATTAAGTACATATTAAAATATATTTAAAATACATTAAAATATACTTAATTGTTACCTTATATTAAGTACACTGACGTACTACTGAGGAAAAATGTACTTTTGTATTGCACTTGTATCTGGCACACAAAACAATAATGCTCTTGAAATGTACTTACTTGATATTAAACCAGCACCAGCATATAGTGAGCGCTATAGAATGTTAAGGGTTAGTGTGGATGGATCTACAGCCTGGAACATTCAGCACCTATACACTTTCCCGATTGTTATGTAAATGCTGCATGTCCTTCAGGAAGTGTCTTGTTCACGGATAAGCAAACTTAATATTCTCAATCACAGCAATACACGGCCTGCATCATGCGGTACGCTCACTGTGGAACGCTGGATCAGCAGCGATTCTCACTCTTAATCTCACTTTTAATCTCTCCCACTCTCCTTCTCTCTGAGAGGGAGTAACCAAGCGCTAAATTCCACTAGCCCTCTCCCGCCAAGCCTGCCTGTCCTTCGCCTCCATCCTCCTTCACACATCATCTGCTTTCTGCCACTTATAGCACGCAACACAGCCCTACTCGCACGGTCTTCTGGTCCTTCTTCAACAGAGTAGTCTTCAAGTTATTTCATCTCTCTGAAGAAGTAGTGTGCAGAAGGGGTCTCAAACTCAAATTACAGGAACAGGAAGTGTCATTTCTGAATAATAACTCCATTATGTTTTAATCAATTTTTCTTTTTATTTGTTCAGTCAGTTTGAACTGCTTAACATATGCCCTCATTTAAGCTTACCTTAGTTAATGTTTATTAACTCTTTTTCTCACTACTACTAATTCTATTACTACTACAACTAATAATAATACTGGTAAATAATTATTATTAGTCAAACTGATTAATTTATTAATTCAGTTCAAGTCCTACAACTGAAAAGTCCGTGGCTCTAAAACACTTCTCAGCTATATTAGAAGTTTGTTTTTATTTATGTTAAGTAACTCTTATATTTCTAGCCCTATGTTTCTTTTTTTTAACCTAGCACATTCTCTTGCTTCTCCTGCAAGTTTAGATGTGTTCACCCTGTAACCATAAATCCTATGAAATGTTAAATGTTAGCACTTAACCAGTTTGTGAATATGGCAAAGTTGTATTAAGTCATTTATGTTCTTAGAAATGGGTGAATCTTATCTGCATCATTATTGTATAAAAAAATCCACTGCAAGCAATGCCACTAGAGGGCAGAGATGAGCATTCAAGTTAACCAAACAAATTCACGATTATGCAGAACCTGAAATGTGTAGGCAGCCAGCACAATTGACATCTTTTAAAACTGCTGGGTTGATTGAGTTATTCTTCATAGTGAGATTCCTAGTGTCACTTCACTGCAAGCACTGAATGTTTTCAATGCATGGAGCACTTTGATACACCTGCTAGCTAAAAGCTGTGACACTGCATTGAAGAGAAAGAGTGTGTGAAGAGAGGGGGGAACAAAAGAGAGACACGGGAGAAAGCACTGGGAGTTGTTAGAGTGGGGTTTCAGACAGGAGTGCTTGTTAGATGTCTCTCTGCGGAGATTTATAGATAGAAGATGCGAGAGAAAGAGAATGTGACGAGGTATGAGTTAACTTAAAGGATTTTTAGTCAATAAAAATAAAATATTGCTAAAAATACATGAAATCAGGTTTTACCACTTAGCATCCTGCAAATGACACCATGCTGTAATGACTAACATACTTGATGTGACACACATGCTGCACTAAAAGCTGAGCAAGGCTTTATTAGCAGATTGGCGCTCAACAACAGAGTCCAGGCAATCATAACAAAGGGAGAAGGCGGAGATATGAATCAGAAGTACAAGCAAGAGACAACCAACCAGCAAACAAAACAAGAAGGCAAAACCAGAAATCAAACCGGGGGCCTATGAGCAAACAGACTTAATGAGGAACAGGTGTGTGTAATCAAAACAAATGGGAAAACATGATTGGGTGATGGCGGATATGATGCCATTGGGTGGTGGGTTCTATGAGCCTAGCATTATTGAACTAGTCCTTTAAAAGGTCTGTACATGGAAAGTAATCTACAAATTTGGCCCATTTAAGATTATTAGGGTCAAAAAGTCAAAGCACTAAGTTGTTTACAAATGATGTCACATCACTGTGTTGTGAACTGTGCAAGCAACTTTAAGTGAGTACCAAAGGTTGTTGTTCAGTAGGGTAAAAAGGCCAGAAGCTAACTCAAAACACCACCAAAAAAGGCTTGTAAACCTCTCTGATTGGGACAAGATGCTTCCGATTTGCCAGTTTCTTCTAATTGTCCTGTTGCACCTTAAATGGTTAAGCAATTACATACTTATGCGTCAGCTTTATGCAGCCATGAGGAGCAGAGTACTGTACTTTGTGTATTAGACTTGGTCCAAAATGTCCTCGTTGGTAAATCTTTTTTGCAGATTATGAGTCAATTGAGTCAATGGCACAAGCCATCAGAGCAACCACCAAAACTAGCATTGTAAGCATAGCTTTTGAGACTCGTTTAAGAAAAAAAGTACAATTTCATGGACACCTTGAAAGTTAATGCTGATCAAGATATAAAACAGATACATGGCCTTTTACCTGTGCATGAAAGAATAATGCATGGAGAGGCTTTAGGTCAGCAGTGCTTTCGTAAGGGATGACCCAATGACTGCAAAGTTGTAAAGTTGCTACCACTTCTGAAAGTGAAACGATGCCTGTGGATGATAAATAGAAAGAACAAGAGAGTTTGCACTTCAGGAGCTCAGCGATGCAATCACACACACACAAAACATTTAGCAAGGACATTAAAAGAAGGACAGAGGGAGTGGACCACTGAGACCAGCCGGTGATGTCACAGCTGCTTATAGTAGAGAATACACACACACAGCCCTACACACACACACATATGCCAGCTGTCTCTTCAGAGCACAAAACCATCACTCAAACACAAACTCTAAGCTGTGGTAAGCCATACACAACAACACAACAAGCTGTATGCTAAGACAAGTACTCACTAATCAGATTTTCACTATTAATATTAAAGCCAGGAAACGATGTTAGCATGATCACGCAAATTGTTTCAGTCCAGGTTTGATGTACCTTTCATGATTTCCAAACTTACAGGACGTTCAATGTATGTCCTATATACACACACATGCAGACACATTCCAGCCATTTCATCTAGGATATCACCTTTTTTATGCTCCGTATTTACCGTATTTACGCTCATTGTGCATTTTAACAGCTCAGCTTACCATATTGGTGCTCTTTAGAGTACAATGGTTAGAGACTGTAGTCCATTTGATTGTTGTTGCTGTGTCATTCTTAGCACTGTGTTTGGTGGACACTTATGTTGCGGTAGTGTGTTAGTGTGTGTTGCACTAGTACACGTGAATCAGGCACAGATCAAACACATCAGTGCTGCTGGAGTTTATACAGTGGTGTGAAAAAAACTGGTGTAATGAACCACAGTTATGTTTTAACACAGGGCGCAAACACTTTTTCACACAGGGCCATGTAGATTTTCGCCCTTAATATAAAAACTTTATTTAAAAACTGCATTTTGTGTTTACTTGTGTTGTCTTTGACCAGTACAAAAGGGGCAAGCACTTTTTCACACCACTGTATATGGTATGTGGAGTCCCTGTTCAAAGGAAAACATGCAAAACTGTTTAGCAAAACAACCCAGTCAGTTTTCTGTGGAATGCCTTTAAATTTGGATCCTCTTGTTACTCTACCTCCGATTACGATAACTCCACCCACACAACTCCCACAGCTTTTTTTGCCTGTACCACAGGAAGTATGAGGCATCAGGAAGTATTATGAAATACATAGTCCTATCATATACACCTGCAGATTTGTGCACCTTGTTTGTGCATGATTGCAAAGACCGCATGAACATGTCCCATTACTCATTGTGATGCAAAAAGGGCTCTCACAAGCCTCCTCTATGAATACTAAATGCAGCTTTTGCAGAGGAAGCTGCCTCAGCAAACCCCAAATTCTTAAAATGTTTACAGCTGATACTTTCCAGAGATTTGTCTATGCTGTTACTGCCGCAAGGAGAGACCTGTCAGGTAGTATCGGAATTGTATTACTGAAATTTCTTATGAATGAATGAGGTTATTGGGCCGGCACCTTGTGCTAGTATCAGTTTGAATGCATCCCTAATCTGTATTTAATGTTTTTGATAGTGTTTTAAAAATATGGTATGACTGGATTATTTACAACCTGTTCTAACTTCAGAAAAATATTTGTAAATATAGTGTGACATTGTAGATTGTGAAATATTTCACAATATCTCCATTAGCAGTTTACGTTTATTATCCCTATGGTTTTAGCAAAAAAAAAAAAAAAGTTTTCTTTCGGATTATAACAGCGGTGATTCCATCACATAACATATACTTAAAGATCATTTTATTAAATACACTTGAAAGTAAACTTAAAGTAAAGTTAAAGTATGTTTCCAAATACACTTTAGGTAGTAAATATACTAATATTAATGTACAAGTGTGACATGGAGGGACAAGGAGACAGTGTGCAAGTGTAATTCTGTAATATTATCCATTTAGAACAAACAGAAATCATAGGTATTAGAACAATTAGAACACTACTAGGAACTAGGAACACCGATACAGGGATACAAAATAACTGACAAAACACCAAGCAAGCATAAAGGCAACAACAGGGAGTATAAGTACATGAGGGCTAAGCAGGAACACCTGGAAAGAGGTGGAGCTACAAACTAGGGACAGGTGAGGGCATGACAAGAGGACTTAGACAGGAGAAGTTATAAACCAAAACAAACAGAAGCACGTGGCACAAGAGAACAAAACGCACATGGCTGTAAAAAGAGAAAAAGAGACAGACACAGAAATCCATAGAAAAACAGGGGCAGGAAAAGACAGGACGTGACAACGAGTAGTATACCTGTAAGAGTAATATTTAAATACTTCCTGGGACTGAATTTTCCCACTTATACTTTAACTGTACTTTAGGTCTAAGATTAGTAAACTACAACTAGTTTACAACTAATGTTTATTCATACTATATCTGTGATAGTTATAGAAATACTGTTTGGTTACAAGTTATATAGTTATATACTTCTATCCCACTTTTAAGTATAATTATATATAGTTTTCATACAGCTAGAATTAAGTATATACTGTAGATTTGGTATTTATTTCTATATTTATATATACCTTTTAATGTACCTTAATTAGACCGACCAGTGGACTACACATATCATATTTATATTCTTTATGAATCAATATATTGTAAGGTAATATTGTAAAGTTATCCCAGAACCACTGTGTGAACCACCTCTACTTTACATGTTTGTTGTTAAGGGCACCTGAATCATTAATCATAACATGTAAGAGTGCATTTATTTGAAGTTATTTAGCTTTGAATATTGTGATAAAATATTGTGATAAACCCCCCTTTGTCTCAACACTCATCTCTGATAATCTTATCTATAACATTACTCCCTCCAAATGGAGTTGCATGGAATCTTATCAACATTACTTTTCATCTCATTATTATAAAAATTTTATCATAACAATCACATTAAAGGAATAATGGAAGACATTTAGGAGAATATATTTCCAATTTGAACAGCTTTGCAAATCCTCAGGCATGGCTTTAAGCTATATATTGTAATTTCCAATGTAACTCCCAAAATTCCTAATATTTCTTGCCTAAAGCAACAAAGAACTGCTATTTCCACAAATTTCTTCCAAAATATTAATTTAAACTATAATAACTGTCAATATGATGTGACAATATACACAATGCTCATTTATGGATATTACTACAGGGTGCATCTTAAACTGCTGCTCCATGCAGAAATAAAGATAGTAAGAACCTGCACTTAGCAAATTTAGCAAAGTTTAGTAATTTACATGTTGGCCAGAAATCAAACCAGCATGATTTTCCTTTACCTTAAATGTAGTTGCCCTAAATTTGCTTGGCCTACTAGGATGTCCAGTTAGGGTCTGTGCCAATAAGAGGAAATGTTCCCATTAGTTCATCAGTAGTACATGATCACACACTGGCCTAGAGCACTTGCTTGAAGATTCAAATATGTGTTTGCTAAATAAAAGAAACATTAACGATGCACTGGTCACAACATATCAAAACCACAACACCAACAATAATAATAAAATACAATATGCATTAAATAGTAAACAAAATAAACATAACTTCAAATACTGAGTTTCCACAAATACACAAAGACACACAGTTACAAAGTCTAGGCTAGCAATACCACCTAGCTATGTTGCACATAGTGCCACAAGAGAAGTACAGCAGCAACATGGACAGTGAATAGGACGCAGTTTGAGGGGAGCCAGTCCTGATATATAATATACACTATATTGCCAGATGTATTTACTCACCCATCCAAATTATTGAATTCAGGTGTTCCATTCATTTCCATGGCCACAGGTGTATAAAACCAAGCACCTAGACATGCAGACTGCCTCTACAAGCATTAGTGAAAGAATGGATCACTCTAGGGAGCTCAGTGAATTCCAGCAAGGTACCGGGATATCTGCAACCTCTGAAATTTCCCTGCTGCTAAACATTCCACAGTCAACTGTCAGTGGTTTTATAATAAAGTTGAAGCATAGTGCACAGAGGTCACCAAGTTTCTGCAGAGTCAATCTCTACAGACCTTTAAACATCATATGGCCTTCATACTAGCTCAGGAACAGTGCGTAGAAAGCTTCATTGGATGAGTTTCCATGGCTGAGCAGCTGCATCCAAGCCTTACATATCCAATGCAATGCAAAGTGTCAGATGCAGTGGTGTAAAGCATGCCGGAAGACATTAACTGGCCTCCACGGAGTCCTGACCTCAAACCGATAGAACATCTTTGGGATGAATTAGAGTGGAGACTGTGAGGGAGGTCATCTCGTCCAACATCAGTGTCTGACCTCACAAATGCGCTTCTGGAAGAATGGTCATATATATAGTAAGTAAATATTTGTGTTGTAGACATCGTAACCCTTAGTTCTATTCATCAGGACTGGAAAGACAATCTGGGTTTCTTTACAATACTGTACATGTAATTTACAATAAATGTCACATCCAACCAAATAAAAGAATGTGTTTACATCTCAGTGGCAATTTGAAAATGCCTGTGTTTTGGGAAAAAAATGTAAATAAATAACAGCAATCCTGAAATGTTGGGTGCTGTTTTTTGTTCAGTGTGTACAGAGTGTTCTATACACTGTATGCTATTTATAAAAATCATTAAGGATTTACTAACTGTGGTTTTGAACAACTGTTAGAGTCTATTTATTTTGTACTCAATCTGAAGTTCCCCGTACTGTTTAGTAATGCTTCTCACTATCCTTTCTCTGGTTAACACTCTCCAAGTATTAATACATTCTAGCTTCCCATTACCATAAAACATGAGGTTATCAACGTGTAACAGGTGTATCATCCAAATCATACCACATTTCACTGTTATCTATCACTGATAGAGTTATCTATCACTAAAACAGTAAACAGAGCACTAAGGTAATCTGCCCTGACAGCACAAGATGTTCATCTGAAACAGGGTCATATACAGTTGAAACCAAAAGTTTACATACACTATATAAAAAACACATATGCATTTTTTTCTCACTGTCTGACATGAAATCAGAATAAACTTTTCCCTTTTTAGGTCAGTTAGGATTACCACAATTATTTCTATTTGCTAAATGTTAGAATAATGAGAGAGGAATTTTTTAAGGCAATTTTTATTACTTTCTTCAAGCTCAAAAGTTTAAATACATTTCATTAGTATTTGGTACTATTGCCCTTAAACTGTATGACTTGGGTCAAACGTTTTGGATATCCTTCCACAAGCTTTTCACAATAGTTGGCAGGAATTTTGGCCCATTCCTCCTGACAGAACTGGTGTAACTGAGCCATGTTTGTAGGCCGCCTTGCTCGCACATGCCGTTTCAGCTTCGTCCATAAATTTTCAATAGGATTGAGATCAGGGCTTTGTGATGGCCACTCCAAAACATTAACTTTGTTATCTTTAAGCCACTTTATAACCAGTTTGGCAGTATGCTTTGGGTCATTGTCCATTTGGAAGATCCATTTGCGCCCAAGCTTTAACTTCCTGGCTGATGTCTTGAGATGCTTCAGTATTTCCACATAATGTTCTTTCCTCATGATGCCATCTATTTTGTGAAGTGCACCAGTCCCTCCTGCTTTTGTGTTTTCTCCACTGATCTGAGGAAGACAGTCGGAATATTGGAAATAATTTCATGGGAAGGAAACTTCGAACTTCACAGGTAGCCAGAAACAACAGTTTATCATTTCATGGGATGCTGCTAGAAGGTTGACCTATCAGACATTGCATGTTTCTTAAGGATGCATGTTTGGCAAAGATGCTGTACACCAGGAGTGTCCAATCTTATCTGTAAAGGGCTGGTGTGACTTTCCAAACAAGCTGGATCACTCCCATTTAATCAGTTAAACTTATGATTAAATCTGCTGCTTTGTTGAAATGCAAACCAACAACCATAATACTCTTTTGTGGATAAGATTTGACAGCCATTCTGAATGTCTAACCCCACTAAGAATGCAAACCTACAACCATACTGCCCCTTTATCGGTGTGATCTGACAACCCTACCGCAGGATATAATGAATGTCTAACCCCCACTCAGGACTAAAACGTTCAATGGTCCTTAACTGGGAGGAAGAGCCATTACAAGTCTAATGTTGCTCTAAAGATGAAGTTTGGAATGTTTCATGAAGAAACAAGTTTTATACCCCTAATAACCCAATAATTCTTGGCTAATGCTAACCCAGTAGTTTTCCTGGCTGAAGTACTGGGGACATTACTAAATATAGCATCGACTGTTTCAAGATCTAGTTGAGGTCTTCAGTAAAAACATACCTTGCAATAACCATCTCACAGACCTTTGGACTGTACCATAGACATGCTGCTCAACACCTCTCCACCTTAGAGCCAAACCTACCAGTTATCCTGATCAGAAACCAAGGCACTTGAAGAGTAAGTAGATTAAATTTAGGGTATATAAGATCCTCCACTTTTTTCCAGAGAAAATTGATGGGGGACTACAACCTTGCATAGACAATGGACGTTTAATTGCTTTCTCTATTTGCTGACATCTGAGTCACTCCATGAAAAGGTTAGCACAACACTATTGCAGTCTTTGACAACATTGATGTGGTGTTAAAGGCAGCCAACTTAACAGGGTGCATACATGAAGTCCTGCATTGTGCAGCCATCTGCCAACGTCCTTGCTTACAGCACGTGCAACCAAGTGTTAAATTATTAACAAATCTCACAATGTAAAACCTCCGTTTCATTACTGTTGGTTGATTTTGTTCAGGTGCAGCTATTCCAGCAACTATTGTTTAAATAATGAGTGTACTATGTACTGATACTGATAGTATGAGTTTAGGCAAACTAGTACACAAAATATTAGCATACTACATTGTTTCTCTTTGTATCAGGAAGTGATATAGCTTGTGTCATACCAAGCTGGACTATGAAGTGTTTTTACAAAATGCAAGCAAAAACTATTTGGTACTATTATTAAGTGTGCGATTTGGACACTATGCTCATATTCGAGCACAACACTGGAATATTTGTCAGATACAACAAAGTTGTCTTAGAATTGGTCTCAATTTGTGTTGTGCCCCATGGAAAAGCGCAGACCACTGAACCAGGTTTATTGTTTTGCACATTTCTTTGGTTAATCTATCATCAGCACAAAACGTGAGTCGCCTATAATATTTACCAGCATACTGTTATAGCCCTTTCATAAATATGTAATTTAGATTTACACATGCAGCACCCTCACTTTGCACATGCAGCAGAGACAATGTCAGTTGAGTTCATTGTATTGATACACATGGTTTTTAGAAATAAGGTATATGAATCTCTCACAGTGTAACAGATCACATGTGTTGCTTTATGTCACTGCACTTTACATTACATCATTACATTACAATCAAATTCAATGGTGCAGTAATGTATGTACATGTTTCATTGTAGAAATTTAATTTCAGAAAAGCTACCTTTATTAGCATCATGCTCAAGTACTGTAGAAAAACTATGAAAAAATGAAAACAGACAAAACTACCCTGCTGGTCCACCTTGTAGATGTAAAGTCAGAGATGATAGCTCATCTGTTGCTGCACAGTTTGTGTTGGTCATCCTTAAATCCTTCATCAGTGGTCACAGGGCGCTGCCCAGAGGATGCTATTGGCAGGATAGATTTGGTTGGTGGACTATTCTCAGTATAATTCTCAGCAGTAAGTAATATAATGATCTACCTTACTCATTTTTTTCCATGCCTGTGTGTTGCTTCGGTGTGATCTTCGCAGTGACTCAGTGTAAACCAGCCTGATCAGTGAAAGTGTACACATCTGTAAAAAACACAGTATGAACTTCTGACAGTGATTGTAATTGTTTAGTCTGACATAGTGACCACTGTAAAAGACAAAAGTGTTATGTAGTTTGATTCCGTAACTAGATATTTCAAAGGGGAGTGCAGAGGTGTCCTAACCATTCATATTCATGCTATGCATGGGGTCCCATGGATTGATTGGTCTTCTCCACCAAGACAAAAGCGGGATGATGATCTGTTGCCATTCTGAGTCCTTCCTTGACAGTCTGACACAACGCCATTGCAGTAGTGCCGTCAGTAACAGGTTGACTCATGGAGGGCATCGCTGCTCGCTGATTGTCCGCAATAGTGTCAGGTACAGCGATAAGATACTTGCTTACATCTAATGCATGGCCGAGCACAGAACCCAAATCATTTGCATGTCTCACAATGTCAGACCTACCCACCAAGTTTCATTCCGGTCAGTTGATTCCTTCTAGGTGTAACTATTATTTACTAGTTCAGCATGCTAATAAACAAAATATTTGGATACTACATTGTTTCTGTCTAACAGGAAGTGATAAAGCTTATGTCATACCAGACTAGACTATGAAACAAACAAACATTATTTACTAGAATTCATTTATATTTTTGAAACTGGACCACACAAATCCTCAATTTAGCTGACATTGACAATTCAAGGTTTGCAGTTGTAGTAACAGATCAGACCCAGGACATTTAAAAATGTCAACCTCATAATTACTCACAAGGCAATGGTGGAATACTTAATGTGTTTTTAATACTGGATTCTCATCATTTCAGTGGCTTCAGTGTAAGCTCATCAAAATTGACCTATGGGGGACAAGCCTGTTATAAGCCAAAGGCTGTGAGTTAGCACAGGTGAAAAGACCCCCAAAATCCAGTTAGGCATGTAGATGTGGGCCACTGTTGCAGGGGCATGAAGAAACAATACCTCTTGCAAAGGAAAAACATTTCCTTACCACCGTTTTCTAGCTAGCTTGTTCTGCTTATATCATCATCTGTACTCTGCACATTAAAAGAGTAGAGGAATTTGAGAGGGTTAATTTGCATAATATTAAATCACAATGAAGCACCAAAAGTTAAACATGTTATCTATAGATGCATATTCTCTCACCACAAGAATACTGTTGGTGTTCCTGCCTGCCTGATAGTCTTTTAGAGTCACTCTTTTGCTCTTGGCACATGATGCAAAACTAGATTAAGCTTTGAGATCTGTCCAGCTTTTAATGCACATCACAGAACACAGTATGATTAACGGTTTCATTAAAGGCATGTGATAAAATACTATACTATACTATATTTGATTCAATATTTGATTTTAGATATTATAGATTCCGGTTCCAAGAATGGATTAAATAGCTTTAGGAATTACATGACTTAGAAGTACTACAATCAATAAAAATTTTAACAAAGCCATTTGTCATATTTACCTAATGTACTACACTTTTTCTCACATATTTGCCCCATATGTTTTCTTAATATCAGAATTTTCAATATAGACATTAACACCAGGACACTAGAAATACATGTGGCAACAAGATTCAATGTGCAATGTTATGTAAAATTAATAACATACTTTAACAGCATCAATTATTCAATCAATTAGTAATTAAAACAGCCCCTGGCAAGGTTAAGTTTGTGCTCCCCCCAGAGAACCTGCTTTATTGTTTTAAGCATTTCCATGGTTAATCTATCATCAGCACAAAACGTGAGTCGCCTACATTAATTACCGCATATTGTTATAGCCCTTTCATAAAAATGTAATTTAGATTTGGCACTGTACATAACTTCCTTGTAAGTAGCAACACAGCATTCATTTACACATGCGTCAAAAGTGTCATGCTCAAGTAGGAGGTACAGTAGGAGAGCTGTAAATGTAAAGAGGTTTGCAGATTTCTTCAACCTGTATTTAATGGAAAGCTAAATAATTAATGCTTCAATGAATTAATACACACACACATACAGTACACACACCCACTTTCAAAATTTTATGTTTAAGGGGAAATGTCTCTACATTAGTACAGGTTGATTTAAATTAGAATAAACCATTTCCAATATTAGTTCTGTTACTTTTACTGTATACTGTACAGGGTACCATTATTAAAGAGTAGCACACAGTACAGTGGATGTATACAGTGAGGAAAATAAGTATTTGAACATCCTGTGACTTTGCAAGTTCTCCCACTTAGAAATCATGTCGGGGTCTGAAATTTTCATCTTAGGTGCATGTCCACTGTGGGAGACATAATCTAACAAAAAAATCCAGACATCACTATGTATTATTTTTTAATAATTTATTTGTGTGTTACTGCTGCAAATAAGTATTTGAACACCTGTGAAAATCAATGTTAATATTTGGTACAGTAGCTTTTGTTTGCAGTTACAGAGGTCCTGTAGTTTTTCACCAGGTGTGCACACACTGCAGCAAGGATTCTGGCCCATTCCTCCACACAGATCTTCTCCAGATCAGCCAGGTTTCTGGGCTGTCGCTGAGAAACACAGAGTTTGAGCTCCCTCCAAAGATTTTCTATAGGGTTTAGGTCTGGAGACCGGCTAGGCCACTCCAGAACCTTGATATGCTTCTTATGGAGCCACTCCGTGGTTATTCTGGCAGTGTGCTTTGGGTCATTGCCATGTTGGAAGACCCAGCCACGACCCATCTTCAATGCTCTAACTGAGGGAAGGAGGTTGTTCCCCAAAATCTCGCAATACATGGCCCCTGTCATCCTCTCCTTAATACAGTGCAGTCGTCCTGTCCCATGTGCAGAAAAACACCCCCAAAGCATGATGCTTCCACCCCCATGCTTCACAGTAGGGATGGTGTTTTTGGGATGGTACTCATCATTCTTCGTCCTCCAAACAAGGTGAGTGGAATTAAGACCAAAAAGTTCTATTTTGTCTCATTTGACCACAGAACTTTCTCCCATGACTCCTCTGGATTATTCAAATGGTCATGGGCAAGGCCGGCCTGGATGTGTGCTGATTTAAGCAGGGAAGGCTTCCGTGCCATGCATGACTTTAAACTATGCCTTCTTACTGTATTACCCACAGTAACCTTGGAAACAGTGGTGCCAGCTCTCCTCAGGTCATTGACCAGCTCCTCCCGTGCAGTTCTGGGCTGATTCCTCACCTTTCTTAGGATCATTCATACGCCACCAGGTGAGATCTTGCGTGGAGCCCCAGTCCGAGGGAGATTGACAGTCATGTTTAGCTTCTTCCATTTTCTAATAATTGCTCCAACAGTTGATCTTTTTTCACCGAACTGCTTGGCAATTGCCCCGTAGCCCTTTCCAGCCTTGTGGAGGTCAACAGTTTTGTCTCTGGTGTCTTTGGACAGCTCTTTGGTCTTAGCCATGTTAGTAGTTGGAGTCTTACTGATTGTGTGGGGTGGACAGGTGTCTTTATGCAGCTAACGACCTCAAACAGGTGCTTCTAATTTAGAATAATAACTGGAGGTGGAGTTTTTAGAGGCAGACTAACAGGTCTTTGAGGGCCAGAATTTTTGCTGATTGACAGATGTTCAAATACTTATTTGCAGCAGTAACACACAAATAAATTTTTAAAAAATAATACATTGTGATTTCCGGATTTTTTTTAGATTATGTCTCTCACAGTGGACATGCACCTAAGATGAAAATTTCAGACCCCTCCATGATTTCTAAGTGGGAGAACATGTGTTCAAATACTTATTTTCCCCACTGTACTATTGCAGTATGCTATTATAAGCACAGCCATTAACTACATTTACATTTACAGCATTAGAATTTCACAGAGAATATCACTGCACATCTGAGAAGTGTACCTGTTGTTTCTGCATCTGGTTATTTAGTTCTCTAGATTTGAGTTTGGTTGGTTTGTTCTTGTCTGTCTGCGTGGTGACATCTGGCAGTTATAATTACTGTGTGTTGGGAGCCCTGAAATAACGCTGCTCCACACATATCCCGTCAATGCTTCCTTCTTGTTACACAGCTGTGCAGCTATTGCGAAATAAATGGAACTTTCAAAAACCATTGAAAAAGGAAGCCTGGGGAAATCCCAGACAAATACAACAGACTAGGATATTGTTTTGTCCCAATTATGGTAAATGAGTTTAATGAGCTTTTAATTAAAGCATTAAGCTTTAAGGTAATCACAACACTGACTGAAACAAGATATAGCAATGTATATAACTAACTGAAATTAGCTGGTTCTGACATTAGCTTACTATTGTACATATATCTGGTGGTATAAGTTAGTTTAGTTTAAATAAGGTTTCAGTTTCATCACATGCTTATTTCAGGGTGACTGTGTACATTAGAAAAGAATAACGGAATAAAGAATATATTACATATCATTCAACCTGATGCAATACAAATGTGCATCAGTTTATTTTAGTTTAAATATTCATTTCTATTCTAGTGTGTGTTATTACACTGACATTTTTATAGTATGAAATACATATAACAGAGGAAGGAACATTTACAACAAGGCAAACACATCACAGGTAGATTTCTTATTTTAAGGTGATACACAGTTGTAAGAATAATTAGACAATGCATTTATAAAAAATGTTCAGATTACTCTCATAAACAAGTACCTTAAAGATTATGTTCTTGTGCATTTAACTATGCCACTAAAGCCAGTAGTTTGTACATGCTTCTGAAATGTTATGCAGAAAAAAAAACTTATACATAAACACTACAAAGTCACTATACATAAACATAAAGTCAGCACTGGGTATTTAAGACTACATCAATCAACGTAGGAAAGTATATGACAAACCCAAATGGAAAGACTCATGATTTTGCAGTACTAATTTGCAGTAACTATGGCGCTTGAGGATCTGGTTCCTTTAGACAGACCTCCTATACATTTTTTGTTCTCCTTGACTATTTATCTCAGGTTATCACTATGGATGAGGCAAGTAGATATCACAGACAGACCCAGTCAAGTGCGGGTCACATTCAAGACGGAAGGAAAACTCGAAGCCTCCGTGATTTAGTCTACAGCTCTGCTGATGCAGTCCTCTTCTCAGATTAACGAAACAGCCCCCCAGATGGTCGTCATAGGTTACATCTTTATCCCATACCTCCAGTTTAAGGCTATGACCAGTATATACATTTCCAAAGTCATACTGTTTGTTCCACCTTGGGTCATTGGATCTGATCCAATGTGTTTGTCTAAAGTTTCCATCATACCACACTTTGACATACCCTTCAGTTCGGCCCACTGGATCACCTTTTAGACCCCAAGCCCTTATCACAGTCACCCACAGCCTTCCTCTTCGGCCCTCGAAAGGACAGCAGCTTGGAGAAAGGTTGGGTCGATTACCTCCACACTGTGGAGGCGACTGATTCTTTGGTTGCCCGTTTTCTGCAATGTATTGGGTGATGGCTGTTTGAAGGTTAGTTTTCACATTTGGGTCTGTAACCAGGTCATGCAGAGGGAAGACAGAATAGGATGTGATGTCTGGAGTATGTTTGAGGCTGCCAAGCCAGGTGGAGAAGCCTTCAGAGTTGTTTCTGGTCAATGAAAACTCTCCAAGCCATCCATTCCCTCCAGAAACCTTGGTCATGTGGTTCATAAAACCTCCACTGTAACCCATAAAACTACCTTGGTTTGTCAGGATGTTTCTACAGTTTCCTCCTGCACTGGAAGCATCAACTAGCCCAAGCCCCACTTTCAGACCAATGCTCAAACAGTCCTTCACCTGACTAGCAGAGACCCTGTTGAGGGTTGCCAAACATGTGCGAACGGATGTCAGTCTTTTAAACTTACCACCTAGGTTAACTTGGCTGATAAAGTGTGTCCCATAAATAGCGATAAAGCGGCGATATTGTTGCATGGCATCTGATGTGTTTTCTTTGGGTAAAGACAGAAGATGCTGGCGAAACTCTGAATTAAGAGGAGGGATGTTTGGAACTCGACAACTGAAAAAGATAAAGAAGTATTTAAAGACATGTTTTTTTCACTGTTATCTATTAGGTTTATTGGATTATGTCTATATTATATTATATAAGTCTATATATCCTGGTCTACAAATGCCTGGATCAACTATACAAACAACAAATAATAAAGGCCAGAATCACCAACCTGTAGTAGGTGCAGCTCAGCTGGTGGGAGGAGAAGTAAGACTTGTCAACTTTAATGCTGGAGGTTGCAAAACTTGACTCGAAGGAATTGGTGCCTCCTAGTTGCAGGTTGGCCACTCCTGCCAGATCCAAGCCAACCTTCCAGTCATTCTCAATGACCATGCTCGAGCTCTCCAGCAGAGCACTGACAGAGGAGAAGACGGCACCAGAGATCTGAAGGTTGCAATAATTGACTGCTCGCCAGTCCAGCACGGCCAGAGGAACTTTCTGCAGCTCGCCACCCATGAAAGGGTTCTCACACAAAGTGCAGGTGCTGGACGGTGTCAGAAAGGTCTGTACATCACTGACATAAACACCCTTACGCTGAAGGGTTACCACATCAAAGCCCTCACCAACCAAGTTGTAACCAGGGACAAAAGGCGCATCTACACACTCTTTCCAGGTGCCGGTTCTGCAGCTTAATGATCCTTTAGAGAGGATGAGCACCAGGGCACAAAAGTGCCAAAGCTTCTGAGCTGGCATTTTTTTTCTTAGTAAGGGTCCAGGACAATCTGTTTAAAAAAAATAAAAGGAAAAAAGGAAAAGAACATCAACAGTCAACATTTAAAAAGTTATATTTACTAGATTTTAATATACAAGATGAAAATACACAATATAAAACTATTTTTATCAAAAGCAAGTATAATGAAACACAAAACTGTATTGAGATTAAGATGTGGATACACTATTAATGTTCACAGTAAAACATTTAACTATTATATTCTAATCAATGTAAATAAACACTCACCAATATACTGTATGTCCGATAATACAACTGCTCCTGTCGTCCTGCAGCCTCCAGCTACCACACAACTCATCAACTGATCACAGCCACTTTAAATACCGTACATTACTTCCTCCTTCCAGCATTTTATTGCCTGTGAAATGCACTTGGATAATCATGTTATTTTCAAGTTGAAAATTGATAGACTGCAATAAACACTTGAGGAGTTTACAAGTGAAATATAGCATTGAATTTAAGATCAAATGATACCTTTTTGGTTTTTTTTACTTCCTACAAGGATCATCTTACTCAATTATGACTGCCAACTGACTTGGACTTTAGACTAAAGTTATTTTGCTTTGAGTAACCCTGTACATTTATAATGTTTGTTTTTTTTTAAATACATTTTTGAAATTTCCATTTTGTTACCACCAAAACAAATAACACATAAAATCATTATTTTTCAGCAAACACAGAAACATAACATAAACAACATACAATGTATGTTTCATTAGTGCTAATTCTTAATGTTACATGCTGATTTTTCATTTACAGCCCCAATTCCCAAAAAGTTGGGATGCTGTGTAAAATGTAAATAAATATAAAAAACAACACAAATCTCTTGGACCCATATTGCAATAGAACATAAAACACATATCAGATGATAAAAATGAGACATTTTACCATTTTACTGACAAAAAAACTCACTTATAACTTAATGGCAGCGACACATTCCAAAAAAATTGGGAGAGGGGAAAGAAATGCTGGAAAAGTAAGTGGTGCTAAAAACAGCTGAAGAAGAGCCAGATAGTCTCAGAAGCAAAGTTGTAAAAGTTCAGCAATCTGCAAAAAACTACATCTAAAAAGTGTAGAACAATTACTGAAAAACATTCCTCAACAACGTTGAAAATCCCACCACCTACAGCACATGATAAAATCAAAAGACTCCCTGTGCACAAGGGACAAGGGCGATGGTCAATATTGGATGCTTGTGATCATCAGGCAGCACTGCATTAAAACATGATTCTGTACTGGAAATCACTGCATGGGCTTAGGAACACTGCTAGAAATCATTGTCTATGGACACAGTTCACTGTGTAATACACAAATGCAAGTTAAAGCCGTTTCATGCAAGTAAGAAGCCAAATGTCCATACAATCCAGAAACGCTGCCGTCTTCTCTGGGCCAAAGCTCGTTTAAAATAGACTAAGGCAAAATGGAAAACTGTTCAGTGGTCAGATTAATCAAAATTTGAAGTTCTTTTTGGAAACGATGAATGCCGTGTCCTGCAACCTCGAAGAGGGGGACCATCCAGCTTTCTATCAGTGAAGATTTGAAAAGCCTGCATCTCTAATAGTTTGGGATTTCATTAGTGCTAAATGGGCCTGCTTGTAGTCCAAACGTTTTACAAAAAAAGGAATTTGGAGCATTATGAAACAAAAAATCCAGTAAAAAAGACCCAGGAATATTGAACATCTGGAATCCGACAAGAATGAAACAGCACTCAGAATTTCAGGTGCCATCAAGTTCTAAATGAATCAATAATTTTCATGAAATGGTTTAGCATCTGATGTAGTCCATGTTCTATTGTGCATAAAATATGGGTCTATAAGATCTGGAAATCATTGTATTCTGTTTTTATTTAAATTTATTTACATATTATTTACATTATGTACAGTATCCTAACGTTTTTGAATTTGGGGTTGTATTTCCAAACAATGAGACCTTACTGTTCACCATGTGGCCATGTAGGACAGATATGCATAGTCCATTTCCTGCTTTAAAATGCAGGGGTGTGGCTAAAATAGACTAAAACTGTGTTTTGGTAGTAACATGAAGACATGGGACTGTATTTTAATTAGTGCAGTACCACATAGGATTTTATGTTAAAACTTAAAGATGTAGCATTGAACAGTCAGCAATCATAGTAGAATCTGAGAGGTGTTGAGTTCTTCAGACCAAGTCACATGTACTTTATGTATAAATGTCACTCACCCAGGTACAAACAATCTTTCAACAACTTTCAACTGAGAAATCTTATAACATTGATAACACTGAATGTCAAAAATCTGAATACAAATATATTAGTACTAGTACACACACACACACGCACACACATGCACACACACACACACACACACGCACACAAACACACACACACACATTTTTAAACTTTGTACTTTCTTCATAGATGATAAAATATATTTTGCGGCTTTTAGAGGATCACATTTTACATTGTGTTCTGGTTTTATGTATTTATTGCAGAGCACGTTTCACACTCTCTTCAACTTACAATATGTACAAGGTACAAGAAAGTGTCTACCCAGTTATGACAGAAGCTTTGACATGAGCTAGTTACTGATTACTCAAATTAACCATGCACATGCTCATGCACGTTTCACAGTCAATTCTGTCCATAGTCCAAGCTGAATGTACAGTACAACATCAAACATGCTTACAGTTTTTTACGACTGCTAACAAGTGTTTACCAATACTTAAGATACTTTTTCAAAACTCTAAACACAGCAGCACATCTACCTCATACAAATAGCCAAATAGTTAAAATCCTTTTCAAAAGCACATATTCTTAACTAAATACCAACTCTGCATTTCACAATGCAAACAAAGTTTTCTCTATATACACTAACTCTGTTAAAACACAGCAAACCTGGTTCAGTATCCAATCATTCTTTCAAAACACTAGCACAGATTCTAGCAACAGTTGATGGCATTACAGAAACTATATTACATGTAATATTTTACTCTCTCCCAGCAAACAGCAGACATTATAACATCTGTTGTTTTCTTATAAGTCAGTTCATTTTTACTGTAATCCACTACATTTGGACTTTTTACTTAAATGTCTGCATTTTTGGCAACATACTGTGTACACAATGAGTGATATCACTGTGACGGGTTTTTGGATGTCCAGGTTGATAGCTTTTCAACTGCTTTTTTTGCAAAACTTTGCATTTTATCGATAATTAAAGTTTTGTTTTGAATTAGAGATATTTAAAGTTTATGACACCTTAGGATTATCATTTTCAACATGCTGTGTGCAAGCACCTTTGTAAAATAAGACAAGAAAGATCCAGGGTTTTGTTATTGGGTAACCTTGTGTGTACAGAAAATGTAAGCATTGTAGAAACGTGTTAAATGATTGCATTTTATGCAAAAACAACATGAATTGTATTAATGGTATAGCCCACTAAGGACTGATGTTGCGTTTACTGTGTTTAGAGTTTTGGAAATGTGACTACAGATTGGACAAAAGGTTGTTAGCAATCGTAAAAAACTGTATTTGTGCCTTAAAGTTTGTGAAAGATGGGCATTATTATTTTGCCCTATGGAAAGCATATACTATTACCTGATTTAGATTATTACGTTGTGCACTGCTTATTTATATTGTTATCTGGTGGTATATTTGTCTTCTTCTTCTTGGTATACAATTTTTGTCTTAACTACTCCTGCAGCTTTTGAGATACAGTGAGGAAAATAAGTATTTGAACATCCTGCGACTTTGCAAGTTCTCCCACTTAGAAATCATGGAGGGGTCTGAAATTTTCATCTTAGGTGCATGTCCACTGTGAGAGACATCTAAAAAAATCAGGAAATCACTATGTATGATTTTTTAAATAATTTATTTGTGTGTTACTGCTGCAAATAAGTATTTGAACACCTGTGAAAATCAATGTTAATATTTGGTACAGTAGCCTTTGTTTGCAATTACAGAGGTCAAACGTTTCCCATAGTTTTTCACCAGGTTTGCACACACTGCAGCAGGGATTTTGGCCCATTCCTCCACACAGATCTTCACCAGATTTCCAGCCAGGTTTCTGGGCTGTCACTGAGAAACACGAGTTTGAGCTCCCTCCAAAGATTTTCTATAGGGTTTAGGTCTGGAGACTGAACCTTGATATGCTTCTTACGGAGCCACTCCTTGGTTATCCTGGCTGTGCGCTTTGGGTCATTGTCATGTTGGAAGACCCAGCCACGACCCATCTTCAATGCTATAACTGAGGGAGGGAGGTTGTTCCCCAAAATCTTGCAATACATGGCCCCGGTCATCCTCTCCTTAATACAGTGCAGTCGTCCTGTCCCATGTGCAGAACACCCCCAAAAGCACGATGCTTCCACCTTCATGCTTCACAGTAGTGATGGTGTTTTTGGGACGGTACTCATCATTCTTCATCCTCCAAACACGGCGAGTGGAATTAAGACCATCTGACCACAGAACTTTCTCCCATGACTTCTCTGGATCATCCAAATGGTCATGGGTAAACTTAAGGCGGGCCTGGACGCGTGCTGATTTAAGCAGGGGAAGCTTTCGTGCCATGCATGACTTTAAACTATGACGTCTTAGTGTATTACCCACGGTAACCTTGGAAACAGTGGTGCCAGCTCTCTTCAGGTCATTGACCAGCTCCTCCCGTGTAGTTCTGGGCTGATTCCTCACCTTTCTTAGGATCATTGATACGCCACGAGGTGAGATCTTGCGTGGAGCCCCAGTCTGAGGGAGATGGACAGTCATGTTTAGCTTCTTCCATTTTCTAATAATTGCTCCAACAGTTGATCTTCTTTCACCCAGCTGCTTGGCAATTGCCCCCGTAGCCCTTTCTCAGCCTTGTGGAGGTCAACAATTTTTTTGTCTAATTCTCTGGTGTCTTTGGGACAGCTCTTTTGGTCTTAGCCATGTTAGTAGTTGGAGTTCTTTACGTAGATTGTGGTGGGGTGGAACAGACAGTTTCCTTTTATGCAGCTATCAACCTCAACAGGTGCTTCTAATTTAGAATAATATATGGAGTTGAGGTGGAGTTTTTAGAGGCGTGACTAACAGGTCTTTGAGGGCCAGAATTTTTGCTGATTGGCAGTTGTTCAAAGTACTTATTTGGCAGCAGTAACAAACACAAATAAATTATTTAAAAAATCATACATAGCGATGATTCCCTTATTTATTTTTTAGATTATTGTGCTCTCACAGTGGACATTCAGACCTAATATGAAAATTTTCTGGACCCCTCCTGATGATTTCCTAAGTGGGAGAACTTGGCAAAGGTTGCAGGTTTAACGGAGGGTTTAAAAAGTAATTAATTAACTAGTAAATTTGTTTGTTGGTGAATTCCTTTTCAAAATTTAGGCTGTTAAGAGCTTCAGAGTTAAGAGATATTGTTGTTCAAGGAAGTAATTTGTTTACCATATATGTATTTTTTTATTAATGTTTTTTCTGGGGTTTTTGTGCTTATCTTGTTATACATGGCAGAATATGTTTACCTTGGTAAGTGGAAACTAACAATTCCCTGCAAATACACACACGCGCAACTGCGGAGCTTCATGTCAGTCTATAATTGGTGTCCCTGGGCGTATTTCCTCATACCCCATCCTCCCCTTCAGTGGCGAGTGGCTTGTAATCCTGGAGGGTAAGGCGTGGTAGAAAGTTGCTGTAGAAAACTTTTATAATTTTTAAAACAGGTCTATGTGTAACTCATAAAGTGGATTGTTGCAAGGATACATCCATATCATTCAGTCATAGGAAGCTATTTTTGTGGGGTTTTTTTTGTTAAGTATTAGCGCATATTTCATTTGTTATTTACATTAATTCTCCTCAGACAGCAACTATTAGCATCTCTCGCCAGGTGCAGCAGTATGTCACTTTGGCGCCAGTTTGCGTTCTGCCGCTAAAAACACAAACCGCGGCTAATCTTTTGTCACTGTCTGTCTGCCTAATTTTGCAGAGCTTGTACAGTTGCGGAGCACAGTCTTTAAAAACAATAGTCATGGGGGGGCGGATTGTGTATGTGTGTATGCAGGTACTTTGTAGGGTGTATGTATATTCATATATATTTGTAAAATTTGTTGTCTGGTTTCTGTGAAGTTTGGAAAAAAAAAAAAAAAAAAACTCCCCTTCTGGCTTTGGTTTACTTAAGAAGAGAAAAAAAACAACTTATACGATCACGAGCAAATGATTGTGCCTGTTTTTAACATGTGCCTTTATTGTCAAAACGATTGTTTACTTACTGCCCAGAATACTCGGTGAATGTGAACTAGCAGTACCCTCAGTGGCGCTTGTACCTTTGCTGGAGAGGCTGTACAGTTGCGGAGCACAGTCTTTAAAAACAAAACGGATTGTGTATGTGTGTATGCAGGTACGTTGTAGGTGCACAATAAAGTCCCAGCAGGGAGAGAGAACATCACCGCGTCGGCCATTTTATTGTGTCCTACTGACCATCAGCACTCGCACAGGCAGACTGTAGATTCGACGTGATCCACCACCCATCAGAGGGGATCCGTTACACAGGGTGTTCAAATACTTATTTTCCTCACTGTACTGACATAGTACCAACTTTAAATTGTTCATTCTCTAATCAGGAATGACATGCTTTTATACTGTTTTTTTCTGCCTTTTTTCCCCATTAAGAACGAACAAGATGGAAATGTGTTTGCCTATTTGCTGTCCTTCTGTTTTTCCTGTTTCTGATACACCATCTCATGGCAGACTCCCTTAGAGGGCCATTAATTTTCGGTCCTTTTGTGTCCTTTAACTTATCATCATCATCAAACTGCATGCACTCACTCAGGCAGATCCCCAAACTTTAATCCGCAGACATACTGACCCGCACTCCTCTACGTGTCAACATACAGCCGAGCAGGAATTGGGAACCATTTCAACTTTTGTAGTTCTTCATCTTCTTCTTCGTCTTGGTTGAAAGATTTTTGTCAGCTTACTAGTCCTGCAATTTACAAGCTATCGATACCATTCCAACTCAGTAAGTTCAGTCTGATCATGAATAGTGTGCTTGTTGATCCAACATACTGTTTTCTATAAATGAATGGGGTGGAAAAGTACACGCACAATCTACTGTACTTCTGCTCAACCAACAGTCACTGCTTTGCATACACTGTCTCAGGGCAGACTCCCGAGCATGAATTAAATGTTGAACAGCTCAGCTCATGTAATGCACAAACTGAGCTACTTCCTACATTCTTACAAAGTTTATGAAATACATATGTTAGTCACTCTTTAAAGAAATGCTGAGCACAACATGTTCTACAGCTTTTAAGTTTCATAAAAAGCCCCATTCCCGTTACTGTTTAGCTCAGATTAGCTAGCAGTGAGCTAATCCATCAATAAAGAATAAAGCAGTTTTCTTTGAGCTCATTTGTAAACGAATGAATGTGATCATTTGGATAAGGTCTGTTTCACATGCGTGTATGTGTCTCCTCTAAACTCTTCCTTTCTGAGGTAATCAATGCTGTGTTAGGGTTGGTGAGAGGGGAGCAGTACTAGTAAAATACAGCAGGAAAATATTCATAAGACATTATGATACAGTATAATACAGTATTTTGTACATGTACCTGTGACAAGGGCTTTGAGACAGGTTGGAGACACAGAGTGAATTTATTAGTGGTTGTACAAGAATCATAGTCTCAAGAGGCAGGGTCAAAACACAGGTAGGCACCACAAAGACAAATCCCATACAGATAATATGATCACATAAAACAAAATGCAAAACCAGGAGTCAAAACAAAGAAGCAAGAACACGGCTAGATACTCATATCAGGAACAGAGAGAATCACAGACACCCCGCAAACAGGCTGAGCAAACAAATAGGGGTTTCTAGAGGCCTCGTGAGTCTTATATCAGCTGCATGTGTGTGAGAGTGGGTGGGGCAAGAAAAAAAGTAATGTGCAGTACCACATAAGCACAAGAGGGGGCAGTATATGACCACTCTTACTGCCTCATCCAGCCAGAGTGTTGCTGAAGCTTTATTCTCAAATAAATCTAAAGGACCTGTGGACACCCCAACCAGAAAGAGAAGGGTAGAGATACAGACCTGGTAGCACACTTAAGACCCTTGTCTTGAAAATGCTATGCTACCAGATTGCTGACATCAGCATTATGGTGACATTACAGTGTTCACAAATTCTAGTTTGCGGCTCCCTAGAAGTTTCATTCACATAAAAACACATGGGCACAGAATGGCATATACCACATTACATGAATTACAATTAGCAATACTTTAAATCTGAAGTACCAGACCAGTTCTAAAATCATGAACGTCTTTAATCTGTCTAGTGCACCAACATTAGGCACAACTGCCACGTTTGTAATTCAGAAACAGGATTTGTATGTTTGGAACTGACTTTCAACAACCATATTCTTAATATTCCTAGTTATTAGTTCCCGATGTTTCTGACATTTTTAATGTATTTCCAAGAGCTGGATCGGACTTTGAAATATGCCAGTACTTCTGAACTATGTGGAGTATAAGTGGTAATCATCTTGATAGAAGAAAGGGGATTCCTGTTCTTGCCTTTTGGGGGCTTATATTCTTCATTTCTGCTCTTTCCAAACAAATATTTGTATAGTCCCTCTCCTGAACATGCTAAACTTTTCTTAATCCCTGGCCTCAAAGGACCTTTCAGTAGAACAAATTAGCTTTATCCTCAACTGGGAGTCTTGTCTTCAATGAGAGGGGTGGCAACTTTTCTATGTTACGTTATTTCTAGGCATCATTATTCTAAAGAGATGAGAGGAGAGTACGTTTCCTGTTTTTCTAAACGCAATATCTAAAAATATCTAAAAGGTCCAGGGAGTTCTCATCACCTACCAAGGCATATTGCACGTGCTTATTAACATAACAAGAAATTTGGAGGGGGAGTCGGATCAGAACCTAAAACAAGAAAATGTACAGAATGCCAGTGTAAGAGGTAGAGCTGTTGCCGGCAGTTGTTGTTCCCGTAGTTCTGCGGAGCACCCATACCCCAACCCCAACCCCAACCTCAGCCCCCTCTCCTCTTCTGCACGCTAGGTGATAGTAATTAGCGCCAGCGTATATAGGCACAGCAGCACGGCGAGTGCTCTGATTATAGAGCCTGTTCAGTCTTGATGTCACTGGAATCTTAAGTTTAAAGGTACATACACTGCTTAGGAGTGAGCTGAAGTTTCTTTTGTTTTTCACTCTGTAATACGTGTGTTTTAATCAGGTTCTTTGTGGGAGCGTCGCCATCAGTCGCCCCACAAAACGCCGCTGCTGTTTTGTTTTGGCCCGTACTGGATTGATTGGGTCAAATTTCCTGTGATTTATTTTTTTTATTTCGTTTTAGTTATGGATTATGTTAATTTGATATTCTGCTAATACATTTATTTTGATGGGTTTATATTAATTTATATTGTATTTTTGTTTAGTTTTGGATATTGGTGATATTATTCTGTAACCACCGAGCCAACTTCTAGTGATTGGGTTATGGTTTTTGTTGGTTTGATTTTCTTTTGTTTATAGTTTGCTTATATATTGGCTGTGATATTGAGTGCAGCGTTGCCAGTATATACTCTGCCTGGTATTGAAGTTTGTTGAGTTTTTTTGAGTTTGGATATACTCTCTTATAGATTTTTTAAAATGATGTATTATTAAAGTTGTAAATGTATTTATTTTTAGTAAATTTGTGAATTGAACTCAATCTCACATCTCCAACTTTCTAAGCGGACCTGTGGGTTTGCATTAACTTCCTGGGGTGAAATTCCCTAGTAGAGTCTTAAAACTTGAGTCGCCACACCAGCTTCATGTGGATTGACAGTATATACAGACAGAACATCAAATTTCACTAAATGTATCTTGTACCTCAAATCCATTGGGTCTCAAATCTTGAGTCTCAAAACGTCTGAAGTATCCTCTAAAAAAGATATAGGACCTGTTATACAACATATATTCTGTAGTCCAACCATTACGTGAAACTATGGGTCTTCCAACTGGTCTGTAACGGCAGGCCTAATACATAAGGAGAGAAAAAGGATAAAGGAGAGAACCTCTTTCTGGTTTGCAGCCCAGACAAAATGTAGAATGCCTGTATATTATTATAAGTATATTATTAGGCCTGTGTATTAGGTTAGGTTGTGTATTCTATGGAGCAGACCGAATTGATGGTGTTTGTGTGTTGACGTATGTCTAGTCTATTTTGCAGATATTTCCATTTCTCCTGTTTATAAAAATCATTTAAATCTTGTTCTTTATTTAGAATCATTCTGACAGTTGAGCTTTTAATAAATCATTTCTTATATAGATAAGAACAGAACAAAGCAGAATAATAAAGAAATTAAAATGAAAGTTGCATTTTTTTAATATGTATTTTTTTAATATAATATAATATAAAATAATAAATGCCACTTCCTTCCTTTATTATAGTGAAAGCTCAGAACCGGTTTGGGCGTGCAATGGGAATATGTTAGAATCTGGTTTTGTCATCATCAGATCAGCAGTAATGGTGTATCTTTAGTTAGATAGCTTGATCAGTATAATATTGGTGATTTTTATCCTTGTTCTGAAGTAAAAGATTATACTACACTAATAAACATTACAGTAACATGATACAATGGTTATATAGAGAATACTTACATTAATGGGTTTCTATGGTTGCACCCCAAATAAATAAATCCAGATGTAAATTTTTTACAGGTGTTCTGAATAAAAACAGGTATTTACACTTACTAGTGCACTTACTTACTAGTATTAGTATAGGTATCATGTTAATCATATACTTCTATTCCGCTGTAAAATGAAAGTAAATATTTAAGTATACTCCCGGTAAACTACTGTTATTAGTCTTATCAGCTAAATCAGCCAATTAAAATTAATACATTTGCTATTTATATATAAATATATATTATATATTATATTATGTTTAAGATAAGTATATCTTGGTTGAATACCTGATAGTTTCTGTTTACTAAGCAATAAGTTCACCTAATTGCTGTTCCCGCAGTTCACTCTCATGGAATGTGTGCAACAGGTGTAGTGAGCATATAGGGCCAATCAGCTGTGCGTGCAGGAAATTTACACCTGCTCAGTAAAAGCTTATTGAGTATTATTCTTAAAATTGGTCTTATTATGAAGTTTTGCTGTGCAGATTCAGATATAAAGTCAGGGAAGGCTATGGTTTGGTTTGCTTCTCCCACAGAACCATGAGCTTTAATATTCTTAACTAACTAGAAATGCAGCACTGATCTGCCTCAAGGTGGTGCTGCAGAATGGTTCACCCAGTTGGCCCTTCATGTGCTTCATAGTACATAACTGTAATTAAAGTGTAGAAGAGCTCATTAGCAAACTAGAAAAGCATTTTCAGAAGAAGAACTGTTCCAATCAGCACCACTACAGCCAGTGATTTAGCAGCCCACCAGCACTGGAAAATATATCCAATATGGGACCCACCAGATACCGGGAGGTATTTTACGCTCTGGCTGTATTTATTGGCCTATAGTAACTGGCTAGGCTAACAGTCACCAAAGGGATTCCCAATGGCTGTTCCAGTTTAAATAATGTTTCTGTCTGATTACCTGCTTATTTCACTGTGTCATGTTATTAATAAGGAATTAAGGAAAAACGAACATATAATATATTATTCAAACAGTTATTTACTTAATTCATTTGTGGAACACATACATAAACATATTACCAAATTTGCCAAAAGTAAGTGTACTAAAATACAACATTTTATTGAGGAACAATCAATTGTACATTTGGATATTATGTACATATTATGTTATGTACATATTATAAATTGTCTTTTTGCAGCCTCCAGCTACCACTCAACTCATCAACTGATCACAACCATTACTTCCATGTTCTGTGAAATATGACACTTTAATCATGTGTATAGTCTATTCGAAACATTAATGTAATACACATTTGAGAAGACTACAGCAGAAACTGATATAGTGTGGAATTTGGGTTCAATTTAACTTGTTTATTAGGTATTAGGTAAATGTATATTAGGATATTCGTGTCTGTTGCATGTTGATAACTTGTTTTGCTCAACTGTGTATTCAGTATGAAAAAGAGAAACTCACTAGAAATACAAAAGTGCTTTAATTTATTTTAGTTTAATTATGCATTTCCATTCTAGTGTGTATTATTACATTTTAAGAAATCTAAGTACATTAAACACATATTAAAACCTTTACACCAAGGTAAAGATTACAGCATATGCAGATTTCTTAATTGAATGAGACACACCATTGTATACAATTACATAAACTATTAACAGCAAACTGTTCAGAATGATTGTTTATATAAACATGAAGTTATTTAAAAAGTATGTTCTTGTATATTTAATAAACCCAGTAGTTTGTACATGCTTCTATTATCTCTTGCACATAAATACAGTGGGGTGCGAAAGTTTAGGCAGCCTTGTTAATTTTCCTGATTTACCTTTATAAAGCATTGATTGTAAATCAAAGCAAATTCTGTTAAATATATCATACAGGGGACAAACACAGTGATATTTGAGAAGTGAAATTAAGTTTATATGAATTACAGAAAGTGTGCAATAATTGTCTAAACAAAATTAGGCAGGTACATAAATTTGGGCACCAAAAAAAAAAAAACTTTACCTCAATATTTAGTAGATCCTCCTTTTGCAGAAATAACAGCCTCTAAACGCTTCCTATAGCTTCTAATGAGGGTCTGGATTGTGGCTGAAGGTATATTAGACCATTCTTCTTTACAAAACATCTCTAGTTCATTCAGGTTTGATGGTTTCCGAGCATCACTCTCCCATACAGCATCTCCTTGTGGAAAGTGCGCCGAATAGTTAAACGATGCACAGTGACTCCATCAGCAGCAAGATCATGTTGTAGGTCTTTGGTGCTGGTCTGTGGGTTGACTCTGACTGTTCTCAACATCCTTCGCTTCTGTTTATTCGAGATTTTTCTTGGTCTGCCACTTTGAGCCTTGACTTGAACTGTGCCTGGGGTCTTCCATTTTCTCACAATGTTTCTCACAGTGGAGACTGAAAGCTGAAATCTCTGAGATAGCTTTCTGTATCCTTCCCCTAAACCATGACAGTGAACAATTTTTGTTTTCAGGTCATTGGAAAGTTGTTTTTGCGACTCCCATGCTGTGACTCTTCACAGAAGATGCAAAGAGGAGAAAAACTTACAATTGCCCCCCTTAAATACCCTTTCTCATAATTGGAGTCACCTGTGTATGGAGGTCAAGGGTCACTGAACTTACCAAACCAAATTTGAGTTCCAATAATTAGTTCTAAAGGTTTTGAAATCAATAAAATGACAACAGTGCCCAAATTTATGCACCTGCCTACTGTTGTTTAACCAGTTATTGCACACTTTCTGTAAATCATATAAACTTCATTTCACTTCTCAAATATCACTGTGTTTGTCCCCTATATGATATATTTAACGGAATTTTTTTATCCAAACAATCAATGCTTTATAAAGGTAAATCAGGAAAATTAACAACGCTGCCCAAACTTTCGCACCCCACTGTATATGGCTACACATAGGAATTTTTTGCATGCTCTACATTGCATGGGATGTATTAATGACTTGCAGTAGCTGTTACTACTTTAGAAAGATCTACCATGTATTTTTTCTCATTGGCTATTTATTTTGGTTTTAGCCCTGCTACTATGGATAAGGCCAGTAGATATCACAGACAGACCCAGCCAGGTGCGGGTCACACTGAAGGTGGAAGGAAAACTCGAAGCCTCCGCGATTTAGTCTACAGCTCTGCTGATGCAGTCCTCTTCTGAGATTAACGGAACAGCCCCCCAGACGGTCATCATAGGTCACATCTTTATCCCATACCTCCAATTTAAGGCTACTACCAGTATATACATTTCCAAAGTCATACTGTTTGTTCCACCATGGGTCATTGGATCTGATCCAATGTGTTTGTCTAAAGTTTCCATCATACCACACTTTGACGTACCCTTCAGTTCGGCCCGTTGGATCACCTTTTAGACCCCAAGCCCTTATCACAGTCACCCACAGCCTTCCTCTTCGACCATCAAGAGGACAGCAGTTTGGAGAAAGGTTAGGTTGATTTCCTCCACACTGTGGAGGTGATTGATTCTTTGGTTGCCCGTTTTCTTTAATGTATTGGGTGATGACTGCTTGAAGGTTTCGTCTCACATTTGGGTCTGTAACCAGGTCATGCAGAGGGAAGACAGAATAGGATGTGATGTCTGGAGTATGTCTGAGGCTGCCAAGCCAGGTGTAGAAGCCTTCAGAGTTGTTTCTGGTCAATGAAAACTCTCCAAGCCATCCATTCCCTCCAGAAACCTTGGTCATGTGGTTCATAAAACCTCCACTGTAACCCATAAAACTACCTTGGTTTGTCAGGATGTTTCTACAGTTTCCTCCTGCACTGGAAGCATCAACTAGCCCAAGCCCCACTTTCAGACCAATGCTCAAACATTCCTTCACCTGACTAGCAGAGATTCTGTTGAGGGTTGCCAAACATGTGCGAATGGAGGTCACCCTTTTAAACTTCCCACCAAGATCTACTTGACGGATATAGTGGGTCCCATAAATGTCGATAAAGCGGCGATATTGTTGCATGGCATTTGATGTGTTTTCTTTGGGTAAAGACAGAATATGCTGGCGAAACTCTGAATTAAGAGGAGGGATGTTTGGAACTCGACAACTGAAAAAGATAAAGAAGTATTTATAGACATGTTTTTTTCACTGTTATCTATTAGGTTTATTGAATTATGTCTATATTATATTATATAAGTCTATATATCCTGGTCTACAAATGCCCGGATCAACTATACAAACAACAAATAATAAAGGCCAGAATCACCAACCTGTAGTAGGTGCAGCTCAGCTGGTGGGAGGAGAAGTAAGACTTGTCAACTTTAATGCTGGAGGTTGCAAAACTTGACTCGAAGGAATTGGTGCCTCCTAGTTGCAGGTTGGCCACTCCTGCCAAATCCAAGCCCACCTTCCAGTCATTCTCAATGACACTACTGGAGCTCTCCAGCAGAGCACTGACAGAGGAGAAGACGGCACCAGAGATCTGAAGGTTGCAATTACTGACTGCTCGCCAGTCCAGCACGGCCAGAGGAACTTTCTGCAGCTCGCCACCCATGAAAGGGTTCGCACACAAAGTGCAGGTGCTGGACGGTGTCAGAAAGGTCTGTACATCAATGACATAAACTCCTTTACGCTGAAGGGTTACCACATCAAAGCCCTCACCAACCAAGTTGTAACCAGGGACAAAAGGCGCATCTACACACTCTTTCCAGGTGCCGGTTCTGCAGCTTAAAGAGCCTTTAGAGAGGATGAGCACCAGGGCACAAAAGTGCCAAAGCTTCTGGACTAACCATTTCTGTGACATTTTGTCTTGGTAATTTAGGTTCAGGAAAATCTGTAGAATAAAAAACAGATGACATTTAAAAAGTCATGCACTGGATTCTCTTAAATCAAAAGTGTATGAGATGAATACACATATTACCAAGTAACAGATAAAAGTAAGTATACTGAACTACAATTTTGTTCATGTGAATATAATGTACATATTTGAATTTAGAAAAGTTTTTGCTTTTTCACTGATGGAAGACGTGTAGCATAAAAAGACATTTATGGATGAATCAAACTGAATTAATCTGCATGTTGATACAGTACTATTATACCGATACTAACAATACTAATTCTAATAATTTATTCACTGAAAAAGACTATTAATGTTCACAGTATAACATTTAACTATAACATTCTAATCACTGTAAATGAACACTCACCAATATACTTTCTCCTGTCTTTTTGTAGCCTCCAGCTACCACTCAACTCATCAACTGATCACAACCCCTTTAAATACTGTACATCCTTCCTGCTTGACACAGTTTATTGGCTGTGCAATGTACTGACACTTAGATAATCATGCTTATTGTCAAGTTGAACATTAACACATAACATCTTTGAATATAGCATGCAATTGGAGATCATTTGATATCTTTTTTTCTTTTTACTTCCTTCAAGTACCATTCTACTGAAATGTGACTTGGAACTGACCTTAGACTATAGTCCTTTTGCTTTGAGGGTACCTTAATAATGTTTAAAATAAATGAAATAATTTTCCATTTTGTCACTACCAAAACAATCAGATTATTTTCAATACATCATCATGTATGGTCATAACTGGTAGTATTTTGGTAACAATGTTTTGGTAATGCCGGTTTTGTTACTGACGACTTTTCGATGCAGAGCAGAAAAGGCATGTTTCGGTCATGACAGTTCTTAAGGTTACCTGCTGATTTTCAAACTTATTTTAAAACATTGGGATGTATTTGCTCACCATGAGGCCATTAGGGACAGAACAGGGCATAGATAAAATAACTTAAACTCTCTGGACAGTGACATAAAAAAAAAAAATAAAAAAGGTTTTTACCTGTAAAACCACAGTATAAACTAGTTGGATACCATAGTGTATAAATGCACAGCTGGATAATGTTATATGGTTTTCCATTTATATTAATGGTTTAAAATATGAATGATTATTATTTTACTCAGTGAGTTTAAAACCATAAATTAATGTGTTTAGTCATCTGCACGTTAGCAGTTGTACCATCTTCACAGACGAAAAAATGTGATTCTCTAAAAAAGCTTTTAGAGAATCACATTTTACAGAAATGTGACATGACCAAGCCTAATTGTCATAGTGTTCTGGTTTTATGTATTTATTGCAGTGCACCTTTGACAGTGTTTTCATCTCCTAACATGTACAAGGTACAAAAGAGTGTCTTAACCTTTATCACAAAAGCTTTGACATAAGCTAGTTACTAATTACTCAGAAAACAAAAGCAGCACACATGCAAGTAAAACAATTTTACATCAAACTACTAAGATTCTTATTGTGTTTACATTCGAAGGACACACATATTCAGATTTTTGTAAAACTTTTGAAATTCCCCTAAAAAAAGGAGAAAATACCTCAAGATGTAGACTCTACAAGAGAGAGAAGATTAGACTGTGACATTAGGCAGAGCAGCCCACCTCAAACTTACACACCACTGGCATAGTCAGAAATACGTCCACCCTACATAATGCAAATACAATGAACAAACAACACCTAATCATCATATTGCAATCAATAATCTCTAGCTTGTTCTGGACAGACACTTGGATGTAACAGTAGGCAGATTTATCAGATGAGGATAAAGCAGTTTTCTTTAAGCTCATTGTAAATGAGTGAAGATGATTATTTGGATAAGGTATGTTCCTTACATGTTTGTTTCTCCTCTAAACTCTATCTTTCTAAGATATTCAATGCTGTGTTAGTGTTGTGGCTGAAAGTTGCTCTAAATGGGTTATTACATTTAAAGTAGCCAATTAAAAGTAAAATATTAGAAACTAACTTAAGCAACAGGACTATGATTTAAGTTTAGTAAGTACACACCTCTGCTTACCCACTGCATTTTTATGCAAGTATTTTAGCAAACTACAAGTCATTTTTGTTATATTTAAATGGTTGACAAGCTGGCATAATGCTGGTTAAAGGTCCTGACACCCCACAACACCAAACAAACTGCTGTGACTTATTTCGTTAAGTACAACGAACCTGTGATCCAAGATCCCCTGTGCCACACTAACAGTTATGAAGGCCATCTGATTTAAAGCCAACATTACCTTTATTCTGTCAGAGTCGAATTAAGATACTAGCTCATCCAGTGGAGAATGACCACTGTGGCCCTGCAAAGGAAAACGTAATGCTGCTGTATGAGACTGGTTGTCAGTTTCATTGTGTACATTTTAAGCCCTTTGTACCATTTAAGGTTAAACAGAACATTCAGTTAGGAAGCTGGCAAATAGGATGCCAACATCAGCCTTGTTTAAATATGAACCTCAGACATGACCCCTGACAGTTCGGTTCCTTAAAAAGGTATTAAAAGTGCTGACGTCCTCTATACAGCCTTAAACAGTAGAATTCTCCACATGGCCCTTCCTTTTTGTTGTTCTATTGTGTGTGTTTCCCTGAGCTGGAACATGAGTCAGTGCATGTCATTTTGACGGTGTAAATATTGATGAGGACTGCTTAGGATTTTGTCTCATGTTATTAATATTATTTGTACTTAGCCACAAATATTTAGTTTGTCCTGCCATAAAAGACCAGTCCATTGGCCCCTTGATACCACAGCTGTTTACTGCTCTATCTTTACCCTTCACACCTCCAGTGCATTGCCCCCACTTCTTACTATGTGTTATTGTTTATAAGAACTCATGAGATAAAATACTGCAGTGATGGTGGTGAATACTGAGGAGTATCACCTGACACATGACTGTTGGGGAGAATAATGTAGGTTACAGTTTATATGGCAGCTATAATCCTGGAAAAATTAAATTGAAACTGTGAAACAACAGCATTACTCAATCTTCACTTTATTGCATTTTATTTTTTATTATTATTTTTTTTTCCCCTTTTTTTAGATCTGTAATGGCAGCTTTAATTTACATTATTAATATTATTTTCATTGTTTTGTGTGCAAATGGGCAGTTACTTGGTAACTCACCTGACATAATCTATTATCGACCTTGATCGAGTAGTTTTGGCTTTCCTGACTGGAGATAAGATGCTGTAAGATAAGATACAATCAGCATCTTATTCATTCATTCTTCTTACGGGAAAGCACACTTGTGGATCTTTCATGCTCAGTTGCAGCTTTATTTGAACTCAAACCTGAACTTTATGACTGAGATCATTTGCAGTGATCTGCAGGTCAAAAATAGTACAAACAACATTTCTAGAAATGTTGTGATGTTTTTGTAAAAATCAACATTAAACAAATCTGTGATTTGTTAATTCCCTACAGCATTTATTAATTGCAGATTCATTAAGCAAAATGCCCCAACTTTTCCTGAAAGGAATGAAAAGTTTTCAAATGAATGTTATGAATGGAAATGTTGAGCGCCACTGTGAAACAGATCACTGCAAATAATCTCAACCACAAAATATCGTTCTGAGCACAGAGCATGAATAATCCAAAAGTGTGCTCGCCCATTCCTGTCGGCACAAGAGCATTAAATGCTGATAGTATCTTATCTTAGAACATCTTATCTCCGGTTAGGAGAGCCAAAGCTACTCGATCAAGGTTGATAAAAGGTTGTGTCAGATGAGTTACCAAGTAACTGGCCTTTCGCCGCATAACAATAAAAATGTTAATAATGTAAATTATTACTGCCATTACCAATGTGAAAAAAACCAAACAAAACTAAAAGGCAAAACAAAACTTGAGATTAAGAATATTATGAACATACCTCTTCTGTTTATCAGGCCATTCCACAGTTTTAAGTGATGTGGTGGTCTGGAGTAAGGACTGAGGAGTGGTGATGTGGAATGAAGACTGTGGTGTGGTGTTGTGGAGTGTGGAGTGGTGGTGTTGAGTAGGAACTGTGGATGGTGGTGCGGAGTGACAACTGTGGAATAGTAGTGTTGAATGAAGGCTTTGTTGATGGTGTTGAGTGGTGTTGAGTGAGGACTTTGGAGTGGTGGTGTGGAGTGAGGACTGTAGACTGGTTGTGTGGAGTGGAGGTATGAAGTGAGGACTGTGAAGTGGTGGTGTGGAGTACGAAATGTGGAGTGGTGGTGTGGGGTGAGGACTGTGGAGTGGTGGTGTGGAGTAAGGACTGTGGGGTGGTGGTGTGGAGTGAAGACTGTAGGGTGGTGGTGTGGAGTGAAGACTGTAGGGTGGTGGTGTGGATGGAGGGCAGTGGACTGGGGATGTGGAGTGAGGACTGTGGAGCGGTGGGGTGGAGTGAGAACCGTGGAATGGTAGTGTTGAATGAAGAATAGACTGATGGTGTGGATGGAGGGCGGTGGACTGGTGGTGTGGAGTAAGGACTGTGGAGTGGTGGGGTGGAGTGAGAACTGTGGAATGGTAGTGTTGAATGAAGAATGGACTGATGGTGTGGATGGAGGGCGGTGGACTGGTGGTGTGGAGTAAGGACTGTGGAGTGGTGGGGTGGAGTGAGAACTGTGGAATGGTAGTGTTGAATGAAGAATGGACTGATGGTGTGGCTGCAGGGCGGTGGACTGGTGGTGTGGAGTGAGGACTGTGGAGTGTTTTTTTTTTTTTTTACTTTTTTTTACATCTGTAATGGCAGCTGTAATTTACATTATTAATATTATTTTCATTGTTTTGTGTGCAAATGGGCAGTTACTTGGTAACTCACCTGACATAATCTATTATCGACCTTGATCGAGTAGTTTTGGCTTTCCTGACTGGAGATAAGATGCTGTGAGATAAGATACAATCAGCATCTTATTCATTCTAAATCAGTTATAGGAAAGCACACTTGTGGATCTTTCATGCTCAGTTGCAGCTTTATTTGAACTGAGTGGAGTGAGAACTGTGGAATGGTAGTGTTGAATGAAGAATGTGGATTGATGGTGTGGATGGAGGACTTTAGACTGGTTGTATAGCGTGAGGAGTTGAGGTTTGGAGTGAGGACTGTGGAGTGGTGGTGTGGCGTGAGAACTGTGGAATGGTAGTGTTGATTGAAGAATGTGGATTGATGGTGTGGAAGGAGGGTGGTGGAGTGAGGATGGCGGAGTGGTGGTGTGGAGTTAGGACTGTGGACTGATGGTGTGGATTGAGGGTGGTGGATTGGTCCTACATGGGATTTATATGAAAATGCCAAAGTGCCCATAGCTAGCCCACAAAAAGCCAATGTGTACATGGTTGCTGTGGCACCACTCTCCAAATTTAAGAGCAAGACCAAAACATGTAAAGGAGAAAGTCTGTTCCCAGTTTACATTTAAGGCAAAACTAAGAATATCTGAAATACCCCTGGAATACCCAAAATCCTTTGCGTGATGTTTTTTGAATGCCCTCTTTGTTGTGACCTAATGTAGTTTATCACCTGTAAATATGTGAAAAACTGTTTGTCATGCAGCTGAAATGTTTGTTTTGTCTGATTTATTGTTTTAGTACTGTCTTTGTAGAAAAGCATTTCTTTGCTGTTGTAGGAAGTTTAGAGTCCCATTCCATATTTACTCATTTTATTTTGTATTGGTAATTACAGTATTTATGTAAACAAGAGCAGTGCTTTTTCTGGATCTGGGTGTCTTCAGTGTTTCTGTGTAAGGCTAGAGGGTCACCAGGAGGTAACAGCAGTAAAATAGGTTTATGTAAGTTTGTGATGTCAACTCTGACAGAACAAGTGCCAGAAGATACAGCATAGTAAAAACAATTGATCCCTGTAGATAATTGTCTGAAGATAATGTAGAGCCTTGTGACTCTTCTGAACAAGCATCTTTTGGGACATCCCCAACAACTTAGCGAAAGAGACTAGTAAGGTCAGGCATGACCTTTGGACCTAAAGATGGCTGAGGACCAGAAACTACAGATCAGCAGAGCAGTTCGTATCATCGGAAATTGTATCTAGGATCACCAATAGGTGAACAGCCAATGTCCTGAGTTTGAACATATAGAAAGGGATCAAGAAAAGAGATTTTCTTTGACGGCTAAGGAAGAAAATATCTAATTTGCACAACAGCACACACACACAACCAGTTGGGTTAAAACTTTCAAGTATGATTATTATTGCCCAACTCAGATATTAACCACAGAATTGATGTATAAATGGCCTTTCATAAAAAAAAAAAAAAATATATATATATATATATATATATATATATATATATATATTTTGCTCAGTTTGGAAAAATCTCATTTTACAGATGAGGGGTATTCAGAGTTTCTTCAGAAGAATGAAAAAAAAAATTGCATCCAAGAGAACTTCGAGCAGCAGCAGTCTCGTGCCGAAAATTCCTCTCTCCCCCTCTCTTGCATTACGGTGCAGCAGATGTCACGATGGCAAAATGGCAAAAGTTCCTCTTTCTCTCTTTTTCTAAACAGTCACACTAATATAAAGAAATAAAGGTTTCAGACACACTTAGTAGGCTTTTTCAAAGCAAACAGTGAATATTATGTCCATGCTGGATGCAAGTTTCCACAAGCAGCCAACAGACCATTACCACTCTCCAAACGATAAACCTGAAAATCACAGAACAGTACCTGAAGAGATTCTGGCCATTATGTGTCTGATTTTCTTTTTTTTTAAATGTAATAAACTAAATATAAATTATAATCTAAATAAAATTAAGACACTGTAAAGGTGGGTTACACAAGCACCACCACTCATAAGCGATGCCATAGATGATCTATCAGCTCTGAAAACGCACTCCAGTTTCAAAACGCTGTTAGAAACATTGATGCTTATAAGGTGGAGGTGGATATATAATAGATGTATAAGGGAATCAGACAAACCAGTACTGCTGGAGTGTATAAACACGGTGTCCACTCTATTCACTGTTAGCCGGATGGTGGACTATTCCAGCACAGACACTGTGGTGTTTAAACACTCCAGCACTTCTGTCTCTGATCCACTCACACCAGCACAACACATACTAACACACCACCACAACATCAGTGTCACTGCATTGTTGAGCCTGATCCACCACCTACATAATACCTGTTCTATGGTGGTCTTGTGGGGTCCTGACCATTAAAAAAGGAGAAACAGATTAAGACTTAGAAAGATTGTCACTGGTATTAAGATTCGCTTAGCCAGGTGTTGACCAGTATGTCGAAGGTAATATTAATGTGTACAATATTGGTGTTAACAGTGACTGAATGCTCAAGGCCATCATAACATTTGTGTTATCTGTATTATCTATTATAGATTCCAGTGTGTGGTATCTACAAGAGGGTAAATCACTCTGTAGCTCTTCTACTTCTGTAGAGAGAGAGAGAGACCACAGATTGGGATCTATAATAGATATAATAGATTGAATAATGTTTCTGCTTGACTGGAATGCAAACCAGTGTGGGTAAAACCAAACAGTCCCACTTTGTCAAGACTAAAGTATACAGATAATAGAAAATTCCTTTTCAACAGCTTAAAACATTTATTATGAGCAAAGCGTGTTCGTAACTGTCTAACTTGTTTATCTGCATCTACATATGTATGTACAATTCATGTTTTAATGTGTTAATGTTTGGGAATAAAGGAAAGGTTGGATACATACTTTTTCACCAAATACTAGTTTTTGTGGGTTGTAAAGTAAGATAATGAAAGGTATCATTTGAACAAACAGTAACTTACTCAAATCCTCAGACAGCAGCATTGTGTTTTCCAGGGCCTCAGTGGTCACTCTCTACTGGATGGGATTTCGGGTATCTTCATCAGACCTTGACAGAATAAAGGTAATGCAAGCTTTAAATTAGATGGCTGTTATACTGTTATTGTGGCACAGGGGTTCCTGAATCAGCATGACCCCATTCTCTACTCTTCATAGCTGGTCTAGTCCATCAGGCGCATTTTAAGTTGGAAATGCTGAAGTTACATGTATTTTCTTTCACATAGTGAAGCACCTAAAAAAGCTTTTTTGTGTGTTGCAAGTAGTGCTGGCAAGTTAAGGTGAAGCCACTGATTTTACTGTCATATTGTTTCTATAGTTACCAACGATTAAACCAAATATTACCAAAAATAAGCTTGTTTTGAAGTTACATTGACCAGCACTATGCCCATTGATCAACCCATTAATTCCAGAAATTTGGGTTTAACATGCTTTAACAAAAGTTTGCATTCATCGAATGCAGACCCAATCCACAACCAAGTCTCCCTTTAGCAATTATATTAATTGTGGCATCTGATCCGGTATTAGCTCAAGTTATGAACATTAAATCTAATCCTGTAGAAAATAGGGGTGGACGGATCTATAACTAAATTTCAATACTTCCAATCCTGGCGTTTACTTTTTATAATTGAATCTGGAACAAAGAACCAGGACCAATGCGTGCATTGTTAAAAGTCAGATGGGCTTTATTAAGCACAAGAGTAAACAAGCACAACAACAATACATGGACAAACATAAAGGGAGAGACAATGTAGAAGTCAGAGAACATGCAAAGGTCAAAACCAGAGTAGGCAGGTAGCGAGGAAAACAAGGTGGAAGTTCGGGGGAGCGGAGGAGCCGGGGAAACGGAAGCGTGACACTGGCACAGACATGTCAGTATAATTTGTTTATTTATTTTGTAGGACTGATGTGTATTCTATCATGCTAATAAAATGCAGCTGTAAGATGATGTAGTACTACTTTTCCCTCTGTCTTCTTTCTCTGTGACTATTTAAAATGTAACTGTTTAATTGTTAATCTAATAAATATACATTTAGTTACTGAACTGTCAGTTCACATAAAACACTAGTTTATTTAAACACGATTGTAACATCAATTAAAGTGGAAGAGAATTTTGTAAAGTGATGCGATTAAAAAAGAAGGAAAGGCAGAATTCAGATTTCTGGATGTTATTTAATAGCCACAATTTTGAAAGCATTAGTATCAGTATTGGTAATAGAATATTAATCTTAATATTAACTGGTAGTGGTATTGCCTAGCACTAATGGAAAACTTTCTTTTACCAGCTCTTGATCTCGTCTGTCAAAACTGACGTCTGGTTAAGTGTCAAATTAATGTTGATTGGCTAATTGTTGAATTGTTTTGACTTGATTACTTAAAATAAACTCTAAATTGATTCAAATTCACATTTCACATGTTTCAGTGTCTTTCTGTTATCCGTATAAGACTTGGGTTACCATGGGGATCACCTTGTGCTCACTGCTGCATAAACTGCAGCTTTCTTAGAAGCATCTATCTATTTCACATCCAGTCTCTATCAGTGCGTATTCAATGGCACACTCTATTGGTTACAGAATGGAAGTGAAGGCAATAAATGAGCTGACTGTACCTTTGAAGATAAATATGAACACTAAAAACACGTGGGAATTCTACAGACTTCTACCAGATGTAAACAAAACCATTCAGTGTTCAATCTCTGTACAGAAACCAACTCAGGATTGTGAGAACTGTCCACAGTGTTAATATCTGAAGAGTTTAATGCCTCTAAATGCTTTCCTGTAAAAAATATTACATCACAATGTTACTGGTACTTTACCCTATGCCTCTCATAGTTCTGAGATAAGGTTTTGGTCTAGCTAGACCATAGTGGCACTCAGGGAGTACAGATACATTGATGGGTAGTGAAGAAAATAAATTGTTTTTATTTGTGTCGTATACATTGTGTGCATGTTGTTCTGCATTGTGCAGTCGTCTGCCAATTGGACTGGCACTAACAGGATGATTTATAGAGTGGGTCACAGAATGTACAAGTTGTCAGGTCCAGGTCTGATACGTTCCTTGTCTTGTAGAAATGCAGAACCCAGGTTCTATTCACCACCACTGTAAATAAATCTGTAAGCTTCTCTACAATTAACCATTACACTCCAAAACAATCTAATTGTCAAGGACGCAAAGAAATGGAATTCCCTAGGATTAGATCCTTAATGGCTACTTTACAAACCAAATGGAAACCTAACAGGCAGCATGTTTGCAACGGTTCACTTTTAAAATACCAAAATGGCTTCATTCTCACAACATCTTAGATCAGCAATTTTCTAATTGTATGTGTTTTCCTCTACAGCTGATTGTTGGTTATTGTTATCTGTGTATTAATTGGAAAAGTGTCAGACAACATTCCTGAAACTACATTATATGTCCAAAGATTGGTAGACACCTGTTTGTGAGGTGCTGCTCTTTGAAACGAGGGGTTTGAGTTGGGGGTTGTCCTACTGCCAGTGCTGCAGTAGCTGCCTCTACTTTTCTATTTCGTTCAGCCACAAGGGGGCGGGTACTGATGCTGAAAATATAGTTCTGAATCACAAATGCCACAAAAACTCATCTTAAAGGTAGTGGATGATGCTTTATCACTGCAGAGGGGATGTTTTCTCTGCCCATAGCCCAATGCTGGAGGACCCCAAATTAACCACTGCATTTGCTTGTGGACTACAGAAACTGCAACAAGGCAACTGGCAAAGCCTGAACAATTTCAATTAATCAGCACAAATAAACTGCATCATTCGAATATCTTACTTTCATTCTCCAAGAAAATATAATGAACACGCTTCATTGTGTTCTGCAATCTGCAGCAGTTTAACACACAGCTGCACCTGCCTGTAGCAAGCGCAGCAGGAGGTCATCTGAGAATAACTTAGCAAGCTTCCTGAGGAAGACGACTTCTCGGACAGAGGCACGAGAATGACTAGACCAAAGCAACACACTTAGCAAAGAGACAAATAAATGAAAACGCAATAGGAGCAGTGTTAGGAGTAATTGAGAAATACAACATATTCAATCTTGGCTGCAGTAGTTGTTCATTTGCTGTGTATGATTCTATTAAATCTAAGAACATTCAGTAATATAATGTCTAAGAAATCAGCAAAAAAGAAAATCCATTAAAAAGTTTTCCTACAGTTTTTTTTTTTACTTTTTTAAATTAGTTAGCTTGAATTTTATCACACTGACTTACACATTGGAACAACATTTAGCTTCTTACATGAGACATAAGAATGCCATGTTGGGTTACAACCATGTAGCAAAGCTTAAGTTCCAATTAATTCTACATCCGTGACCAAAATACACAAAGCTAGCTGCATTCTAAAGACTGCAGTTTAGAAGTGGGCACCTAACTAGAATAGTCTGTTGTCCGTCAATGGAAATGAAGTACTGCACAAAAATCCAAAAACACCTTTGTAAAAACACATTTTAATATTAAAATAAAATTTAACAAACCATAATACAGTCTCTGACAAAGGTTTTGTTGCTTATCCAAGTTGTAGTAACAACAAATAATAACTTGACTTCTAGTTGATCAATCAAAATCAGAAATAGCCTGTATGAAAGGCAAAGCCCTCTAGATTATGATTATTATACCAAAAGAAGGTTTTGTATAATTATTTGAGTTTTATCACTTAATTAGAACAGAAAGGTCAGATTTTACTTGGACATAAAACTCGTTGTATACAAAAATAATGTTGAAATTATACATATACTTTATTTTCAATACACACACATGCTACAATAACATTAGAACATAAAGTCATGGTGCCTCGGAAAAAATATGAATATCATGTATGACTTCTATTAGCTTGGAGTACTCCATCCTTATGTTTTGGCAATGATTTAAATAACTTATTGATGGAGTCATCTGGGATGGCAAAGAAAGTTGTCTTGCAGGAATCCCAGAGTTCATCAAGATTTATTGGTTTTATCCTCCAAGCCTCCTCTTTGGAATGTTCATTCTGGAGAATTTGCCCTCTGTTGTGGTTTAGAATGTAATGGGCAGAAAGAATGTCTTGATACTTCAGGCTGTTAATGTTGCAATCCACTCCGCAGAGCTTCGGACACCCCCATACTGGATGTAACCTCAAACCATTTTTCCTTCACCAAACCTGACTGTTTTCCTGAGTGAATCTTGTGTCCATACAGGTCTCCATACATGGAGACCATGGAATTAAAAAATCTGAAAAACTGTTCTTGTAGATACAGCGATTTCTGGTGACCAGTTTTCACGTAGCTCCACTGCAGTTAGAAAAGGTACTTTTTTGGGACTGTCGAAGGAACAAACGGTCCTCTCAAACAGTTTCTTAAGGGGTCTGCCTGACCTGGGCTTGTCATGAACGTCACCAGTTTCTTAAAGTCTTTTTCTTATCCTCTCCACTTGACATTTGGATGATTAAGATGGATTAAAGATGTCTGCCACCTCAGCAGCAGTCTTGATGATCATCACTCTGTTTTATGGTAGAAAGTCTGGTGTGCTGGGGTTTTTATACACACCTGGGAATGTGTTAATTACATTATTTGTCCCAGGTGAAGCTGGAATCTGTGACTGGTTGAATCATTTCAACAAGAAGACTTTTGTTCTCACAAAAACAGATATTATGGGCTTTACCAAGCTGTGGACATCAGGACACTTTCTGACAGTTTATTTGATACCCTGTTATTAATGTGAAAGCCCTTGTCATTAAAGTAAACCATTTATTGTAACAATTGATAGATTACAAATAAAGTTTAGTAGCATTTTAAGTTAGTATGTCCTTGTGCGACTTTTGCCAGGGACTGTACAGTTTAAAAATATATTATTTTTTGTTTTTTCAAAACATCTGTGGATATTTTGTGAAGTAGTTAGAGCATGGGACTTCAGCTCAAAGGCCCAGTGTAGCACACTGTAAACATAAAATCACCGCAAAATTGCAGTAAACAAGTCATGGCATTTACTGTACGATATTACGAGTCAAATAGTAATGGAATTACACAACACAACACAACACAACACAAGTATTCAGTAGAATGTATATAAGAAGACAGATATAAATAAGACAGATATCGGTAGTATACTTGCATTGATAGCTGTAATAATAAAGCAACTAGACAGAAATTAAATATAAAGTTACTAGTGAAAATAATTACTATTATAAGCCTTGCAAATAACTATATATATATATATATTTTTTTTTTTTTGTTTTTGTTTTTTGGGGTTGCCAGTTACAATATACAAACTCTTGTTATCTGCTGCGTATAATTAACAATGCTGAACAGCACTTAATGAACAGAATCACTGATATATAATATTTAAGTATTGCTGTTTACATGTTGTTTTTAATGAATGTCTCTGGTGGTTAATTAGCCAGTAATCAATTAATCGTTATAATACCTTTCGTGGTCGCGTGACCAGCCCCCGCCCTTCCATCCTCTGCTCGCTATCAGAGATCCTGTACCGTGTCTCCCGCCCAACTCGAACAACGGCTCACATGACACCTATTGGTTCAAAAGCATAGTGCCACAGGGGCCGGACTCTCATTGGATGACTGAGAGGGATTGAGCATCTTAAGCCGTTTCGAGTCAGCAGCCGCACAGTCGGTGCGGGATGAGAGAGACGCGGGCGGCAGACACGACATTGACTGACACGCTCCGTAGCGGGGGACTCGGCAGCGGTACAGCAGCCTGACTCGGCGGCCGTCGGAAAGGTGTGAGTACTGTGCGCCGTTCTTTGTGTTTAGCGGCCAGTTCTCGGCAGTACAGCAGCCGCAGCACATGGCAGCATCACTCAGATGCAGGCGAACGACTCGGCGTCCGGGTTCTGGGTGCGTGCCTGAGGTTCTGCTAGGCGCTGTCTCAGCCGCGTGTGATCAGTTCTCCTGATTCAGGATGTGCCTGATGTTGATTCATGAACGCGTGATTCATAAACTGATAAGAGGCCGACAGCAGACCTGTTACTGCGCCGTGCAGCAGAGCTGACTGACTGTACCTACAGGTTTTACTCCCGTTCTCTGCATGAAAACAATGGCTCATCACAAAGCGTCCAGGCCCCCAGTGCAGATAGCGCGTATGAAGGCTGCGCTTCTGCTGCAACCGAGCTGTGGTGCTGAAACAGAGCGTGGGCATGCAGCGTGGAGCCATGACTTATCTGAGAAGGCTACGTGTATGACTTGATATCAGTCTCTCTATCGGGCGTGTCGCATTTCCTGTACACTGCCTTACTAGGTGTAGACCTGCTTGTCACTTGTATGAGCTGAGCAGCAGGAAAGCACAGTGGCTCAGTGCACCAAGGCCTGAGTGTCTCCTCTTCCCACAAACAGTTTGTTGAGGTGTGCTGTGATGGCAGCAGGATGGAAAGCCTGGAGATTTTGCATTGCAATGCTGGTGTTATGTAAGGAGTTGGCAGTCCATGTTTAGCTACTACCTACAAATGAGATTAAGTTGTAAAGGCCCAGTGGACATCTGCATCCTCCCAGCAACGTGTGGGGAGGGGTTGTAGATCCCCAGAAGTATTCTTATCTGAAAATCTTAACGTTTCTCATGTTTGGTGAAGAAGCCCACACACTAGGTGATAATAATGATTTTGCCAATTCAGATTTTCTATAAGATTCTTTTTATTTACCAATAGGAACCAGGGGCCATGATGTCTACAACGCAAGTACACGCTCAACTACCAACAACCACCACTTTTAAAATGTTATATATAATGTTGATATTACTGTATAGGGAACATAGTTTTATTCGCATCTTCCAGCATAAAAACAGATGTAAACATATCCGACTCAGCGCTATAGGATTATTACAGAGCTGTGGTGAGGTATGTTTGTATATCTGAGCCAGCTGAATTGTTAATCATAGTTATTTGTAGGGAAATTAATGATGAGCTAATATTTCCTGATCGTGACAGGAATAAACGGGGGAGCCCACTCATGCCTGTCTTGGCTCCTGTCTCCTTTAAGGTTTAAGCAGTGAATGTTGGCTCATTGTTAGTTATATATAATTCATGATGATTACACTCTGGGCTTAACCCTTGTAACCCCTTCTTCCTCCCCAGTGGCAGATCAACAGTACAGATCACATGAAATATTGATTTTCTGGCCTTGACACTTGGTACCACATGGCATCAGGAGTCCTCTGATACATCACATCCCCATTCTGTTTCAGTGTCTTATGATCAGTTATTTCTAAACTACACTATATCTACATGTTGTAAATAAGGCAAGAATTACAGTAGGGCTTTTTCCATTTTCCATTTCCATGTTTTGCCTCCATATGACAAGGGTCGTCTGTGCCATCTTCTTTCCCATCCAATTAGTGATGAATTTGTTTTAGTTGGCCTCTAGGGAAGTGTGTTTGCTGGTTGCAGTATTGCATTGTAACGCTGTTGTATCAGCACTGAGTCAATCGGAAACAAATTAACGGACCACAAAGAACAAAGTATGTAGTAGTTCTGTCATCATCAGTGCAGCTCAAGTCTTCAACTCACCTTTACACAAACACTCTTTTAAGGGAAAGTTTCTTGCGACGGAGCAATATAATGTTTTGGCCTACCAGGCATGTTTTAAGTAGCATTTTCATATTACCTCTTTATTTATATCTACTTCATTTATTATTTCATATTACTACTCCTCGTGCTACTAGGACTACTAATAATGATACTGTTTAGCCATTTTGTCTCTAAAAATAAGTCACCCGAATCTTTTCTCAGCACGTCCCCAAAGCTTCTCTCAGACCACATCCAAGTCTTCATTAGATCATGCATACTTCTTGTGCACAGTTGAATGTTTCGGAAATCACGATGTATGAATTTTTTATAATTTAGTTACTGCTGCAGATAAGTATTTGAACATGTGCAGAAAAACACCCCCAAAGCATGATGCTTCCACCGCCATGCTTCACAGTAGGGATGGTGTTTTTGGGATGGTACTCATCATTCTTCGTCCTCCAAACACGGCGAGTGGAATTAAGACCAAACAGTTCTATTTTGGTCTCATCTGACCACAGAACTTTCTCCCATGACTCCTCTGGATCATCCAAATCCTTCTGTGCCATGCATGACTTGACGTCTTAGTGCATTACCCACGGTAACCTTGGAAACAGTGGTGCCAGCTCTCTTTAGGTCATTGACCAGCTCCTCCCGTGTAGTTCTGGACTGATTCCTCACCTTTCTTAGGATCACTGATACGCCACGAGGTGAGATCTTGCGTGGAGCCCCAGTCCGAGGGAGATTCACAGTCATGTTTAGCTTCTTCCATTTTCTAATTGCTTCAACAGTTGATCTTTTTTCACCAAGCTGCTTGGCAATTGCCCCGTAGCCCTTTCCAGCCTTGTGGAGGTCAACAGTTGTGTCTCTGGTGTCTTTGGACAGCTCTTTGGTCTTAGCCATGTTAGTAGTTGGAGTCTTACTGATTGTGTGGGGTGGACAGGTGTCTTTATGCAGCTAACGACCTCAAACAGGTGCTTCTAATTTAGAATAATAAGTGGAGTGGAGGTGGAGTCTTTAGAGGTGGACTAACAGGTCTTTGAGGGTTAGAATTTTTGCTGATTGGCAGGTGTTCAAATACTTATTTGCAGCAGTAACACACAAATAAATTATTAAAAATTCATACATAGATTTCCGAATGTCTCTCACTGTGGACATGCACCTAAGATGAAAATTTCAGACCCCTCCATGATTTCTAAGTGGGAGAACTTGTAAAGTCGCAGGGTGTTCAAATACTTATTTTCCTCACTGTATGTATATATATATTTACAAAATATGCATTTTTATTTTACAACTATAAATATATATAGCAACATAAAGTTATGAAATAGAAGTTAGAAGTTATGATATATATATAATATATATAATTTGGCTTACCAAATTTCATATATAGAAATGTGTACAACTGAATGAATCATAACTTCTAACTTCTATTTCATAACTTTATGTTGCTATATATATTTATATTTGTAAAATAAAATGCATATTTGGTAAACAATGCAATACAGGTGTATAGCATTGTGTATGTGACAATGACAAAACGTGATTTGATTTGACAAATATCACCATTTTGTATACTATCCCAAACAGTTGGTAAATGGTATAAAAACTATAAGTGACCTGAATCAAAAAAGAAAGGTTTTCTTTGGGGCTGCTTTGCCTTACCACATCCTGCATGTAACTCTGTGCCGGGAATGCATGTTGTTTCTTTCACATCAAATCACTTTAAAAAGCTTTAACTGTATCTTTACCTTATCTTTAATTATGCACACAGTTTTGAAAAGTGAAGTAATGACCACAGATTCAATACATTTAGGAAGGTATTTATAGGAATATTATGTGGGTGACTGATAATTCTAGTGTTTATTAGGAAGAACCAAAGAAGTAAAACTTGGACATTAAATATTCCGGTAGCTCTTTACAGATAAAGAGTAATAAGTAGGTAATGATATGGTTATTTTACAGTAACAAATTGTATTTAATCATTAATGAAATGTTAATTTCCTAGTCAGAAAATCAGAAATTGTACTGAGTGGTAATAAAGCCATTATGAAATGGTAAAATAATAGTAACAGGTTGTAATATTACCTGCTTATTTTATAATTCTTTATGTACAATAGGTGAGCAGTTGTAGTGGTAACAAGGCAGTAATGTATTAGAAACACAATGGTAACAACTTTCCTAGATATTATTATATTACACATCTTACAGTTATTAATAAACGAAAAGATAAAAATTCAGAAAGAAAGATGTAGTTTTATTAGTATTTAATTATAAAACAGTAACAAGTTTTGTTTACCTGAATTGACATGTTTTTTAATAGTTCCTTAATGAACATTAATAGAGAATAATTATTAAGTACATGTATATAATATATGTTAGAGTTATTAACCCAGAAACAATGAACATCTGATGTAATTACCTTAGGGCTGTAAAATACTAATTCATTTGTTTCAGTTTTATTTCTTACCTGTTATGTATTCAGAGAGTCAGACACAGTGTTATGCTGAGTAACAGGCAGTAGTTACAGTGAAACTAAGTGGTATTAGATCCGTAAAATCTTTTCTTGGTTATTACTTACTGCACCTCCAATCAGGTCATAACATCAGTTCAACATGGTCCTATGCTTGTCTATATGTGGGCCTACATGTGACACATAGGACCATTTTGTTATGACCAGTCATTTTAGGTAAATAAAACTTGTTACTACTTTTTTATCATTTATTACTAAATGCTGATAAAATTACTTCTCTTTCTTTCTGTCTTTCTGTATTTTCGTTTTTTAATTACTAGAAAATCTGCACATAATATTTAGGAAAGTACAACCTGTTACCATTGTGTTTCTATTACATTTCTGCCTTGTTACCACTACAGTAACTCACTTACTATACATAAAGAACTATAAACTATAAGCTGGTAATATATATACTTTATATATAAATATAGATACCGCCCAATGTGTTCCTGGCATTAACTGCTACCATTACTGCACTAATTGCCCGCCCTAATGGTGTCTGTCCTGCTGTGTAGACAGACCTCTGAATCTGCAGCAGGTGGAAGAATCACCTGGTTTCTCTTGGTGTTTTGAGGTGTCTGTTGTCTGATGTCATGCTACTGTGACGGCTGAGGCAGAGGCAGACCACTTTTTTAAAATCACAAGTCTAGAAGAGGTTGCATTGTTGTACTTGTGTGTTATGGCCATGCATTTGTGAATATGCGTGTCTGTGGATCAAATAATTCATTTAAAGTCTGTTCACTCTGTCTTCGTCTTCATCCTTCCTCTTCCTTTCCTCTTATTCGGCCTGTGTTCATTTGCTCCTCCTTTCTCTCTCTGGCTTCTTTTCTTAATCTCTCCCCTGCTGATTGGAAGCTAGGATAGTGACTCAGCTTTGCTGTGAAAAGGGAAAAAAACGAGGCTGGGCATGCGCCCCTCTGGAGGCACAGACGGTTTTTCCTGTAGCCTCATCTTTTGCACATCGGTAACTTCTTATTGATCTTCAGTTTCCATGTTGTACTGATAGGTCCATAATTTAGTACCATGTCAGGTCTGCAATAGTAATAATAGCCAGTACAACCACCCGGGGATGAAGGGATTCCCGTGTTCCAAAGGCACAGGGTGATGCTGCAAAGGTCTCTGCTTTTCCCCTGTACAGAGCTAAGCCCAGTGGCCTGCAAGATTATGTCTGGAGCATATTCTCACACAGTCTGGTCAAAAAGAATGCAATACATTTAATTTAATATGAAGTTGTATTTTATTAAAATATGATTTTTTTATGAAAATCAACAAACATTGAGTTATCACATTCAAATACAAAACAGAAATGAATAATGTAAACATGTTCTTGGGATTAATATAGCTAGAAAACATTCACTTAAATGAGTACAGATTTTTTAGCATTTTAAATTGTTCTCCGATGTCTACATAGAATTTATATATGATCCATGGTGAAAGGTGCCTGGGTGCAGTTTGTCATGGCCAACTACAACCCTATGATTTGACCATATAATGAGCTGTTTTGCCTTTTTTTGGTGAGCTCAGGAATAATTGGATGATCTCTGCTCTGCACCGCGATGGCTCACACAGAAGCAGCATGCTTAAAAAGATACAGACAGTAAAACAAAACCAATCTCAGTAGACACATCTGTTTATCACTGTAAAACTTAAAATGGTGTTTCAGCCAGCAAAAAGTGGATAAATCTTACCTCATGGCAGCACCTTTTCCACTAGTGTTAAGATGCTAAAGGTGTAGCTGCCCTTTCCTCACTATGCGACACCTGAGAATAGTCCAGTTTGAGAAACTGTCTGAAATGTAAAATGTGAAGAGTGAAGTGTGCAAATGAGCAAACCAACAACTTGAAATTAAACATGTCCAGACTGTTGTTAAATATGTGGAATCTAAAGTTGGCTTCCTATCCACCCGCATGCTTTGTGAATTTTCCATTCCGCCTTATCCACAGTTACAATTCAGTGGTGCATCAGTTAGCTTCTAAGGTGGAACGGCAACATTAAATATGCCTGGATGGGCGCGGATTCAGGCTTTGTGAATTTTTTCATTGCCGCCTTAAAGAGGAGTCATTAGTCATTGTCTCAGATCGGGCTCCAGTGTTGCATCAGTTAGCTTCTATTTTCTCACCCAAACCATTAAAATATGCCATTATAGGAATATACTATGGGCGCTAAATAAAGAAAAGTGAAAATTTTAAAAGGACTGTAGGAAGGGGTTCACTGAATTAAATCGGGACATCCCCCTGTTTGCATACTTTACTGGGCTCAGTATTCAACAACTCCCAAATTTGACTTTATGCCATGGTTTGCTTGTGGATAGACCTCTATCATACTTTTAACTCCAACTAAGAGATGACTTCACAGTTTTTTCTCGGTCATACCATGCAAAATTTGTACAGTATTTTCGAGGGGCTGGCACGACCAGCAAAGACTTCAATACTTTAGTAGTAGCACAGTCTGACGTAAATTCCGAAAGCAACTAACCGAGAAACTGCATGACTTTGTCGCGTTGGTCAGTTGTCAGTCTTTAGAGCCCCAAGGTACAACTTGCCTAATCGGCCTACCTTACTGAGAGAGCTGTAGTGTACATCCTAGTAGTGTCTGTAATTCCATTGGTAACAGTCTCATTAGTGATGTGCGTTTACCCCAGGCTTGGTGAACCGATTGGGTGCTTAGGGCTTCTCTAGGTCATTCATTCCACTCTGTTTCACCTGCTTTCCCTTAGTCTACAAGCGGCTGCCAGACAAGTCACGCCCAGTGAAAAAAGTAGGGCACTGGATTTTCTCTGGCACATAGTCAGTGAGCATGTGTAAAGGCATATAAGGCTGGTAGGGGGGAGGCTGATTCGTGTCCTTTTAAATGGGAATTTCCTTGTCCATTTGCAATGAAAATTCCGCAATGTTAATGTCATGTGCTGTTCAGAATTCCAGTTCCAAGAGACAATGCTCGTGTCTCTCTAGAATGCACAGGACTGATAAGATCATTAATCATCTGGATTATTAAACAAATAGTATTTGTATATACTAATGAGAAAGTATGTAATGGTGTTATGTATACTACATTTCTAAATAAAGAAAACGAAAATAAAAAACTTAGAAAAGAATAAGGGGTGTTCTGTACCTGGTTGCTTGTTCGATTAAGTGATTTTGTTTTATCTTTATGTTTAGACAGGTCGGTTTTTTTACCAAGTTTTGTAAGTCATATAACTATTTTTGCCAGTATATAAAAGATATAGGCCTATGGATAACATTGTTTTAATAAGTTAACTCAAATTGTCATTTTGTATAGGCCTAGCGATTTATATATAAACAAGAAAAATATTGTAATAAATATGCAGGTCAGTTATCTTACTGTTTTGAAATAATAAGACACTACCTTAATTAAGCAGAAAGAACATTGCTACAAAAACATACTTTCTGTCTTTGAATGGTTATTATCAGCTGATAAAGCTTATTTGTTGTAGGTATTTCACAAGTTCAGACTCCTTGCAAAAGGCAAAGATTGCTTTGACACAAATGGTTGAGAGGATGGAAGAAAAAGGTCCTGCAACTGGCTCAGCTGAGCCAGTTCAGAAGACTCCACGTGTAGATGCTGGGAGTCAGAAAAAAAGCTGTCTTGGTGGCTTATTTGATGAAATCCTGCAGCAGCATGGCAAAAATCCAGCCATACAAGCATGAGTGCTACAGTTCGAGGGCGTCCACACCTATCTTTCTGAGCCAAACAGTGTCTCGGGTCAAGCAATCCATTGGAGTGCTGGAGAACTAGCCGAACCCAGCTTCCTTTACTGGCTACCCTAGCAGCCAGTTTCCTCAGTGCCCCATGCAGTAGCACTGAGAGTGAAAGACTCTTCAGTGCAGCCTCACTTATTGTGAATGAACAAAGGAAGTCAGGGGATACTTGAGAAAGAGCTTAAATGCTGCTTTAAGCAAGAAAAAACTTACCATTGGTGCTAAAGTAAAAGCTAAGCCATGTTTATGCACAAAAGCTCCACTTATGTTTGTTTAAATTTAACTTGCTGCACTTTGTTTATACACTGGCTTTTTTCAAAAATTTGTGGCTTTATATTACATGCAATTAACCAAGCAGCTCAAACCTTTTTTTTTTTTTTTTTTTAAACATAGAACATTTTTGTTTGCATACTTACATTAGCACTTTTTTAGTTTAAGCAACTTGTTTAAATGTGAATACAATGCGAATTGAATGTAAACAATTAAAAAGCTCTTTGGTGAAGCTTAGCAAGATTATGCTTTCCTTCTTGCATGTGTTTCTGCATTGTGGCAATTTTTATTCTTTCATAGCTCTGAAACTTTTTTAATGTGCAGTTACTCAACCAGTTAATGCTGTTCTTTCAAGGTTGTTATATCTTATTCAGGATAAGACATAAAAAAGTACAACCTATAAAAAGTGGAACACTATAAATATCAGGATTTATAGCCATATATCGAGTATTTAAGTCAGAGTTGGTATCGGTATCGGTACTCGGTATCGGCAGATACCTGAAAAGCTGGTATCGGTATCGGTATCGGAAAGGAAAAAGTGGTATCGGTGCATCCCTAGTTTAGACATATGTAATTTGAAAGTCTAACACTTGGCATACAAAAAAAGAATATCTCGATGATGCAAAGTTGTATTTTGTAGATGTGTTTTATGCTATAGCTTCACATAGATGCTGCCACTTGGTAAAGAATAAGACACTATATCAGCTGCTTATGTTCAGACATCCTGTTGGGCTGAGGTGGATATTTGTTAATGTTATTAAACTGGAGTGAATGATGTTGACACTGTGTCTTTCTAGGCTGAACCTCCTGTACACTGATGCACATGAATGAACACAATTCAGTAATTACATTCAGTCAAGCATGGGACATTGGCAAAAAGGGGTTATGAGAGTTAAATATGCTCAATTGATTTATACATTTGAAACTTGTGTGGGTGTTTCTCCTGTTAACTCTTTAGTTAGCACGTACAGACTGTGTTTATTTACTTTACTTAAATCAAGTGTTCACTTGTATAAAAGCTGCGTCAGGGCAACCTGAGGCTGCTTAATCCAGATTTAAGAAAACCATGTTGAAAACCATGAACTTGTGTGGATGTTCCCAAGCCGTCCCCTAAAGTAACACCACTTCATTATCAGTTTACATACTGCTATTATATACATTTTTGGTATGTTATTGTACTTACAGTCATGCATGCATCAGTACCAGTTGGTCCACACAAGTTTTCTTGGGCAAGCTCCTCTGATGTAGCTGACCGAGTTAGGCCGCTTCTCTGGTAGTACAAGACAAACAGAAGCACAGCAATTGTTGTAGTGACACTGTTCCATGTACTGGCTAAACACAAAAGACCATCCATTCCTTTATGTCCTTTACCCTAAAACAAAGCAGACTACTGCAGGACTAGAGAGTGTGAGGTAGGGATATTGTGAGTAGGCACTATATATTGTTTCAGGATTGTGTGCATGCGATATACTCAAATTGCAGGACATGCAATGTTAAGTAAGACTTAACATTTAGAATAAAATTTAGAATAAAATAAAACATCATGCTACAATTTGTCCCTGCATGATACAGAAGAAAAGCTTGCAGGGTTACTCATCTCTGATTTACAGTTTCCTGGATACACAGAGAACAGTAGTCACAGAGCTCATTTGCTTTTGTGTTTGTTGCACTGAAACTAATTATAGAGCACTAAAGCTGCAGAAAAGATGGTAATTTCTCATCTTTTCTATTGTAATTTCTTGTACCCCAATTATTTTACAGTGAACAATGTTTACCAGATGTTGATGTTGAACTAAATGTTCAAGTTATCTGGTTAAAACAGATTTTGTTCATATCGCGATACTTATCAGCTTTGCCTTTTTATGTCACTAGCATAATGTGGAATGAAGCAGAGTGCCATGTGCCTCAAATTACATAAAAATAGAATTAAATGGCTTAATACTAAAAAAGTCATCTCAATACATATTACTTCTAGATTGGATATAAAGCCCACATAAATCTGTACCAATGTCAGGCGCGAAGAACTTGGCACGATGCAAGCAGAGCTAAAAGTCACAGAGGTTTTATTGAACAAACCACTAGCTATGCACAACAACAAAGGATGAGCACGCAATACAAAAGGGTAATGCCAGGTCACAGGTAGAAGAGACAAACGGAGGTCGAGAATCAGGGAATCAAACCAACCAGCAGACAGAGTCAGAGGGAGAATACAAGAGAATAGCATATTCCGTCCTTTTCAGGAGGATGGAAGCAATGTTGAAAACTAGCGAGGCAAATGATCAGGCAACCAGGATAAAGGGGAAATCTGAGGAGAGAGAGTTAAAGGAAAGTCAAAACCAGAATCAGCAAAAGAGAAAGGCAGAGAGAAATGCTCAGTAATGCAACAAGGGTTGGCAAAACTTTCCAGTTAGTGTGTGTGTGTGTGTGTGTGAGGGCTTTATAAACAGGATGTGTGAAGGGCAACAGGTGAAACAAATCAGTGCTAGGGCAAGCTAGAACGTACATGATTGGTTGGCTGGGAACATGTGAGTGTGATGTAATCGGACAGTGCACTCTAGGAAATGGACTTCGGGAGATGTCAGGGAGTGCTTTATTAAAAATTTATAATTCACAGTAAACACCATTTATCTATCCCTGCTTTTTTAACACAACAGATAGTTTTACATGATTAAACTTAAGAACATCCAACGCTGTTCCAAAACACAGAGACAAACCAGCAGGAACTGTTCAAAAACAACTGCTTTAAAATCTGGCTCTAACCCTGCTTGTAACTCACTAAATGTTTACTAAATACTGGGTGTTGTTAATGGCTTTGTTTGGGTGCTTTGGAGCTGTGTTAGTGTGTGAGTGTTTTAAGCAGTGTAACACTGGATACATATAACTGAAAATCTCACTTCAGTTGCATCACCAAACTGGCAACCCTAATATGTTGCCACTTCTACTAGTAAGAGAGCAATAATAACTCTTAGACTTTTAGAGGTTAGCATGAGGATAATTAATTATATTTATATATACATTATAATTAATGTTGACCTTACTTACTCTAAATAATTTATGTAGTGCCAGATGTTGTCACAAAGTAGCTTTACAGGGAATCCGGCTCCAAGCCCCGAGTGAGCTAGTCAAGGGAGACAGGAGCTAGGAAAAGCTCCCTCGGAGCAAGAGGACGAAATCTTGGGAGGAATCGAGACCCAGTTAGAGAAACCCATCCGCCTCGGGTGTTAGCGATGCAGAATAGTTCTTCTGACCAACCATGGCAGATGCATATATATTTGTGGGTATATATATTTGTTTACTTGTAGGTGGTTTATTTTGATGCGTAATGCGTTGTGTCCTAATGAATTCCTAGGTCTGCTGCAACGGATAAGCACATTTATATATACATACAAGTTTCCTAAGGTTTTGGGATCTATTTAGTATATTCTATGAGAATGCATACAGATTGCAGTTCTTTTACTACTCCCAGTGTACAAATCCCCATACTGCATGACTGGTCAATCAAATGTGGGCTGCACTTTTTGGTGGCATATTTTTGTTGCATTGCTCATCTGTGCTAGTTTTACTGTCTTCTGGTAGTGAGTAAGTTTAGTGATGGACTTTATGTTGTATCAGGTTTGAGGCCTGGAGGATTTTAGTTTGGTATTTTATATAACCTTTGAACAAGGGATCCGTAACTTGCGAAAAGTAAAGCACGTCTTATGTCACTGATCAGTCGGAGAAACAACACCTACATGCACATTTGGCGAACCAATAAAAAACTGACAGGTAAGAAGTGCTTTACTGACAAATACAAACATAAATGTATCCGTAACGCAGCTGCTTCAGAGTTTTAGTTTGAAATGACGGATGCAGAAACTGGAAACCAAAGCATGTGAGTGCTACGGAATGGGAGTAAAGCGCTAGGATTTTGGTCAGGTGGCTTTCCAGAAAATCGTAGCATTGAGTGTCCTTTCTTACTCTAAAACCGCAAGCCAGACAGTCCATTATTCCCACCGACACAGACTACCTCTGTGTGACATGAGCAATGAGCAAAGGCCATTCATTATCTCTGTGCTGCACAGCTGTTTAGCAGACCTGTATAGTGGAAATTCTAACAGACTGCAGGAAAGTCCTAGTCAGTCTCATGTCCATTTAGAGTCAATGATAGACAATTAAGCAAGGTGCAAGCGCAGAGCAGGGAAAAGAAAACCTGAAGCAGAGCTGGAGCTGAGGATTGTAAAACCTCAAATGTATGCTCCGGTGGAGACACGTGACAAAACATGTGATGGTTGGAGCGTGGACCTGCCACTGCCGAATGTGATTCTTATAAAACTTCTTATATTTCTTATATTTGTTTAAACAAAAAAAAACAGTAATTAATATAGATGTAACATGTTACTCATACGCAACCGATCATAAGCTGTAATAGTGTGCTGATAAAAGATCAGCTTACCACTGGGCTCACCTTTCTCTTTTACCCAGTGGAGCCAGGAAGTACCTTTCAGATAAACACATGAAGTCAACTGTAGTATAAAGTCCATTATAATTATGTGGAGGAGAAGTGCCTCACTCATCTGGTGCCGTCCTGCTACTTTTGCATTGTAATTTAGGACTGACACAACTTTTCTGCCTGCTTTACTCAGTTTGGGATTACTTAGGTACAATGACCATCTTTCACCCAGGAGACGTGGCAGGCTTAGTATCTGAAAGGTTGATCAAGGAACCTACGGTTATATTTGAAGAAAACACAGAAGGACTGTAGCGGTGTTGCAGAGCTAAACTGTGGATGTCTAAGCGTTCTTCTTCTTCCACAAAACAATGCCTCTCGGCTCACAGATCATTTAAACACGGTGTATATTCGGATTCTTCATTTCTGGTCCAGGAGGGCTCACGTCCAGCAGTGTGGTGAGTTCCATGCTCAAACACGCCTTTTGCACCTGCAATAAACAGATTAATTAATCAGGTATGCAAGGAAATCCTGTCATCCAGGACTAAATCTGTACAATAAAACACTGGGGAATATTTTTTAAAGTAGTGGACTTCTTATAACGTCTTCATTTAATAGAATATAAAAACATTTCATATATACTAGGGCTGCAAATATAGCATATTCTTATTTTAGAACAGTTTTTACATGACTTATCCAACTCCATAATCTTACGGTAGATTTTATTAAAGGTATTACTGTTGTTGCTATTGTTGCTGCAGTTACTATAATTACCAATATTGATTTTTTTTATTTAGCAAAAATGGAGGCAATAAAGGTATTTAAAATGTTCAAAACCACTTTTTACTGGAGCAAGCGGTAAACTTGGGCATGGTAGCTTTATCCATTGAGTCATTACATACAGCCCTGAACGGCTAGCTATTAGGTGACCATATTCCTGAAATGAAAACCTGAACATTTCTTTTTTTGGCAATCAATATAGTTCACCACAGAAAATTCAGCGGTTGTATCAGCCCATGATTCATATTCATATTTAATATCTGATCTGGAAAAGAACAGAAATGCCTTAAATTAGACAAAGGTGAGCAGAGCTAATCAATGCATTGTCTCTGAAGAGAATTTGGTACGTGCTAAAGGATGACCTTGGTTTAGGAAGGTCTGGAATCCTTTGGCTTCTTGTATCATGGCTCCATAGACATTGTGGTTGATGGCTGGCGTGTAGGCCTGTCACTGCAAATAACAAATCCTAGAGGAAACACTGAATATCATTTGTTAAGTATATTTATTTGAGATTGTATTCGTTACATGTTTCAAATGAACAACTTTTCGTTTGCTGTTTTAAGTCGCTATATATCCCTAAATGTGGTTCTCATAAAAAGGTTGCTTTTACTCATAAATCTGTGGTTTCCGTGGGTGCATCAGTTATCACCTAATAAGAGCATTGCATCATGATACCCAGCATATACTGTAGACTGAAGCAATGCAGCATGTTGCACTTCACACTAAGTAGTTGTTTTAATTTACTTACTAATATATTAAGTGTGTGAGAAATGAACATTATCTGCAACTGATCATATAAATTCAAGGTACAGATTTTCCTGTTCAACTGCACATGAAGTGCAAGTCATTGTCCACTTTCTCAGTAGTGTAATTATACAGACAGCTGAATAGATTGACTAACACTGGGCTCACCTGTCTTGATCACCTGCCTTACTCAGCAAGTGTAGCCAGGAAGTGCCTTTTAGGTAAACAAATGAGGTTGCGAGTATAAAGTCCAAAGTCATTATAATTCTGTGGTGTGAGCTTCTTCATGAAGACGGTGTAGAAGTGCTTCAGGCAGATAGTGCTGCCTAACTTTTACACTGCTATTTAGACCAAAGCTGACACAACTTTTTTGCCTATATTACTCACGTTGGGATTACTTAATTACGATTATAATCAATGTTACACTGTGGCAAGTTTAGTATCTGAAAGGCTGATGAAGGAAACTGTTGTAATATTTAAAGAAAACAAAGAAGCAGCTGTAGAGGTGTTACTCATAGGGCTGAATTGTGGAGGTCTGAGTTTTGTTTTTATTCTTGCAGCATTTAAAAAAAAAATTTTTTTCTCTCTATGTTTAAATCCTACCACATCGTCTACCACCCCCTGTTTCTTAAATCACAAAGATTGCAATTTCTCATTACACCATCTCAGCTCAGGCAAACATAATGCTAAAAGGTAGATAGACAGCATGTATTCCCAGAGTGTCTACAAATTATTATTTCACCTTCGTACATCCAATCGGACCACCTCAGTAAAGCGCTGCCATGGAAGCACCATACTTCATTGCAGCACCCGCTAACCGGCCACTAAGCTAGCAGGCTTGGTAGATGAGCGGATGAATGGGGCATTGGACACAAATTTTCAAAATGACTTGTTTTCATCTCCAAAGAGATTGTGTGCCTATACAAATCAGTCACTAGTAAAAACAGGGATATTTCTAAGGACCGCTCCTGCTGGGGCTCAGGCCACACAGGGATGTCTGGCCTACCTAGCTAGCTTGTCTTAACCGCCGCATTTTCTTTAGTAAATGCAACTGAGAGCATTCAGGCTGACTGACTAGCGAGTCAGAGCTTTAGGAAACTTATCTTCACTGCACCTGTAGTCTTATGGTCCACGACAGCTTGCAATCTCCAATGAGTCTAGGTTGCAGAGTGGCAACTGCCTGATGCTGGTGATCAGTTAGTACTTAGCTTGCTAAACAAATATTTGCTTCTCCATGGAAGTGTGTAGGTACGCAGGCACGGAAAATCTGCATTTCAGGTTTCAAATGAATTTAATTTCCTTATAACATAATATATATTTTTTGCAGAGAGTGGGATTGAATATTAAACACATCAACATTTTTTATGGAACAAAATTCCAGTGCAGCTATTAGCATGAAATTTGGGCCAGAAAACAGATTAACCTAACTACACAGCTGTAATAAACACAACATTCCAATCCAACTCCAAAAATGTTATGTGGAACAAAGAGTACATACACTACACTTTGGTACATACAGAGCTCATTGTCTTGCACACTGTCACATCTCTTCCAAATTATAAAAGGTCAGTGATTCTCAGTGTTAATCATGAGGACCATTGTGTGGTGTATCTCCTGAAACCTGACCCCCGCCCACATAACAAGCTGAGTCAGGTGTGTTTTGAGAAAAATAGAACTTAATAGTGCTCAATATTAGGAACCGCTGACTGAACTTGGTTCCTTTTCTATTGGGTCTGTGTGCAGTGCCTTCATTATATTTGAATTGTGTATTGAATATGCAGTAGAGGTTCTGCTAGCATGCTTCTGGGATAAGAGACTATTTGTGTTAAAAGGGGAACATACCAAATATGACACCCAGCTAGCTAGGTAGATAACTGCCTAGGTAGTTAAAAACTCATACTCCACCTCCGCTTGACAAGCAGAAAAAAGTAGAAAAGCACCCCAGTACAACATAACATTCACATTTTAAAACTGTTTATTATAAAGCATCAGGAGGAAGAAACTTTTTGGCATCACCAAATCCTCATCCAGAGAGCTTCACAAAAAACAGTGCAGTAGTTTTATCTGTGCTCTCCGTTCCGGTATGAGCTCTAAAGAGTCTGGAGCCAACAGTATCACTTTCCAGCCATTTCAATATACTTCATCCCCTGCGGCATCTTGTGGGCCGTTCATTACTGTATTAGCTCAAGTGAAGGTTATTACATGAGCCCTCAGAGGGACGAAAGGCCTAGTGAACAGAAGTGTTGACCTCAGCAGCAGAGCTTATTGTGACCTGACATATCTCCAATACAGCACACCTTTAAAGCAAAGCGTATAAAGAATGAGCTGCTCCGAACTGACCACCTCTCTACTTGTGTTACGTAGGTGTGATGCTGGGCAAGTGGTGGGCAAGTGGGTGAAGGCAAGTTACAGAAAGCATGCTTTTGTTGAACCCTTTTTTCAGCTTGTGTTTATTGATTGGACCATGAAGTGTTTTAGATGTAAGCCTGAAGAAGTCTAAAGAGAAACCGACTAAATGATAATATGAGACACATCGGGTGCCACTTGGTTTGACTTTGTGTTTTTAGGTGTGGCTCACTCATCCAAAATACTTTTTGGAGATGGTTTATTAAGCATGTAACTATGAGGTGCAAACTCCAAAACACTAGATTACACCAAGTTACAAGTTATAAATAACTCAACCACAGTGAGATTGTTAACAGGCTCTAGCTATTCTATGGCCATTGGATAATATCTCCTAATTATTTGGAGAAATAATATTTTTTAAAATCTCATGTTTCAGTAGTAAAAATTACATCAGAAACACCTCCAAGCAAGGTACATGGCCTAAAAACCAACAACACAGTGTACAATGATATTGACCCTGTAAAACCAAGGGAAGGATTCCTACTTTCTTTTACCGCCCAGATTCGGTTTAGTTTATTGAAAGTACGTACCACGTGAGACTCTTTGTACTTTGATCATGTGCAGTCATTTATACCATGTAACCCGCTGGTTGCCTTTGCCCAAAATAACTAACTGAACTAGAATGTGGATTTTGTTTAACATACAGGCGTTGGACAATGAAACTGAAACACCTGTCATTTTAGTGTGGGAGGTCTCATGGCTAAATTGGACCAGCCTGGTGGCCAATCTTCATTAATTGCACATTGCACCAGTAAGAGCAGAGTGTGAAGGTTCAGTTAGCAGGTAAGAGCACAGTCCTGCTCAAAATATTGCAATGCACACAGCATTATGGGTGACATACCAGAGTTCAAAAGAGGACAGATTGTTGGTGCACGTCTTGCTGGCGCATCTGTGACCAAGACAGCAAGTCTTTGTGATGTATCAAGAGCCACGGTATCCAGGGTAATGTCAGCATACCACCAAGAAGGACGAACCTCCACCAGCATCACGTAGTGACCTGGCCACTATCCTGCAAGAAGAATGGCTGAAAATCCCTCTGACCACTGTGCAGGACTTGTATATGTCATTCCCAAGACGAATTGACGCTGTATTGGCCGCAAAAGGAGGCCCTACACCATACTAATAAATGATTGTGGTCTAAACCCAGGTGTTTCAGTTTCATTGTCCAACCCCTGTAAATACAAAGTAGATATTTTTTAAAATGTCATGTTTAGTTAGTAGACAAAACATCAGAAACACCTCCAAGCAAGGTACATGGCCTAAAAACCAACAACACAGTGTACAATGATATTGACCCTCAAAAACCAAGGGGAGGATCCCTACATTCTTTTACTGCCCAGATTCGGTTTAGTTTATTGAAAGTACATACCACGTGAGAGTCTTTGTACTTTGATCATGTGCAGTCTTTTATACCATGTAACCCGCTGGTTGCCTTTGCCCAAAATAACTAACTGTACTAGAATGTGGATTTTGTTTAACATATTTCACCTGTTAATGGTAAAATCTATTATTAACCCTAATTTTACCCAAAATGCTGTAATTATCTAGTACTTTGGAGTTTGTACCTTACTGGGTTAATATTAATAACTTCTAGCAGTGTTTTAAAATGTATGCAGAGTGTGAGGATTTAGATGTAAACAAAGTAACTCAGAGTGGTTTGATGTAAAACAGCGTATTGTAGAGATACTTACAGATACTGTGATGATGAGTGATGGCAATGCATTTGGAGAAAGGTATAAAGTGTGGCATTGGTGGTCATGGTAGCACTTTAATACATAATGTCTAGCTTGTGAAGATGATTGTGGGTGACTGCATGCGTCAGGACATATCAAGCAGGTGTATACCTTGATAGAAACATGAGTTTGTAATCTCAGGTGGTTTGGAGAACAAAAGACCATATTATCACAAACCCTATCCTTTAAAAATAGTTCTTCAGGGGTTCTTTAGTAAAACAATGACTATAAGAGATATTATAATTATTATTAAGTTGTCCAGACTAGAACCTTTTTTATGGGATCTATACCAAATGTAAAATCATGTAATTAACTTTACATAGTACAGTGTGTATTTGTTGTCTCTTAACACTAGCTGCTGAGAATATGTCATGGTTCAGTATCTGGGTTTGTCATTCTCAGGTAGCAGAACTGAGGGGAACAGGTTTCCTCATTCATAAAGCAGCAAACCTCAGTACACCCGAATTACAACGTGACCAGCGCCTAATTGTACACTCTGCCCTAACCGCCATTACCCCCATTGCCCTCTCCCTTCAGGTGATGAAAATAGAAGCTGTTATGACTGCACTTCCTTCCTAAAAGTCCTGGGTGAAAGTGTCTAGCCTTCTGGCTTCCTGGCTTTCTGCTGGGTTCTGTTGTACAAGTCTTCCACTTGTTATTACCCACCGTGCTTCAAAGAGGACAAAAGAACCAGGATTCCAAAGCAAACACTGAGACTGTTCTCACACATATGCTGCTTTCTGATCCTGGCTTCCCTCTGTTTGATCACGCTTTGAATTTGGAAAAGAAACGGCTCACAGAACACAATAACAAATAATAGGGGGTTTTGAAGGCTAAAAACAGCCAGAGACTTTTATTTATTCTTTTGTGACCTGTAGCTCCGGAGCAACAATAGAAATCCGTCCAGTCGCTGTGTTGCTCCGCCCCATTTATGGAGTGATGATCATGCCACCTAATTAATATTCTTCACTGGCAGCCTTTTTATGAATATGCATGGTTCCCTCCTGAAACATATTAGGTGGAATGGTAAAGTATGGTTGTAATTCCTACACCTTTGCACTGAAAAGCACTCACTCAATACGGTTTTTAATAGAACCATGCACAGCACCAAGGAACACTACCTCAAACCTAAACTTCATTAGTAAATAATTAGAATGAGACGTGCAGTGAACTGTACCTTTTAATAGACTTTGCTAGTTGTAGACTATTTTCTTTCTTTGGTCTACGCATACAAACAGCTTTGTCCAGAGACGTGGGAAGACGTGGGGATGCTAAAAACAACATTGTGGCGAAATGCTAAATAACTTTTTATTTACATTTTTTGGTTTTCATTTGAATTGTTTGGAGAGACAAGATATCGCTTTACACAGATAACCAACATAGCAACTCAAGCAGAGGTACCGTTTGCTTTCTTTTTCTCGTAGACCGTCAATCAATAAGAATGTTGATATGAGGTGAAAAACCACTTGTGTCACTCCTTTAGTCAAGCCACATGGACTCATGTTGGGTGAAGTTGGGAAAGGCCGTGTCAGGTTGCAGTGAAACAATGCTGAATCGTGGGGGTTGCTGCAGCACCACACCTTCCCATGTCCCTGGGTCTGTCCGCTATTTTAAAAAGTACACAGATCATAATGATTTCAGTACTCGGTATGGGTGGACGATACAGAAAAAAGACGTTTTCAAGATATGTGATACATATCACAATATTAAAGAGAATATACAACAATTGGTCAGTAGTTGGTCAGTGTTCTTTAAATCATGGTGATATTAACCGTATGCTCAGCAAAGCATATTGTGACAAAGCAATCCGATAACGATAGTATATCGTCCTACTGCCCACACCTGCAAACTCTACAGTTCGTTGACATGCTCCCTTGGCCATCCAAGGAGTCACTAACAAACTTTTCCTAACAGAAATAACACACAGATAATCAGTTTGTGTGTATTGTGTGCATATTCTTAGTGACTGGGATCAGCTAGGGTTAGCCATTAATCAAACAGTCAGTGAGATTTAATTTGGGTTTAATTGGATTTTCTGTTCTGGCTGCCAGATCTGATATCTCCCATCATCAGCACTGAATAAATGATGTGTTCACGTTTTGTTCTTTCTGCTCAGCATCTTGTTAATGCTGATGCAGTTCCTCATAGTGCATGTGGTGCACTGTTACTCTGGTCAGTTGCATTGCTGCATGTGACACTGCACTACGCAAAAATAGATCTGGGGTTTTACACCACATTCTGTTTGATGAGAGATACATATGGGTCTGTAGTAGCAGTGTGCACAGGTACTGGAGCACTCTGTTAGCTGGTAGAGCAAGATACTTTCAGGTATGTCACTTTACATGTATCTGTTGTGGACAGTCAGACGGAAGATATATAGGCAGAGTACATGATCAGTGAAACACATTCAGGCACATTCTGAAACATCGAAACGCATTCAGTCATGTTTAAACAGGGCTTTAAAGTATGACAGCTTTGCTCATATGTAAGTCGAAATGTGCGATTGGTGATCATGCAATGTTTCTGTAAAAGTGACATAAGACATATTCAATTTTACGTAATGTACAAGGTCTCTTTGTCGTAGGACCCTGCAGTTTCTGGTTTTGACACTAGATGGAAATACTTAAAGCGCTCAGCAATGTTTGCAAAAGTTGTGCAGAACCAAAAGTGGCTTTGCAAGCTTGCATAATCTGGGGTGACTACTAGATAACCATTCTATCAGAGTTTTAGCCATGATGAATAGGAAGCCAACTTCACCCTCATCCTCTTGTGAACTTAAATAATAGATAACATATGTTTTGGTGCTTACTTCTAGTGCTCTCACTTAAATTCTACATTTTAGAGGTTTATGTGATTTATGTGTCTGCTAAAGTACTCAGCATAATGCTTGTGAAGCGAAGTTCTTCATCATGGCCCACTGTGTCATGGCACGCCCTTTTTGCACCAACCATGAAAAGTCACATGCCTTGTCGCTTAGTGTTTTGGTCTGCGGAGTTTGTCCAACTACCATATGTGCTATAAGAGGTTGCGTGATGTTTTTTAACGCTGTCTTTATGATCAAACATATATTTGAGAAGTACTGACAGCATGTTGTGAAATATTGTGATGTAAATGTCACAATAACAAAAAATACTGTGGCCCTAATGATACTATACTGAATGCCCCCTAATGATACTATACTGAATGCTCCCCTACCCCATTTGCTACCTGTGCACTTCTTTTCCTATTTATAAACTCGAATTTAATTGTGTTTTTAAATGCCTTGTATACATATGACAGTCAAACTGCTGATTCAGGGAGAAATAGGAATTAGGATTACATCTGCCTAGGTTCACTCAACATCAGCTAAACATTCTGCTCTTCTGGAGTTCAATAAATAAATCATCTGTTTTTTAACAACAGATATGATTCCAATATTATTCTGCATGCCCGTTAGTAGTAACAGTGGGTCTGCTTGACAGGAAAGTGCTTTTCTTTGGTTTGGAGCCATGACAGAGCTTTATATGAAAGAGCCTGTGCACTAATCCTGCTCTTCCTCCTCGCCACAGGCAAAAAGAACACAAGAGGCAGCCTCTCTGTTTCTCTCTCTCACACACACCCAGTAACTACATGAAAAGCATGTAACTGGACAGGTGAGCAGCAGTGTGCAAGAGCTTGCGAGATGGGACTTGAACACACACACACACACATTAGTATTAACCTGTTAGATTAGCTGCTGGCCAGTCAGCAGGATTTCAGAGATGGCAGGCAGATTGAACTAGTGCTGCCTCAGCGCTGGACTCAGAGAAGCTTTAAGGAGTGATTCCAAGCTCACATGCTCGTGCTCTCTCTCCCTGTTGTCTTGTGCACTAAGGTAAGAAATAGAGACTGTGCTTTGTATTGCCTTACAAAGCTAAATATTACTGCAACATTGGAAATCTTTAGAAATGCTTCTTTAGATTTGTTATCCAAAGTCATTTTATTATTTATGGCACCATTACTCTCTGCATGTGTAATATTAATTGTGCGCATTCATCAATTTCTACCTAAATGTTCTATTAGGAATTTGGATTAAAAGAAGATATCCTAATGTGTGCATCATTTGCACATGAATAAAAACTGATTACATAACACAGTGCTGCCTTTCAGTTTTTACTTACTAATAAATGTGTTATGTTGCATGTTTTTTTATGTGGAATTATCTAATTCTATTGGTTTTTGACGGTGCATTGTTTTACAGAAACATGCATCAAGTCACATTTCTGCAGTTCATTCACCCGACCTAATCAGTTTAATCAAATGAGGCAAAAATCAGTGATACAGAATGGCATTTGGAAACTGCACAAATGTGCTTCAGTGTATTAGTATAGCGTGAAAATGTGTACTTGACGGTAGAAAAGAGCAGTTAGTCTGTCCTCATGTCTGTTTTTGCTGTTTTTACCACTAGACCTCTAATCTGTGCCTTGCTGGCTGCATCATGAAAGAGGAGAGTGACATGTTTATATCCATAAATTATTATTTTTTTGGTTTTATGCACCAAAACCAATTCACATGACTGTTTTGCAAACAGGTTCACCCTTGACTAATAAACAACCTGCTTTTGTATCTGTGCCCTGAATTGGCAGGTCAGAATGATATCAGAAGACTAATGCATGTATAGGAGTTTTATTCTGATTGGCTGTCCAGGAAGTGAGTGGGCTGTGAGTGGGTGGGGCTAAACCTCTGTAGGCTGAATAGGTCCAGATGTACAGTCCTATGCAAAAGTTCAGTCGCATGCAGGGTGACCATGCTAAAATTACGTTTTGTTTGTTTTGTAAGTGATAATAATTTACACCTATTAATATGCACTTCTGCACAACCACTGCACAAGAAAATATAAAATAAAAGCAAGGGTTTCCATTTCATATTTATTTTAGATTTCATGAGACATTTATTTCCATTTGTTAAGGTCAGCAAATAAATTGAAGTAAAGGTAAAGTAAGCAGAAAATGTCATATTTATGATGTGTTAGCTTTGTTTCTCTTTTCATTTAAGTAGAGCTGTTCTGTCTTTTGCATATGACTGTTGTCGTGACCTCGTTTCATGGCTTGTTTTTACAGCTTAGTTTCTAAATATGGACTGGACTGTAAGAAGATAGATAGATTACAGTATATCAAATCGTGACCTCTGCATCATGGTATGTATCGTATCGCCAGGTTCATGGCAATACACAGCCAAAGTCTTTAAATACCACATTGAACACTTTTATGTCAGAATAGAAAGGAAAATTTAATGGGCCTTTTAAGTAAGTCCTGCTGTTGCTTGCACAGTCAACAAAGCAGACGCTCGTGTGCTGTACAGAAGCTGAATATGACATGGATTCAGAGCACGCTTATTCTGTTGCTTCACGCTCTGCTTTGTGTTGCTTGGCTGGAGGGCAGAATTGGCCAGCACTCTCCGCACGGTAAAGTGTTACAAATGGTAGGCATGGTAACTGGCGACAGACAAGCCAACTTTGACCAAACCACTTTGTTAAGTTACAAAGGGATTTTAATGTGGGGGGGGGAAAAGCCTAAACTAAATTTCAGAAGCGGTTCTGCCACTAAATTTTGGCTCAGTGCGAGAAGTGCTGTGATGCATTAAATAGAAGCTCATTAATAAACACCAAACTATTCAGATTAACCTCCTCTAAGGCATTAGGTCAGTGATTTCTGTTCATTTATTGATTACTGATTTATGTAACGATAGCAAGACACTTAAGATGGCTTTACAGAGTGAAGCTATGATAGAGCTTATTACATGTTGTGAGTTGCCTGCAACTTGACACTTACACCAAGCTATTTAAAATTCAGCAAATTTCAACATTCAACTCTACTACTCAAATTTCCAGCTCCTATACTTTAATGCATAATGCCGGCTTTGCTTTAACGTCGCCCACAAGGTTAATGGATGTATTTGCAACATTTTCTCATCTCTGTGAAATTTCACATTTTCATTGCAGATCTTTTTCTTCTCTATCCATATATCTGTCATTTGTCTTTCGAGCCCAGGTTCTAAACTGGATATTTAGGCTTTTGTGTGGAGGGAAATTTGTTGTTTAAAAAAATTTATTGTTTAAGTAGCCTTTCTGGTTATAGCCGATGTCTCACTAGTAGTTCTTCATGGTGGAGTGTGTCTGACCCTCCTTTTGCAATAACTTTCCTTTCAGTCCCAAATGAATCTGAGCTCTGGGTTTACTGGGGCTCACTAAGAGAGGAGAACCTAAATCCAGCTATGTACATAATGATAACGGCAGGATGAAAAGTCTCTGGCTCAAGCAGCCACTGGCTAAATAGGTAATGCAGCTGATGTGAAAGAAATGTTAGCTTCACACTTGTTGCTCAGGAACCTCTAAAACCAAGTCAGCCAGTGGATTAAATCTGTCATAAAGTGATCATGTTATGCATTGTTTTGGTGTCACAAAGTCACAAAGATAAAACACTTGCAACAGTTTCAAATGAGTTAAATGATGCAACTCAAGTGTTATTTAGTTTCATTTCGGTTACTGAGTACCACAGATATGTTCCACGTGATTTTGTCTGGCGCAGGTCTATTTTATTAGGACCTAAATCTGAAGAGAAGTTTTGCGGGAAAAACTCTTTTTGTATTTTCTTAACATTGCTACAACCTGAATAAATGTAGAGCACATGTAAGTCATTAAATTATTAAATAATTGTGCAATAAATAGTACAGTAAAAAGAAAATGATAACTCTAGACTGTAAGGGTTACACAAGAATGTGTTGTGTTAGTTGTGTGACTTAGCCTTTGTCTTACGCAAACCTGCCATTTATCATTTTGACAGTAATTTTGGGTAAACGGGCCTCCTCTCTGATGCTGATCATTGTCAAACATGTGACAGTAGCATTACTAATTTAGGAAGATGATTTATTTCAGTTGAATGGGATATTGTGCAACAGCTTCCTTGTGGCTTTAAGGAAGTTCACATTTCAGTAGAATTACTGTAGATATTACTTTCAATAGCAGGGTGTGTTTGTGTGTGAAGCTGCTGAATCACTCTCATAATAAACCACTGTCAGGTCTCAAATCTAGTGTCCACCCTCCATGCTTTGTTTCACTAATATGGTGGTTCCAAGCCTGGCTGTGGGTATTATTCTACTTCTGCTTTTGCTTATTTTCATTTGCATAGCTGTCTATGAACTTTTCTAGTGTGTATACCAGGAGAGATGTTCCTCTGTGTTTCATTTGCATAGCTATTACAGAAATAGTAAAATACTGTTCCTCTGCTTATAGTGCTCATTTGCATAGTTTGCACAAATTCCAGTAGATGTTAGCCTAGGTCATGGGTTTGTTGTTTGGCTGTAGTACTTAGGTGTAATTGTGTAATTACAGAATTGCTGGCTGCATTAAATTGAAAATCCTTGGTTGAAACTTTAAGCACAACAACAGAAATGAATTGATAGTGAATAAAAACAGTTTCCAGAAAACTAAAAAAAGAACTTAAAAATAATTACAGTACATAGGCTACACGGCTCTGGTCTGGGAGCCAGTCCATGTTTTTGAATTCCCCGCTATTGGCAAAGAAAAAATCCAATAACATCATGTCATGATATTTAATAGAGACTAACACAGAAACACCCAGCCGTGTTCAGTTTTTTTTGTGTGTGTTCAAATGCTGAAAATCCCATTAACCTAAAACTCTGTTTGTGTAGAAAACACAGAAAAACAAACTGAGCTAGTCTTGGTAAATTTAGCCAGACCATTTCAAACTGCAGCTCATTCTTTCTGTCTGTGCTGCCTAATCTATCTGATCAACTGGTTTCTTTACTTTTGTCTTTTGTTTAATTAAGACATTGGGATCTCACCAGACTTACACTACAGTAATGTGTGTTTATAGTTTTGGGCCGTGCAGAACTCTGAATTTTGCATTTCCCTTTTTCAGTCAGATCATCAAGCTAAACAAGCCATAACATGATTAATTAGTAGTCATTGTAATAACGGTATATGACGATAATACTGCTTTGCTGCTCAAACGTTTAAAAAAGGAACGAATGTATAACTCTGCTGATGTTAATACTGATGACAACGTGTAAACATTTATAAAAGTACATTTACCTTAAGTAGTCTCAAAGAGAAGCCTCACTCAATTAAATCTAAACAATAAACAGCATGCTTTGGTCATCACTGATAATCACCAGGAGTTCTAAGGGTGACAGTAACTTCCCAAACATCAGGGCATTGCATCGTATTTACTCTCTTTGCTGGAGCTGCCATGAGGCAAGGCAGCCATTCTGTTTACAGTTGTCCAAAAAAGTGCTGTGGTTAGTTCGGGCCAGCTGCTCTGAGATGACTGCAGGCACACAGAACTAATCTTTGCCCCAGGGTCTGTTTCTTGGGTCTATGAGCTGCTGGCAAGCTAGAATAGTCCAGGAGCACCTGATAGGACCTACAATGCAGACCAAAAGCATAGATCAACACACCTGTGTTTGCACAATATGCTCATATAAATGTAGTTTAAGAGTGTAGACCAAAGATGTTGGTCCAAATATTAATAATAATAGTACTCTTACTCTGACATAAATCTTTGTTGATAATAGTCTCTAATACTGACCAGTTTTTAAATAATTAAGAGGCTTATAATTTAAGAGACTTAATTCAGTTAACCCTTTAAAAGCTTAGGATCATTATATGAAGTACATGGACTGCAGTACAAGAAATTATTCTTGCATGAGTACAAGTCACACATTAAATGATTTTAATTATTCAAAATATTAAGTGCTTATTGATTCAAATCGTGTTCCAAAAGTTCACTTGTAAATAAAAAAGCCTTGTGCATTATTTATAATGATAGAAAACTCAGTAAGCTCTTCCTTTGCACAATAAAATAATTCACTGTGGCACATCGTTTAAAAGAGATATTCTTTGCCAGAAGGAGCTCAGTTTGTAAGACTGCGGATTTAATCAAGTCTTCGCAAACTAATGAATGTTGGAATCAGGTGGATACGAGTAGGTTTGCAAGTAAACTTTTTTTGTAAACAGTTAAAAAAGTTCTTACTGTTACTACGTGAAAAAAAGATGCTCATATGTAATTTTTACGGTCAGTGTTTCATCCAAACATTTAGATGAAAGTAAGGTGAACACGTCAGTGAAGTATTATATTGAATTGATGAAACACAGCTGAGTAATCAAAAGATTTTAAAAAAAGAGTTATGTGGGTGTCTTGCTCATGCTTGTAATGCAGCGTCGTCTTCTCTGTTTCAGAATGACTTCTTCCCACCTCCAGAGAACTTGGATGCTTCCTCTTAAGGGATTAGTATAACACAGACATTTGAACTACAGCTCCAGCCTCATCTCGAGTAGCTACTACGGCAGCGAGACCCAGCGAAAACTCAGCAGCAACATTCTGGTGACCACTACTTCCACACAACTCTTTGACAGCCCCTATAGGGGCCATGCCCCATCTGCTAAACAATGACACTTCCTTCAGCTCCAAGCAGGAGCTCCTGGACTTACAAGATGGCCCTCTGGCTCCCAGTGTGGACACCCCCAGCCCAGTTGAATCACAGGGCGATACACCTGTGGGCTCCATCCCAGGCAGTCCAGCTGGAGATGCCCCGGTCAGGACTGCCAGGACGGGGGCTGAGCCCTCAGGTGTAAAATTTGTTCCCTCGGACTCTGAAAACCTGTGTGGATGGGGAGCTTTGACCCCCAACTTCATCCAGACCTTCAACACGCCTCGCTGGATGCTCTTTTTCCTCTGCATTGCCTCCTTTCTCCAGGGCATGATCATCAATGGCTTCATCAACACGGTCATCACCTCTATTGAGAGACGCTTTGACCTTCGCAGCTATCAGGTTTGTCTTTGCATGTAAAGAGTGAGATAAGGGCAGATGGAGGGTGAAAGGGACATTACTAGGCCTGACTGATATAACTGTATTGATAATTGTCAAAATCAAGCATTATTTATTGATATTCATGATGTGCGTATGAAGTATGTTCAGTAAAAGGATTCTGTCGATATGTTCTCTAAAATGGAACTGTCCTTTTAGAATAACTAAACAACTGATTCCATGGTATATTAGATGGTTTTTAAGATCTAGAGGAGGAGGAAAGATAACCTGTTGTAGTGTGACAGTTAGCTCACTGCTTAGTTACTTTCAGTGTTGAAATTACAGAGAGCATAAAAAGGTGAATCATCCTGGACAGAGGCTATTGACACAAATAGCTAGCATGAAGTGATCAGGTTATGTTTACCAGGTTATTAAAATCACAGCAACCATAGTACTACTCAGATTTAAGCTTTAGCTATAAAAAAATATAAATAAATAAATAAAAAAAGATTAAATGCTCACTAATTAAAATAATCAAAAACTGCAACATATTTATGAACTGCCATACCTCTTAGCTTGGAAGACTCTTCCATTTCACAGTAAATCCTGCTGCAGTCTAAATAACTTTCACTGTTCCAGAAGACTGGCTAGTTAGCAGGTTCTTACATTTACAGCCCAACTAGCAGCTAACTTTCAGAAAATAACTACACCAGGAGTTCAGCACATGTTCATGCATAACCTTTTCAATGCCCAAACTATTTATCTGTGATGTTTTTTACATTAACTGATACTTTATTAATTATGTGTTGTTTAAAAGTACAACAAATAGAATTTATGGAACAGTGTAAAACAACTTTTAATAATTAAAGAAAACAACAATTTTTTATTCATGTAGAATATTTAAATAGATAGATAATAGCTGAATTAGTTGTTTATAATTATCATTCTAAGACATGTGGCCACCCATCTTTATATGAAACAAGTAAGACAATATTGACTAAAAGATAGCATGTTGGAAAAACTCCTTCAGAGTGAATCAGATCAGAAGCAAAGGCTAATGTATGTACACAAGCTGGAGACTTTCATAGAACTGGTTTGCTCCCTAAGCATATTCCTAGGCCTAAAAGGATTTTAATATGAGAAGGTCTGTAAATGATTCTATTGCTAAGCTTTACCCGTGCCCTCAGAACCAGCCCATAGTCTCTACTGTTTGTTTTCATTGCTGTTTTCGCAGGCTGGACTCATCGCTAGCTCCTATGACATTGCTGCCTGTGTGTGCCTGACATTCGTGAGCTACTTTGGTGGCACTGGCCATAAGCCTCACTGGCTGGGTTGGGGGGTTCTGATCATGGCTATGGGGTCACTGGTATTTGCACTACCACACTTCACTACACCTCCCTATCAGGTGAAAATACAGGAGCACACAGGACTGTGCTCGGCCAATCAAACAGAAGTTTGCGGGAATAGCGAGGGGAGCGGCCTCTCCGCGTACCGCTTTGTCTTCATGCTGGGACAGTTCCTGCATGGCATCGGGGCCACACCTCTCTATACCCTCGGGGTCACCTACCTGGATGAGAACGTCAAGTCTAGCTATGCACCAGTCTACATCGGTGAGTCCGTCCAGTGTCTGATAAATATTACATGTGATGAGTATGTACGTACACTGTCTGTCAAAAATAGAAATAGTAGAAGACTCATGGGCACAGGCTACTACACAGTCAATACATTTAGTGGCAGCACCAGACTCGGGGAATCATGCTATTACCGTATAATTCTGTATCCTATTTTAGCACAGGTAACATTAGTACATTTACTCTAGGGATGGATCAGCGTCTTAGGGCTGATATCGATATCTAGTTATTTTTATTATGAATGGCCAATAGTGATCTTGGAAGTAGCTTACAAATAGAGTCCAATAAGGAAACAAACTGCCAGGCTGACAACACGTTTTACACAGGTGCGGTCAGTTTTAGTCTCATAGTCAAGCCGAATAGTATATATTTTTCAATGAAGCATTTGAACTAGGAACTGCAGGTTCCTCAGATCAATATGCCTCATGCAGGGCTGCAGCAATCATTCACCCACAAATCATACCATGTTTTATGCTACTGATCAGCTCTTGGGATCATCGAAGTTAGAGAACCGTTTCACTGATGGCATGTGAAAAATGAGTCGATAAAGATGCATAGCTGATCGAATGCTGCAAATAAACATACTACTGCACGGTGTCAGCCACATGTCAGATTATACAATATATATATACGTTTATGATGCAAGAACGTTAGAACTTTCTCTTTACAAATATGGTCATACGAGCAAACAGGAGCATAATAGTGTTGATGTTTTGCCTGAGAAAAGACCTTGGGGAGAGAATGCTATTGTCTGGGGGAAAAAGTGTCACATGAAATGCTTATTCTCCAAAACTTGAGGTCAGTACACAAATATTTCTGCCCCTTATGTGATAGCAGAGACATTGGCAATAACTAGCTCTGCTAATTTACTGCAAGGTCATTCTGTACATGAACGGAGGGCTGGGCCAGACTAATAACATTAGCCAATAAATTTTTAACCTTTATTCGTCATCTCTTACTGCCTCTTGCGCACATATACATGTCACTTCATGTTGCGACTTTCTGGCTGTTTCTCAGTGTTCTTTCCTGCAGTGGTGCTTTGTAGTAGTTCTGAGCAATAGGAACTCCAATTAATACCACAGACAACTACTCAGATGATAACAGTATCACAAAATATAATAATAAATACAGCCAACACTCTTCTACTTATAATTACACCAACATACCAAAAGCCATGGCATAGCAGCATGTAAACTAATTACGGTGTGGCGTTATCTCAGGGGACTGCTTGGGAATGGCCACACCTGTTTTAGATGTGAGGTGAATTATCAGAATCTGAACAAGACATGATGAATGGTGAATGTGCAAGCCACACCATTTTTCGGAACTCTCCAGAATGCTCCTCAAACCAATTCTGGACAACCTCCGAACCTCCAAAGTACGATGACACAGTGAATTATCCTGCTGGAATATCCCATCATTCTGGGGACACTTGAAGTACATGGGCCGGTCAAACAGGACCAGTTGCATTAACCCACACCATGAGAATACACCGCACACCAGCATGGCCAGTGATTTGTTGAAAACTGGGGTCCATGACTTTATGGGGTCTGCACCACACACAAACCCTACAATCAACACTAAACACTTGTTACCATGACTCATCAGACCATGCCACATGTTCCCATTAATCTAGTTAGCAACCTCATAAGCCCAAATGAGGCGCTGTGTCCGGTGTTGTGGCACTAACAAAGGCACTCTGGTGGTCTTCTGCATAGAAACAAAAGAACGCTGCACTGACCTTCTGGATATGTATGTGGGACCTCCTGCATTAAATGATTGGCTTGTCTGTTTATGAGATGTTGCTGGTCACGATCTAATTTAACCTCACTCACAAGATAACACCTCCTAGTTTATATAGGAGAGGGCTTTCACGGGACGCCTCCTGAAGGTAATTCTCTTCAGAATAAATTTACATACATGCTATCCCATTGCTTTTGGTGTATCAGAGATTTATTAATATAGGAGCAACTAGTAAGTGTTTTTCTTTATCTAACTACTACCACACACTCCTCTTTAGTAGGAAGGTATGGAAGATTTTTAACTGTTCTCCTTGTTTTTAATAATACAATTTCACAGTCTGCTATATCCTGTGATGGACTGGCAGCTTAAAAAATGATGAATTAATGTTTGCCATATGTAACATAGACAGCTCTCTATACCAGGCTTGTTAATCTTATCACGGTTGCTCCACACAGATCCAGTGGGTTTTAGAATTAATTCTTTAATTAATAAAACAACTTCCCAGGCGCAATTAAAAATACAGTCCAAGGCAAAGAAATGTAAAGTGCTTTTTTTTTTAAAGAATGGCGTTTTATTGAGCACAGTGACATATTTAACTGCACATTCTTTGTGCAAGCTGTAGGCCTAGCAGGCTGAAACTGACTAAAACATGGCCAAACGTAAAAAAGCTTAAACACAGAATATATCAATATTAATACAGTGATATATATTTAATATATCCAAAGATAAGATTTGCTAAAAAGTGCTTTACTTTGTGTACACAGCCTTTTTTTTAGAAAGCCTAGAATAATGATAATAGGCTAGATAGGTTAGATGTCTTTGTATCTGTCTTTTGAACGTGGTTGCTGACTCACTTTGTTTCTCCTTCGTTTAAAAGCCTGTGTATCTAGCGGCTTGTTTGAGGTCAGTGTGGGCTGTTTGGAAAGGGAAAAAATGGTGTGTAAGTTTTTGTGTGTGGGGGGCTCCTTATTTCAGTTTCTTAACAGGATGTGCTTAGGTCCACTTGTGATCTGTGACTAAGTGCACTTCTTCTAAATGGTCTTTAAAGGCCTTTCAAATGTCAACGAAAGCAGTGTTACAAAAATGGGCCTGGCAGCTGATTGATGTGCAAACACAGTGTGATGTCAGCTTCTGTGTAATACTGCTTGTTCCTTCTGTGTGTGTGACCATGTGTATTGAAAGGCATGGTCTATAAGCACCTCCGCACTCTCAAAATTATAGTCAGTGAAGACTAATTTATGTTGTGTACAGATTTAAATTACATCCGAAATGGAGCACTGCAGCAAGGCCCTGTAATTATAATGCTTCTTAGGCACTAATGCACCCGACTGCCCATTTACCGAGCTTTATCGGCTTTATCTGCTAGCTTCCACCTCAAACATCAATAAAGCGTCCTTCAATTGTGCGGCTTCCCAATCTTCCCACCATTTCAAAGACTATCGAGGACAATCGCGACCCCGGTCGCCCCACTCTCCCAGACAAAGCCACCTGTAGAAGTGGTCTGACCCTCGCCCGCCACAGTATCTATCTAACAAAAACAAAACAACACAGGTGTGGGCGAACTGGAAGCGGTGTAACAATGGTCCGTCCCCCCCACCCCTCATTTATAGGGGCAGCAGGGCGAATGGTGGAAAACCTGGTCCTCACACGCTTGTATTCTAATCTGAAGTGCTTTCCTCTTTTTTTCCCCAGGTATCTTCTACACAGCGGCGATTGTAGGCCCTGCAGGCGGATACCTGCTGGGCGGCTTCTTCCTCAACATGTACACAGAAATTGGCCAACCGTGAGTCCTACATCATGCCTCCTCCTGTTCAGTCTCGGGGGTCAGGAGGGTTTTATTAGGGGGTTCAGCGAGGTCGTGGTGGTGTCATAAATAGAGACCACATTGTTTCTCTTTAAAGGGGAATTCCACAGTTGTTTATATGTAAACAAAGTCATTAATAGTGGTTTGATGTTAAAAGGTTCATTGTAGAGAAGCTTCAACATTTCATGTATTTGAGCTCAGGCTGTTCCCTCTGAACCGAACAGTTGAGTAATTGCAGTAATTGCAATTCTAATCACATTATTTTATGTATTTATTTATTTGTTTTTACAGCTATGTTTACATTTCGGTAAATTAATGCATGGATATGTACCTAGTGATCCTGGATATGTACCTAGTGTACATTTGAGCATCGTTCAAAAAGAAAAAGAAATAAAAATCATGCACATGTTATCATACATATGTTAAGCATGTAAAGATAATTCTCAAAGTGTAGTTAAAGTAATCACAATAACACCAGTGGTGCAGGCCAGTGCTTTAAACAAACCAGGACAGTCTCTGTACATTTAAACTAACTGTACTTGGGTACTTGAGTAGCGTTGTTTAAGAATTGCAAGTAAATCAAGGGATTAAAAAAGCCTCCTCTAAAAATAAGTGTCATATAGTGACTGGAAAAGTGTCAAAAGCCTCCCAACTAGTGTGTATTGGTCACTAATAGCGTTTTACTGATACCAATAATGGCACTTAAACACAGTATCACAGTATTTGTGTAGGGGATGAAGCAAATTCTGACACACGCACACACACACACACACACACACACACACACACACTAATAGAACAGTACATCAGTGGTGCCTCAGGTTATGAGAGTACAGCAGTATTTTGTGGAAACATGTCTGTTACATTGAGTGTCTTACCTGAATGTGGGAGCCAGGTTTTTTAAGTAATGACTCATCATCTGTGTATTCACTTACAGTCTAGTTAGTCCAGGACTGCATTTCCTGAAAGTGTGGTTGAGCAACCACTGAGATAACCAATGGACAGGGAGAGTGTTTATAGTTGTAGTCTATCATTTAGCCAACAATGGTTGTTGAAAGACACTTCTGGGAAAAGCACCCCAGAATGTTGTTCATACATGAGAAATGAACTGTCTAGATCCAATTATTTTTATTTTAATTCTACGTAGCAGTTACAAGTGAGATGATAACATCACTACTGCCACCGTCTTACAGAAGAAACCAAGCTCTTCTTTAATTCCTGTTATTACTACATATAATTTCAAAGTTTAGATTTTCGTCTGAAAAGTACATAAGCATATTTCACTCCTCCATAAACTCTTCAAGTGAAGCAGAGAGTGAACAGAGTGTGAAACGAACAAAGGTGGCAGCTGCAGCACCATAACAGACCATAAGATACTCAGCAGAGCACAAAGTTGCATTCGGATTGTCAGAAACGTTCTTCTGTCTGAAGCACAGACCGTACTGCTGCTTCTGCCTATTTAAAATAAACATTACACAGTGAGATAAAAAACATGGGGAGTCAAGGTGAAACAGAAAACTCGAATAAGAAGAGTGTTGCACTGCTACGGTAAAACAGTGAAGCTAGTTTTATATTTGGATCTCTTTTTTCAGCAGCTCAAAAGGTGCATGCAAAACAGTTAGTACTTGCAAATGAATGTTGTGGACATCCAGGAACTACAACTTCCTTTAGGTCAGAAATGGTTGCCTACTATGAAACACGCTGATGTGAGTCAGTTTATGGATTACACTACATAGTAAACATGTATGTGAAAATCAGCAGGGAAAAGCACAATAAGGTCATCTGTATTACATATACTATATTTGTAATTATAGTTCTGTTAACGACACATTCCAGTCATTACAAAATTGCTCAGAATTGCTAACCAAGAAGCCACTAGAATATCTCTGTACATAGAAACACCTAATTAAAGCCAAAAAGATTGTTCTCTTTTATTTCTGGTCAGAAAGGCAACTGTTCAGTGTCTTTGGTAACGTTAACTCCAGCACTGTTTTCCACTAAACCACTATGTGTGGTTATCCTGAATATTTATAGTCTGATTTTAAAAGTTATGTCACGGTTTTAAGATGACCTTAAGTAAAGCTAGGGGGCAAAATGGAGGTGAAGGGAGCCCAGCAGAGTTTTCCTCTCTAAAGTAATAGAATAATTGAGTAAAGACTAAAGTACTAGAGACTTGCACACCTAATTGTCTAATAGTCAGACAGAAATACACATAAAAGATTACAATGACCTTTCTAAATGTTGTACCTGTCCAAAGTCCAAAGCTTGTTGCCTGTGTGAAGGTTTGTGTAGAGGTTCTGGTTGTTGAGGGAACAGAAGGAACCATGGTACTCTCTGATTAATGGTAGCTTTGGTTTAGCTTTTACTTAGCATCGCGGCCCAGTCTGGGCCTGTGTGTCCAACTAGCTCTCCTGCTGTGCATCTATGAGGAACTGTATCACTAAACAGTGGAGTCTTACGACTCTATACATCCAAACTGGAAAGAACCTTGAAATCTGCTAGTGTTAAGTATAATAGTAAATACTAAATGCTTATATGATATACACAAAAATAGGTTTTCATTCCATCTAATATACACTGCATAATCCAACAACTAAATGCCATTCTAGCAAGCCGAGTATGACACAGAACAGACTTTACCCAAAAAAACTATTTTAAAATGTATATTTAGAAATAGCAGAACTTGGATCAGGATAGATAGAGTTAGCACTGATATCTGTATTTTAGGTTTAGTTGTCACTATCTGTATCGGAAGGGAAAGTGTCTTTAGAAGGGTAATTAAATAGAAACTAATCCACATCTTTATTGAATTAATGGCAACACTGATACAATCACATCTCAGTCTCAAAAGTCTTTTAGAGATACAATAGCTTAGTTGTCTGGGGTATCATTTTTTTTTCAAATACTTTTTTTTCCTCTCCTTTTATTGACTCAGTTGTTGACCTGCATGAAAAACACCCTGTCCTTCCACATTCTTCCAGAACTGAACTGACTCCAGAGAATCCATTGTGGGTGGGGGCATGGTGGATCGGTTTCCTAGCTGGAGGGGCTGCCGCTCTTTTCACTGCTCTGCCCATTCTGGGCTACCCCCGCCAGCTACCAGGTACAGTTTATCTTTCCTGAGAAATAGGGCCAAGTATAAAATCCAGTGTGGTACAAAGACTTCACTGACAATACTACTGAGTATAGAATAATTCTGTTGCTCACCATCATTGTTGCTAACTCTAACAGTGCCTGTGAGTCTAAAATGCTTCTTCTATTCTCTAGGCTATTAATTGGCTAAGCACTAAATAACGTTACTAAGGGAAGAATCTCTTTCTGTTTGCTATTATTTAAAAGTCAGAGACCGCTCTCTGGGTATTTCCAGTTAAAACAGCCATTAAGTGCAAGTTGTTGATGTTTTTTTTTTTTTTAATAGGAGATACATTATATGGACAAAAGTATTGCACCAGGTGCTTTTATGACACCCCATTCCAAATCAACAATGAGTTTTTAGTGGCGTTAATATGAAGCGGTCCTTCCCTTGAAGCTGTTACAACCTCCACTCTTCTTAGGCTTTTTACAAGATGTTGAGTGTGTCTCTGGGAATTGTAGCACATTCATCCAGAATAGCATTTGTGAGGTCTGGCAATGATGTTGTCCAAGAGGGCCTGGGTCACAGTCTTTGTTCTTGTTCATCTCAAAGCCATTTGAGGTCAGGGCTCTGAACTAGCCAGTCAAGTTCTTCCATACCAAACCCAACCATACTTTTTTGGGGCACAATCATACTGGCAAAGAGTCAGTCCTAAGAGTCAGGTATGTAACGTTCTGCTGACATTCACCAAACCCTAAATAGTCCATCAGACAGCCAGATAGAGTGATTTATTACACTACAGAACAGAACAGCATCTGACGTGTTTGCTGTGCCGCTCGGCCATGCCATGAACCTCCTGGCACAGGTTTCTTTGCTAATGTTAATGCCAGAAAAGGTTTGAAACTCTGCAGTTATTGACAGAGCAGAGCATTGGTGACTTAATCCACTATGTATGGAGGTAATTTTGTTGCAGTACTTTAGAACCTGAGTAACAAAATCGTTACTTGAATTTCGATCTGAGAATTTGCAGAATAAATATCTGAACTCGCAGAAAATGTTCACAACCATGATCTCGAGGCACAACTTCAAATCTCAGGCTTGTTGCAGAACAGATTTGTGGACTTGTAGCTGTTTCGCTCAGGGAGCAGAACTGGCAGGGTGGCAGCAGGGATGGGATATAGTTAGCTAAATTAGGTTAAGAACGAAACTCTGCAGGAAAGCCCATCACTAGGAACAGAGAAGGTGACAACCAAAAATTAACTCACGTACAAATAAATGTGCTTGTATTTATCTCAGTATTTGCTCACACGATTAGGGCTTTTTCTCTGTGACTTCAAGTGTAAAACAGTTGTGAGAATATTTTGCATGCAAGTTCAGACTTTTATTCTACAATAAAAGGTGTGTTCACCTCAAACATACCAGTACAGATTATGTTCTAAGTTCTCAGATCAGGTTGTATAAGTTAACAAGTTTTGCAACAATATTACCTCCATAATATGCGCCTAGGCACTTGGCAACCCCCATCTGTACTATTAAATGGCCTGCCACTTCTTGTCTGAGTTGCTTTGTTGTTTTGTTTTTTGGTGCCACCACTGTTCAGTGATACTATTCACAGTTGGTATAGGAATATCATCTTCATAAATTCACTTGTTGCAGCCATGGCATCCTGTTACAGTACCACAATCAATTTTAGTGAGCTCTTTAGAACGACCCATTCTATGCAGACTTCACGGTTAGATGCTGGATTTCATACTATCGATTTCAAATGTATGGTAATAGGATTGAATGAAATATCGGAATTCGATGAATAATAGGAAGATCAGACAGATAATATAAACCACCTACATCAAGAAGGAAAGGGGGATAAAAGGACTTTTTAAAAAATGTGGTCCCACCAGTGAGATTCCAACACAGTATAATAATGTCTGGTTTGGATCAGTAACGCAACAGTCAGCTAGATCTATCCATTCATCAACTTTGTCCGCCAAGTTATAAAAATCTGATTGATATTTTATATTTTGTGGTCTGTGACATTTACACGCCACGGATTTTGTACATTCTTTAATAAAACAGTGACACTTCATGACCTCCTCTCCTGTTATTGACTGTAGGTAGGAAATGTAAACAGATGCAAACATCCGACCTTGGCCATGCAGCCATGTCGTGAATCACTGGATACAGGTTAATAATAGCTTCTGAGTCAGAATGAATATAACCTCACTTAATGTTAAGCTAGGTTTGAATTGTTGGCTGTTCGTGGCAAACTGCATTAGGCTACTCAGTTAAACTACTGCCTTCTGGCATGCTGTGCATCGACAAAACAGATCAGGCAAGCTTGTTATAAGCCATAAGCGAAACATGTCACAAGCATTTTAATTATTCTTATAATTTATTACTGTAAATGATGCCAATGCCACCATGTTTTGGCTGGGTTTTCTGAGTATGTTCAATAAGCCAGAGACATTATAAATAACGAGACCAGTGACTTGTTGAATTAGGAATGGGAAAGGTTGTAATGTTTAATATGGCGTCTGTTTGCAGAAAATGTCCCTCCCTTTAAGAACAAGCAAACAGGCTTTCCTATAAGAACTATGTATATGTTGCGGAAACACGAATCAGAATAAAGATGTGTTGTATGAGTCAAACTGAACTAATTGTTGTGTCAGCATTCGAAATGAACATTAAAATCTAGTGTTCAAATGACACAAATGTATGCATGGTGTCTGCATACATTTACAGTATACATGTGTGTATATATATACAGTGCCCTCCATAATTATTGGCACCCCTGGTTAAGATGTGTTCTTTAGCTTCTCATAAATTGAGGTTTTTTCAAAATAATATAGGACCACGATGGAAAAAAAGAGTAAAATCCAACCTTTAACTCAAGTGAATTTATTCAGTAGGAAAAAAATCCCACATTAAGAAATAATTGTTTAACATCAAATCATGTGTGCCACAATTATTAGCACCCCTGATGTTAATACTTTGTACAACCCCCTTTTGCCAACAAAACAGCACCTAATCTTCTCCTGTAATGTTTCACAAGATGGGAGAATACAGAAAGAGGGATCTTTGACCATTCCTCTTTGCACATTCTCTCTAAATCATCCAGCGACCTGGGTCCTCTCCTCTGCACTCCCCTCTTCAGCTCACCCCACAGGTTTTCAATAGGCTTGAGGTCTGGGGACTGAGATGGCCATGGGAGGAGCTTGATTCTGTGTGTGGTGAACCATTTCTGTGTAGATTTGACCATATGTTTAGAGTCATTATCTTGCTGAAAGACCCAGTGACGACCCATCTTCAGCTTTCGGGCAGAAGCCACCAGATTTTGTTTTAAAATGTCCTGGTATTTCAAAGCATTCATGATGCCATGCACCCTAACAAGGTTCCCAGGGCCTTTGGAAGAGAAACAGGCCCACAGCATCACTGATACTCCCCCGTATTTCACAGTGGGCATGAGGTGCTTTTCTGCATACTCAGCTCTTGTGTTACGCCAGACCCACTTAGAGCATTTGTTGCCAAAAGCTCTATCTTTGTTTCATCTGACCGAAGCACACGGTCCCAGTTGAAGTCCCAGTACCGCTTAGCAAACTCCAAACGTTTGCGTTTATGATTGTGAGTGAGAAAAGGTTTTTTCCGTGCATGCCTCCCAAACAGCTTGTTGGCATGTAGATAGCGCCTGATGGTTGTTTTGGAGACTTTGTGACCCCAAGAAGCTACCATTTGTTGCAATTCTGTAACAGTAAGCTTTGGAGAACTTTTTATTTCTCTTATCATCCTCCTCACTGTGCGTGGTGGCAAAATAAACTTGCGTCCTCGTCCAGGCTTGTTTACCACTGTTCCAGTTGTTTTAAACTTCTTAATAATTCCTCTGACAGTAGATATGGACAGGTGTAGGCGAGTGGCTATTTTCTTGTAGCCATTGCCTGACTTGTGAAGGTCAACACACATCTGCCTTACTTGAATGGTATGTTCCTTTGTCTTTCCCATGTTGAAGAGAAATGGCCTCTGTGTCACGTCATATTTATACCCCAGGGAAACAGGAAGTTGTGAATTACTAATTAAATGTTCCTACATACTCTGATCAACTTCGTAAACTACTGTAGAAGTGACAGAAATACTTTTATTAAATTTATTTCCTTAGAATTGTTAGGGGTGCCAATAATTGTGGAACAGGTGATTTTATGAAGAATAATTATTTCTTAGTCAGGGATTTTATTTCCCCCTTAAAATTCACTCGAGTTAAAGGTTGGATTTTACTCTTTTTTTCCATCGTGGTCCTATATTATTTTGAAAAAAACTCAATTTATGGGAAGCTAAAGAACACATCTTAACCAGGGGTGCCAATAATTATGGAGAGCACTGTATATATATATGTGTGTGTGTGTGTGTGTGTGTGTGTGTGTGTGTGTATGTGTATAGATAGATAGATAGATAGATAGATAGATAGATAGATAGATAGATAGATAGATAGATATAGCTGCATGAAAGGAAAGTCACAGCAAATCCCAGTGGTCGGAATGTAGGGCTGAAACAGTAGCAAAACAGCTTCTTTAATTATAATGGATAAAAAGAAGAAGCAATATTGTCAATGTTAAAAAAATTATTAGAAATAATTTTGTACATAAACACATGTAATATGTAGAAAACAAAGTTGGATTTAGGTTGTTTAATGACCATGAAGCAGAGTTTAGTAAAATGTTCGTCAAGCCTTTCTTACTTGATTGAAAAGCACTTCTCAGTCTGCTTACGAGCAGTGTGCAAAATGCTAATCGGTTTGCCATTTGTTCCCGCATGCACACAGGTTCTCAGCGCTATGTGGCCATGCGTGTCTCTGAGGCTCATCAGCTAAAGGATGGCAGTCAAGTAACTGCTGCCGACCCTCAGTTTGGCAAGACTGTGAAGGACATGCCGAGGTATACGCGTCATGTTTTCTATTCAAAAGTGAAAGTGTAGTAAAGAGTGAGCGCATGTCAACCTCACAGTGTGAGAGAGAAAGAAAGAGAGAGGCTGAGATTAAGGGCCACACAGTGTGAACAGAATCCAAGGGGACCTGTGAAGGACAAACTGGGAATAATGTAACATAGGGCAGAAGGTGAAGCACAATAAGGCCATTTAGAAATAAGCTTGTTTAGTCCTGCTAAGAGAGAGTTTTTGGCAAAGTGTCTTGTTTGGGAAAAGCTGTGAAAGCTGACTGGTTGACAAACAGTACACCCACCCAAGGATTGGCCAGAGCACTCTCTGTGACTTTAATCATGGGTTGTTTGGTTAGTTTGATGCACACACAGCCTGGATAAGGTACAGGTTTTAATAGGCTTAAGGCTTTAGTTAAGTGTGGTCCGTGGGACATGGACTAAGTTACTGTGGTAACAGGGATTAATGAAAAAAAGGCCAGACAGCAGCTTTCAAATCAGGTTATATAACCAAGCATACTAAGTGCATCATTATGTAACTTTTGCATTTAAGAATCTACTAGTGTTTATACCTGAACCTAAAACCCTTAGGTGTTAATGAATTACATTTGTATTATTTGGTATTATATAGAGTATCTCACTTTTGTTGCCAGCGGTTCAGACATTAATGGCTATGTGTTAAGTTATTTTAAAAGCACAGCACATTTACACTGTTATACAAGCTGTACACTGACTACTTTATATTGTATCAAAGTGTCATATCTTTAGTGTTGTGCCATGAAATGGTAATAATGAAATATTTATATAAATGTGAGGCGTGTACTTTTGTGAGATACTGTAACTTCTGTTGTATGCACCATTTGTCTCTCTTCAGGTCAGTGCTAATGTTGTTGAAGAACCCTACATTTATTTTTCTGTGTCTGGCTGGTGCTACGGAAGCCACTCTCATAGCAGGGATGTCCACATTTGGGCCCAAGTTTCTGGAGTCCCAGTTCAGTCTGAGTGCCTCAGAGGCAGCCACCTGGTTTGGTAAGTAAGGTACTCTTCTGTTGAATTTGTCTAGGGCTGGGTAGTCAAATATAGCCCATGACTGACAAGATATCTGGCCTTTAGCAGGTGATAATTGTCAAGTTAAAAAAAATAAATAAATAAAAAAGTATTGAGTATTGAAATTAAAAAAAAAATCTAGACTAGTCCAACTTTTACATTTTAAATACATACCAGTTTTGTAAAGTGAAGTAATATTTATGTGTATTATTTAATTAGCTTTAACAAGGACTGTCAGTCAAACTGGTGGGTATATAATCAGTGTATCCCTGGATAAATTTAAGATAACAATCATTATTATTTTCACATATTGCCCAGGACAACAGAGGGTACTGGTGGTCCCTGACTAGACTAGCCACACACTAGACCATCATAAAAATGTGTTCTCACCAGCAGCAAACACATTTTTTCAGTTTTCCCAAACTGTGATTTTTGCTGGACCAACTTTCATGAGTGTTAGTTCCTAGTACGCGCCCGAGTACAGAATCAGATCAAAGTAAACGTTCATTAGGTCCACACCTACCTTTGGCAGGCTATTTGACAGTAGCCTGCAAGTGGTTCAGATCCCTACTGGGGTGCTTTTCATGATGGCTTATTGCAGCACAAGATTATATAATATTTTTTTATATATTTTGATACATTGAGCATGGGACTTATTTTGACACGAGTAACCGCTTTAGCTGATGTCAAACTGATGCAGAATTAAACTAATCAATCAGAAAGAGGCAGAGATTGAGTGAGACTTTAATATAATTCTCTAATGCAGTTTGCTAGGAGCTACAGGTTTACAGTGATGGGAAAGTCTAAGTTTGTTTTGAAAGAGGTTGTTTAATGAAGACATTTTTAATGGGGCGCAGCTAAACGGGTCTGATTTTGTATGAACAGACTTGGGTAGTGACAGAGTACTACAGTCAGGAAGCAACATAGATAGCAACAGAATGATATTAAAAGCCACTCTGGAGTACCAAGCCTCAATTTTTCAAAATGGCAAATATGTAACAATATTCCTCTCTTTAGTTTTTGCAAACTGCATGATATTCATCCAGTCAGTGTTTTTCTGTTGTTTGCATAACACCGATCAGGCTGACCAGGTGGTTGCGTCTCAGTAACAATAAAAAAGCTGAATTTGTTTTCTGCTTCCAAATATGATGTGCAATGCTAAAAGCAGCTCAAACAGGACTATAGACATCAGAGCAGGTAACAAAAACCATCACAAAACAGTGTTGGTAAATATATACCCCTCAGTGTCAACATTTACCATCACTGTTTAATGCATCGCAAGACAGACTGCAGTATTAAGCAGCATATTATCCCCCAGTTGATGATCTGTGAATGTTTATATAAAATGTGAGAAAGTTGTGTCACCAATGAGCACAATTTTTATGCATTCCACACTGTTTTGTGCATTTGCGTTGCTGTTGTTACATCAGGCCTAAATCTTATGTCTGGGTTGAAGGAAGCCTTGTTTTTTATAAGCACCCAGCCCAAGGCCTCAAACCATGCTGAATTATGATGAGCAATGTCCTGAATATTAACATCACACCCACACACTCCTCAGAAATTCATCCCCACACATACATATGTAACAAACAAATATGCAAATCACACTCCCTGTCTCACTTTTGCTTCCTCCCAAGGTTACATGGTAGTGCCTGCTGGTGGGGGTGGTACCTTCCTCGGTGGCTACATAGTGAAGAAGTTGAACTTGCGCTGCCGGGGCATCATTCGCTTCTGCATGCTGTGTGCTGTGATCAGCCTGTTGGCCATCTTCATCTTTCTTCTACACTGCCCCAATGTGCCAATGGCTGGAGTGACCGCACCCTATCACAGTAGTCCCTTCTACCTGCAGCCCAACAGCAACAGGTACTAACTGCAACACAGGATAGACAACATGGCCAGTTACACACACCACAGCCAGTTTAGCAGGGCCTGGTTGCTAAGTTCTATTTATAGTTAAATCAACTGAATCAATCAGTCAGTAAAGCACTGTTTAAAAATGTAAACAAAAATTTAAATGTAAAATTGCATTGGTAATGTTATTAGTTTTTCATTCTTCTTATACCTTCTGACACTGTCACCCTCTGTCCTAAATAAAACAAATCAGCAGATCCGATTGTATGCCTAATACAGACATAAAACATCAGTCAACCAGATCAGCCTGAAGGGGGCTCTACCGCGCAGCATCATACATCTGGATTTATAACTCCTACATCAAGAATAAATGCTTTTTTCCGAAAACAACAGAAAACCTCCTAGACCCCTTAAGACACACCTACTTAAGCCCCACAAAACTGATATCATACTGTCTAAACCTCAGTAATTATCAGAAAACAATGTGACTGGCCTTTGCTTTAACCTTCGCACATTAGAGCAACGTTTACTAAAAGAGCAACAACAGAATCACCTTATCTGATTCACACGCACAAGTAATAGATGATTTTAAAATTACCAACCAACTTTACACATGTATTCCATTAGGTCTGCTAAATACTTAGCAACCTAAATTTTGCACACTGCATGTTTTATATAAATTTTAGGTTAATCCCTAACAGTGAGGACCATCAGACAACTTAAACTAAGCATGCATTTGACATGCTAAACATTTAACTATTATGACGAAAGAATCCATCACTGGGACACGGCTTTTATTTTACACACCAAGACTGACTGTGGAATTTTGCAATTACAACAAGCGTACTGTCGCTAATTGTTTGAAAGCACTACTAGTTCTGCATTTTATACTGTAGTTAGGCGTAAATTAAGTATTTATTAGGTAGAGAGCGTCTTACGATTAATCATTTTTGCTGAACTCCTGCAAAACTCTGTCTGCCTTTCATTTACCTGTTATCTGGGACAATGCTGTATACTTGGGCATTAGGCCTTGTAACACTGCAACATCATGTGGCAATGATGAACTGCACATAATTAAAAACTATTATATGTAGAATTATACAAATTGCAGATTATGGTAATGGCCTGATCCCCATACTATAGGCCTCACTGTGTGGATTTGTGCTTGGTTAACCACTGAGGTTAATTACTAATATAGGTGGAGAGTGTTAATATATGCTGAGTGTGTATAATACACTTAGAATAAGGTTAAATTAACATCAAAAACACTATTACAGTCATACTATGACTAAGTCATACTATGCTATAGGTATGCAAATGTTTAGGAGGACAACAAATGGGACATAATATTAGAACGCCTTGTTCTCAAGTCCTGGCCTGCAGCACTCAGGCCTGCATCGCTCCTTAACCCAGAGCCCCTGTTTAATGCCTAATCTTTTATATTCATTAAGACTACAAATGTAAAAAGAGTTAATGAACAATTGTCATTACTTAGGCATTTTTGCTGCTGGAACATGCTGCAACATTTGAATAATGTATTCTTCACATTCACAGCTTGCCATGTCAACAGATGTGAACGCCTGATTTGTGAGGACACCAAGAGAAAACCTGTGTGCGTGTGTGTGTGTGTGTGTGTGTGTGTGTGTGTTAGGGCTTTCTGCATAAAAGCACTGCCCCAGGCCTGTGCATTAAAAAATGATAAGGATGATATAAAACCAGGCAGCCGCACTAAGCAGCATACACCCTGTTCTAAGGTATTCTGTGTGTCTTCATAAACACGCAGAACACACAATTAGACAATAATATCGCTTCTCTTGTTTTCTCTTTCAGTTCGTTTGTGGGTGGGAATCTGACAGTAGGCTGTAATGCAAACTGTCACTGTGTGAAGGAGCACTATAACCCTGTTTGTGGAGCTGACGGGGTGATGTACTACTCCCCCTGCCACGCTGGCTGTGGCACAGTCAACCGCACGCACAGCCTTGGTGGCAGACAGGTACTGCATACGCTTTGCACACTTTGCAGTGCTGTAATCTGGATTAGCCCGATGATGATCAGCCAGTCTAAACAGCTCTCAAGAGGAAAATGTACTCTCTTAATAATCATTATCAACATAGACAGTGCAGTACGGCAGTACGGATAGGGCCACCTCTTCAATATGAATTCAACCCCCCAAAAAATACCTTAATACCTTAACAAGAAAATAAATGATTAAATGTTGTAAACAGGTGAAGTGACAGAGTGTCCTAGACAGTATTTTAGAGCATAGAGAAGGAGCCAAATTGTGTTGTGTGTATCACACAGCAAAAGACACCAGTATAGGTCTATGGTGTGTGTTGTACTTTCATTTTAAGTTCAGACCTATTGCAGACTTTTACCTGACCGTTTAGACTAAAATCTTGTATTGTTGTGCATTTAGGGACTCAGTATCCTAATGATTCCTTTATTAGAATAAATAATTCACTGTTCCAGTTTGTCACTATTAAAACAATGACACTGCTCACACTATAACAAGTGTATCCTAACTCAAAACCGCTAGACAGCACACGACTAGCAAACACAGCACCACTGCTGCACACATACAATCATATTTTCAAATTGGTTGTGAAAATGTTTAATGTTAAACACTTGTTTTCATTATTTTGGGACTTTAAAACAATAGTATCTCATTGCTGACCATGTGGCCATTAGGCACAGGGATGCAGGCTCACTCACTGCACTAAAATGTAGGTTTGTAGCCAAAATAAGCCTCCATCAATGAACTAAAACATCCATCATGACATAAAAATGAGGGACAGCTGCAGGGAAAACCTTTTAATTTCAGCTGAAAAAGAAATAGTAATAAAAACAAGACTGAAAAAAAAGAACAAAAATGATCAAGTCGAAATTTAGAGGCTAAGGTTTGGGGCAATCACCTATAAATGATGGTTATGCATATCTTCAGCTTATTATCTAAGTAAATGCATTTTTTACTGTGGGACGGCAGTGTGTGAAAACTAGTTGGCAGAATGTATTTTATACACCTCTGGTGCTAAATAGTCTGTGTCTGTGTGTGTAGATGTTTACAGGCTGCAGCTGTGTGTTTAGGAACGTGTCTCAGGGTGAGGAGGGCATGGCTTTAGCAGGAAAGTGCAACTCTTCCTGTAACCACATGCCAGCCTTCCTCAGCTTCCTCTTCATCATCATCTCCTTCACCTTCCTGTGCAGTATCCCTGCTCTCACAGCCACGCTCAGGTTAGTTAGGAACAGTAGTGCTTCATCACTCCAGTGTGCACCGGGGCCTCATTCTTTCAGTCTGGCTAAGAAACTCTCTCTGTCTCCCCCTGTAGGTGCGTTCCTGACAGCCAGAGGTCTTTTGGACTGGGCATTCAGTGGATTGTGGTGCGAACACTGGGTATGCTAGAATCTTGTTGTGACTTTTTTTAGAACCCTGTAAAAGTGTTCTTCTTCTATTGTGAGCTGCATAAATATAAAAAAATTAACTACTGTAATAGTAACTACTGGTTAACCTTTTAGCTGGTCTTTAATGCACGTGTTGTAGGTGGCATCCCAGGCCCGATAGCGTTTGGTTCAGTGATCGACATCTCGTGCCTGCTGTGGCAGGAACAGTGTGGAGAACAGGGGTCCTGTTACCTCTACCAGAACTCCGCCATGAGCCAATACACACTCATCGCTGGCATCATCTACAAGGTAGCACATAGCACTCTGATCCATCACTCTCACTGTAAAGCAGTATACCATTTTCTAATACCTTCAAACTGTTTGTAGACACATGGCATACAGTGTTGTAAAGCATGTTTACAGTATCATTTCAGAGTCATAACGGAAAGTTTGGCCATATGACAAATAAATGAACACAGCACATGTTCCTTAAGGCGTTATTTAATAAATGTTGACAGACGTAGTACTGATACAGAAGCGTCCTGTTATGTGATGGTGCACATCTGGTGAGCAGTGACCTTTAGTTTGTCAGAGTTTTTTCCTGACTCTGATTTCCCCCCCCATTTCTATTCATCCCCCCCCGCCCACTGGGAACCTCTTATACCACCAATTAGCAAGCCTCTAAATTACAAAGTAGTGCAATATGCTTATTTGTCTGCTCAGACATAAAACAAAAAATAGACACATCCTAATTTTGAAAGGGTGTGATTATTTTTAAGTAGTGTGGTGTATCTTGTTACCGTCATACTGGCCAACACTATGCCATTCAGACAACGCATAAACACCAGCATCATTGCTAGAAAAGCAAAATGTTTCTGTGATAGACTTGCAAAAACTATGTTCTGTTATTGGAAATTATTATTTAGGCCAGACCTCTATAAACACAGAAAATGTGATTTTGGACAAGAGAAGGAAACAAAGAAGCATCAGAAGGCTGACTAGCTCGAGAGAGCGAAAGAGTGAAGCGAATCAAAAGCTCTCTCTAGAAAACAAAGCTCTAAAAGATCGTGGACAAAAGGGAGTACTCAAGAATCCAGAGAAATCCCAAAGAGGCAGGCCCTTAGGAAGCAGGAATGTAAGAGGAGAAATCAAAGGGCTTACCAAATTACAGCAAGACAAAGCAGGGTAGCAAGGTAGGCACAGGTGACGCTGCTCGATTACTAGGGAGATACCCAGTGCTTCCCTCTGGTGGCCGGCAATGACCTGTGCACCCAGCTATAATACAGGTTGTTCACAATAGAATAGTCTATTGGGTATAATATACATTATACAATATTATTATTAAGAGCCTTTTGCCTGTCAAACGAGAACTGTATCTTGTGGACCAGTAATTCATATTCCTTATGAATGTTTTTGGCATTTGTATTATTTATACCTTTATTATTCACTACTTTCTCCCTCATTTTGTCTCTCTCAGGTTTTAGGCACTTTGTTCTTCCTGCTGGCGAGTGTCTTATACCAGCCTCCTCCAGAGTCTCCTCAGAGCAGCTGTGAGAGCACAGACCAGGGCGCAGGAGACAGTGGGGGGGAAAATGGAGACTTTCCTATTAAAGACCTCCCACCTGAGATTATAGCCAACGTACACGCCAGGTTGTGACCTCTAAATCCAAATACACACACACAGGTCTGCTCACCTCTGCTCACTTCACCACCCCTGCAGGAGAGTGTGTGAATGTGTGCAGTCCATCAGCTTCATCACAAGCTCAGTTACAACAAATCACAGTGTTCCATCTTCCCTGTGATCGTGCACCATTCGAACCAGCATGCCACCTTCAGAACTGTCACACAACTGCCATGTGGCAGCCTTAAGTCCCCACCCAGCTGCTACCTGTCCAACATGACTGTAACATGTTTGATAACGAGTCACCTAAGACCAGAGGTTAAAGGTCTTGGTGGGTGTTTTACTGGCAGGAAACATGCTGGTGTTCATCATGATACTGCAAATATCCATCAGCTTTGAAGGGTCGATTTTCTTCGAAGAACTGGTGATGCACCTGCACATTGGGAGATGGGATAGGAAGGGTTTTACAAGGCTTATGCACTAAATGTTCGTGTTGAAACATACCCGTCATCACACAGGACCAGGGCTGATGATGAATTAAAGCTGTAATCAGCACATTTTTTGAAACCCTAAAGCAGTGGTCACCAACCCGCCTGGGAAATCTACCTTCCTGCAGACTTACATATTCAGCCCCTGCTTTTCGAAGTCCCCAAGTGGCTGAAAGATGTGTATCAGATTATATTTACATTCATTGCTCAATTCTCTTTTTTTGCTGAAATCTGATCTTTGACAATGCTACCTAAAACATCCGGAGACAAATCAACATCACAAGAACCATTCAGAATGAATCCCATCAAACTGACTAGCAGCACAAGCCTTTATCATGAAGGTAATGTCCTCTCTTCATTATTAGAATGAGAGCAACAAAAAGAAAGATGCACTGCTTGTGTAACATTTGGCTTTAAATAGGGTGCTTCTGTCAGCAAAGAAAAGGTGGTGAAAAAAATTCAAACTGATCATTCCCAACAATAATCAGAAAACACACTGTTAATGCATTCCAAATCCTTCATATTCCAAAACAAACACTGAATCGGATTCACCTACTGCAACACCTCCAGCACTCATGATGTAGGGTAGAAAATTCAGGTTGTACAGGAGGCGCAAGTGGAAGCGCAAGTCGAGGACCAATAACATTATTGGGTAAAATTTATTTTCTCCAACCGCACAGTGTACAGTAATGCAGTCAAACAGGTGTTTAGAGGTAGGCAAAAATCGCCACATTTTGATCAGAGATCAAGGAGAACTTTTGGAGAACCAAAAATAGTTTTTCAAATGATATGCCTTACATAAACAGGAACTAGGCTTGAGTATTAAACTGATTGCAAATATCGAATATCATCCTACTGTTGCCTAATAGCTTTTTAAAGCCCCAAAATAACAATGGTTTTACAGTAAAAGTGAATGAAGCAAGGAGTGCTGGTGACCACTGCTCTAGAAACGCATCTGCAAAAAACACTGAAGCTTTCAGGAGCTCAAGAAATGTTTTGTGGGATTTTTTATCATGCACATGCAAAAATCTGCTTGTACTTGTTTATTTTGTGCACACAAAAACATCTAGTGCTTACCTAAAAGTTTGGTTCTTTACTGAAAAGCCTGAATTCTTGTGGATGAATTGTCTCTAGGTATATCTCATGCAGTGTCATTTTTTAAAATCGGTGCAAACAAATGTTGGAATAGCCATTATTCCGACAGGAATTCTGTCACCTACATGTAATGTAGCAGTAAAGCTTACCGATTGCAGTTTTTAAGACACCGAAACTATTAAAGCTCATTCTTTAGAGAGTTCTTCAGATAACAATCAGAAGTTTAAAAATGATTAGATTATTATTTATTACTATTTACACATTAAAATAATTCTCATATACTTTACTAGAAAAGCCTGTCATATTTAAAAGCACTTAATATTTACATAAAAAAATTAATACAGCACTAACGATATGTAAATTATATTGGAAAGTTATGAAATGGATGCAGATACAGTAAGTAATTGCCGCTCAAACACACAAACGAGTCATTTTTGTAACAAAGTTCTTGTGGGTTGCAAGGATAAGCTAGTGACGATAGGCAGTGCCTTACTAGACTACAAGTTAGGAAACTAATTACCTGATCCTGCTCAGCTTTCAGTCTTGTAACCCCACACTTTCTAATTGCACTTTAAACAAAGTCACTTCTACACTGCTGACCATATATTTCAACTATATAGGCTACAATATTGATGACTGCATATACGCCACTCAGTCAGTTTAGTGTTTACTACTATGCCACATGACTCTGTTCATGAAATATCATTGCTTACATCCTATTACAAACTAAAAAGTACAAATAAGACATATAACTCTGTATTTTGATGGTATACTTTTTAAAAAGATATCCAGTTGTGCCAAAAAAACTGTACCTCAGAAATGCGCAGAATGGCTTTATGGATTTGGTTTCTGTTGTAAAAGAATCAAAACTTAAAATGAGCAACAAACGAAAAAGGACCATGAAAATATTTGATATCAAATTATGTTTGTAATGATGTTGACTAAGATGCTTTGCATATATTAATTGTTATACAAAAGCAGTTGACTATGACTACAATGATTACTAATTAGAGAACAATGTTCAATATTCAAAATGAGCATGTCTTTTTGAAAAATGAGTAACAGCTCTATAAGTCCCTTCTAGAAATACTGACCTAATAGTAATTATTTCCATAACGTATCTTGCTATCATTTTCCCCCCATCTTTGTTTATTTCAAGCACTGTTATGCTTCAGCCATATAAATCTGTAAACAACCAAAATGCACTTAGCATATGCACTTATTGAGTTATTTAGGTTTTATTTATTTTTCCATTTTTTACCAACTTGGATACTTAAAATGATGTTCATTGTTTATTCTTTTTATTTGCACCCCTCTAATGCTTTTCTGCTGAAATAATGTTTCTGTTCAGAATACCATGCTTTTGAGAAGAAAAGCTGAATGAATTGCTGGGATTTGTCCCCATTAAAGAAATGCACTTAAGTCTTTTAAGGATTTGCACAACATCATTAAAAATGTGACATCAGCTACGAGGGGGGCAGTAGGTTTTAGGAGCAGCTTTTTGTGTTGTTTAGAATGTCTGGGGGTTTTTTTGGTTGTTTTTCCTCCAAATGACTACAAGAAAGACGGCCTCTTCAGTCATTATGTTTTCCCCATAAGAATTTGTTCATGTGAAATCCAGTGTGTTTGTAATTGATGTTTGGTGTTTATTTGAATAGTGATGTCATACCATGACATTCCTTGCCAATTATTATAAGTGGGGTGGGTGAAGTGGGGGTGGGTTTACATTTGTGGTTTGGTACTTTTGTTTGGTATCTCTTTTATGATGCAAAAGTTTCGATAAGTGTTTTTTTTAACAAGCCACTGCTGAATCCAAAAACCTGAGTCTGAGTCATGATTCATAAAACACACCGGTGTGTGTGTGTGTGTGTGTGTGTGTGTGTGTGTGTGTGTTTGTGATATATGTGCCTTTTTAAGTGGTCCTGACAATCTAAAGCACTTTGTACCAAATTTGACCTTTTTTCCTGAAAGAACAAAACTATATCAGGTGCTTTAATGTAAGTTTAATGTAAGTATTGTGAATAAAAAGGTTTTCAGTCGTTTACAGTAAGGAAAACGTTGTTAGCTGTGTTTGAAAGTGACAGTAAACAGGTAACTCCAGGTATTTTTTAGTAATTCTACCATAAAAGACTGTAATCCATCTGATTTGACGTATACTTGGTTATCCCCTTTTCACACTGCTCCTTTAATAGTCAGGCTCCTATAGGACCACCATAGAGCAGGTATTATGTTGGTAGTGGATCATTCTCAGCACATTAGTGATACTGATATGGCGTTGGTGCCTTAGCATGTGTTGGTATGTGTGGATCAGATGTCCACTCTACTCTGACACTCCTACCGTGCTGGTCCACCTTGTAGATGTAAAGTCAGAGACGATAGCTCATGTGCTGCTGCTGAGTTTGTGTTGGTCATCCTGTAATTCTCTATCAGTGGTCACAGGACGATGCCCACATTACACTGTTGGCTGGACAGTTTTGGTTGGTGGACTATTCTCAGTCCATCTGTGACACTGAGGTATTTAAACACTCCAGCAGCACTCCTGTGTTTGATCCACTTACCCCAGCAAAACACACACTAGCACGCCACCTTGTCATTGCAGTATTAAGAATGATCCATTAGCCACACAATACCTGCTCTGTGATTCCCCTGAGGGGTCCTGACGGAAGTCCTAAGACGGTACAAAATCCTGAGTGTGTGTTTTTGTGGAGTGTAGTTTTCAGCCCAGCTGACTACTGATCAGCACTTCAACCTTTTACCAGCAGCTGTCAGTGCACTGATGGCAGGAATAGAACAACACTGTAACACTGAGAACACATAAGGACAAAAGATAGATGTTCATAGATGTTCACTGGAGCTTAAACACATACATTTGTTAGTGTACTCTGACATGTTCGCCACATTCAAGTACTCTGGGTTACCTTAGGTCTTACAATAAAGTCAACGCTCTTAATGACCCTTAAAGCCTAATATGTTTCATGGAGAAGTTCTTTATTTAGAAAATAACAGAGAACATAAAATCAAAGAATAGACCACAAAGACTATACAGTAGGATGTTGGATCCAACAAACACAGGTGCAATGTTAGGCAAGTAACATCCATTAATAGTGTAAACTCATCAAGAAAAACTGTGGTAAAGAAGTGAATGGCAAAGTTTCAAGGACTGCAGTAGAGAAAAACTGTTTCCATGGATACAACAAATGCAAGGCTTTGAGGACTGTGAGATATAGAGACAGTCATACATGAACGTACACACACAGAAGCACACTCAAATGAGTTGAAGTAACAAACATTTTATATTAAAATACTGAACGACCTGTTTATTCCATCAGTGGATGTTTTTCTTCCCTGATGGCACAGTCATTTTCCACAGACACATCATTTTCACACATGGATTGGCCACTACCAGTCCAGAGTCCAGACCTAAACCCCATTGACAGCCTTTTGATGTGCTGGAGAAAACTTGTGCAGTGGTCCAAATCTCCCATCATCAATACAAATCAATGCAACACTGGGCAGAAATAAATGATGAAATGACACTGCAGAAGCTTGTGGCATTGATGCTATATATATATATATATATATATATATATATATATATATATATATATATGTTAATATATATATTTTTAAATATTCTCAAAGTAAGTAAAACATATATATGTTAATATTATCATATATATTATATAATATATATTATAAGAGATATATACATATATGTGAGAATATATACATAGGAGTTTCTGATACACCTTTACTTTGAGATATACTTCTTTGTTTACCTTGCTTAGCAATAAAAACAAAACCAAACGTTTGATGTAAATAAAGTTGATCTTGTCTGCACCATATTAATCTTCTCACACTTCCACCACCAGAGGTCACCTCTACACTTTGTTTTTCACCACCAGCCTGTTGCACATCCCCGACTTTCCCTTTGATTATTTTGCAGAGGAAAAGGACACAATTCATATTGAGCTTAAAGCAACATCATTTTACCTGATTAAAGTCCAGTGTGTGCCCACTGTAACTGTGCTTGCTAACTGTCTGGACAGCAGTTGCACATAGATTGTGTTTCTCATGTTCTCATCACAAGAATACACGCCTGGGGACAACTTGCTACACTTTTGTTGCTGGAGGAGTTTAATTCGCAGTAATCTGATAAATATGTAACTTGAACAATAACCAAAGCATCCAAAACAGCATTCAGATGGAGCTACAAGCTATAGAAAGTCTTCTGCCATATAAGGACTGTGTGGTGGTGGCTGTAATCATCGCTTTATAATACGGTGTTGGATACTGAATTACGGACACACTTTGTGTTAATGGAAGTGACTTGGTTTCTCTCTCGAATTTTCCATTCCACCTTAAATGGTGCTTCAGTTACATTCAAGCACTTGTACGGTTGCCATAATGTAACTGGCCCATTGCTTATGGGCTGTGAAGCACCCTCAAGTGGTCACTCAGGGGAAGGCAGTAGGTCATAGTGGGCTAGTAACACTTTAAATTCTAAAAACATATGGTGGTAAGATGCAAGTAAAACAATAAATGACTTAATAATAGGTCATAAATAATATAATAAAAAATTATAAGCAAGATAATTAAAACTGTCTATTGGTGGAGCACAACACTTTTACCTGGCAGCAGGTTTTAAAGCGGATAAATGTTTACATAATCATCACAGTCCAAATATGCCTGTTTTGTTTTTGTTTTGTTTTATCTTTGGATTTTTTGTTTAAATGTTCAAAAGTTACATTAGTTTCTGTACTGGACTATCTTCTTCAAGTCCAATTATGTGTCAGCGCTTCATAAAATAAAAAGAAATACCATGAACAAGTGAGAAGAAGCTTGCAAATACAAAGCAAAGCTCACCCTCATGTAATCACACCGGAATTTCTCCAAATACTGCTGAGTGTTTTGAAGTGGGACAGATTTAGCGCTGCTGTAGGACAAACGGAAAGCAGCAAGCAAAAAACAGTGAAACAGCAGCAGTACTGTGCAATCAGACTGGTGTGTTTAAGCCCTTCCTAAAATTAAAAATGCTACAATAGTTATACACAGGCATAGCGAGCATTTAAAGCTCATCAGAAAGGACACTAGCAATTCCCAACTACGTTTCAACTAATACTTCCCATGATCCTCTCCAGATCTCCTATGGCAAGGCAGGCATCTAGCACTTGTATCCTGAATCTCGAGACAGGATTCTAAACCTATCCCTAGGTCTACAATATGCCTTAATATCTGCTAAGCCCTAGTAGTAGTAGTCATTGCTTAATGTCCCTAAATGTAGCTACAACAGCCAACGCTAGATAGAGATATGACTTTCTTCTCTCTTTTTCAATGCCATTGAAAACTGTGCCCAGCTTTGCGACAGCAATGACATTTTCATTTTTGTTCTATATCATTTGAGGCTGTAGCGTGACCGTGTTTCTCAAGTAGGACCAACTCTACACTGCTGTAGAACCCAGCTCAGACTTCAACCTTTCTGACAGGCTTTAGTGTCAAACAGGTAGCTATAAATTCCCCATCAGTGACAACCCCAAGGTGTTACTGATGGAGTCTAAATGACTTTACTAATGATCTTACACTTGAGCTCTGACTCTTCCATAGCTACCGTGGAACTGCCATTAACTCAGCAGGAACTGAATTTCTCATTTGCTGGTCATACTAAGCTGGTTGCTCCAATCTTCCAATGCGGAGATGGCTGCAGGAGAACTCCTTGATGCTGCCTTACACCAAGTGAGGTTTTCGGTTCCTCTGACTTATAGCTGGTGACAGTTTTGGTTAGCTCTGTTGCAGCTGACTGAGGCACACAACGTCCAGCGCAATACTTGAACGGATGCCTATTAGTTGGTGGTGTTGTGACTCACCTACAGGCTAATCGCAGGTCAGCCCTCTAAATGCTAGTCAATTAGTAAGCTCCTGTCTGAATCACGAATGTCATCCATTCCACCCAATTAGAAGAGCAAAGCAATCATTTATGTGTTATATAGGTTATATGTTTTCATAAATGCTGCCCAAAGTATTTCTATGTCATGTAAGAGGGTTAATACTTACCATCCCTCTAAAATTCTGAAAATGTTTAGGTGAGATTTTTTAGACAGTGAGAGAATGTTCTGCTGCTGTAGTGAGGAATTGATGAAGTGTAGTGCATTGAGAATGCTCTGTGTATCCTTATACAACAGTTAGTTCTGCCTACGCGTTTTGGTTGAGAAATCTTTTACTTATGTTGTTATTTGTGACAAACACGACATTCAGACTAATATGGCATACACTGAAAAACCTGGGCTGAATCTGATACTGCAGGTTTCTGGTTCTGTCTATAACATGTAAGACTGCTATAGTCTGTGACTGAAAGTTATTGCCATTATTAAGGGGCACATTGGTCAGGGTTCTTTGTTTTACTAGCTTCTTTATTTTACAGAACAGTTGTACAAAAGCAGCAGAGCACTAAAGGTTGTGTATGTTCTACACTACACCTGCTGCACACCAATGTACAGTAGTACCACTATTCCACCACAATACATTACTCATGTTGCACAGCATACAGTGGCTATCTTTTCACTATACACATATGTACTAAAGTTAGATTTAAAATGGAACTATAGCAAGAGAATGGCAGACCTCCAGCCCCAAAGCTGGCGGTCCCGTAGTGTTTTGCTTGTAGTGTGTGCCCCACCAGCAAAGTACAAAAACAAAATGCCACTTTTTCACTTGTTTTCAGCTCACAGTTCAAATTAATAGCTTTTTTCTTTCTTATGTTTGTTGCCCTTTATAATATGTTTAGTAAGTGATTTTTAATTTGATCAACTTTTATCCCCTGTAAGGCGTTTGTAATAATTGTCTTAATAAATAGATAATTTTCCAAAATAAAAGTCTGCTTGCATTTTGAATCAGTTTAAGGAGGTTAAAAATTAGAAAGATCTTGTGAGTAGGACAGTTATCTGGGTGGCCTGAGGGTGAACCAACAGTGTCAATGGGGTGCCAACCTGTTCAAGCCATCGTACCGATATATATGCTGAAAGAAAATTATATCCTTGTAGTTGAATCTTAAATACAGTCAATATATCTACTATTACTCAGTTTGACATTGTTGTAAAAACACTACACAATTATTTTGCATATTTCTAGCTTCCAGAGATTCGTTATTGTATTAAGTAATATTAAAAGAAGCATCACACGGGTAGCTGAAGTTTGTTTTAAGGAATATGTTTGGGCCAAGCTAAATTATTTCCGAACATGAAAACACCTTATCCATGACCCGATCCCCACTTGCATGGTTGGCCTAATTGGGTACTTTTATGTGTAAATGAAACTGAATAACAGAGGCAGTAGTAACAATGCTTTAGATAACTTAACCAAATGACTTGTCTCCCGTTTTATAATTCTACTTTTGCGAAAAGAACATATGATAGTAATATCGGAGTGCATCTGCAGTGAAATCACCAGGGGTGTTGACATTTTCAGTGTGACAAAGAGCTGCTTCACTGCGAAGAATATGCTAATGAAGAAATTGGTTTCCATGACTACTGACGGACCCCCAGCAAGGACATAAATGATACAGGCTTTATTTCTGACTGCAAATAGTAACTAGATTTTAGCAAACTAGTTTGTGAACTATCACTGAATCATCCACCAAACCAGCTTATAGCTCTAAAATACTGAGGCCAAATCTTGATACCTGTCTAAACTGTATGTTCCATCTGAGCAAAAGCCAAACACAGAATCTTCAAATTATTCTGCAGAACATCTCAGCAAGATCTGCTGCTGTGCCCAGAAATTAGATTGCTCAGCAGAGGAGGCTACCTGCAGGGACGTCTCCGTCTGTTGGTAGGAACCAAGGAAAACATGCAATCAACAGCAGAAGACACGACTCTGCTGTCTGACACTGCTTGGCTGCTGGACATTTGTCAGAGATCACTGACCACTAAACCTAATACATTCAACTATTACTATTACTGTTTCAAGTCCACAGTAAATTTTAAAAAATGTTGGGAATCCATGTACAAATGCAATGGATCTTAAACATGTTTGGAAGCCATAACTTCCCTAAAGGGCTGCAGGACCATTTTAAGGGTTTAAGAAACAGATGGTATTCAGTCACAGAAAAATAAATAAATAAATAAATAAACAAACTGGAAATAAACTTATATATACATATATTGTTTTTCCTGTTTGAGGATGCCATTAACGGTACATAACTGCACACAGTTATTTAAATTACCCACTATAAAAGCAAAAAGATATAGATTTTTTTATTTATAATTATATACATTATTTTTTTAATTAATTATTTATTTAATATTAATCATTTCATTAATTAATATATTTGAAAATAGCAATTTCTTTGCTTTGTTCCCATATATGGATGGCATGAATTGTGGCATGGACTTTATACTTGCAAACATATAAAGCCCATCCTTGCATCATGTGTGCAGTTGAGGGTAAAACTTTAATCATTTTCTCATTGTCTCATGATGTCAAACCTACCCACCAAGTTCCTTTCCTGTGGGTTGCTTCCTTTTTGGGTGCAACTATTTTTCTTTAATGTATGACTACTTTGTCTAACAATAGCCTGCAGGTACTTTTCCATCATATATATATATATATATATCGTGTTTACATTTTATTATCTTTATCATTATTATTTTTTGCACAGTCACTGCAGTAAGAGTCCATCTATTGCCTTCTAACGAACTGCATAATACGCACCATAAGCAGCCCATTGGTTTGCATAAATTATCCCTGCTGGTACTTCTACTGGAAGAATATCTTGTTCTCCCTTGATGAGATGAATCTTAGTTGTAATCAGCTAAAATCTCCAGCCCAGGCTGAGGACTGGGAGGAGAAGTGTTTTTGTTCACTGACTCACTTTCCTTTTTATTCACCTCCTTTTCATTTTCCTCTCATTTTCTATTTCCGTTTTTTCCCCTACATTTTTCCAAAAGCCCAGACAATATTTCATTCCAATTCATCTGTTTTATCAACTTGTCCATGTGGCAATTATAGTTCAGTGCTAGTATTTTGTATGAACACAATTATCCTGGAAGTCTTTGCAGACTTAAAAGAGATGGCAGTAAGGCCACTATTTAAAACACAGGCACACTCGACAGCCTCTTAATTACAAGAGTGGCTAAAGAATGGGGAGCGTTCATCAGTCACATTAGTGACAGCCCAGAGAGATTTTTTTAGATTGTGCAGAGTAGATGTCATCAGTAATATGTGTTGAATATGCACTGAATGGTCAAACACCAATGAATGGCAAAAGCGAGCATGCGTGATTTAACCCTTAGAGCCCCAAGCAATACCTGTGAATACTTTCCTACCTTTAAATCCAATTCCACAGTTGGCAAACGAAGAGAGAGATCGGGAGTGGAATGATTAAACACATCAGTTTTTAAATTTTCTCCAGATAAATGGGTGAATAGGTATGAGGTGATGCCATAAAGACTGAGCATTAAGGAGCAGTAGCACAAAAAACGCTCAGTCACCAATGTGCAAAAAGCTGTGTGAGTGGATAGTTTGAGTGGATGAGTGGGTAGTGAGCGGATAGCTCCCAATTGTGAAGAATTTATCAAATCTGTGTGTAAAAGGCAAGAGTGAACCCCAATGCGGAATGCCCATGACCTCTGCTCTCTGTCACCAGTGCATTAAAAAAGTCATGCATCTGTAATGAATATAACCACATGGGCTTGGTTGACTGCTGCATCAACAAATACAAGGCATGGCTGTACTGTGCAAAAAAAGAAACGGGGGGATTTGGAGGAATTGGATGTTGATTCCTTTGGGATGCATAGTTGTGAGAATGTGTTAAACCGCACCAAATTGAGCTTTTGAAGCTTTAGGTTGACTTTGTGCTTTTACAGTGACCAAGAAAGTGACTCTTACAGTAAAGACATGAAATCTGTAACTTCTGTATACATAAGTCGATGTATAAAAAGGTAGCTTTAGGAGTCTTGCGCAAGGACTCTATAGTGTAGGTATGGTGGTATAGGGTAGGGTGCTTGACCAGGTAGGGGATCAAACCCCATTCTACAGAAAGGGTAGATGTGTTACCCACTAGCCATATAGACACAGGTAGAACATGCAAACTACACACAAACAGGACCCTGGTTACCCAGCCAGGACTCAAACTCAGGCCCTTCCTGAAGCCTGTATCTAAGCACATTGCTTGGACATCTGAAAGAGAGGAAACACCCTTATCCTGACTGCTGTAATGCCTCTAAATCACATCACTTGTAATGGAGAGAAAAAAAGATGCACACTTTTAGTTTATGGCTCAAAAAGAACTTTCAAATTCAAAATTCATGGTTTATTAAAGGTACTTCAAAAGTTTGAACATTAGAATGTCTGAAAAACAGCTGGAACAATTTTGTAGTTTAAAATTTTAACAAGTTTATGGCTGTAAAAGGTTGGTGGTAAGGCATTAAAGCAGCACTGCAATTTTTCCATTGCTCCTGAAACATACCCAGCAGAACAGAATACATAATAGAGTCATATGCATAGAAACTTTGTTTCCAGTTCAGAATGGAGGTGGTGACATTATTAATATAGATATTAAATATGAATTTAACTGACTTGTCCTTTCATCATTTGGAACAACACAAATCCACACAACTGCAATAAGCTCAGTACAGCTCTTCTTTTGTTTGCTTACTCTGTTCAGATAATGAGGTCCAGTGGAGATCTAATTTTCTGTGCGGCTAAGAAGAGCCACCACACGTCACCAAAAAAGCTGAAGAGAATAATTTCAAATAAATAGAAAACGAAAGGTAAGCACAACTATAAACGCAGACTTTCCACCCCGTGACTAGCAGATTCATTCACACTATTCACAACACACGAGAACCAGAAAACAAAAGCCTGGCACTAATCCTCAACGCCCTGCACAACCCCGGAATGATCGAACCATGTTTACTCTGCGCACTAATTAATCATATCCTAAGGGAGCTAGGGAGGTGAGCGTGCATGGATATGCACCCTCCTCTGTCTAGCAAGTCGTACACTACACTTCATTCCCTTCATTCTATTCATTACCTGCTGATCTGCACTGAATGGGTCTCTTGAGCACTATAATACAACACATTAGGGCTGGCATCACACCGATGTCAAGGATCATTACAAATACTCATGGGCTACGGGGATTACTTTCTCATGCATGTCTATTTCATACTGACTCAACGCACAGCATATTGATTCAGTGCTTTGTATCAGCAAGAGACTTGTGATCACAGCGAGTTGTAAATAAAACAGTCCTTGTGGAACAGCAGAGAGCAGCTTGCTGTGAGATCTGTAAGAACATCAATCTTCACTGTGAAGATCCACCGCATCAGCGGGATTGGTTGCATTATGGCATTTCAGACACAATTCTGTTGTGTTACACCAGCAAGTCCAGGAATTACCAAATAAATATAATATTATCTACATTAAAAGATACACAGTGTAGGTAGGATGCTCTCAGGCAATAAAAATGGCAAAACATATTAAGCGTCTAATGGTCTTAACAACAAACCATTAAACAGATGAAGCGGTGAGAAGCTTTTCTCTTTCATTTCTGCAAGTTTCGTTGGTAAACCTGCTGACAATCTTTTACAGAAAGAAGAGCCCATATACTCCCACTCAGCACTGATGGCCTCAAACAGCTGTAAAACACTGCCAAATCAGTTTGTATTTAATGTGGGACTAAATATTCTCCATAGCAGTGGTTCCTAAACCTTTTTACAGTCCCATATGCCTTCAGACATTACACCACCTGCTGCCTCTGCACTTATGATGCACGTATGATGCATTTATCAGTCCTTAAACTATGAAACATGTTTATGATGCGATGACACGTCACCACAGGCCTAAAGTTGAATAAATAATGTTGCATGGTACACAGTGGTCTATATGAGGGTACTTACATATTGTATATGTGAGACATGTGTAAAATGAATGGTGAATAACAAATCACATTCAGCACAGTAACATCATTCATACACTAAGCTGAAAATGGACAACAGTCATAGACTGGAGGTTAGGGACCCCGACTTGTGACAGGTCACTGATTTGATTGTCTGTACTGACAATGTGCTCATTGCCCCCCAGAATGTGTGAGTGTGGGTAGTTTAACAGCTGGATGGCTTAAATGTGGAGGCCAAGCATGAATGGTTAAAAATTCAATATTCATAAATAATCACTGCAGTCTTCATAACTTAATGTGCTAAAATGTAATCAGTTTTACAGGTTCTGCACTTTTGAGATCCCTTTAAAAGTAAAGTGTCTGTTTTTGGGGTCTTTGTTGCTGTTTTTGTTCAGCAAAGTTTACTGAAGGATATATGTGATATGGTAGTTATTTCAAGCTCCTGAATAATGAAGTGGGGCTAAAAATACCTGTGGGGTGTGTGATGGAAACTTTAGATTGAGAACAGGTTGTACCGTGCAGTGAATATCTTATTTAATATGCTATGGCCAGCAAAGCATATGTTAATGATTGGCAAAAAGGAGTAATTGCATTTGGGCATACCAAAAGGCTATAGTGTAAAGGATGTAGCTGAATTTGCAGGTGTATAGAAGCACATGGTCATACAGGTCTTCCAACAGTGGCTAAAATTCCAGCCTGGTGTGGCCTACATCATGAAATTTGTCCAGCCCATGCCAAATCAAATTGCAGCTGTTATTCATGTTCAAGGTTTTATTACATGCTATTAAATACGTTTCAGTCACAGGTAAACTTATTTGGTTGCAGTTTGCCCTGTGTGTTCTTAGCATGGAGAAAATGTCACTCTGATCATTTATTGCATATTTATTTAATAAGACAAAGTCAAATATCCACATAACTTTACTGCACTCAGTTCATCCCTGCATCTTAAACCAGCTCCCGACCACATTGCTTATAACTAACATTAGCATAACCCTGGAGGTACACCCACCACAGTTGAGGACCCACTGTCAATAAACAGCCTGGCTGAAGACTGATGATCTAAGCAAGTAAGGTTACTAAATTCAAAAACAATCTATGTCCTGTATAGATGGATTACGACTGTAATGTAATGTTTATAATGATTCCCAACTGTCTAGACACATCTATATGTATAGAGGCTAGACACGGTGATGAGTCATACGAGTAATAACAAAGTTATCAAGTTAAGATGAGCACGGAACATATATAACCTCTGAGAATCATAAAGCTGAGGGCAGAGGACAAACACTGAAAGATGACAAAGAGGAAAGGAAAGCAAATGAAAGGGGAGTGAAGGAGAGCTTGATAACACGTCAGGGTTGTCTATAAAGAGAGAGGGAATGAAGTAAGTACACATTTTAAGACCTGGATATGACAATATGACCTAAAGGCACATCTATTATGAGGTATGAATGTTAATTATGTAACATATAGACTTGGAGCTATTACATTGTCCCTTCATTTAAAGGTTACGAATTCTTACTCTGAACTGCTTGGTTGCATTTCTGTCTTAAACTGAATGAAACAGAAGTGATTAGGGAATAGATAGATACATGAATAGAACACAAACAGAACCCCCAACAGAAGAGGTCTGCGCTAAGCCCCAGTGTCTTTAGATCACTTTAGGAGTGATATACAACTATTATATACAACTGTATATGCTCCTCTCACAAACCTCCTCTTTTGTATTTAGCCTGAATATATCCAAAGAGGTGGAAATTGGAACATATTTGCTACACTACTGGATAGGCTATGCTATCGACAGGGACAGTGCTAAGGTCAGAGGACATCTGACCCCAGGGGTCAGTATAGTATATGACATCGACTTCTCTATCCAGGGTGTAGTACCATATAGCAAATACACATTGGTCCACTGGCTTGATAAGGTCACCACCTTGCAGACTGTACATGTCACTGCTGGTTCACTCAGCACCTTGGACCACCCAGATTACAGCCCTGCATGCAAAGCAAAACATAAATAAATGATTTTCCTAATATAAAATGATCTTGTGAACAAAAGATGGCATTACTAGATTCATTACAGCTGTCGGGTCGGTATAATTCACTGCCTGCTCTCATACAGCTGATAAATCACTAAGAGAAGATAAATGCTGCTCAGGCAAGCTATTCAGTAATCAGTGGACAGATACAGTACCTCCTCTGGCACATTAAGGACCTGTATACACATAAATGCATTAACATGCGGTTTTGGTGATCAGATCTGATTTGTATTGCACAGGACTGTATTAAAAGCTAATAGCACACTGTGAGAGGATTTTGATCAGATCACTCAAATCATACACCTTGAAGTTATTTAACACTAGTGTTACCAGGATTTATCAGTTTTTATGACAGTGTAGAGTTACAAGACTGTGTATACATCTGAGGCACTGGCCAGCACTGGCTCCAACAGCATCTTACTCTGGGACTGACACTGAAGACTGACTTCTTCATATCTGCTTTTTTTTTAAGGCTCACTAAAGATAACAGGTTAACAGTCCAGTAACTTTGCTTTAAGCTAAAGCATTTACTGAAAGATTCACTGACATGAATGGGCAAAATACCAAGTTGGTTATAGTATACAAGGTCTATAGTACACAAGTTTGACACTAGTGAACATTATCTACCATAGTGGTGATAATGCTCAATCCCTCAATCATAAGCTCAATCCCAGCAAGACTGAGCTGCTGTTCATCCCGAGCACAACAGGTCCTCACTGTGATCTTGCCATCTCATTCGGGAACTTGTTAATCACCCCGACTGAGGATGCAAGAAGTCTTGGAGTGATTCTGGATGGCCAGTTATCGTTCTCGGCTCATATAGCGAACCTGACTCGGTCATGCAGATTCCTCCTCTACAACATCCGGAGGATACGACCCTTCCTCTCTCAGGAGGCCACCCAGCTGCTGGTCCAGTCTCTGGTCATTTCAAGGCTAGACTACTGCAACTCACTCCTGGCTGGTCTTCCTCTGCGGGCCATCAGGCCTTTGCAACTTGTTCAGAACGCTGCAGCCCGTCTCATTTTCAACCTTCCTGAAGTTCACCCACGTCACTCCACTGCTGCGCTCCCTTTATTGGCTTCCTGTCGTTGCCCGCATCAGGTTTAAAATTCTGATGCTGGCCTACAAAGCCAAGAATGGACCAGCGCCTCCCTACCTTATGGCAATGGTGAAGAGTCGAGCTGTACCTCGAGCCCTTCGTGCTTCAAGTACAGCTCGTCTCAAAACACCATCCCTGAGGACACATGGAAGACAAGCGTCCAGACTCTTCTCTGTCCTGGCTCCCAGATGGTGGAATGAACTCCCACTGGGCGTCAGAACAGCGGAGTCTCTCGTGGTCTTCAAACGCAGACTGAAGACCTATCTCTTCGTAAAGCACTTAAGTGAGTGAGCTCTAGCAGACGTGTAAATTGTGTGTGTATCGTGTGGCAATTTTATAACCTTTTTTGTATTGCACTTATAATGACCTTTGTCAATGCGTATTGTGTTGCACTTATAATGACCTTTCTCTAGGTACCAGCACTGGCCCCCTGTTCGGGCAGTGTCTGAGCTCATGGTGAGTTTTAGGCTCTAAACTTCCTACTAACTGGAATATTATCCAACAAAACACTAAGCACGGTTGTAAGTCGCTCTGGATAAGAGCGTCTGCTAAATACCTTAAATGTAAATGTAAATGTGATGAACACAGTAAAAGCCCACAAACAAAGTACAGGTTTCTACAATAAACACGGCTCTGTATTGAAATGATTGGCTGGCACATGTTCAAGATTACGTGGCAGACAATTCAAATTTGATTACAGGAACATCTTATGATTTATTTTATGTTGGTGCAGGTTGTGCTAGGCTGTGGAGAGTGATGAGCAGGATAAACGCTAATGAAAGAGTGCTGCTGTGCATGAAAGACAGCATAATTTGCCCTGCTTAAGCCCCATTTGTCTCATGGGGCCAGACATGCTCTCATAAGGATGTCTGGGGACGACTATGAGAATGTTTGAGCAGAACGTGAGCTCTGGCACACTCTGGCATTAGGGTCTCTAATTGAGCTGTCAGCTTGCTTTAATAATAGCAGCAGTCACAGCGCTTAGATAAAAGGTAAAAACCTTGAACATGTGGTGAAAGAATTTTTACTATCACTGCTGGAACCTGTAAGACCAGATATTTTTATATGAGAAGGCAAGCCTCAATATTTGCTATTATGTTGCCACAGATTTGGTATTATGGCTTCACAAAGTAAAAGAAGCCTGGAGTAAAATGACGCCACTGTTTTCATAGGTGTCAGGCCGCCCCAGGAAGGGCACTCCTGGGACACTTCCCATGCCGGCCACCAGAGGTCCAACTCACCGGAGTTCTGAGGCTTTCGCGCCGGCTCCCTCTCACCTAGCCCCTCCCGCACCTGTCCTCTCACCTGCTGCTCATCCCAATTAATTATCCTTCTCTTTAAGTTGGCCTTCCGATCCCTAGGTGTTTGTGGAGCATTAAACCACCATACTGGCTTCCGTGAGCGATTCAGTGTTCCTGGTTATTCGCTGGTTAACTTCTGTTTTGTTGTTATTTCAGACTACTCCCTCAGTTCCTGGTCCTTGAATTCTCTGGCTCTTAGTTTGGTGTTTTGGAGATCTTCTGAGCGTTTTTCCATTTTGAGACTTTTTGCTTTGGACTTCTTCTGGGCGTTACTGTCTTTGGACCCTTTCTGTTTGTGCATTTGCTGCTGCATATAATTGGTACAATAAAGCCTACCATGGATCCGACACCTGCGTCTGGCCTGCCTACGTTACAATAGATGAGAATTCCCACCATCATCACTGAGCTTTCATTTTCCTCCCATTTGTTGACAGAGCCATCATTTCACATTTCATCATTTCAAGAGCCCCTCTTTTAAAACCCGTCTTTAATTCAGGAGCATTGTGGGAACATCAAGGAACATTGTGCATCTGTATATATCCTGGCCCTTTAAAACCAATCCAATGCTTTTTAAAGGCCCTAATGATCAAACAGGTGGTGACGGTGCTCCCATCAACAATCTCTGACAAACAACAAACAAGTCGAGGGCCAATAGATGTGAGATTAGTTAGCATGACAAAAAGTACACTCAAAAACTTAAATTAAGCACAGATGTGTGCCAGATGTGCATCACATTACATGTGATGGAACTTTTCTTTTGCCCATCTCATATGTTTTGCTTTCGCTACTTATTGCCAGTCATTAGAAGATCACAGGAACAGGAATTTATTTTATGGTGGATTTTCACCCTTTAAAATCTATCAAGACTTAAACACCGTAAAAACCCAACCCTGCTGCTGCCTATGGCGATCAAGCTGAACTATGCCATTGTAGCTAACTGACACTTGAAAATGATGACAATAACAGTGCCAAACTTTGTTATACATGTGAAACAAATATGGTATGACGCTAATTATTTATATATTGACAAAGCTGAAGTGCACTGTGATTTCCTGTTCATTTCTGAATGGGAGTTTTACAGCCTTATGTGAAGATCCAGCATGCAGCCGCAGCTGCTGAAATATAACAAATGGCCAGAAAATCACAGAGACAAATCTGGGCACAATTGGGTTGATTTACAATGGAATCTGCATTTCTGTTCATGACAGCACAGACAAGTTCACATGATTCTAATTGGACAGTTTCCACACACAGCCACGTTTCACTTTATAAAAGCCCACTTCACTTTCTCCTAATAAATACAAGCCCACTCCTGTCAGCTTAGACTTATTTATAGTACACTAGACTTTAAGCGGATAGGTCTCACCACATATATGTTCCACTCTGTGCATAGGATTTTTTTATAGCATTACATTTATTAGGCTTGTTATTACAATGTTTGGGCATGTCTGCTTCTTATGTCTTGGCAAGCACATTTCTTGGTGCGCTCCAGTGTGAGTAGTGTTTGAACCAAACAAAAGAGAAAAGATACAATTAGATGAAAGAGGGAGTCAGAAAGGTACATGGAGTACCTTTTCTTTCTTGGCTGCACTTGTAGACTTCTTTTTAGAACATTGTTAATACAGATAAGATGAAAGGATAAGGGTCGGAATTTAGAAGCTTCAGAAACAAGATGCTGTCCTTAGCTGGAGGACATCCATTTCTACAAACAACAAAACAGACTCACATCTTGGCATAATGTCACCATTATGCAATCAACAAAGACATGATCACTGTATAATAATAATTATAATAATTTAAGTTACTCTATTGTCAACAATATAAATGTGTTATTGTTATTAGTTTCTTGTAGCTTGATATTATATTATCTTACAATCAAAATAAAGCATGAATGAATTTCATTACTCAATAAAAAAAAATACATAACGCATACAAAAACAAGAGTAATGAAATAAAATGTCTTTACTTTAAGAATGTAGATACTGTCATGTCTGTTAAACTCTTGTTGATGTAACTACTGCTACTACTACTACTACTACTACTACTAATAATAATAATAATAATAATAATAATAATACTAACAATAATTATAATAATAATTATAATAATAATATGCAGTGAACCAGCTTCATGTTTTATATTACTGAGGAGCTTCAGACACTATGGCACCGTATTTCGAGTAGCGGCTTTATAGCATAATTTTCTGTACTGTCTCAGAAAGACGGTTGTTTCGGGGCTATAAAGTGATCTTCTGCGCTGCAGATCAGTCTCTCTAAGAGTCACTAGGTAATGCCAAACAACTAAGATGTGCCTTTATTTTTGAATAGCAGACAGTCTGAAATGAAAGGATGTAAATGGAAGTGAGTGAACTGGTCTCCAAATTATGCCTGACCATCTTACTTCTTACTCTCACTCAAACTATTTGAGACACATTCTATAAGCCAGTTCACTGTGAAAAGACATTATGCTCAGAAGGTATAAGGCTCACTTCAATTATTAAACTGGGGGTGTCCAAACCTTTGCTTACAGCTTTTCTCAGTTAATGTATTACTAAACATAAATTAAACATTACTAAACATACCAAAATATATAATCATTTTAAAGCCTTGTTAGGCCTCATCTTTAAGGAGATGCAGTGAAAAAGTGCTAGTTATCTCATTATAAATATGAGCAAAGCATAATAGTTCAGTGCTTCTCTGATGTGAATTACAAGCCAGATGAGGAAAAACAAAACACATGACAAAACAGCTGGATGACATTAACCCATCTGAGCATCTAACCCAATCACAACCAGCTTGTCACAATCAGTACACAATTCAACAAATATCACTAAATAAATTCTCCATGAACAGGATTATGGAGGTAGACAAACCTAACACAATCATAACAACCAGAATATTACAAATACAAAAGGCAGTACCAAATCTACCAGACTGGGGACATGAAAATACTATAGCACCAAACCTCTCTCTCACCAAAAGTACAAATTAAACATGAGTCATGGCCACACAGGTTCTATTAAAAGGATTTAAGGTAAGTGCCTCAAATGTATTTTCTCCACAGTTGATGGCACTACACTGCCCACACTTGCTAACAGCGGGGTACTGTATCTGATGGAGAGTTATTTACTCAGGGAACAGAGCACAGACAGCGCCCACTGTAGTAAACACAATTTATCAAACTGCCATTATTATCCCGAGTGAGTTTCTAAATAAAATACATTTAAAATGCATAAAATGGTTACTATGTCTTGTTTTTCCTCATCATTGTTTTGCTGGCATCAATAAACATAACCAAGTAGCCCAGAGAATTCATCTGAGAAGAGAATCAGACAAATCCTAACAATTAAAACGAGTTCCAGCACTACCTGCTAGGACTGCTGATTCTTAGAGCAAAGCTATTTTTTACAAGCACTAACGTTAACACAGTTTAAAAAGGGACTCAGTAAAATAACACTTTACGCTGATTTCCTATGTGAAATTAAGCTAAAAACATCATTACTCTATTTTCTATTTATTCACAAATTTTAATTGCTAAATTTAACACACGAGAAAAATAACCAGTAAACAGTCATTGCAAAAGTGCAGTGCAGATACGTGTTGACTTAATTTCACTTTGAAAATGAACAAGACATGCACTTGACCAGGGGTGCCTAACACTGGGTGACAGTTCTGTTCACTGAGTGGTGGATGCCACCGTCGACCAACATTGGATAAAAGATACCAATAGCAGCAACAAAAGGTACTGAGTGTGAAAAGCCAGAGTAGATGTGTATATGACTGAAGAGGTACTCCAGGCGGGTCTCCAGTGCATAACCAGTGGTATTATATGCCTGAGAGGGAAAAGGAGTGTGGGTAATTGCCTTGGAAACTGTGGATAAAAGAAACTGACAAATGTTTCCTTCCAAAAGTCAAGTTAATGTAAAACATCTCTACGACTCACACTGACTAGACTTTTACCTCTCATGCTCTCCCTCCTTTTCTCTCTTCCCCATATCTGTTCCCATCATCTCTCACCAATTATCTCTTTTCTTTGGCGGCCTCTACTAAAACTGCAGCCATTCATCTCTGTTGTACCGAATCGCTGTATCTCTGAAATGGTAACTTTAAAAGAGAACAAAGTTTAAGGATAAAAAAACAGGAATAAAACGGAGATATTCAGATATTTTTATAACACTGATATGTGTATCTGTACTTCCTTCCTCCCTAAATTATATAATTACCCTCACCTGTCATCCCTATCCTTCTCTTTCTTTTGTATTGTTGAGGCTCCTTGACTTCAGTTGTAAATGGTTTCATTTGCTTGAGACAATTACTATCCTGACCTGATCTGCCCACTGTGTAAACAATATTGCTGCTTCCAGGAAGAGGGGTAAGAGAATAGAGACCAACCACAAAACACTACCATTGACTTTTCAATTGACACATCGATTACCTCACCTCATGCTGGGGACATCAAACAGAAAGCTGTGGGAAGCAGTGATCACGACACATCTAACCTCTAAAATCATCCTAACGATCGGATCACTCAATCAGACATCTGAAACTACAACTGGAGGTGGCTGGAGACAGACTTCGACCACATTTAACACAAGCGTAAACAGTGCAAAATGCATTTTCATTATTCATAAACACCCATGTGAGGAGAAATCCATCCGCTCTTTATTGACAGGTAGATGGGAGGATAAACAGGGAATCGAAAGGTGGAGCTTACAGGTGAAGGGTTATGTCAAAACCAAGAAGGGGCTTCTTGCACGCTGGTCCGACAATACAGCAAGATTAACTACGACAGAGAAGCATCATCTTAGTTTTCAGGAGAACCGTTTACCAATGCCTGGTGAATTATGAAAGCAATCACATGTAAGACTGAGAAAAGCCTGAGTACAAATATGTAAAGCGTAATCTGGTTTCCTGTATTCGCTAACAGGCGGCACAGTGGTGGAGTAGGTAGCTCTGTTGCCTCACAGTAGGAAGGGGCTTTGATTCTTGACTGGGGTGTCCACTGTCCATACTGGGTGGAGTTTGTATGTTTTCCCCGTGTCTCCGCAAGTTTGCTGTGGGTCCTCCAGTTTCCTTCCACAGTCCAAAAACATGCAGTCAGGTAAATTAAAGATGCCAAATTGCCCCTAGGTGTGAATGCCCGGCGATGGACTGGCAGATCCGCTAGCCAATGAAAATAGTTCTCCTAATCTGAGCTGGTGACAGGCTGAGAAATGAATCAGATTAAACTAGGCTCTTCAGGTGCTCACATAATAAAACATTCGGGATAAACACTAATTCTTTATATGCTTTATTATATTTTGGTGATACATCACCCAATTATCCCTTAATGTCAGTACCAAATAGCAATGAATGTGTTTAAGTAATTCACGTCTTACGATAATGGGCTACATGCCTAAAGTGTGATGCTGTGGAGGAACCCCTTTTTGTTGCCTACAGAACCTGACAAAGCTTTTTTTAAAGCTGCGGTATATAAGATGTTTTGATGTTTGTAAAGTAGTAGAAAATACATGCTAATATATGGCTTTAAAAGTCATATGGTCATATTAAATTGAAGAATTCAGTCAAAAGTGTCATTTTTAGACAACATTGTGCATCTTTATAAATTAACATCACATGCACAGGCTTAAAAAGCTAAACATCAGATTCACCCACTTGATCTGGGTCTAAAGCAGATGAAACATTGCCAGCCGAGAGGTCTCCAAATCTCAAATGGTGCAACTTTAGCTAATCGTTTCTTTGAAAATGGAATGTGTGTAGAACCTTTCAAAAGGTTAGGTAACCTCCACATAATGAAGCTATTAGAAAACAGCAGTGCCTTGGTGAGTTATCTAAACTTCCCCTTGGTTAATTAAAGAAAAACCCACAATGGTAACAGAAATAACTAAAATCTGACAAAAGTAATAATAAATAAAATTTATAAGAAAAAACAAATGAAAGTTAGACACTGCTTTTCAACCATGCTTCAACAGAATTATAAAAAAAAAATAAACTCCTGAAACAGGCCTGGACAGAAATGATTGGACCCTTAACTTAATATTTTGTTGCACAACCCTTTGAGACAATCACTGCAATCAAACAATTCCTGTATCTGTCAATGAGACTTCTGCACCTCTCAGCAGGTATTTTGGCCCACTCCTCATGAGCAAACTGCTCCAGTTGTCTCAGGTTTGAAGGGTGCCTTTTACAGACGGCATGTTTCAGCTCCTTCCAAAGATGCTCAATAGGGTTTAGATAAGGGCTCATAGAAGGCCACTTCAGAATAGTCCAGTGTTTTCCTCTTAGCCATTCTCGGGTGTTTTTAGATGTATGTGTTTTGGGTTTTGGGTCATTATCCTGTTGCAAGACCCATTACCTGCGACTGAGACCAAGCTTTCTGACACTGGGCAGCACATTTCTCTCTAGAATTCCTTGATAGTCTTGAGACTTCATTGTACCCTGCACAGATTCAAGACACCCTGTGCCAGATGCAGCAAAGCACCCCAGAACATAACAGAGCCTCCTCCATGTTTCACAGTAGGGACAGTGTTCTTTTCTTGATATGCTTCATTTTTCAGTCTGTGAACATAGAGCTGAAGTGCCTTGCCAAAAAGTTCATTTTTTGTCTCATCTGTCCATAGGACATTCTCCCAGAAGCTTTGTGGCTTGTCAACATGTAGTTGGGCAAATTCCAGTCTGGCTTTTTTATGTTTTGTTTTTAACAATGGTGTCCTTCTTGGTCGTCTCCCATTAAGTCCACTTTGGCTCAAACATCGACAGATGGTGCGATCTGACACTGATGTTCCTTGAGCTTGAAGTTCACCTTTAATCTCTTTAGAAGTTTTTCTTGGCTCTTTTGTTACCATTTGTATTATCCGCCTCTTTGATTCGTCATCAATGTTACTCCTGCGTCAACATCCAGGGAGGTTGGCTACAGTCCCATGGATCTTAAATTTCTGAATAATATATGCAACTGTAGTCACAGGAACATTAAGCTGCTTGGAGATGGTCTTATAACCTTTACTTTTAACATGCTTGTCTATAATTTTCTTTCTAATGTCCCGAGACAACTCTTTCCTTTGCTTCCTCTGGTCCATGTTGAGTGTGGTACACACCTTGTCAGCAAACAGCACAGTGGCTACCTGTAGCCCTATATATAGGCCCACTGACTGATTACAAGATTGTAGACACCTGTGATGCTAATTAATGAACACACCTTGATTTAACATGTCCCTTGGGTCACATTTTTCAGGGGTACCATCATTTCTGTCCAGACCAGTTTATTTTTTTAAATAATTCTTTTGAAGCATAGTTAAAAAGCAATATCTGTCTTTTATTTGTTTATTTTCATAGAATTTTTATTTATTATTACTTTTGTCAGATTTAAGTTATTTCTGTTAACATTGTGGGTTTTTCTTTCATTAACTGAGGGGTACCAACAATTTTGTCCACATGTGTATATGTTATAAATCACCTCTATAGCAGAATACACAGCCTCGTATAAGTTGGGGAAAACAAGGCAGTTCAAGAAAAACATTTACATGCATGTTTGATGCACCAAGAAAGATCTTACATGGCAGCACCACCAAAGATCACAGTCCATATACAGACGCTAACCACATATGGCAGAGGATAAACAGTGCTTTGCTAGCATAGTCTCATGTAGTCGTGGAGCTGCCTGTAAAGGTCAAGTCTAATAGAGGACAGGCTCTTTGACACTGTGTGATTAAGGTTAAAGGGCATTAGCAATGCTGCTAATTCCTCAGGTACAAACACAAACACACACCTTAAGCGTACTCTGGGTCACCACTTTCAAGAGTGCAGACCTTGTTGACCACAACAGGTTCTTCATTTTTCTTTTTCCAAACCAGCCACTTTTCTTCAAATCTCTTTAACTACGCTTTTCAGAGTAAGAGTGCTAATCTAGATCTGCTCTTGTCCATAAAGTCATACTAAATCAGTAGTAGAAAGCAGTTTATCACTGTCCTGTCAGAGCAATAGCAGCTCCAGGTTCCAACTCCTCCACAATTATAGCCCATTGCTTTCATATTGCTCTGTAACATCTTATTTTGAGAGTAACAACATAAACGTTTTTGAGAGGACCACTGATGGCTGCTGTGCCCTCAGTAGCTCTTTATATCATTTATTAAGCAGAGCTAGCATTGATCAGTTGTACTTTGGCCATAAAAAGCATATTTCAGACTTGTGTGTGTGTGTAGCTTTCAAATGGCAGTATAATTGATTGATTATCTCTGGTCTGGAATAAGTTATAGCATGCAACAAAATGACCATGCAGATTGTAACTAGTCTATGCCAGGGTCCTTTATAAAATTGGGATGGGGGAGGGGATATTAGTGGGTAGCTTGCACATCTGTTAAGGCACCATTATTGTTGAACATATTTTGGAGCAAATAACATTCCGAATAGCATGGCTTTGAAATGAATGAGTGCTACACTGGCCTTCCTCTCTCCCTTTGAAACAGCATGGAACATTACTTAGCTCAAAATCTGACTAGCTGCAAGACGTGTATATCAGAAATATGGCTAAAAATATGACGCTTGTAAATACATTGTTAATCCCCTTTCACCAAGCTTCACCTTGGTAAAAGGAAAGGTCATGTAACAGTGGTAAACATGCTCCATATTATGTATGTACACATTATAGAAAGCGATAAAGTTAATTTAGTAAAACATTGTTCCATGTGAACTGTTTTCAATTACATCCACATCAAACAGATTTAAATCTGCTTCCAGAGCCTTTCACAAACTGCCCCAACATTTTTGGAATTGGTTTGTACATGAAATTTTTGGCCATACATTGTGTGATGAAACATCAAATTTGTACAAATCCTTTAAGATATCCTTTAAGAACTCAGACAAACTGAATCAACGTCTCATTTTCTGTGCTTTTAAAGGGCAAGAGCAATAAAAAAATGAAAACCATCTTTCCATTTCAGACCCTTAAATAAAAAAAGCCACGAACACTTTAAACTTGTTGTGAACTAGAGGTCATTACTGATTACGGATGTCTGGAAGAGTGAATGTAGGAGCAGGAAGCCAGCAGCAGTGAGAGGATACACAGAAAGCAACAACACATCAAGCACTGATTTCATCCCCCAGGTAGCTCTGATGAGACAGATCTGATCTCAGCATGCTAAAAGTGAAAAAGAGGGGGGGGGACAAAGTCTGATCCCCTAGGTGTAACTAAAATCTCATTCTTCACTCTGGGAACAGGCTGTGGCTTCACTCTGTTAGCTGTGGGAACAGTTCTCAGTCTAAGCGCTGCTACACATCATTACCGTAGGAGGTAAAGCAACTTAACAAGAGGCAAGACGGGTTGGAACGCGGAAGCTGATTAGCCATGAAGTGTGTATGACAAGTGTGTCTAAGAGTGTGTATGAGTCACATGTGTGTCTGATTCCTCATTAAAAGCTGCCCTGTGACAAAAAATACACAACAATACACATGCAAAAATACAACCACAAACTGTGAGACGAGAGAGATAAGGAGTTTTTATTCAGCCAGAAATAAAAGGTAAACATTCTTCGTCATTTCCTAAATAAAAAATTATCTCCAGGGCTTTCTTTAGACTGGATGCTGATGTAGCTAATAGGTGATGCACACATATGGCCACTTGGTTTTGTGTGTGGCTAACTCACACTTGATCCAGACCTCATCATATCATGTTGTTAGGTGGGTAATTCCACAAATCACCATATTTAACCAATTTAACCATATTTACATTAAACTGTACTTTAATTGTTTGAATGAGAGCACTTTTAACAGTCCTGCACTATTTCTTACCATTATTGTAGCTGCTTAGGATGCAGCAGAAGTAACACAGCAGGAACTAGACACCGCGGTTTTCATTTGTTACAACTACAGCACAAACCAGTGCACTCTAATGCAGTAATTCGCTTACATTTATACGTTTTTTTCCAGAATATTGTTTTCTAGATTGGTAACCTTGTTACCAAATTAATTTAAAAGTTGCCTACATTAATGGTGGCAGTACAACTGCCTGGTGTCCGCCTGGAATACTTTATTCTCAGGCTTTTGCAACTTAGTTTCCTTACATAACCTGTATGTTCTCAGGAATACATGGTGTATTTGGTTTACCAGTTACCACTTTACCAGTGTTTACATAATTTTACATACAATACATTTTATAATTTTTCACTGAATCTAATAAAGCCTGCTTTTAAACATTCAGTAACCCCATTTTTAAACATTGACAATGTTTATATGTCAAGAGGTTTGCCTTTGCAATGTAATGGATTATACATTAAGACTGAGGTGAGCATTATAGCCATCCATCCTGCTAAATATTAAGTCTTAAAATTTATAGCATCAACTTTAACTTGCTCTCTAAATGCTGCATATTATAAACCAATAGATTTCCTAATACTAATAGCAGATGCTTTCGGATACAGGTGGTTACATGGATTATTCTTCTATTTAATGTATTATTCATAGATTTAATCAGAAAGAAATTAAATTAAAAATAGCTTTAATGTTACTAGTCCATCCTGACTGAGGTGTATACATGGACATATTCTATTCTATAGTATTTGGATTATTAACAGCTTATTAGGCTGCGTGTAAATGTGGCTGTTTTCTTGCTGACAGTGCCAGTTTTGGTAAAGAATGATCAAATATGCAGAAAACAGATAATTAATCATGCTACTGGCATGAGAACATTAAAGACGCTGTAAAGATTTATCTACAATGTATTTTATAATGAACGATGAATACTAAGCAGGGTGACAAGACTGAACCTTCTCCTCTGCCAATATCACATTGAAAAGAACTTCCTCTATGATCTGCAGGATTGTTAATATAATGATAATAATTTGATCATGTGACTGTAGAATATTCCAAATTCTGAATGCTAAAGAAAAGCTGGCGAATAGGAGGTACATGTCTTCTTCATAATGAAAACAAGCAACACAGCAGCTACTCCCCCACAGGATTCAAGCAATTGCCAACTGATAATTCTGAATGGGCAAAACAAATACCTTGGCAGGGGAGGTTACGACTTTCAATCTGCACCTTATTTCAGTTGTACAGAGGTCTTTGCGATTCTTCAGCTTGCTGGAGGAATTGAGCCACGTTAGAAAATCCTCTCTCGCTCCTTTCATTCAGAAGACAAGAGCAACACATTACCTAGAAACCCAAGACCAGACTGTACCACTCAGTTTATTTAATTGGGAGAATCTTTCTTATTTATATAAACACTGCACGTTTGCTTCTGTTCTGTTTTCTACTTATTCTAAAATGGGCATTTTACTGCAAACTGTGCTTTATGCACATTTGCATATCATGATGCCCCTAATATACACTAGTCTGTATTCATGTCCAGTCTCTGGATCATTATGTTAATGAAATTAACCCAATTGTAAGTACATTGTATCTTTATTACTAGTTCAGAGTTTGCAGCAGGTCTCTATTTAATAAGCTCTATACGGCCAATGAGCACAAAAAAGCTAGATTTCTGCCGATTCATGTCTGGAATCGATAGAGAAGACTCAGGCGACAGAATCGCAACAGGGCACACAATCGGCGTGGCTGATGGAAGGGTAATTGGCTTGTCAGCTTCGCTCTTTCCACCATTTCCAGTTCACCAGCTTCTTCCGGGCCTGACCCATTACTTTCAGCAGGGTGGGCACCTCATTTAGGAGTTTGTTTTTCCTCCACAACCTCAGTCACCTTTGCCCCTACCTTGCTGCCTCAAGTAATCAGCACAGAAACTAACACACTATGCACATATAGAAAGAAAATCTGAAACAATACTACAATTTAATCTGGGTTTCTGTACTAAAATAGCCTGAAACTGTTTTGCTCTGACTGGCTGCCCCAAATTGTGTCTCACCAGAAAGCATTTTATACTGAAACACGTATACAACTTCAGTGTGAATGGGTGAAGCTAAACTACAATAGGCTGAACTTATGAAAATACAAGTCTGACATCACTAAAAACAATTTATAGCAGATAATCCGAGTCGTCTTCATTACGGGTGGTAGATTGTGGTTTGGGGGAAGTATAACCAATACTGTGGGAAATCTCAGGGGTCTACCTTTTCAGTTTTCATGTGTTTTAAATATATTGTTGTGTTTTCGGTTTTGGTTATCGCCGCACTTTACCGCTAGCATTAGAAACTCGCTATCACGGGCAGTGTGGGATCACTTAGCCGCCTGAGGTGCTGCTCATCCGGCGGAGATGCTGCGGTTCTTCGGCTGCGTGTGATAGTGGAAGTGTGGAATAATGGCACACGACAAGGTAGGGTTCACTTTAAGCCTTAAGTCAGGACCTTTGAGAGCATTACAACAGTTAAGGACTGCCTAGCTCCAACACCCGAGCTCACTACGGTTCAATGCTAGGGCCATCCGGCAAGTCTGTCTACAAACTGTAACTAACTCAACATGTCCGACACCACCTATATATACTGGGTGCTGGAAACTGAACATCCCTCCCATACCGCCGTCACATATACATATACATATACATATACATATATATATATTACCTAATGCTCGTTAAAAATTAGCTTTCCAAAATATTCCTTGCAGGATTAGTTATGATTCTGTTTTCTAACAATGAACTTTAAGTGGTGTCACAGGAATACCATCAATACATTTGAAGCTGTTTTTTGCAGCTCAGTTTCCATATATGGCCTGTATGTCCTGGGTAATGAATGGTACATTCTAAAACTGTAAAAGTGTTTACATACAACATCAAAGAACATGGTTCCTTTAAAAGGACAGATTAAAGACCTTGGAATTGCTCCGTTATCCTAGGCCCATTCCCAAATATTACATAACGAAAGTACAGCACCTTGTTTAGACTTTGAAATGGGCACATTCACTTTATACTTGCTCTATTGCCTTGCAGACTTTCATGCTGAATTAACAAAAAGGAGCTCTTAGAGAGCTTTGTGGACGGCTCAAAATGATTCCAAATATGCCCACTACAGTATTTGTATGCTTTAATCAACAGAAATGAAAAAGAAACAAAAAGAAACAAACAAAAAAAAAAATCAGCCCACCATTGAGAATAAGAGAGAAGAGCCAATTACTGCAAGCCACTGCAGTGTTGTGTGCCTTTGCTTTAGCTCTACTACATCAATTTCACACTTCTCCATGAGTGATAGATGACTAGCTTTAGTGCCTGGTGATTTCCATTGTGAACATACGCACGCACACACACTAATGGAAAAAAACATGACTTCTGAGAAAAAAAAAAAAATCTGGTAGGGGCATTTGCATCTGAATACTACTCTTAATGAACATGTTGCTATTCAACAATGACAAACTGACATCAACATCAACAAAATGAACATAAATGTCACAAACACTTAGGACTGTGATTTTTCTGACCACCTACTCTATTCTGCCCTTCTCATCAAAAGCAAGTGAGAAAGAAGATGAGTTTCCAGAGAGCTTCTATTCCACTGTAGAGACCACTTTTATTCAGTTGCAGAGTTGACCTCTATCCGGAAGTGGCTTCAGCTGTTCACTGTGAGTGATTAAGCCATATTACACAATTATCTTTCCCTCATTTCTGTAAGAAGGTAAGAGCAACACTTTGCACGCAGGAGACAAGACATAAGATCAGATTTTAGTTTATATTCCTACGTGTCTAAGAAAATGTCTTAAGGCAATTATTTCTTCATCAAACTTACCTCATTTAGCAATTATCAAATATAATTAAAATTTTATGTTTAACGTTTTTTCTTTATAATCTTGAAAATAATAATCGAAAATGTAACATATGATGTAAAAATAATAAGATATATTGCATCATGAAATCTGTGTATAGTTACACAATTAGCAGAAAGCAAAATTTTTATTAATATGACTCTCTATGTTAGCATGTGAACCAGGTGATGGATCCACTAAAAGAAGCTGCCCAACACCAGGTTTGGACCCGGCTTGTTCCAGCACAAACTGAGGCCAGACACAGTCCGGTCCATATATGGAAACTATCATAAAGGGCAGATTTACCCATGTTCAATTAATCAGCCTAAAGCAGTTCTGACCGCCCATTAGCACCGAAGTTACAGGGAACGTTTTAGTGTTCTGGTTTGTATGGGGGACACCGTCCCGTTTTGATGCCTAGAAATGATTTTCAATTTTGAAAAACACATTCCGCTTTCCAATCTCTCCATCTGCATTTACGCCACCAGCTTTCTGATCAACATTTCATCCCGTGAGGTCAACAGCGAGCGCCACGGGATTAAACAATAGAGTGAGTCAGAAAAGGTAAATGGAAGGGAGTGAATGAAAGCTGACAGGTCCATCTCTTGCATGTGCACTGCTTAGAGTGAGGCGAGCACTGCAGGTGTTCCAGTGTTTATTGGAGTCAATTAAAGGGGCGGGTGTGCGCGCACCACAACCAGTCTCACCAAAGGAGGTCAAGAGGCTTGCTGACAGAAAGAGAGGACGTGTGGAGAAATATGACAGGTGTGTGTCAGTGTATACGTGAGGGAGAGATGGAGAAGTAATGACTTGTGGGTGTGGGTATGTGCGTACTTGTGGGAGAGAGGTTAAAAAGAGCAGAGGTAATGAGTGTGTGGGAGAGAGAGATTGAATTCACAGGCACAACTGGCCTCTAGGTATTAAACTCTCTGGAGTCCCGAGGGGAATCATCCCCCAGGTCGGGTACCTAGCCAGCAGCACATACACTGATAGGTATTCACACAAAACAGAGACTGACATACAAGTACATTAAAGAGGACCTGTACTGGTGACAAACAGTCGTAAACCATTTCTCTAGCCTGTTATTTTGAAGAATGCAAGTTTTTCTGTTATTATTATTTCCATATAGTGCAAATATCCTCCTAATACAGTACTCACTACAGAACAAGAAGTTGACTCCCTTTGAATGTTCAAGAGTCCTCCTAACACGTACCTTGTTTGTAAAACCCAACCTTGTGGGAAACACTTACACTGAAGTTCGATGAGATAAAAAGGAAACAGTAGAATTACATGTCATTTTTTGAATGAAAAAAGTGATGTTTCCGTCATCTGCTGTACCTTCAGTGTGGTGTATGAAATTGCCCCTTCGCTCCTTCAAATGAAAAAATATGTTTGGTAAATTTTCTCTGTGTTCAAAGTGTTCAGTTCCCTCTTACAAGCTCCAGTTGTCTCTTAGTGTTATCAGTTCCCCAGCATTGCACTTTAGTGCTGAATCCTCTCTTACAGTGCTGCTATCACTATTATATGATCACAGTGTTTATTTCAGTTTATTTCTCTCATACAGGAATAGTCTTTTCTCTTACAGTGTTCAGTTCCCTCTAATATTGTACACTTCTCTTTTAATTATTCATTATATAGTGTTGAGATCTTGTTTTACTTCTTTTTGAATTCTCTACCAGTGTTGAATTCTCTCCTACAGTATTACTACAAGGAATGGATTGTGTTTTTGCATGATTCATCCACAGTACACTAACAAAAACACTAATTCCTGCAAAACTGTGGGATGGGATTCCTAGTCCAATCCAGTATACATCCTTGGAGAACCCCTGTGGATATGCACACCACACTGCTACTGCAACTACATGATTAGTGTTTATTGACCTGACTGCCCCTAGTTAACACATGTACGGTTTTGAAATTCTTCACACTTGACCCTATTGATTATTCTGGAGCCTGGTCTGCCCTAGCCTTACAGGGGAAGTCCACCCATGTTCCTTGCATAATTATATTAGTACGGAATAAAGAGAAACTGTTTGTTTATGGTGGCGGAGATATACATTCAGTTGGTTGTGGGATACTAGTCCCAGTATTTTACCATTACCAGCATGCTTACGTTTACTGGTCCATTTTTGATGGCAGATTAAATGTCTACATTTGAGTTGTGCTGTTTCTTATAAGCAACACTGTAAAGAAGTTTTTCCCTACAATTAACCTTCTCTTCTGACCACTTTAAATGTTTATTTGCTACACCTTGGGACGAAGAGTAACGCAATTTCAGTTCTCTGTATGTCTCTGTATGTAACCTGATTTTTTTTTTATTGAGTTATAGCAAATGCATATCCCTTATAGATTTGTAATGACTGTAATGGAATTAAATATCAAAGGACATGAAACAAAATATGATAATTACAATAAATATGCAATTTATCAGAGCAAATGTAGTAAACCTGAGCAAAAAGGTGGTTATTTCTGCCATTTAATCTGCTGTTGTGCACATTTGTATTTAGTTTACTATAACTAACATAGGCATAACTGTGCTGTAACAGTACTAGTGGCAAAGTTCCAGGATTACATTCTCACAATTAATCATAGTCATATATGGTTAAGTGTGTATTTTTAGCATTTTAAAAAGTTAATATATTTATATATTTGTGAGTGATATTTTGGCCCTCATGTATTTAAGGACAAACTTAAACATACATCAAAACTGGTGGGTAAAAGCTATAGTGTATTTTGTACATTTAGCCAGTTCCATGTTCTTTAGTGCAGTTTTATTTGATGAGTAATATCAAAATTAATAATGTTTTCCTTGTTTTTCATGACTGAGTATAAAAACCCCTGCACAATATTCATAACTTTACCCTTATGCAGTTCAGAAGGTGTGTAGAGTACCTGTGGGAGTAGCACACATCCAGAGCTGTGATGTATCATGTACTGCCAAACTCTCTGATTCTGCACGCTGCTAGTAATTTCACCATCCTCCTATAAGCAGATACACGCAGAAAAACAAAGCTGTAAAACAGGCTTCAGCATCTGAGCCTCAAAACAACTCATGAATAATTCAAATTTCATTTATTTGTATTTTATAACAATCATTGTCACAGTGCAGCTTCCAGTGCCAGGGTGACAATGTCAGGAAATACTTCCCAAGCGCAGGAGGAAAAAAACACTGAGAGAAATCGAGGCTCAGAGGTAGAATCCATCCTCCCGTAGGCAACAATAAATAAATCTGAGAATAATTACATTATTACAGTCTCAGACTATATCCATTTCTAGAATCATGGTCTCACCAGGTCCTAGACCCATCCTCATTGTTTACAGAATTGTCTGGAATTCTCTAAACTTCAAGGAACTTTTTAGAACTAAAACGGTCTGAGACTGGCCAGTAGTACACTTAGCAGTATAAATGCAGATGAGTTCATTTAGATGGCAGCCAGAGGTGACACATTTTGCCAAGTCTGTGGCCAATTTATCAAGACCAGAGCGATGAATTACACCATGAGAGCATCTGCCAAGATGTGCAGGGTCTACAAAGCATACTTCGATATGCCTGTCTGGGACAAAGACAGTGGGCAGTTTTCTTTTCATGTGTGAAAACTGAAAACTCAGGTGGACAATTGCTGCTTGTTTAGATATATTTATTTTGTAAAATTATTACTTTTGACAATTCTGTGAAGCGTAAAAATGCTGTTATTACATTTGTCAATCTTCGATGTTCTAGCAAAATATATATTATGTTACAGTATATATGTGTTAATATCCTACATTACTAAATAACATGATTTTATTTTCCCCATTTCATTGTCACAGATACAAAGTTTGTGATAAGTAACGTTATTTTTACACATAAGCAACTGAAATATAATAAATAGAAACCAAGGACAAAAATATATAGTGTAATTTATGCTACGTTACAGTTGTTACATCATGGACTACTAAAAAAAAACATCAAAAACTTAAGAGGAAGAACCACCTTGCTAAATTTAATAACAACCAAAAAAACTTACATCAGCGAAAGTAACTTTTCCATCAGAATTTAGCAGTGGAGCTGACCTCCTCTTTTTGTTCACACTGTTCAATGCACTCAGTATTTTTCATTTTGAATTACTAATTCTACGTAGAGAGTCAGCTTGGATTCATATGGGTCGACTTGAAAAGATCTCTGACGAAGATAAAAAAGCAGGCATTGGCTTTTCCTGTGAACAGCCTCTGTTTTAATTGTCCAGGACCCGAGACACTGACATGTCATCTTCTCCAACTTTGCCTTCTGCCCAATCAGCCTCTCCTGGCTTGATTATATGTAATTGCTAGAGAAGCTATGTGAGCTTCTGAAGCAGTCAGATGACGGGCTACTCTGACCTAGACCATCATACAGAGCACACACAGACTGACCTGGCATTGCTCTATACTGCCACTCAACTCACTGTCTCCTCTCTGGAGCCACCAAAATCAATGGCATTCAGTAGGTTATAATTAATCTGTTCACTCAGCAGGGCCAGATGGCACAATTTGAAAAGCTACACCCTTCATTCTTTCAAAGAACCACAGGCAAAAAAATCTGACTATTTCGGACTTCTGTGCAGCAAAGCATAGCACAATCAAAATACGAAAAAAAAAGTTTGGCAAAGGTCGGGCTGATTTACATCTAGCTCAAGCTGTAGATGTGCACACCCTATCTGTGGTGTATAAGTGTGGTGTGATGTATTTGATTTACTGAAAAGCCAACTTCAACTAAACACTTCGTTCCGATTCCACCAACATACTGTCAAGAGTTCAATTCTGAAAGTCATGTAGAGTAGGTTTGTAGACCTGGTTTATCGCTGAATGCTAGACTAGAGCCGGATGTTTCAGAGTGGCAAGTCCTGTACTGTTTTAGCTCTCTGTGAATTGTGCAAAGCCATCACAAGGCTGCTGGTGGGTGGACAACAGCAATTATGGTAAAAGATGAGGACACCCTGTAACAAGGAAAGGGTCTGGAATTCCAACAAGGCATTTCAGGCAGCTGAGAAAAGTGCATTCTCACTCTGCTTTGAGTTTCTCAAGAGAGTTTCTCCCTTTGGTTCGTACCTTAGGATTTACATTACATGGAGAAAAACATACTAAAGTAAAACCAACAATGACAATAAGACGCCTGTGTTTTTTCATGAGTTCCACAGCTACAGTAAGGTACAGACCCCTTATGGGATTTGCAGTGTTAATATTAGTACCAAGCTAGTACCGGCAGTTGTGGATGTATATTTTAAGCTTGTAGCTGCTCATAAAAGACATTCAGTTAACATATAGTGTTGATGTTCCCCTTCATTAAACAGCTGAACTTAAATGTCATCTCTCTCATTTAAAAGGGCCTGTTACCTTGTTATCTATCTGCTGTCATATTCTGTTCTTTCTGTGGTAATAATTGGTTTGTTAAATCTGTGTGAAATATATAAAGTAGCAAACTAACAATCTAGGTTGGATTTGTAGGCATCACTGCTCACTGAATGTCTGTGGCTGTTGGGTCAGTCAGGTACAGTGATAAGGCCCATGCTTGCTTACGTCACACGCACAGCTGAGCGTGAAGCTTCTATCATTCGCATGTCTCAGTTTCTGTCAGTGGATCCCTTTTGGTTCCAAGTATTCTTTGAAAAATAGTGTATTTGTGTCAAATTGAACAAAAATCATTTCAGTGGAACATACAGTATTTAAAGAGCTGTAATTTTTTTGGAGTTTAAAACGTATATGAACAAAGTAAAAGGCGTGTCTACAGTCTGTATTGGTCCTTCCTGTTGTGAAGCTGGTTGTTGGATGACGTACACTATGTTGAATTTTAGAACATCATAATCAATTCCTGTCCCAGATTTGTGTGACCATGGTAACCATGGTCATTTCATCATTCTGAGAAAGGTGCTGCATTGATTGTGTTATTGACCCAGGCCACAAAAATCTTTAAACATGTGGATATTTGGGTTTGTTTCTGATAAGACAACAAGATTTTAAGACTAGATTTTATGGTTTGACTAGGTTTAAAGTAAATGGAACTGGCTTCCTCACTTCTCTTTCCCTAACATCATTAATCAACTTTCCAAATGCAAAATTGGAGATCCGTCTTTTCTGAAATAAAAAAAAGAGATTTGTTGTCTTAACTTAGAAAAAGAAAGAAAATAATAGAAATTTTGATTAATTGAACATCTTTTGCCACAAGCTAACAGAACAACAATCGGTTAACCATTTGATCAACCTCTCATCCTCCCAGCCATTAGACAGAAATGCAACACTGTGAAACAGGCCTTGGCACTTAAATATCAAAACAACTCATGAATAATTCTAATTCAATTTATTTGCATCTTATAACATCATTGTCACAGACAGACGCAGCTCTACAGAAAACACGAGGACACAATCATAAATGATAAAGCTGATGGGTGACATCACCACAGAAAACTACCTAAGCACAGGAGGAAGAAACACTGAAAGGAACCAGGACTCAAAAGTGGAATGTATCCTCCTCTAGGCAACAATACATAAATATCTGGGAATAATTTGAGTCTCTGGCCTGTTACTTTGCTGAAGCGGTACAGGGGGCAGTGAAGATAGAGACTGGTTTATAGCAGACATTGTGGCAGAAAAACTCACTCTATAAATAGCTAAAAACCCCAAATTACAATTCATGACACAATAATGGCACAATATTGCAAAATAATCTGTTACAAAATATCGCAAATCAACTGCAAATAAACTTGCAGATTTTTGTCAGCAATCCCTCGTTCTTATGCTGAAATATGCAGGAACCTATGCAATGGTAGCCCCTGATTGACTTTTGAGTACTGCTTTAGCATGGAGAACATTGAGGCAGCAGTCGCCAGTCCTCTGTGAGGTAACACTTTCCCACTGGAATCCACTGCCCTTGACGTGCATGCATCGCAAGTTAATGCAGTCCTTTCTTTTGTAACCAAAGGCTTCTCAAAGTTCAATTTCACTTCTCTGTACAGTTTGGGTCACTACAGTTGCGTCCCTTATGTTCAACCTTTATTTTTAACCGCATTACATGGACACAGATCTTTGCACAGGAAGTAGATGATGGATTATGTTATTTTTTTACTGTCCCAAGGTCCAGACATAGGTTTGTGTGTGTCTAAGGTTTGGTGTTTCAGTTTCTTCTTCAAATCTTTGTGTTCCACTTTAAATGCTGCAGGAACCAGAAAATAATTGCTGCATCATTTAAAGTGGAACCCAAACATTTTAACAAGAAACTAATTTTTCCGTTGCTTATGGGAAAGCAAATGAATAAGAATTTAGCCAATAGGAAGCCGACTTTTACATCATTTTTGTTCTAGCATGTGATTTAGTTCCTTCCCCAGTTCACCCACACTCATTGCTAACACCTAGTGCTAACATAAAATCGAGCACATAACCATGTAACCTCCCCAGACAAACACTTGCAGCAGAAAGGGGCATACTAAAGAACTTTAAACATGGCACTCTAATTGGATGCCCCTTTTGCCATAGTTCACTTTTAGTGAAATTACTGTGCTGCTAGATCTGGTATTATTGTGTAATGGCAGCATCTAGAAGTAAGAATAGCTCAGCCACAAAGCTGTAGACCACGCAAACTTACGAGGCAGTGCTGACAAATGCCGAAGTACACAGTGCGTGAAAATCACTGCATCTCTTTTACATTACTCCTAGCTCCAAACTGGAAGCAACAACAGAAATGAACTGTGCCACGAGCTTCCATGGCTGAGTAGCTGCACACTGAACGCTGGGGCAGAGGACGGATCTGGGTTTGTGAGGTGCCAGAGAAACAGAATGCATAATGCCAAACTTTGACCATGTGGCTAGGTGTGGAGGAAAACCAGTGGCCTGTAGAGAGTGCTGACCTCAACCCCACTGAACACCTTTGGAACAGAAACGTCAATTATGAGCCAGACCTTCTCGTCAAACATCAATGACTGACCTGAGAAATGCTCCTTTGACTGAATTGGCACAAAGCCCCACGGGGACACTGAAAAAGCTTGTGGAGGGCCCTCCCAAAAAAGTGGAGGCTAATATAGCCACAAAGAGCAGGCCACCACCGTTTTAATGCCTGAGGTTTTGGAATGGGATGTCCAACAAGCTTGACCAGGCACGTACCATAAACTTTCAGCACTTGAAAATAATGACTCCTGACTACAAAAAACGTACAAAAGAATGAAAGAATATGCCACCAGGCAAATGAGAAATGATGCCAGCATACCTATCTGAAACACATCACAATTTATTTCTGATGAACTGATGTCTTTAAAGTTTACTTCTCTGTGTCCTCTGAATACATTACCGTAGTCTGCCATTTTCACAAGAGTTTTAATTTTCAAAGTACAACTGAATTCACACCAAGTGTACCACATGTATAGGACACTTGTGTGTTTGAGCTTAAAATACATTACCTGCATTAAAACACAAAAAAAACATGCTAGCTTACAATAGGGTCAGAGTCCAGGTCCAGCCACTCCACAGTATCCTTGAAGAGCATAAGCACATCCCCTAGAGCATAAGCACACTACAATTCTCATACAGGATTGTGTTTATTGACTCGACTGCACCCTGTTGACACCTATGATGATCTAAAGCTGTGTGCACTGTTTTCATTACCACACTACACTGTATTTTTTTGTTACTGCAAATTTCCAATTCTTGCTTAGTATATAAGAAGTTTACTAAGCATACAACAACAGCGCGATGGCTTATCAGTACATACTGCATGCAACTTGCTGGAACTGTTGCTTCTTTAAAAATTCAGTTGTGCAACAGAGATATTCTCATTTCCAATTGCTCTGTACTCAGGCTGAAAGATAGAAGAGGATAGAGATTGTCCTCAGCATACATAGTAGATTTGAATAGGACTACACAAAGTGTTGTTTGTGTTATGTTTATATACCGATATGTGATGGGTATAGTGCAGAACTAAGCTCATTAGTGTGATTGCTTAAGTTTTGTATGGTATTGTTTGTTTGTTGTATTTGTAAGTATTATTACTTCATCCTTTTTATGTCCAATATTAACCCAAAACCAGCTTTGATTTATGTGTCCAGCACCTGAATAGCGCATTTGTGTACAGATATGGAAACGAAACCCCACCACCTCTTAATACCATTCATTTTTTATTGCATGCTTATCTACCGCACCCCTATGTGGTAATATACTAAATACACATTTATAGCCTCCGTTTTGCTCCCAAACTGAACATGCCAAATGGTTGACTGTTGCTTAAAACAGCTAAATTCTACAAGATAAAAAGAAAAAGTTAAACTGCTTAGTTTCACACCAACTGCAGCTTCAGTACAATCAGCAAATATTAACTAGCTCCGTACAAACAGAGCAAAGGCCATCACTCCTTCCAACTTCCAACACCTCCACATCATAGCATATCACAGCACTCAAACACATGCTAGGAGATATTTGGATTTCTCTACTTACTCATAGTATGAACCGCAATTCAGTACACTGATATCTATGCCCTTTTCTCGTTTGATCTGGAGCTCCCTACAGTAACATAAGTTCAGTTGTGCTGTGTCATGTTAGCCAGCTGCTTAAAATAGATTTTTGGATCCAAATTAATATGACAAATACACAAACATGCCATTTAAAGAATTTAAAGTGTGGGTGCAGTGATGGTTAAGACGTGTATTAAGACGTCTACATCTTGCCACCTTAAGGAAGAAGCAGAATGCATATTCCAGTTTAAGTATGTTCTATATTCCATGACGTAGGATCTTTCATAGAAAGCTCTCATAAATTTATTTTACACCTATACTTCCTATGAAATAATGAATCTGATGAGATTACCAGTGATTAGGACATCCAGTGGTGTGAAAAAGTATTTCTGTTTTTAATGTATCGCATTTCAAAGTTTCAGATCATCCAAATAATTTTGATATAATATAAAGACAACATGAGTACACGCAAAATGCAGTTTTAACTGATCATTTCATTTTTTAAAGATACAGAAAGTAATCCCCCTCCTAAACCTAATGAGTGATTGTGGCACCCCCTTGGCACTAATAACTCCAATCAAACTTATAAAATATTATATATAAAAAAATTACATAGCTGTTTTTGGCCCACTGCCCTAATGCAAAACAACTGTACTTGAGCTTTGATCACAAACCAGTGGGCAGTTATTCTCTTTCGAGACTTTCTGATACATACAGCAGACTGCATCATGAGAAGTTGCCCAGGTCCTGAAAAACCAAAGCAGCCCCAGACCAACCCTGATGTGCCTTGGTTCTGGTGCAATCCAGCCTATTTATACTGCATGTGATCTTATTCTATATTTCATATAGCATTAACACTGTGCTCAGTTGGGTGGTGTGTGCTCTTATCGATCTTCTCCACCATGCGGAGAGCTGGATCCATGGCCTCTAATCCATAATTTATTTCTCCAAGGGCAAAGGGCTACAATAACAAAAAGTCACATCAAGTGGTTGATCAATTGCTTTTGTCTATGAGAAGCAGCCCTCACACGCATACACAATTTAGCTGCCTCAGTAAAAGAAGCCACAAGCCTTTAAGGATTCCTTAAAGTTCAAAAAGTCAACTACTACTAGCTTTAGAGAGTGAGTCTTCCTCTAGTTGGATTCATGAAACAAAGCTAGAGAAACACCATGTAGAAAACTTATCTATGGCACGTAGAGTTTTAACAATCCTTTAACAAAATTCAGACAATAAGGCATGTGAAGACCCAAACACTGTTTGGTAAACCCTCAATACCTTCCTAGAGCCTTTCCCATGCTATTAATTCAGTATCTCCGTTGTTATCCAAACTGCTCCAAAGCCCTCAAGGTCCCCTGCCAAACTAAAAAGATTTTTTTTAAATATTTGTCTACAAGCAATATCTGTGCCATTACCAAACTGACAACTCATTACACTGCCTCTGGCATCTGCTTTCTACTCTAACAAAGAGAAATTCTGGCTTGCCCTGAAATAAAATTCAATTTCCTCTAAAGCACAAAAAGTCATAGTAATAACACACATGTGCTAGAGAGCTCATCAAAGATCAAGTTTGTGTGTCAGACATACAGTAGAAAATAGCACAGAAATGCAAAGTTAGGAGAGCTGGGGTTTAAAATGGAACAGTGTCATTTAGAGTGCTTCACTTCAGGTCCTGGCCAACTTGTCAACGGTGGTTTATGACATGTTGTCCTTGTTTTTACATAACTGCCCACTGCATTTCTCAGGATGCGAGAACTGGTGGTGCTAAGGATGCTGCAGCTCCCCCTACTTTCAGGACCATTAAATTGCAGCATTGCAGCCAGCAGTTTGTTTTAGGGCTCTAACTAGTAAATATTTTCTCATAACAGCATTAACATGAACATCAACAATAATAATAATAATGTTTAAAAGCTTTTTTGCAAGTCTTTTTTTTTTAAATAAAAAAAAATAGATTTTTTTAATGAACTTAATGATTAAAAAAAACAAAAACAAATAATGAACATCATTAAAAAACATTTGCTGTCATGGCCAATATTGGAAAATTCTATTCCAAAGGATTCTAACCAGGTTTCAGAGACAGTTTGATGTGTCATTTTGATGTGTTTATAATACACTAAACGTCTTGGGCACGTCTTGTCAGCGAGCAAAGGACAACCATATTTTTGAGTCTAAACAGACTTGGAGTTTTATTAAAGCAGCTCAATAAACACCTTATACCCCATTACTTACTCTAGTGCTGGACTCATCTGTGACGGCCTTATCGCCCAGTGCAGTCTGAATAAATTTCTTTCTGCTTTGAACAAACAATTTGCTTACCAGCATGCTGTCATTAATTCTCAAAGACAATGCAGATGAGGGCTGCTAGCTACCAGTCCAGAGCAGCAGTAAAAAACTGGAACTGCACTGTGTGATTAAAATGGCATCATCTGAAATTTGATATCTAATTAATACAGGTTCTTAGTAACAGAGTCTGAACAACTCTACCTCTGACTACACATCAGCATGGCTACTTAGACCTGACTGTATAGAGACGTGCAAATTCAGATTTCTTTACAGTAATGCCGATAGCAAACCAGACATGCAATGTCTACAATACAAACGCACAAAAACACCAGACAACCTGCACGCTATGTTGACAGTGGTAAAATAGTGGCAAATCTTCGAATACTAGCACCATTTATGAACCTCTTCACCATGAATGGATTTAAACGCTCAAAATCTTTTCAAATCTAATCATAAGCAGCGTCTCGGGCAACAGGCACTGCATTTAAAATCATTTCATTTAATAACTTTGTGAGAATGTTTTTAGAGGCACTAAACTCCTCAGACAGCCAGTCCAGTAAACAATTCAGATTTGGAACATTCTCTAGTTTGGTCTAGGTTGCTTTTCCAACAGCAAACCACTCTGAATAATTTGTTTAGATCTTAAAACATTTAATTATGGAATTCCACTGTAATTACCAAATTAATCAGACATGTGTTACAGCTATCGTTTGTATTCAGCAACAGTCATATTTCATGATGTTGCACAAGGAAAAAAAAAGAAAACACTCAATTTTACCAGCTCACTCCGCAACAAACACTGACTGCACCAGAGCTAGATGCTATAGCCATCAGCTTACAATCCAATCAAATCAGTCAAGTCAACCAAAGCAATCCATCTAGGGTTAGACTTATCTCTTAGATAAGTTTACATTCAAAGCATTTAGCGAAAGTTTCTTTTTCGGTCCTTAGTGTTCACCCAGAGGATGTATTCTTGCTGGTACAACAAGGTTAGAGTCCGAAACTCACCTTAAGCTTAGATGTTGCCCAACCAAGGGCCAGTGCTAATACCTAGAAAAAAGAATAGAGTTAAATACAGCATAAGAGCACTATGCTATTCCAAGCCAGTACTGATACCGAGAGAGAAGTGAAGCTCAGTATAAGTGTGATACAATGCTTTTTAACACATTTGATTAGTATTCACTTAACTGCTTTACTAAGAGAGATGTGTTTAGTCTGTGTTTGAAGACAGGACAGAGAAGAGTCTGGACGTTCGTCTTCCATGCATCTAAAGGAATCGTGGGTCAAGTCGAGCTGTACTTGAAGTTAGAAGGGTTTGAGGTACAGACCAACTGTTGACCACTGCCATATGGCAGGAAGAGGCTGGTCCATTCTTGGATTTGTATGCAAGCATGAGAGCTTTAAATCTGATGTGGGCATGACAAGCTGAACTACCGCAGGTTCTTAAATATATTATTCTAGTACACAAATGATCAGTTCAGTCTTAATGAATACGGCCAGAAAGAGAGTGAACCTTCATCAGATCTGCTCCTTCATCCATGCAAGTCTCCTTCAGCTTCTTGTTTGTGATCTTTCTCTTCAAGATCTTCCTCGGCTTAGGAAAACTCAGGTTGTGAGGTTACTGTTCAGCTTTTTCATGGCAAAGTACCATGAATTATTGGAGCTTAAACGAGATATGATGGTGGGCTCATGTCAGGCAAACATGTAGACCACAGCATTTGTCAGAACTCTCTAGAATGCTCATCGACCCAAATCTGGTCAACTTGGGTCTGATGTGTCCAGCATTATCCAGCTGAAATACTCCATCATTTTGGGGGTTCATAAGATGCAGATGCAGATATACAAATTTTCAAGTAGCAGGCATCATGTGGAACAGTAGACCCAACCCATGCCAGGAGACTACATCCCAAACCAGTATGGAAGCCCCACCAGCCTGCCCAGTGCCTTGCTGACAACTGAGGTCCATGACTTAACCCTTGCTGTCAGTCCCAACTGGTACCATGACTTATTGAACCACATTACATGTTGCCATTTAGAGAGCCACGAATGTAAGGTCCAGTCTGCAACCATTTCCCCCCCCCAACAACCCAGGCTAGGCGCCTGTGTCCTAGGTGTGGTTGAAATGTTAACATATGCACTTTGGAAGATCTTCAGCTCCCATATCTCTGAAGAATGCTGGACTTTGCTGCAGGACATGCATGTGAGGACTACTGCATTGGAAGTGGATGTGTTTATTCCCACAGTCACTTGTCTGCATGGACAATACTAGCCAGATGATACGGTCAAGATCATAAGGCACATTATACAGGTATGGCCGTTAATAAGCCATTCCCTGAAGTACAACCACTTCTTAATCTTACATATTACTATCCCACGACTTTCGGTGCATCAGTGTTTAATCAAATAATTTAAAGAACTGTCAGTAGTGTTCCTATCTTTGTTTCATCAAATTTGTGAAGTTGGCTTGTCGGCTCACTAAGGTTAGTGTCTAACATGATGGCTAACAAGCAGCTAAATAAAAAACTGATAGGCCCGGTGGCAGGGTTCATTACTCAAGGGGGCAAAAGAAATGACTAAAGAGGCATGACTTCCCTTACTCGGTCAACCATGGCCAGTACGCTTCTCTGCTTGTAATAATCATCAACACACACAACTGTTGATTGTCTTCAGGATCACCATCACAGCACAACACTTTAGAGTCTGAAATATGATAGCTAACCAAGCGTTAAAATAAAAGTATTAACTTAGATGAACAGCAGTCTTCCAAGAGCAGCAACACATAGAAATCAAATAATACTGTTAACTGTACTTTACCCAGTTTATCCAGCACAAACCTACACTCACAGGCAGAAACACCGAGCTGGTGATGCTCTTGTTCAGCAGCCCTGCTTTGTAGCATTTTATGACTATTTTAAGTGTAACGTAAGCACTAAATTAAGTCCCTGCCTAAGTACTGCCAAGCACACAGACAACAAAATACACATACACAGACAATACAAATACACAAATGCCAGTCCTACCTGAACGGAGGAGCTGCAGACATCTGGTATAAAATCTGGCTTCTCTTTCTATTCCCTGGGGAAAAGCTGTTGTAAGGTAAAGTGTTTAAATGAATTAGCTGAATCATGAATTGTGTGTGCAACATGTATGCGGTATGTTTCTTCTAGGCTCGCTTAAAAAAAAAAACCTCCTTCAGTTCGAAAGTCAGTTTTCACACACTGCTGGACTAGCTCCATATGTTAATCTGAGATTCAGCCATCCCAAAAAGGCTTCATGGTCCACATTTCTAGTCGAGACTGGTGGATACACTTAACTACACTTGTATGAACTCTCTTCACCAGCTGTTGTTAATGACAGGACTGTCAGGATTTGCAGGGACCCTGGTGGATTGATGGTTGGTGGAATACTGTATTTAAACTAGTCATTGAAAAACAAGTTGAGACACAAGGTTTGATTCTATTGATTTAAAATTTGAACTGTTCGCAATACCTAGCCCTATGTAACGGACTCAATTTGACATCTGCAGTCTGAACGACTTGCTTGACTAGAAAATGTATATCGGTAGATAGTCCTGTGAATGCAGTTTGAGCAGGCTACTACGCACGATAAATAAATAAACACAAAGACGGCATTCCATATGAGGAGGTGTCCACTACATAGACCATCATTTGTTGCAAACCCATTTTGCGTTTATTTTACACAGCTTTTCCCAAAATCCTGTTACAGCTTGTATGGTTATGAACTTGAGCAGCAGGATGAGCAGCAGAATGAGCAGCAGGATGAGCGGCAGGATGAGCGGCAGGATGAGCGGCAGGATGAGAGGCAGGATGAGCGGCAGGATGAGCGGCAGGATGAGAGGCAGGATGAACAGTAGGATGAGCGGCAGAATTAGTGGCAGGATGAGCGGCAGAATTAGTGGCAGGATGAGCGGCAGGATGAGCGGCAGGATGAGCAGCAGGATGAGCAGCAGGATGAGCAGCAGGATGAGCAGCAGGATGAGCAGCAGGATGAGAAGCAGGATGAGAGGCAGGATGAACAGTAGGATGAGCGGCAGAATTAGTGGCAGAATTAGTGGCAGGATGAGCGGCAGGATGAGCAGCAGGATGAGCAGCAGGATGAGCAGCAGGATGAGCAGCAGGATGAGCAGCAGGATAAGCAAGATCTACCCCACTACACCACGTAGCCTTATATTGCACTGATTTAGAACTACACAGTTTTGTTACTGTACCTTTAAGACTGATATATGTAAATATAATGTTCTCTTTGATTGCATGTATTGTGCATCATTCAAATAGAAGTCTGAGTTAAAATACTTGCTTGTAATAACTTGTTTTCCCGTTATTTTTGTTTTTTGTCAAACCAAATGGGCTCTATTTACAGCTTATATTGGATATATAGACTGTATGCACTGGGTAGTGGATGGTCTGATTTTATACATTGTAAGATATGAAATGTTTACACTTTTCCACAATATGGGCCCTTTACCTTCCAGCCCACAGTTCCAACAGATCCAGGCACCCAGCAATTATACAAACCACTGCAATTTCTAACAAAAGACGGCAGCATGATAGTTGAAAGCAGCCAGAGAGCAGAACCTTACTCACTGAACCTTTACAACCAAAGAATTTTGATTTTACGAGTCTATTTTGACAAATCCTTATAATGTCAGCTGCTTAAATGGCAGCACCCCTAACTTCAAACATCTTCCCACATCCCTGGCCATGTCCTCAGTTTAACTTTGTTTAGAACTTCCACGCACCCTTTGTGCTGTAATGTATTATCTATTAAGTCCATTTACATGCACTTCACTCAGTGTCCATTAGGTAAAGAGAATAGACTGATGAAACAGCTGCTGCTACAAGGTCCTAACGGTCATTAGATTCCCTCCCTCCCTCCCTCCCTCGGCATTTTGTTGTAGAATAGCTTTCAAAACCACTCTTAATACCTGTACCTACATTTTTACATCCTTGTGGGCAACTTTTTTGAAAATGTTATAAAGTAATATCTTTTCTATCATCATCATCCCGTGTGAGCCTTACATTAACAATGCTGAATTACTTACTCTGAAGCTATCTGTGCTCATCTATTTCTTTAGAGTCTTTTAGCAAATCCTATTGATATCAACATGCAGAATGGTACACGTGCCAGGGAATTCAAATGCATCTTCAACATATGTTATTCATTATCATATTCATTATTTTCATGAAATGTGACACATGATGAGCATTAGAATCTGCACTTGTAACAAATGTTCTGCCTTTTCCAGTGATCAACAAGTGAGGCTTGTAATAATAGCATTTACATCATCACTATTTAATTACCATTTGGGTCAAAATGAACCACACATTAACAGTAAGAAGGAAAACTACGGGTCCTTACCATCATCTTCTCCTTCAAGTAGTAAACACATATACACCACCAGTTCAGTACATGTTCTATGTCTAAAAGCTTAAGGCTGGCTTTGACTGAAATCTGTTTTCAGGTGCACCATGTTCTTTATTAATCTTATTTATTTCTCTTGCAGGATTGCATGGGATAAAAACACCTAATGGGTTCATGTTTGGGAGCAAAAAATACTTACTTTTAGAGTAAAAGAGATACACAGGTACACACATCTGACCTTCAAAATATGAAGGTGTCTGGAAGAAAAGAAGCACATAGTTATAGCCGTTTTTACCTCAGGCAAAAGTAAACACATACACTGCCATTAACAGAGATATACAGAGAAGTCAGAGGAGGATTGTTTAATAGCACTGTTTAAGCCAAACCCATTACTTCAATCTAGAATGGCCATCGATCCCCATATATTAAGATAATGAGGTTTGAGTGTGTAACCAAATGCCAGTTCTCGCACTCTCCTTCCCTCCATCTACCACAGACACACACCTGCCATTTAGATACACACACACATACACACAAACACACACACACACACACACACAGGATATACGATGGTCCAGTGAATAAGACATGCTCTTTGGAGGTCCAATCAATATTCTCATTACCTTCCACAAAGCTTTGTCACATAAACACAAACGTCAACACACCCTTAAAAAGAAAAGGTTCCAGAAAGATTCTGATGAGCAGTGAACCAATTTTCAGTCCATAATGAAGCTTTCAATGAAGATGTATTTTGTTAGCAAGAGGTATTTTCCCTGGATTGTTCTGGAAAAAAAGTCCATCCATTACAGTCCATGTCCCTAAAAATCTAAGCATTTCAAGCATTACCATTTCTTCTAAATTCTTTTCATGTTCTTTTCATCCTATCATCCAATTTTTTCATTTGTTTACAAAGAATGCGATTGACAGATTCCGACTGCCTTCAAAATTAGGACAACTGTTTGGGAAACGTGCACTGCTAGAGGCACCAGGCCGAGCTGCAAAGCAATGATTGAAGATTAGGTTCTATGAATTAATCTACCTTAGACTGCGTCAAACACTTAGTCATCCCTCCACTGAGCTTAGCAAAAATCAACCCACTAATTAATTGTCTAGGCATTCTGCAGGGCTAAGCTGGCAACCCTAGAGTGTGAGTAACATTTTAAGGCTTTTAAAAAAAATCCAAGACTTTACACCTTCTAGCAAGGTATGACGATAGAGTGGTCACAGCACTGCTGTGTCTGATCCACTCACCCCAGCACAACACACACTAACACCACACCACAATGTCAGTGCCACTGCAGTGCTGAAATGATACATAAGACCTAATCTGTGGTGGTCCTGTTGGGGCAACAAGGTAAAAGGGGGAAAACAAAGTATGCAGAGAAACAGATGGATAATACTCTGTAATTGTAGAACTACAACGTGCTCCTATGTAGTAAGTGGATCTGATGAAATGGACAGTGAGTGTAGATACAAGGAGGTGGTTTTAATGGTACGGCAGATGGCCTACTGTCTCACAGATGTGAGTTTCCAAATCACAATAATACCACTTATAGTTCGCTAGGGCAGCTTTAGCAAAGCAGACAGCAAATGTTGACCAAATGTAACAAATCACAGTAACTGATTGGACCATTCTCTACTGATCCCAACCAAAGCAAAGACATACAGATATTATTATATTAACTGCATAATTTAAATACAACGTAAATAAAAACAAAAAAACAGACATCTGTTTCTGTCAATTCTCTGAAGGCCCAGAAAAAGCCTAGAGGTACAGCTATTTAGAACTATTCATTCTGAGGAGTTCTATCCAGCAAAAGAAAACATTGTCTTTTGCTGAACATTTGGAGGGCATCTTCATTCGCAGAGTTGGAGGTGTGTTGGAAAGGTGAGTCAGAGAAAGAGTGTTGGTCTGGTATTTCACAGCCAAGTCCTCATCTACAAGTGCCCTTGACTTACTCCTTACTGAGACTCCAGTGCTTTCACAATGATCTAATGCAGCTGCTCTTCTAAGCTTGGCTGAACATCCACTTTATAACCCCGCGCTCCGACCTATTACGAGGCTCAAAAACCACAAGGGTGGTGCAGCTTGCTGCATCATCCAGCTTGCCCTTTTTAAGTCATGAATATGGAATATTATGCACATGTGCGTGTTGACTTGTGACTATAAGTAGCTTAGCTGGCTGCACATTAGCATCTCTAATTAGCCAAATCATAATACCACTTTTGCATATTTCATAAATGTAGTTAGTTTTATGGACTGGGAGGTGTGACTGGATGGAAGTGGATTGACCTACCGAACACTGGATCAGATTACTACAGACTCATTGGAGAAAATGTCTCTCTAATTCATAGATATTTATGTTTATACTGTGTGTACATACCTTATTTTAGAAATAGCCTTTTCTGAGTCTTGTGCCGAGTTTGTAACAAGATTGTTTTTGGAAATCTAGGGCTTCCAATATACACTAATACTACCACCCTGCAGAGGTCAACTCCATCCCTAATATAACATACCAAGTTGTTACAGTATATCTCCCATGTCATGAAGGTGCTGGAAAGACTAGTGCTACATTTTAGACCTCAGGTTAGCTCTTCCCTGGACACCCTGTAGTTTGCCACATCCACAAGGGTATCATCCAGAGATACACACTCCCACTTGGACCAGAACAACAACTCAGTGAGAATCTCTTTTTTTGACTTCTCAAGTGCGTTCCACACCATCCAACTTCTCATACTTGGGAAGAAGATGGATAAAATGCAGTTGGACAAGTCCATGATCACCTGGGTCTTGGACTACCTGTCTGGAAGAGCCCAGTATGTGCAGCTACAATCCAGCCAGTCTGATTGCCTGCTCAGTAGCTCTGGAGAACCACAGGGAACTGTACTCTCCCCTTTTCTCATCACCCTGTACACCACAGACTTCCAGTACAGGTCAGACTTCTGCCACCTTCAGAAATGTTCTGATGACTCTGTGGTGGTTGGGTGCATCACAGATGGGCAGGATGGAGAATACAGAGACCTTGTAACCAGTTTTGTAGAGTGGAGTGCAAGGAACCGTCTGCTCCTCAATGTGACCAAGACCATGGTGGTGGACTTCAGGAGGAGGAGGTCCATGATCAGCCCCATTACCATCATGGGTCATACCTGACTGTCCTTCTCGACAATAAACTGGACTGGAAGGCCAACACGGAGGCTGTGTACAAGAAGGGGATGAACAGACTCTACAGGTCACTTAACAAACTCACGGCTATCCTGGAAAAAACTTCACACCCCCTTCAGGACCTTATGGTCAGACAGCGGAGCACTTTCAGCAACAGACTCACACAGCTCCGCTGTAGCAAAAAAAAAAGGTACAGGAGATCTTTTGTACCAACAGCGATCACACTGTACAACACCTCTTCACTATGCCAGGACATTATTGGACACTGAACAGTTCGGGCTAACTGAGCACCAGCTGGACATTACACATTACACTTTTTCATATTCATATAACTGTGCCTCCTACTTTTGTCTATGCCCTATAAGATTGCACATTGACTTATTATACCCTCTGTGCTGTTGTTTACAGTGTACAGCTGTACAGTGTACAGTTACTGTCATCTGGCATTCTGATTGTATGGTTTTAGATCAATCAATCAATCAATATTTATTTGTATAGCGCTTTTTACAACTAACATTGTCTCAAAGTGTCTTTACAGAAAATCAGTTTAGATGGATAGTCCATGTACAGAAAAGGAAAGGGAAACAAGTCCAAGCCCCACTTGAGAAAGCCAGAGGCAAGAGTGGCGAGGAAAAACTCCCTTGAGTAAGGAAGTAATCTCGAGAGGAACCAGGATCAAGGGCGGAACCCAAGCTCCTCAGGTCAATTCCGGATGAAGAGAGAAAGACAAAACAAACAGGAAAAGGAGCTTTAGAACATCTATTAGACTGAGTCTGATTAATACAGGACGGTAGTAAAGGAGATGGAGCCGACCCATAGATAGAGTTCGTGTTCAGAGCCAGACACTGGTCCTTGGAAATGTTGTTGTCATGTCGGGTGATGAACTGGAGAAACCAGGGCAGGAGACCCATGGTGGAGATAATGCCTAGGTGACTCTAGCTGCTCTGGGGGGTTCCCTGTGCTTAATAAAGAAGGGGAGACCAAGAGAGAGACTGATTAGGAGGGGGGTTTTGCACCTATAAATTGAGTCCTGGAGAGAATTCCTCTGCGCTGGTAACCCCTCAAAAGATGACTGTTCTCCTGCATAATATTTATGCTTTATGCTTTTATAATTGTACATACACTCTTCATATTAATTATACATTCACGGCATTGCAATTTACATCGCTAAGTCGCTAACAGTTATACTCCATCCCACTCATAGTGGTGCTTATTTTTTATTATTAGAGTATTTCTTTTTCTTCTTCTCTGTTATTTATGTACATATTCTATTATTGTTCTTTACTGTACTTGGGCTGCTGCAAAAAGTAATCTATCTATCTATGACCAGGATTCAGTGACACACACACACACACACACACACACACACACAATAAGCTATAACTTTCATAATACTAATTTATTAAGCTGGTTATGTGATTTTGGTATTGCTGCAATATTAATGCCATATCTATATGTATCAGTGATGAGGTACTGATGCCTTTGACTGACACCACAAAGTAATATCAGACGCTCACACACACTGAGCTCTCCTTCTGTGCAGTGATTTACAGTCTGAGTTAATGTTATTGTCCAAATTGTTATTGAAGGAGTGGAAGAAACCACTGGACTCTCAGCATAATGGCAGCCTTTAGCCTTGACTTACCCTTTAGCTGAGCAGCCCACTAGCCAGGCTTCTATGGTGACCAGCACCACCTGCAGTGCACGTCCATGCTGCATAGTGCATTTTGCTACATTTGTGGTCAATTTATCAGGACAAGAGGGAAAAAAGTACTCTGTAAAAGCAGCTGCTAAGATGTATGAGCCCTCCAAAGAATGCTTCGGTATACGTGTCAGAGAACAAGACAAACCGTGGGCACTTCATTCAGACAGTCCAGTTTTTCAACTTCCAGTCTCTTGTCTGGTGCAATATCTGGAGGGATGCCTATTAGTCCTCTCTTCGGGATCAACTATATAAAATGTTCACTCCCAAACAATGTGTGCCACTGGCTCACGTCTGTGTCAAAAGACATCATTTTATTGTCCTGCTCACAGAAAAGTTTGCGATGAATATAGCTGATTTTCTTTACGTTTTACACACAAGTCTTACACAAATTGTAAGACAACACATTAAAGCCAGGAACAAAAATCTGAGAGCTGAGATCTGAGAGATGCATGACGCATGTGGTTCACTCACATGGCATTACTGATTTGGACGTGGGCATGCGGGTCGCTTCAGGATGCTGGTTCATTCACATTAATGACAGACATGAGTCACTAACCTACACAAATATGAACCTTCATGTTAGTGAGATTGGATCTGGGCAAAAAAGAGGATTTGAGCAATGAGGCTTGTAATGTAAATATATATATAAATAAAACAAAAAAACGCATGGAAATTTACCATGGAGGTGATACTAAGAAAATATGATAACAGTCCTTAAAAGCAAATAAACAAACAAATAGTGAGATTAAAAAAAAGAGTGCATTAACATAAGATTATTACTAGGATGCATCGAATGTTTGGCAAACTAAATAACTCGGTTGAACACCAAAAGGATTTTTTCTGGCTTTTTTGGCTGAATAATTTCGGTTGCCAAACATTTGGTACATCCTAGTAACAATCTGATGTTAATGCACTAAAATATTATTTATTCTATTACATTATAATTAATACTTAAAATAACTAAGAATAAGCAAAAAGACCAAATAATTTATACAAAAACTTCATTAAAGTCGTGTATAGAGTCGGGAACCGGAGCGGATCTATTCTCTCCAGACCCTGTGAAGAACAGAACAGGTCATCATACTGTGTGTACTGGTGTGTCTGCTGGGATGCTGTAAAGTGTTTTTAATCTGTTTTTTCGTTGTTGTTGTTTTAAACTAAGACAGAAATACATCCCAGACAGCAAAATTGTTCTGGACCAAAGTCCACCACATCTTTGCTACAAGTAGACCAGATCTGCTTCAGGACAAGTGGGCCAAGTTGTAAATATGTCAGAGATTGCCAGTGCCGACAAAGGCCAGCAGCACCAGTGCCAGCAGTGCCACTTGCCCTTAGATTTAGACTATTTATGTAACGTTGAAAAAGTGGCAAATTTAATAAAAAACAATTGAAAAAACACTTTCAGTATTCGCCCTTTGGCCTACGGTGAAATATTTCATTTTGTTTGGATTCGGCTTCTTTGGTGCATCCCTATATGTTATTGTGCTAGCTGCAGTGGATCATAAAGATTGTTGAAAATGTGATTAGCTGAGTAGTTATCATGATGGAAGTCCCTGCCAAATGCTAAGAAGAGACTGCTCATGAACGCTACAGGAAATGGAGAAAAAAACTGGGGTTTGGGTACTATGACTGATGAAGGGTGTTTTCCAATTACACTGATAAATTGAAAACCTTGACTTTAATCATTGCTTCAAATTTTAATAAATTGCTTTCAGCTTTAACCTAATATGTAAATTACACTTAAAACATGCTGACTAGGCTAATTACACTTGCAATTGTCTTACAGTCAAAAAAGGATAAGCCAGGGTCAGCACCATCTCTACCAGCCCTCTAAAATCAGGTAGCATCAGGCCTTGACCAAGGCCAAGTCTAGGTTACACCAGATAAGATCATTCCAACCTAGGGGCAGATTTACTAACATCACAAACTCTGTTTTCAAGTTACAAAGTGGTCCTTTAGCACCCATAAAATCACTGCAGTGTTTTTATAGGAGTTTCTCTCCTAAAGCTCAAAATACTAGGAGGAGATTAGTGTCATAAGGCACTTATCTGCCTCTGGTTGACACAGACCGATAGTAAATACAGACTGCGTGTTATTTATCTCCTGTAAATAGCTCATCATATATTTGGTGCCAAAACATGCCTCTATGTCTGTTTGTGGTCAGGGAGAACAGATTATTATATATGAACATAATTCAAACACAACAGCCACATGTTACATTGTGTGAAAAAAAAAATAGATAAATGCTCCAAAATATCTTGGATTAAAACATATTTACATACATTACAGATAAAGACCATGCCTAAAAAATTGAAAAGAGATACTTTTTTCTGCACAGAGATGAAATGTATTTACTTATTTATGAAGTGAAAAAACACTGCCATGCCTGCCATGTCAACCAGTCTTAATGTGACACAAGGAAAAGTAGATTTTAGGTGTGCATGATATTGGGGAGGGAAAAAACTCAATTCAATCATTCCCCTGCAAATATACAGTATAATGCAATATGAAAACATAATTAAGAATGCATTTTTACCAGAAGACTTGAGCATCAATATCAAAAGCACTATTCTTTGTAAACTGATTTTATGGGAAATAAAAATAATAAATAAAGCTGAGAAATGACTGTAACAGTCTTGTGAATGTTAAACCATCTTTTTTATAATCCGGTTTAGTGCACCAAATAAAAAACAGGTGAGTGTTGTGATTACTCTTCTCTGTCTAGTCTTAAAACAGAGTCACGGAACCCTGCAAGTTTTTTGTATCAAGCGGTAGAAAAGTCGTAACATGACAGATTTAAATTAATTTATCTTACCTAGCATTGCACATCCTACACTGTGAGTATTTGTGCATGCGACCGTTACAATGATGATGCTGAAATGATTATATTGTACCGCTCTAGTAAGTTTAAGGAAAAGCATGCTTAAAATGCTATTTCATAATATTTTAGATATTGCCTAAATACTGATGTGTTGGTTTTCATTCCCAAACCAATGTATGTATGTATGTATGTATGTATGTATGTATGTATGTATATATACATAATCACAGTTAATCACAGTTACCCTCGATATTTAAAAATAAATAAATAAATAAAATTAATTTATTTAAATTAAATTAAATTATACTACTGACTAATAAAAATGTCAGTTGTTATTTTGTCTTTTCCCCTACTAGGTGGAAGAGGTACAATAAGCATGTGTGCCAAACACATAAATTGAATTGGTCTTATACAAACTATTAAGTTGTGTCTTTGTTCATTTGCACAGAGCTTCTAGTCAGGTTACCAGTTAAACTGATCCTTACAGCACAAAGTACCAGCAGGCTGTTGATCTTAAATCTCAAAATCTCTTTTGGTTCCCAAGTTAATGGGAGGGTCTGAAGAACCTTCTTTCACAAAACCTTCTGATTAGGTTCTAGACCAATTAAGAGTTCCCATAGAAGTTCCCTGCAAGGGCTTGCATCTAGGCTTTAACTACATGATTTACTTACTGGTTTTATAGCAGTTACCAACTAATATATTGTAGTTACTCAAAAATGATATAATTAATAACTAAATAATACACTTGCAGTTGAAAGGTTTAAAGAGGCAGCACAGATAGAGGACACTATGCTATTATGACTCCCTAAGAGTCACCGGTCACTTTGAACACTGAGCTCATCTACACACTAACTGAAATTACTACTCCATATTTCTTAAGCACATTGGCCTTATTTTTTATATCAATGCAAATGCACTCATGTCTTAGCAAACCACCAATTACTCGCCTCTCTTTCCTTTCATGTCTCTTTTGCTCCTTCTTTCCCCCCTCGTCGCACTCCTCCGCACCATGCCTCACCTGATGGTTGAGATGAAGGCGCGGCGACAGCAGGGTTTTTGAAGGACCCGATTTTATAACAAGCAAGTAGGAGGAAGGTGATTGTTCAGAGATAATTATGATTATGAACATGTACTACCTGAGAATAAGACGGAAAGAAAGAGAGAAAAACGGAGAGATGACCAAGATACAAAGCGCAGAATGAATACAAGGTATTACAGTTGCTGATGAACTGCGTGCAACTGGTGGCCAAGACGTCATAACGAAATATGGATGGGAAAAGGGAAAGCAATGAAAGAAGATGGATGGAAAAGTGTGGGCAGGACAGAGGCTGTAGCTGCTCTGTAGGAACTAAAGGGGACTGAACCATTATTGTACTAATCATAGTCATCTTGTGCTAATATGAGTCTGTAGTATGGTGTGTGATTCATGGATGATTATGATGCATTATACTGACTAATGACTCGCTCAAAAGTGCTGTTCAGTGAAGTAGACTGATACATAACAATGTTCTCTGCTTGCAGAACTTTAATGGAGGTGAACTTAATCCATCCGGCCATCCGCAATTACTCACACCTTCAATTAACCCCTTAAGTGGCAGGTGCTTGTATGTGGGTCAACACTTCAGTTATACATTCTCATAGCTGCACGACATAGATATTGGACATTTTCCAAGTAAATATGAGTCATTTACAGTCAAATTACAAGACCACAAGTACATGTCCTCTACAGAGGACACAATTCTGCACATTCTTATAGATAGTTACTGCTCATTGTCAGGACAAAAGACTCCAGATCGATGTGTGCAGAACTAAACACCAAAGCAGTGTTATTTATCAATCAAATAATCCAAGCAAACAGCAATTCACAGCTCAGCACGCAGGAGTACACGGAATCAGAGCCAGGGACAGGCGTAGGTAGTTCACCTACTTTCACCGACAATCAACAACCAATAAAACATGCCATTCAGATTCAAGTTGTTAAATAATTTACTGGTAAAAAATCATAACCCATAGGTATAATTTATTATATATTAGTATTAGTGTTATATATATTACAGTATTTGCGGTCACATAACCTTGAATTGCATTTTTGTTGACATTTTTAACACACTCTGTCACACTTTACTGGGGTAAAAGTCATGTAGCCGCATACGTTAGGCCATGTTGTATCGCTTCCTGATATACTATCTGACCAAACTAGTTTTGTTTTTCTTCTGTCATGGCCTCATCTTTTCTAAGGACGGGGCTGTAGCTGGTAACGAAAAGGTTTTGTGATCTGCATTACTAGAAGCCTGTATGTTCTATGTAGCTGCTTCTGAACAGGTGGGCTGCACCATTAAACAACAGAGGGAAAATACTATGAATGTGCTTGGCATTTAAACTACCCAGAGGAAGGAGGGGAGGGGGAAAGCACAGTGATGAGAAGGCACGATGAAACCGATCATACTAATTTCAGTTTTACGCGCCACACAATGATGACAGTGATACGATGCGTGATAAGAGTTATCAAAGCTGAAGCCTTTAGGGACTTAGAGGTCTCTGTTCCTCTTTCTCTCTGGCTGTGTAATTACAGAAAAGAGATATAGACTCAATCCCAAATTTGGTGCTTTTTAAATGTCAAAGGAAGAGTATAAGACTGATTGCCAAAAACGGTGTGCACGACTTAACCCTGCATTCTTGTGTTCTACAAAGAAACAGGGATGGATGACAATAATCAAGGACAAAAAATGGTCACCACACTTCAAAATATGATTTTGTCAGGTAAAATTCTCTTATATCCAGTTTTTATGTATTGCATTTCTCATTTTGAGATTTTTTGAGATTGTAGTAAACTGGCTATAGAATATTTTAACAGTATTTGAGTAAGATTTTACTTTATGACTTTAATTATCTGCCTGTACAGTGAGATATTTTTTTTAATCACCTAAAACTAGTTTTTAATAATCTGTAAATAATTAAAATACTCTTAGAATTAGCTAACAATAATAAAAAAACAAGATATAAACAAGACACAAGATACAATTTGCCAAAATATAGTTTTTGCAGTGTGTTGACATTTTTCACACCTTTTTATGCTACATGATCTTCCATGAATGAAACACAGGCATGATGTCAACATTACATCTAACACCAGAGAACCGGCATCTACACTACAGACTACTGAGTTATTAATACTCACCATGTGTATTACATGCGATTTGGAACTGGAACAGCCCCGACTGCACTGGGAGTAGATTGGAGGATAAAGCTTGGATTATACGTTGATACCCCGCACCACAGGATAACAGCATTTGCAACTGCTGAGAGGAGCAAATCAGCCTCGAAACTGGCATTATTATCATGTGGCGTGGGTCAGGCCTTAGTCACAAGCTGCTTTTACACATGCACTTTACTTGGGGATTTACCTGTAATTAAGAGGAAGCCGTTCAGTGTGAATGCGAGCTGGAGTGGAAATTCTAGGAAAATGTATTCTAGTATTAAAAGGTCATACAGGGATCAACAATACATAGGTTTTTCTTTAGGAATGTACTTTGCCTCAGCTAAGGTTGGCTGACGCAATTAGCTTATAATGCAAACTCTGTAGCTCAAACTATTATTTGAGAACGGTAGAATATGTGTAGAATTTTACATTTTCTTTCTTCATATCTATTCCTATCTAAACTTTTTGGATGCAGCATGTACATAACAAATACAGATGGTACTGAACACTGACCAAAACACCAGGGCTGTGGCTGGCAGTTTGCAATATATTGCAAAGTGTTTGTGACCAAGGCCAGACCACAAGATCAGCAACACAAAAACATTCTCCATTTTGCAGTGCAGTGGAAAACGTATCAAAAGCCAGGTTTAAATCACACAACTTCTAAATTCATTACAGATTTTGAAACAGCATTAACAGTGTGTGTGTGTGTGTGTGTGTGTGTGTGTGTGTGTGTGTGTGTGTGATCGTCTGCACACTAGGTGTTAAGGCATAGAGAGGGTACAACACATAACACATATTGAGCTTCAGCAGTAAATAAAGCACTCAAATCCCCAAAACTCCCTCGTTATTACTTGATATAGTGAAGGGTAAACTGAACTGGACTTGTTTGCACTTTAATGCACACATAACAGAGTAGCGGCGGGGAACCAAAGCACAGGCTAACATGGCCGAGAGGCAGGCAAGTTGCTTCTAGCCATACATTTTAACTTGACAGTAGGTGCAAAAACTGGACCACCACAAAAAAGCACGGGCAACACACATCACACCTCTTTAGCTGATCCATACTCTTACTGCAAGTCCCATGTGTACATAGGGGAGTGAGTCAGTAGCGGAATGCTATAACATTTGACTATAAACTTGGAGGTGACTTGAAATTGTTAGGAGAGTGTATCAGTAGAAGTAAAATATAATATTTTCTGTTTGGTTAAACCAAAATGTGAACACTCTTCAACTTATACACTCATCATCAAATTAAAACCCGCACAGAAGAATCCGACAGGAATGAAACATGGCAGGTGGGGTTTATGTCGTGAGACATGCAAATGATTTAAGTTTCACTCTCACCTGTGCATGTGATATAAGCAAGGACAGGCCTTTTCACTGTACCTGAGTGACTATATATGGTCGTCCTGTTACACATTTTCCATTCTGACTTGTGCTGCTGTGTTAGTAGCATCTTTTGCAAGCAAAGTGAAAAGAAGACGGTACATACTAGCGACATGAAGGAACCACATGTACCATGAAAACAGACAACTGACAGACTGTCCGACACGCACATTTACGAACATTTAGTGAGCAATGATTCCCTCCACCCTGCTAAAACAATAGGATAAAGAAAATATTAGGTTTACAGTAAAGGTAGGTCAGGTCCACATTTCTACCATATTTCTATTTATTAAAACTGGGCTATATTTAACCTAGAAATAAAGCGCTACTTTTTAAATGATGGCTGGGTCAAATTTCAGGCTTTAATTGTGCAGTCATTTTCAAGCATAACAATCTATCTATAAATATATATATATATACATACATGTATGGATGTTGTAAAACATCTAAATACAAACACAAGTTCTGCCTGAAGGTTTAAATTCTGTGCTTCCGACAGAGGTTTTTTTACTAGGAAGAAATCAATCGAATAAAACCAGAAACATCTAAAGGCTAAAGTTCCAGACCGATCCAGGGATATCTAACAAAAATGAATGCTATAATGTTGGCTTTCAGGAAAACCTCAAACGAAAAAGCCTCAGAACTGATCTAAATGGCTTAATTAAATGGTGTTCTTTGACCACCATCTGTCCAGTTCTCCTGGCATGGCCCTCAGGTAGCCTACCATACTGCCTCTGTAAAATGTTCTGTATTCAGAAGCTCACATTATAATGTGAGCACAATAGTGGCATGGGGCGCAGAGCTTACCACTTTCAACTTGTGGCCACGTAAGAGGCAACTGCCTCTTAACAGCCAAAAGTATGCTTGCTTAATTATTCATACAGCTTTCAAACCTTTAGAGAAGGAGGAAATATCATGTGCCATTTCGAAGGCAATCAGACAAAGGGAGTCAAAGAGCAGAGGCAGTCACTGCTGATGTCTCTCACAGGGAGAGTTAGCATTCACAGTCAGAGGAAAAGGGAGCAGGAGCACAGGTGAATGAGTTCATTTATAGCTTTTAATGGTGTGGCATTTGATGAAGAATGCCTTGCTCCAGTTAACAAACTATGAAAAGCCCTCCTTCTGTTTTCAGCACCACAACAGTATTTGACACTTGCATGCATGCATTAGGCTGACGTCTGCTTAGCTTCCTAGCTTGACACGTCATGGATACATTCATCTCAAGTAATTGATCTTTATCAAGAGCAAATCCATAACTGCTAATAGTTAAGAACGTGACTGTTACAGAAGCATATATTCAAGCGCTGCTTACAACTGCTTAAGATCTCAGTTGCAATACACTGTTCCACCATTAATACATTTCTTTGGGCTTATATCATGGATCATATATTCCCTGCTCCAGGACAACAATAAAATGAAATTATGGCTTTCATATGATTAATCTACTCCGCAGCATGAAATATTACTCATTCCTCCAATTCATTTAGCAGTCACAGTCAAATGACCCACAGAAATGAAATGGGTTTTTTATCTAGAACACTCAGCCACGGCGCATCTTCTTAACTGGAGGAATTTTATTCTGCACACTTTTTTACACATATATGGCTCGTTATATATGGAACTATGTATCATGCACATTCATCATCAAAAGAATAATTGCACAAAAAGTTGCACCCAGAAGAAATCAACTGATAGATCGGACATCATGCAAATAATTCGGGTTTCGCTCTCCGCGGAATGTGACATAAGGCAAGGACTGGCCTGACCCAACAGCCACAATTGTGGACATTCAGCTAGCAGTGATGCCTTCATGGTCATCCTGTTATGCCAGCACCATTGACAGATGGCTGCATGATGCAGGACTACCCCATTTCAGTTGTTTCTATGTGTAAATAACCGTTAATACTTACTGCTTACTTTGCAAACAATACGAGAGGAACTAAGACCAAACACAGGGTATCGCAGTTATAGTTTAGTGTAAGACAACAAACTAAAGACTTTGGCTGTTTGTGCAGCACTCAGGGGACTAACTGCCTTCCAACCGTAGTGTGGAGCACTCGTGCAATATAACGCTGAGGCTCTGTGAGACAGGCCTACTTTTCAGTAGCTAAGAGCGTCACATGGGGCAGTTCAGCTTTTAAACATATATAGAGAACAAAAACAAGAAGGTGTACAAATGGCTGGACGGTGCATAGCAAATGCATTCCTTGTGAAAATGAGTAATTACAATGTATTCTGATGCCATAATTCCATATCTGTACATATCTGTACCAATGGTTGCATTTCTGCTTCACTGAAAATTGATTGAACCATTTTCTACCAATATTTACAGTTTATTTAAGAATTGCTGCACAATCTTGAAACATTCCAAGTCCTCCAGATTGTAAGGGTGAAAACGTGGGGTGCAGGAGCTAGGAAAGGGAAAAAGGCATTGGTGTTTAATGGCCCAGGTCACCAACACATCTCACCATTACTGTCCGGTTAACTCAGAAGTAGGTGCTTCTGACTGGAGGTATGCTACAGCCAGCTTCATTTGTCCCATACAGAGAGCTACAGCTCAGCGCGCATGCGCAGTAGTACAGTACATGTAATCACTCGTTACTCGTTCTTCACTGTAATTGGCTGGAAGGCCAACCAGGTGGAGGGAGGCATGATGAGTTGAGATGCAATAAACAACAGTTAGAAATTAAGCAAGGAAAGAAAACCAAAAACAAATTTTTTTTTTATTGAGTACTTATCCTATTAAAATTTCTGTTCCAGCCAGCACACCATCACACCAACTGATAAAAAATCAAAGATTAAGAAGCTGGAAAATAAAAAGCATTAAATAACCTTATATGTGAAATAACCTTAAAGTTTCTCATATCCCTGTAATCGTAGCTACTCAGAACTGCAAACTACATTTAAGATGCTTTAATCCCTACTATGTGCCTTTATCATTGCATTAGTGGCTATGTTGGTTAAATTGGTTAATATATAGTCAAAATAAAAGTGGAGTTAAGGAGAAACTCCAGAAGACTTACTGTGAGCCACTACAGGACCCTTTCCATGGTTAGTTTAAAATAAACACTCTTCCTAGTGATGTGTGTTGACAACAAAGCCACACCTGAGCATTTTGTTGTTGACATTACAGACATGGACATTTAATTCAATGATTTGACATCTTATAAAATATTATCTAGCAATCAGAAAATCCATTTGCTGGCATTTCAGTGATGATTTCGACCACATTAAAAAAATCAAATACAACATAGTCATGGGAATATATTTTTGGTCATTAATAAATTTATTAAAGGGATACTGCATATGACAAACTCTCTCATTTGTGGCTTAATTGAATTCTGACATACAATGTTGTTTATTTGTGATTTGTGAAACAATGAAACAGATAAACACATGTATTCCTGTTTACATCAAACCCTTAAACCCAAGAGGTTGTTGTGGACCGTTTTGCTGCACAGTCAGACAGGCAGGCTGGATTCCGCTGCATACCCACTTCATACCCTCTATACCAGGGGTGTTCAAATCGGGACCCTGAATCCAGTGACCAGTCCTGGATTTAGTAATCTTTGGTAGGTGTGGCACTAAGTGGCCCATCAGTTACATTAATTGTTCCCATTAACTTTCTGCAGGACCAATTCCCGGACTGTAATCTGGATTTAAGGTCCTGATTCAAAGACCTGGGACCCCAGAGATGAATCATAACAAACGAGAATTTTCAAATCCTAATATTTTACTTCAGCTCAATAACTGAAGTGAGTAAATGAATGTATGTGTGTATGTATGCTAGTATGCACAGTCTCTGAACTGTGCTCCATTTTTGATTAACAGGGTTCCCTCTTCGTAATACCCATCAGCAGGTGACTGTAGATTTTCTTCAGCATTGCTATCACAGCACCACACCATAGAATCAGAAATATCATAGTTACCAAACATTAAAATGATATTATTAATTTAATTATCAGCACTGTACCAACTGAAGATACACATGGAAACCAAATAAAACTGTAAAGTGCACTTTACCCGGTTTATCCAGCACAAACCTAAAAAGGAGGAAGGAGACGCTGCTGCTGGTGCTGTTTCCCTCTTTTTTAAAAGTCAACTGAGCGCTAAATTAGCTTCCTTACCAATTAACGTTACTGTGAAGCACACACACATAAATAAATAAACTTTATCTACCGAACTCAGAGCAGGTGCAGTCGTCCTGATGTAGCTCTGCACCTCCTCAGCAGATTCTCTTTCTGTCCCAAGGAGAGGGTTTGTTGTAAGGCGTCTGCATACAGTTGGTTCCTAATGGTTTTACGCTGTAGAAACTAGACATTAGTAATCGAGTTGAGAGATTTGATTTGAATCAAATGAACTAAACGGATGACAACAGGTGGCTCTACCTGATGGGCACTTTCGATTGAGATGTCTAAGCGACTTCATCAGCTAGAAAATCCACGTAATAAACGCGAATGCAGCTTGAAAATCTATCCTGCAGAGTAAATAAATAAATATTTTAAAATTACCTTACTTACACGTGTATAGCCTCGATTAGCGACAATCGGCATATCAATTCACGATTGGCTCAAACAAAGTCCATGGACCAATCAGAGACTCAACGGGCCCAAGAACTACAGTCGCTGCTCACTGAGCTTTTTGCTCCTTCTAGCATTTGGTTCCTACTTGCAGAGAAACTCAAAACAGCGGTTCATATTTTAAAAACAACTATATATATATAGAACATATTTTACATTTCTTGTAAGACATTTTAGTGTGAATGTGACTCTGAAACATAGGTTAAAACAGCTACTTATACTATGGATCAACCAATACACTCATAGTATGCTCCCTGTATCAGGTAAGTTCAGTAAATTAGCAATAAGTAAACAATAAACTAACACAGTAAATAGCATTGGTGCTGTAGAGCTTTAAAAATGACCATAACTTGTCCTCTTGTGAGAGATACCAAATCGTGAAAGTTTTTATTTTTAAAGACATTTTTAATAATTATTAGTAGTTTAAAGTCTGTCCTGTGTTGTGTGATAAAAGTTGTTTCAAACATCCAAACATTTTTGAATAATTAGGAAAATACTTTAACGAGCCCGTTTGGTGTTTTTTCCACACTTTTGTGATATTAAATAGTTATAAATAGGATATGAACATTCCTAAATATTATTAGGAAAATAAGATGCAAAAACATCTCAATTTAAATGAAGTCTTTGTATGTCATGAATACTCACAAATTGGTGTGTATCTACAGTTTAGACCTGCAATTAGACCTGCTATAAGTTATAAGAAGTGTTTTCAATACAGACTGCTTTTTGAATGAGGATCAGTACAGGACATCCAATCAAAACAGAGCTCATGTACATATATATTTTTATCTGCACAGTTACAAAAACTGTAAGAACTGTAACCCAATAATAAAGCAAAAAGAACTGAAGTTGAAAACTGTCATGTAAAAATGCAACAAAAAAAAACCGTTTGTCTTTAAAGAATCATAGAATAAGACCCTTTGAACATTGATAGCGTTGTTGCTAAAACACTGAGTGCCTTTTTATGAATTTCATTGACTGATTAAGGCATTTTGCCTCTTAACTTTCTATTGTTTTTAAATCTCACACTGTTAGCTTCATGCTGATGTTTTCAAACATGGGCTGACTGCTGTTTGATGGATACAGAACATTTTAAATGTCTGAGCTGTTGAACTGTTTTGATTAAGGGGAACATTAAGTATGTAGAGGCTTTACACTGTGGAGTTATTACTGCTGTAGATCTAATAGATTGCCTTTTAATCAGGATCCCAAGTAAGTGATTGGTTTGCTTGGCCTCTACATTTTTGTAAGCGACAGCTCATCCAGAACATTCATTAGTATCATCTGATGATGAAGGGTGAGAGAAATAGAATATACCACTCAGATACAGTTAAGTCCACAAATTACTGGACATTGACAAAGTTGCTGTTATGATAGCAGTCCAGCACAGCATATTGGAGTTGGAATTAAATACTGAATGTGAGCTGAAAGTGCAGACATTCAGCTTTAATTTGAGAGCATTTGAATCCAAATTGGGTGAAGTTATGTGTATCCAAGTGTAGGAATCAACCACTTTCATTTATCGCTCTTCCCGCCATTTTCAAGGCTCGAAGCAATTGGACAAACTAACAATCGCAAATTAAATAGTCTTTTTTAATAGTCTGTGGCTAATCCTTTGCAGTCAATGAATGCCTGAGAGGTGGAAGCCATATACATCATAAGATTCCTCCCTCATGATGCTCTGTGAAAGCTTTACTGCTGTCTTCAGTTCCTTCTTGAAGATTTTACCTTCAGTTTTGTGAAATGAATCGTGAAAAATATAGAGAAATTGAGGTCTAGTGATTAACTTGGCTAATGTAGAACATTCTTGTTCCTGTTTTCACTGAATGCTTCAGGTCATTGTCCAACTGCACTGTGAGGCGTTTTTGAAGCATTTGGCTGAATCTGAGCAGATAATATAACTGAATACACTTCAGAATTTATCCTGCTGTTTTTGTCAGCAATCACATCCGTAAATACAAGGGAATCAGTTCAACAAGCAGCCACACATCACCATACCATAACACTGTCTCCAGATGAGGTAATATGCTTTTAATCATGTGTAGTTACTTCTCTTCTCCATATGCCTTGTCTTTGATCTTTGGCTATCTGTCTATAAGATATTACTCCAGAACTATACAGGCATTTTTAGTTGGTTGGGCCCAGCTAATGTTTCTACTGTCGCTTTGATGGGTTTGTTTTTTGTGATAAATGTAAAGTGCTCATTGCTCATGTGGCACTTTGAGGTCATACTCCTAATTTAATCTCAACTCCAGTACGATTTGCTGGACAACTAACATAAAAAATAAATATTCTCAGTTTTTAAATAGACTATTTTAAATGACTACTCTCCAGCACTCACCAATAAATAGCAGCTTTAAAACAACCTGAATATTTAAGTCTGCTGGCTGCAAAGCCAAACAAGCTCAGACAATATACAATAACTTTCAGATCCTTAAAGTAACTTTACAGTAACTTTTCCAGTGCTGTTATACCAGAAGTCCTGCTCTCAATTAGTGGATCACCATATCTTGTAATGAAATATTTCATGAGTCGGTTAGACGTCTGCTCCTAATATCATTATTTTTTTTACCACTGTTACCGGTAAGTATATTCATGTGTTCTTACAGTATTATTTAACAGTGTTTCTTTTATTAACCGTGTTCATCTTTCCAGGAAGACTGCGACTCCTGGCCCTACAAACAAGATCTATATTTCAGTTCCCCCTGTGCTACAGGAACCAAGGTGAGTAAACACATTTACCATTAAATATTTGGATGTGGTGTTTCATACTGTTCTGGTGAAAAAGACTCCTGGCCCTACAAACGATTCAGATTGACTATATTTCAGTTCCATCTAAAAATCCATATAAATCACACTGTAGTGATTTAATTAATAGATCATATATACTGTTCCAGCTTTTCATCGCGACCATGACCAGGAAACCAATTTACAAGGTCTAATAACACACATTTATACATAAATTGATTGTGGATGTGGGATATTGTGACAGGCCATGTATCCATCTAAAATTGGTTCCGACGGGTGGTTTCATTTACCAGTGTCTGGGTGGTGAAAAAGCAGCTGGTGTAAGGTGCTGCATCCCGAGACGTGCTGAATCACAGAACACTTACTCTAATTACATCATTTAAATGTATTGACTGTTACAGACTTTGCTTTCAGATATCCATCTAAAAATACTCCATATAAATCACACTGTAGTGATTAATTAATAGATTATATATTATAATGAGAAATTCAGCAGAGAAAAAAAAAAACATTTCATCGCACTTGAACAATCAGTCTTTAATTAAAACATATTTACAAGGTAAATAGACAGATACACATATAACAACCTACAGAGCAGTATGCAAAATTATAAGAGTAAATATTATCCAATATATGCAAAAGTAAATGCAAGAGTATTATGCAATATATGCAAGAGTAAATATATTTAGCAATTGTCCAGTCCGGTCCAGTCCAGTCATGACAAAATTATAAGAGTAAATATTATGCAATATATGCAAAAGTAAATGCAAGAGTATTATGCAATATATGCAAGAGTAAATATATTTTGCAATTGTCCAGTCCGGTCCAGTCCAGTCATGGCATATATTTATTTGTTTTACAAGATTATTTTACAAGATTACTAATTTTACACAAAATCCGGGTCCAAGCCCCCAGTGAGCAAGCCAAGGGCGACAGTGGCAAGGAAAAACTCCCTCAGAGCAAGAGGAAGAAACCTTGAGAGGAACCAAGACTCAAAGGGGGAACCCATCCTCCTCTGGCCGACACCGGATACCAAAACAAGCACAACAGCCATGTACAAAGTATAAGCTATTATGATTACAGTATATACAATACTAAACTTCATAGTAAACTACCACACAGTCATTTAGCTCAGCAAATCAATTACAGTCTCGTTGTTTTAGTCAAACTCAGTAAAAACTCTAATTCCTGTCTGTATGATGATATCCGTCCAAGTACAATTGCCTGTATTTTAGTTTCTTCTTTCTGCCCTTAACTGTTAGTTAGAAGGCAGTAAGTAGAAACTAAACTACAACCAACAGTCTAGCTTCTGACTAGCTCAGTCCAAGTCCATGTGTGTGACCGCCAGCTGTATCTGAAAAACACAAGAAACACATTAAAGTATAAACATATGGTAGTGAAGAACTCATTACTACAAAAATGAAAATGAATAATGATTAAAATCCTGGCGGTGGTCTTCTTGGTCCAGATGAAAACACAGGGGCAGGGCTCTCCAGGGTCTGGGCATCATTGGAGTCATAATACTGGAAATGGCCATCTGCATCAATGTGAACACCCTTGGACATTATCGACACTGTGGTGCTCTGCAAAGTACACAGGATAAAAACAATCATAAAAATGTCTTAACTCTAATAAACTCTAATAAGGTGTAACTGGCATGAGCAAGTACTGACCAGTAAAAGATCCTGCACTGATGAGTCACTGGTCTCAGCATGGAGGGAGATCTTTGCCTCGGAGATGCATGTCCCAGTGTACTAAATGAACAAAGACCATGGTAATGAAATTAAAATCAGAGAGACATAAACTGATTCTAAAACGTTTGTAATCCAGGTGAGACTTTACCTTGATGTAGGCCACAGCCCGAACAGTAGCGAAATACAGAGGAGGGAGCTGTGAATGCAAAGAAAAACACAAGATAAACAAACAGACTGTAGAAGATCATTTCACAATGAAATCATGGACATACTCCGGTGACGTGGCCTTACCTGCAGTGAGCGCACAGTATAGAAGTTATTCTTGAGCACCCACCAGTGCTCAGACTCCAGCCCATCATAGATGGCTTTGTGCTGCAACGTCACCTCCACAACCTGCAGGAATCATGTGGAAAAATGTCTCATCATATTTTCCATTGCTTTGAACAAAGTCAATCTATCACAGTCACATAATGAAGTTCATCAGTTTAGAAAATTAAAAAAAGAACCTTTCTGTAATTAGATGACCACTTTGTGTACGTGGATGCAAACGTCTTGTTTGTGCTGTCCACTTCTTTGCAGTACCCCTACAGTGACGGGAGAAAAAGAAAATCAAACACCACACATGGTTCATCAGTTCACATATACAACCATTCACCCAGAGCAGATGTACAATCAAACGAGTAATTACACTGCATCCTTCGGAAGTCATAGCTAGTAATAATAATCTGAGAGCACGTTGTTGGCTGTTTTGTATGAAATATTATCCCCTGACCCTTCAGCCAATAGAAGTTGTACCCATTGTATTAAAAATGGGGCTCCATTTGTGGGAAATTTTGTCCAAGCTGCCCATATGTTTTGCTAGAACGCATTTATATACTGCTGTTTCAGTTATTGATGTTATCCAGTCTTTTGACTTGGGCACATTTGTCCTCCTCCAGTGTTTTAGAATCCTTCTATCAGCTGTAACCACTACAGTCATGATAAGTGAAAATTTGTTACGACACCTTTGGTTGCTCAGTCCAGTCTCCTAACAGACATAGTTTAGGCAACTGTGAGAAACTAAAACCAGTCAATTTACCTACAATTTCCAGACCTACTGTCCAAAACACATACACAACGGGCGAAACTCCAAACTACATTTATATATGTGTACCCCTCTGGTTACAACCTTTCCAGAAGGTGGCTTCCTATGTGAATTTTCCTGTTCCACCTTAATTGGTGAAGACGTTGCAGTATAATGGCACCATTAGAGGTGAAACAGGAAATTTCAATAAAAAAGTCAGCTTTGGCCTCACTGAGGTGGTTGAGCCATTGCTTGTCCAGCCCAGCATCTCTGAGCTGCGAAATAAATGTCTGTAAAGATAATTCAGCTTAAAGCAGAAACTGGGTTAAACTTCTCCATCTTGCTTATTTCAGCTCAGCCCCTGATTATAACTGCCTACATCATATGAAGTTTCATCATAACTGTGGCAGATAGAAAGATTCCATCCATATCTTTTCTGCTGATGTTTTGTTAATGGGCATAAAATTTATGAAATGCAAGGATGGAAAAGCAGCTAACACGTACAAGAACTGATTCCTACCCAAATTCTTGCCAGTGGTCCACAGCAATATGGAGGGGGGATAAACAGCTGGTCCTGCAAAGAAACTTCCTACAACAAAGACACAATACAGAAAGATGTTTAATACACAGCATGTAGCTGCAGCTGTTATGTACAGATATAGATACAGTTGTTATAGTTCTCTTCTCTTTAGGTCCGAATCATTATCCTCATGATCTTCAGTGAGGAAGCTCACCTCTGGGATAGATGGAAATTCCCGCACCTGGACATTCGTTCCTAGAGAAAAGGTTTGAATCAAAACTGAGATGTGTTTGTAGTAACTGCAGATTAGTATGAAGGGAACGCAGCAGCATCATGTGGTTCTGTTACTATAGTAACCCGTTGCGAACCATAACAAACCAAGATTTAGCTTAGCTTTAGGCTAATGTGAAATAATGTTAATATGGCGGAAAATCTATTTTCAATCCCAAACCTGGACGCGTGTGTGTAGCTGTATGCATCTGAGGGTGGTTTTGAAATGAAACACAGTGAAACATTAAACCTTTAAAGAGAGTAGAGCTGCTGCACCGCTATCCGCCCAGTCACGTGACGAGGCTATAATTAATGCGCTTGTAAATCGCCCGACTTGCCTTCGTGATCGTCGGTCTGGATCACGGCGTCTTGCCTCGCCCGCCGCCCGTCCGGGACCCTCCGCCACCTGGAGAAGAGAAAGTAAGAAGAAACGGCTGCCGCTGAAAGGCCAGTGACACAGAGGAGCACTGGCCGCAGCGGACAGGCGCGAAAAGGAAGAGAAAGAGTCATATTTTAAGTAGGAGTTTTTAGGTCGCTAAGTTTTTAGTTTGCCAGCAGAGGAGATGCGTGTCGCTCTGTCGGTGCCGGTAAACGACTGATGGGTTTAATGGAGTTTAGAACGTTCTATCACCTTCACAACGATTCAGATCAATACATGTTTACAAGCAGCCATCGAATTCAGTTACGTCACTGATGGCAGATCTGAACGTAGTTTATAACAACCAGATCCAGATTTTAGTAACCAGGCCAGATAACTTCAAGTTACCTAATAAGTTTATAGTCAATACGTTTAATCATATGTTAATTAGTTAGTATTGGTTTCTTGTATTATTACTGTGGAAACGGGTAGGTAGGTCTTTTTCGCTAAAGTTGCTATTAATGTTTAATATTTAACATTTTTTCGAGTTTCACATTTCTGTGCGACATGTTGAATTCAGTAAATGAACAGTATTTGTAACAGTAACCTGTGCTGAAGTGTGTTAGTGTGTTCTCTGAGGATGTGCATGCGGGTTCAGAGCACACTGGGTCTGTTTAGTCAAAAAGAGATTGAGTTGCTGCCTTAACTGAGCCCTTAACCCAGGAAGGATAAACTAGCTGTAATGTGTATCAGATTGGGTGTTTTACCACCTGGGAAATTATATCAAAACAAGGGGTGGGAGGTGAGGGGTGGTGAAGGATCATTCAAAAACTGCTTATTTGCATATTTTACTCATAATGTGGAATAAATTTAACAACACCTATAATCAATGTAACCATAAGTCTCAGTAGATTACAAAGGTTTTCACTTTTCACATTACATAGTAGATAAGGTGAACGTAAAAACAATGTTTTGTAAAAACAAATCGAAAGACAAAAATGATGCTGCATATGCATTGTCCAAATCGGGCTTCCGGTTCAAACCCACTAGAAAATGCTGCATTGTGCTGGTGTTCATATCTGCTCAACTTATAAATATGATTTCTGACATGACTTAAAGGCAGCAAAAGAGCGTGAGCTGTGGCAGAAATCCATTTTCCTACTGATTGGTGGCAAAGGATTTTAAATGATTGAATGATTATTGAATGTAGATAGACACATATTATCCTTTAGAAATAAAAGCCAGATAACCAGTATTAAATTACTTAAGAAACAGGGTATGACATATGCAAAGCGATTCATATCCCTTTACCTCAGACAATACAAAACAGTAGGTCAGTAGGTCATTATGTCCTGCTATTTCTACATCATATCACATTGTTCCTAAAGTCAAACACATTTTAAAATAGCATTCAGCATTCAAAAATCTATTAGTGATTTTTACACAGTAGTGGATCCCTGCATCTTTTTATTTATTTATCTGTTTATTTTTTGAGGCTGAAACTATTCACCATCTATGTTTGAAGTTCTTGTGCTAACCTGTTTTGGTCTGATCTTTATGCTGGGTTGTCTTTAAAAATGAATAACATTCCACTGTTTACCATGCAATATCAACTACTTAATAGAGAACGCAGATACTAACATTTGTGACACTGTAAATTATTATGTATAAATATATAATATATAGTAATATATAGCATTAATAGCAGTACTGTTTCCTTCACTTTATTCTAACATACCTTTGCCTTGGAGTGTTTTCTCTTGTGCAGTGTCTTTCTGAACTTTTAGGGGGCCTTAAGCAACCCCACTTCACCATTAACCTTTTCCTTTGCTAGTGTAGTACTTGGAAAAGTTCCACCGGGAGGGTGGTGTAGTGGTTAGCATGTCTGCCTCTCTGTGACTTCCTCCCACATCAAAAACACTTTGAATTAGCATTGCAAAATTTTCCCAAAATTTCCAATTGAACATGCTAGTCAGAGTTTGGGAGACAGAATGTTCCCAGGCGATTCATTTCCAGCAGATCACAGAAGGAAAAGACATTACCTAGATGACATTGCAGGGTCCTTCTGGTGGAAATCCAAAAGGTGGGCCTGTCACTGCAGGCACTTGTCAGTGTTGAAAAACCCTGTTACCAGCTATGAACGTAATGAAAATTAATAGACTTGCCTTCTAGCAAACGGGAGAAGCCAGAGAGGTTTACCACTTAAATGAATTCCAGGTTGACAGCTTGTTTTCTTATATCTTTAAAGATGTGTAGAAAACAACATCATCCATTCTGTCATAGTACTTCCTAAAAACTCATCAGGCACATTAAACCAAACCGGCTGTTAAACTGCCGGAAAGTGGCTAGCAAAGCGTTCTAGGCAGTGATTGAAAGATTGTATACTACTGATGGATACCACACTGTATACTGCTGATGGATACTACACTGTATACTTCTGATGGATACTACACTGTATACTTCTGATGGATACTACACTGTATACTGCTAATAAATAGCAGCATGCAGTATATACAGGCTCTATTAACCATCATGTGTAGCCAATAAGACCTGACGGGGTGGGGCTTCAGTCAGTCACATCAGTCTTAAGCTAGAGATAGAAGAGATACTAATCACTGCTGTCAGCTCTTGTCCAGAGTTGTGTAATCCATCTCTAAAGACCTAAAGGAAAGCTCCAGCCACACTGTCAGTGTTATGGATGAAATACATATATTTTACCTTAAAGTCAATCTGATTGTCAAAACTGACCTTTTTTCTAACCTTGGTACTTTATGTTCCTGGTCATATTAAGTACAGCCCAGCTGACTATCCCATTAAAAAAATACAATTCATATTTTTTCATAATCTAATAAGTGTAATGATGTGTACCAGTATGCCAGAACATTAATTAACATTAATTACTAAGCTGCAAAATTATGTTTCACTTCTCCCTCCCTACAGATATGTATGTGGGAGGAGGGCAGAAAAATTCCTCTTTCTATTGTTCAAACAGTGTTGTAACCACTCCACTGCTGGTTATCTATTTACCACTCCTGTCACATCCCACTCTTGCATCAGAGAAGACCCACTCACTGATCACTCCATATGATTTATTCCTATGATGTTTATTTTATGTCTTGAATGTATGGACAACGTACTGTGCAGAAAACCACATAAGACTTAACAACTGCACATGTTTAAATAATCCTTTCTGGTTGTATAGCACCTTTCTTGCACTCAAGGCCCTTACACAGGGGTGCTGTACAATTTTTAAAAATCAAATTCAATACATTTCAATACATTTTTAAACACTAAAAATAAATCCTCTAGCCTTTATCAGTGGTCCGTTTTTGACCATGGGACTGCTGTCGGCTGGATGATTTTTACTGATGGACTATTCTGAATAAGTTCAGTGAAGAAAATGTTCTGCTCATTAGATGTAATCCTATAATTTATAGGGATGTCAGAATTCAGCCCTCCAATCCTTTACCCCAGTTTAAGCAATTGTTTAAGGTGCATTAGCTGATATTTAGTGTAATCCAGTCGTGTTTTCACATAGATAGTCAGGTTCACAATACGAGCTGAAAACAGGTCACTCAGAATCATACCAAGGCTTCTTGCATCTTCAGTTGGGGTAACTTTTCCCCAATGAGATTGCAAGATTATGGTAAGGACCTGTAGTGCCAGAGATGACCAGCAGTCTTTTTGAGATTGATTTTAAGGTGGTGAGCAGTCATCCATAAGCAGATATCAGTCAAGCATGCAGATATGCGATTGCATACTTGTGTGTCAGATGATGGGAAGGGAAATATGAGTTAAGTGTCATCAACATAGCAGTTATAGATAAAGTTGTGAGAGGTAATTACTTTGCCAAGAGAATGAGTGTAGAGAGAAAAGAGAAAAGGACCCAGGACCAAACTTGAGGGACAATGTGTGGAGTAGACGTGGCCCCTGTTACCTCTAGAGAAGACTCAAACCACTTGCATGCAGTGCCATAGATTCCAAGATTGGTGATGACTGACAGGTCTTATGGTTCATAGTCTCGAATCAGAACTGACGACGGTTTGGCTGATCTTGCTACACCAATTGCTGCTGCCTAAAGTCACTGCAATGACCTTTTTATGGCTTCAAATGTTTAAACTGTCAAACTAAGTGTTGCATCCAATGCTATTGGGAAGATTTCCATAAACAATAAATAATGACACATTTAGACTCATATGGGCAATATTTATTGGGCTACACATACAGAAGTAGTTTCTCTCAGTATGATAACGATATAATGATATATTGCTAACAATATACTAGACATCCCTCCAGTGGAGTTGTAGAGGTTCCTAATGGTGCCCTGTGATAATCCACCCCATGCAGTTTGAATATCACAGTTCCACAGTGCTGATTTTGAGGTTGCGCTGGAGGTGGAGTGACACCAGGCCTTCTGGACATGTGATGCGTGAAAACAAACCGTTCACCTTGGTGCTGACCACTGTGCCTTCACACACAGATTTGCTGGCACTCTTTATTTCTGGAGGCCAAGGCACTAATAGATCTGCCCACTATTGCTGCCAGCCTGAGTGCAACCAGTAGCACAGTATTATTTACCATTCACACAAAATATTAGTTTAAATATCAGTGGAGCTGATTGATCAGTGAGAATTCCCAATATAGGCCCACTATACCATTTCACAGGCTAAGAACTGCAAAAGGCCAGTGTGACTGTGGGTTTTCATTCCAACAAAGCAGATGTACACGCTATTAGATGTTAACAACTGAGACCAGGGACCAGGTGTTTCCTGCTTTGTTGTGAATAAGGCAGCTTCAGGCTCCTAGAACGGAGAGGCATCAGAGTGGCAGAAAACACTGAATTTCTAAAATGCAGTTCCAGGCTCTAAAAATTGCTCCAGGCAGAATTATGTCACTCAACTCCCCAGTCCACGCCACTCACATACTTTGCCTCCCACCACCCCATCCATCACTAAGTGCAACACTCAGCTAGCTCAAAAACCCACCCTAATAAAGTTTCACCCTCATATACAGAAGGAAGATGATTTTTCTGTTGATTTAGCATATAACAAGCCAAGATTGATTACAGCACCATAGGTAGCCAGTTGAGATCTAAAGAAAACCATTTAGAGAGATCTGATGTGAAATACTTTGTTTAAAAAAAAAACCTCCAAATTGTTTGCTGTTGAGGCGAGGCTCATGAGGAAGGGTGAAGCTAAAAACTTGTCTGATTGCATGTGATATTGTAGGGGTACAAGCAGTGTGTCATGGCATAAAACAGTTCCCAAAGATAAGATCTTTTTTTCAGATCTTCCACTGTTTTACCATTATCAGGATAACACAGTCAGATTCAGAAGATGTGTAGGTGGACTGGACTGCTTTATTAATATACTTAATATATCATAGTATAGATAGCTACATTGACATTGTACACTTGTATTCGTGTTGGACCCCAGGTTTCTGTCACCACCACTGTAAAGAAATCCAACCTTCTGTTTTATATAATGCATTGCTAGGATTTAGTCTAGATGCTCTGCATGCTCAAATTTCAGATTTCAATGTGTCTTTTACACCAATTGCAATGCGACAAACAATAGCAGTGTCAGACCCAGAGTGATGGAAGTGCTGAGTTACCTAAGGCGTACCTGATGCCTACGTCAATACTACAGTAACCCATGCAGGTAGTTTGGTGATGGACACCCAAATCTGAGCTGATTTTGTTGAAACAAATTCTATCCCTGTACTCTATATACTTGTTTTATTACTTTATATACGTTTTTATATACATTTCCAATACACAGATGTCCTTTTGAGGGCATAGATTTTATTAGTTGTAATGTTATTAAAACATGCTAATTAATAGTGTAATCCTTGTTATTTTCTTGAATAAACATACACCTAGCAGAAGTCACATCTACATCCAAATTGCCCTTCCTTTTATACAGTGAACTCAGTGTGGAGGCTATTCCATTTATGTAAGAATTCACATTTCTTTGCCAATCTGGTCACAGGCTAAACGGAGCAGCCTTTCATTAAGAGGGATGTCGGAGAATGTCTGTGATCTGTGTCCTTCCACATAAATCACTCCACACATCTTCTAGCTTTTGCTCATTTAGAAAGGGGCTAAACTTTTCCATCCTGAAAGAAGCGCAATATGGGTTACATGACTGCTCACTACAAATAAAATGGGATTCAGATGATGTGTCTGTCCACCTGCTGGGAGAGGCAAAAGCATTAAAGTCAGGCAGCACGAGGAGGGAAAATGAAATGTTATTGTAGGGCGAGACGCATTAGAAGCTTGTCCACTGAACTGTCCACTGGCTGGACGCTTGCCTGGGGCTGTTCAGTCAGTGGAAGCGGCTTTGCCTGTGATGAGCCTGGCTACAGCTTTTGCCATTAAGCGCTTCCTGATGCAATTCCTTCATTTGCCTCACTGGATTATCTTTCCTTGTTTAAGGGTCATTAGCTTGGACGTTATTACGTGAGCAGACGTTAAAGGCTTATGCTGTCTATTCCAACTGGAAAAGCAATTGAGTTATTTTTCTCTCTTATATCAGATGTGCTTTTTATGTTAAATTGACATGTACAAAAAAAAATATTTGCACAGAATTCATGTTATTCAAATGCAAACATCATTTCCGTATGAAGAAAATACATCTTATTAATACAATTTTGTCTTTTAGTTTACTTACTTTAGCAAAGGCTGTGATGGTGATATATATTTTATAATGTGGCAATGATGAGCAGAATTGAGTACAGTTTTCAGTGCATATGATTTTATGCTTACATAGGTCTAAACTGTCTGTTCTTATGGGACTGAGAATATCAGCTGCCTTATCTTTCAGAAATAACCTGAAAATCTCCACCACAAATTTCAGCTTTTTTAAATGACATCCTCACTTTGTTATTGCTACACTTTCCCTTTGTAGTGACTGGTCCTGAGAGGCAGCTTTGCTCTATCCAGCATTTGATTACTCTCCTAAATCTGCAGCTTGAGTCACTACTGTCTCTAAGAGCTCTATCACAAATCTTGAGTGTTCTTTCCTGTCAATCTCTAGACAGATCAAACACTTCTATTGTAACTTCAGATATCTTAACTGGCTTCCTTCCTCACTGCCACTTTAAATTGGCTATTAAACTAGGAGTTATGACACACACTTTACCATCATCAGACCATGAGCAAAAGCTCAAGCAGTAAACTGTTTCAAAAGCTTTTTTAATAACATATCCATTTAAAGATTGTTTAGTAGAACAAAACAAAATAGTCTAGTCTTATCTCATATGGTGGTTTTGTTTTATATAATATGAAATGGTTTTCTCCTATAGAAATAAGTGGAACATAATAAAACATATACACAACATAGAATCCAATGATAGGTAGATAATTTAAATGCTATGTTTAACTAAAGTCCAACATATAAACATATTAAATGTAGAGACTGAGAAATTCTATTACTTCCTAAAAAAATACTGTTATTTAACACTGTAAAAATACTGCCCATTTTGAATTTCATTCCAGCAACTTCTTTCAAGAAAATTGGGACGGGTTCATATTAATTTCTAAGTCACTTTACCTTCTTTTTTAACAACACTCTTTAAGTGTTGGTGACCAATAGATGTAGTTTTTCCACTTCCTGCTTGATGTATGATTTCAGCTTTCCTTTCATAATGCAAAATGTTTTCAATGGGTGACTGCAAGCAGGTCAGTTTAGCATATAGAATCCTTTAATACAGAGCCATGCTGTTGTAATACACACAGAACGTGGCTTAGCAATGTCTTGCAGAAATAAGCAGACACTGCCTGAAAAAGAAGCAGCATATGTTGCTACAGACCAGTATATACTGTATCATTCAGCATTAAATGTGCAAGTCACCCCATGCCATGTGCACTAATAAACCCACATACTATTATGAATGATGGCTTTTGAACTGTCTACTGATAACAAGCTGGTTGATCCTTCTCCTTATTAGCCCAAATGACACGTCATCCATTTATTTACAAAAAATTATTTTGTTCGGGACACAGGACACTTTTCTACTTCTTAAATGAATTTGGGTCCAGAGAAAGTGGCAGCATTTCTGGATCCTGCTTATGTTTGGACTCTACTTTGCACGGTTGAATTTGAACTTGCCTCTGGGGATGTGGCAGATTTCCAATCTGATCTGTTTTTAATGCAGTGCAAGAGCATCGGAAGATCATAACCAGACTTTTTGGGCCATGTCCTTTACATACAGAAAATGATGTTATGTACCATAGATGATAAAATCTCCAAATTCTTTGCCATGATATAATTGAGTTGTGTTACTCTTATTATTCAAGACATTATTATGTTATTATTATTGTTATTGTTGTTGTTGTTGCATTAAAACTATTGTCTCAGCCTCTCTGAGATGGTTCTTTATCTTTAGTCTTTTGTTGCCCCTGTCGCAAAATGGTACATATTTTTCAAAACCAAAATAACTTTACAGTTTCAGCATCTGTTGTGTTTGAAATATTTTCATTTAAAACAGGGTTTAAATGATTATATGACTTGGCAGCTGGACAGCAAGAAAAAACAGTATATGCCGGACAGCAAGAAATGCCCTTGTGTTTTATAGAAATAAGTAGTTCGAAATAATAAGGAAATGGTGTGGTCTTTTATAAAAAAGAATGGACTATGGGGTTTTACATAGAAAGACAAGGACTTGTCTTGTACAGAAAGAAATGATCTTGCCTCATAAAAATAAATGGTCTAGTCCAATGTAGACTGAAATGATGCGGTCTTAAATAGAAATAAATGGTCTTATATAAACAGAAGTCATCTTGTCATATTGGGAATGGTCTCATATAAAATGCAATGCTGCCTGACACAGAAAGAGAAAGTAATTAACTCATCATATATAGAAACAGATGTTTTTGTACCCTATAAAATTAAATAATGTGGCCTAAATCTATATAGAAATAAAAGATTTACACTTGTATAGAAAGACATGTTGTGGTCTTACATGAAAAGAATGGTATGATCTTATTAAGAAATAAGTGGTCTGGTCTCATATAAAATGAAATGTTGTGGTCTTACATAGAAAGAAAGGATCTTTCATTAACAGCAATGGTCTTACAAAGAATCTGTCAAACCCTCTGACATGTTCATAGCATCCCTTCCACAGATTGCATCACTTTTTCTGAACCAGATTTAAAACAATGAAGGCATTATCATTTTAAAGTACACAAAGGACAAGGCTTTCGGATATGAATCTGAATGAGATATCTTAATCAAAGCAATTTGGAATATCGAATTAAGGCCACATAATGATACTGTCTATGAGACAGGCTTCACACAAAGAGAGCGCAGAGACCAGCCTCATCCTGGTCCATCCAGACTGATTTAATTAGAGATGAGGCACTATGAGGAGATGAAGCTGGCAGCAAAATCCTGAATGCCAGCTCATTCCCAATTCATCCCGCTCTATCCTTCCCACTGCTCGAACCAACAGGCAAACTCATACAAACGCACATCACGGACCTGATTATCCCCACTGCCCAGCTCTCATGATATAATTACGGTTCTGTAGGGACAGAGTTTGGAGGTGGGAAATATCTTGTCATTATAGGAATAAATTACATGACAACGTCTTTTTTCTCAGCCAGTGCATTTGTTAGTCAGCCTTATTCTTATTTTTCTTAAATAGTTGTTTTATGCTATATCGCCCTACAGGGCAGATTCAGGGGGTGCAGGCCAGGGGCACTGGTCCCAAAAAGAAAATTGCCTGAATGGCCCTTTAGGTGCTCTTAATCACCACTGCCAAAATATTTCATTTGCAGTCTCTTTTTTTACTTACTTTTTTACCCGCATAGTGTGCAGAGGTCACCTGCCTGCTGCAGAGTCAATCAGTACAGACCGCCAAACTTCATGCGGCCTTATTAGATTAGATTAGCTCAAGTCCAGTGCGTAGGTAGCTTCATGGAATGGGTTTCCTTGTCTGAGCAGCTTACATCACCAAGCACAATGCAAGGCGTGGAAAACAGTGGTGTAAAGCACGCTGCCACTGAACTCTAGAGAAGTGGAGACATGTTCTCTGGAGTGACGAATCACGCTTCTCCATCTGGCGATCCGATGAATGAGTCTGGGTTTGGTGGTTGCCAGGAGAACAATACTGGTCTAATTGCATTGTGCCAGTGTAAAGTTTGGGGATTATGGTGTGGGGTTGTTTTTCAGGAGGGCTTTCCTCCTTAGTTCCAGTCAGAGAGACTTATAATGCTTCAGCATAAAGATTTTCCATAATTTCATGAACCCAACTTGTGGGAACAGCTTGGGGATGGCCCCTTCCTGTTCCAACCAGTGCACAAAGCAAGATGTGACCACAACCTGACAGAACACCTTTGGCCTTCTCAGCCAACATCAGTGTCTGACCTCACAAATACACTTCTGGAATTCCCATAAACACATTCATAAACCTTATGGAAAGTCTTAGCGGTAGAGTTGAAGCTGTTATAGCTGCAGAGGATGGGCCGACATCATATTAAACACTATGGATTAATAATGGGATGTCACTTATGTTCACGTGTGTGAAGGCAGACAAGTGAATACTTTTGGCAATATATTGTCATGGCATTAAGACATACACATGAGAAGCAAATCGGTATACAACAGGTGGTTTAGTGTCGGAAGGAGGACGTTTCTGCTAGCTTTAGTGCATTTATTTGAGCTGTGTGCTGAGTTTTAACATAGTGAAAAAAATAATACATAAAATAAAAAATACTGAATGTGCAAAGGACACATTTATGTTTTTCCCTTTTGGTTAAATTCAGCAAACAAACAGTAATTGTGCATTAACATGTGTTATTTATTTTCCAACACAGGATTTTTTAGGGGTATCCACACATTGAAATACACCTGTACTTTTTGCTTTAAAATCAGTGAAAAATACCCCCTGCTATTCAGGTGGTCTCAGTCTGATGCTTGTTTTAATGGCAAGAAAATGTTTGGATTAACAGTTCTTCTGGAAATACTGTTCTCTAGTGTGCTCTTCCACACATTAACAAAGATCTCGAGTTTCAGGTTTGAAAAATGAATAACTAGACATGTTTTCAGATTTACAAATATCGTTGCTGTCTAAAAATATATTATCATTTCTGATTCTGATCATTTAAAAACAGCAGCTTCCGTTTGTATTCTGTGCAAATTACAGTGATGATGAATGAACCAACAGAAATTGCACTGATTGGTAAAACGTTTGGTTCCATTGACTTGCATTAAAACTGAATGAGGTTTTCACAGAAATCATAGTCTACAGGAAATTCTCCTCAGAAGGGTCCCAGGATAGGCATACACCAAATCTTACCCAACTGCATAATTATTTAATGCAAAAGTGGCTGAACATTGATGTCGCTACATCCAGAAACTTATTCAGTCCATCTCAAGCAAATCACAGCTGTTATTCATGCTTGTTGTGGTCACATGTTATTAGGTAAATTTCAGTCACAGGTGACTCATTTTTTTGCCTGGTGAGTTTATATGGGATGTGATCAGCAGTGTGGCTGAAGCTTAGTAAGATTCTAGTTCTGTATTTATACTGTGAGAATTATGGCGCTGTTGAATTAGAAGGTATTTATTGGCCATTATTGGCTTCTGAGCAGAAGCCCTGGCCCTATTTCATCCCCACCTGTAAAAACCATCAGGGTTATCCACTCTGCGGAGACCCTAATAGACTATGCAGAGGCTTTATTCCAGGGCTCCACGAGTTGAACTCGAGCACATTCTCTAGGCACAGCAGTTGTAAGCATATTCTCAGCTGCTCACTGCTGCACATCTGTGCTTCATACTTTGCACAATGTCCAGCGTTTCTGTAAAGCGTTAGGAATGAAAACTGTTCATGTCGTCAAGGCTACACGACAGCTCCTCTCCGCAAATAAATGTGGGAAGAGAGAAAGAACGCGCACCAGTCATTCTGCGTCACCGCTCAAGGTTTTGGATGCAGTGCGCCTCCTCCTCGCCTGAGAGCTATAAAAGCGCGCGCGCGGCAACTTCTCCAACCTTGAGCGTCTTCTGGGAGGATAGCGCAGCAGCCACCTCCTCACCCGTCCACGGGTTGCTGTGTTTTCGAATCCAGCACATGCGCGCTGGATGCGTTTTGAGCGCTGTCTACTCACAAATCACTCGATTTGCTGACGGACTGGACGAACCTTGGTGAACTGTCCGGCGGCATGGACGCGAACGCAACCCTGACGGAGCGGAACTTCTCCAAGTTGCGCGCCCTAACGCAGCAACTTTTGGCCAACCACTCTGCGCCCTTCCACACCAACGTCAGCGACTCCGCGCCTCAGGAGGATCTGGACGTGAACACGGACGTTTACTCCAAAGTGCTCGTCACCGTTATCTATGTGGTGCTTTTCGCGGTGGGCTGTCTGGGCAACTCCGTCACGCTGTACACGCTGCTGACCAAGAAGTCCCTGCAGAACCTGCAGAGCACCGTGCACTACCACTTGGCCAGCCTGGCCGTGTCCGACCTGCTGATCCTGGTGCTGAGCATGCCCATCGAGATCTACAACTTCATCTGGGTGCACCACCCGTGGGCGTTCGGCGAGGCAGTGTGCAAGGGCTACTACTTTCTGCGGGACGGCTGCTCGTACGCCACAGCCTTTAACATCGCGAGTCTGAGCGTGGAGCGCTACATGGCCATCTGTCACCCGTTTAAGGCGAAGAGCGCCATGTCGCGTAGTCGCACCAAGAAGCTGATCAGCGGCATGTGGGCAGCCGCCTTCCTGCTGGCCACTCCGATGCTCTTCACCATGGGCGAGCGCACAGTGGACGGAGAGCCCATATGCACCACCATCGTGTCCACAGCAACGGCCAAGAGCGTTTTGCAGGTGAGGCAGGGCTTACAGCCAATAAATCCCTCGTCAAAAAAAATCATTAGTGCAGTTGGTTCATTACCAGTCAGTTCAGTACCAGTCAGTTAATTACAGCCAGTTCATTAACAGTCGGTTCATTAGCGGTTACTTGGTATTAATCAGTAAGTCCACTTTGCAGAACTGAGCTAAGTTATTTAAGAGCAGCGACGTGTTGCTTGTAATGGCAATAGAGCCAATACGAAACATAATGATGAGAAGAGAATTGGGTTTGGGTGGTTGGGGGGATGCCCCCCATCCCCCCAACCACCCAAACCCAATCCCCGGGCGTTGTTGGAGAACGTGTTGAATATGGCTCCATATACAACCTTGCTCTTTATATCGAACTAGTAGCACTAGTTCAATATTACTACTACTAATACTACTACAATATTTGCATATTTTTGCATAATGTGTAAAGTCTGTCTGTGCCTTGAGGTACAATGTCACAAAGAACAGACCAGTGGAAATGGTCCAAAATTTGTCAAAAACAGAAGGTTATCATTTTGGAGACAAAGTTCCGACAAAGAACAATATGTACAGTCAAAAAGAATCATTTGGATTCATATAGCTTAGCATGGCACAATTATTGCATAATCACCTAATCGTAATTATTTGCGATGATCACCAGATTTTACAATCACTATGCTGCAGCAAACAGAATGAGAATTGAGTGTGCTGAGTTGAGGTAAACACGTCAATAAAATAAAGCAGTCATCATGTTTATTGAGATGCATTATGGGCATTTACATGTTTAGAGGACATGTGAAGATGTGTGAGACTGTGTTCGCCCAACACTGTGATGTACTAGAGTTTTATTAGACACTGTTAGACATTCCTACCTTGCTGGTCCACCTCGTAAATTCAAAGTCAGAGATGATAGCTTACGGTTTGTGTTGGTCATCCTCCAGCTCTTCATCACTGGTCACATGTTGCTGCCCACAGGAAACTGTTGGCTGGATAGTTTCAGTTGATGAACTATTCTCAGTCCAGCAGTGACCCCTCAGAAGCCCTGATGTGTCTGATCCACTCGTACCAGCACAACACACAAACACATCACCACCAGTGTCACTGGTTGGGACACTAAACAAATTGTGAATAAAAACTGAATGCAATGATGTGGAGGTGCCAACATCTAATATTTTATTCAGAATAGAACACAAATCACAGATCACAAGTTTAAAATGAGAGAATGTATCATTTTAAGGGGAAAATATGTTGTTTCAAAATTTCATGGCATTAACAAGTCCCAAAAAAGTTGGGACAAGGCCATTTTTACCACTGTGTGGCATCCCCCCTTCTTCTTACAACACTCAACAGACGTCTGGGGACAGAGGAGACCAGTTTCTCAAGTTTAGAAATAGGAATGCTCTCCCATTCATGTCTAATATAGGCCTCTAACTGTTCAATCGTCTTGGGCCTTCTTTGTCGCACCTTCCTCTTTATGATGCACCAAATGTTCTCTATAGGTGAAAGATCTGGACGGCAGGCTGGCCATTTCAGTACCCGGATCCTTCTCCTACGTAGCCATGATGTTGTGATTGCTGCAGAATGTGGTCTGGCATTATCTTGTTGAAAAATGCAGGGTCTTCCCTGAAAGAGATGACGTCTAGATGGGAGCATATGTTGTTCTAGAACCTGAACATAGTTCTCTGCATTAATGGTGCCTTTCCAGACATGCAAGCTGCCCATGCCACAAGCACTCATGCAACCCCATACCATCAGTGATGCAGGCTTCTGAACGGAGCGTTGATAACAACTTGGGTTATCCTTGTCCTCTTTGGTCCGGATGACATGGCGTCCCAGTGTTCCATAAAGAACTTCAAATCGTGACTCATCTGACCACAGAACAGTCTTCCATTTCGCCACACTCCATTTTAAAAGACCCCTGGCCCAGTGCAAACGTCTGAGCTTGTGGAGCTTGCTTAGAAATGGCTTCCTTTTTGCACTGTAGAGTTTCAGCTGGCAATGGCGGATGGATTGTGTTCACTGACAATGCTTTCTGGAAGTATTCCTGAGCCCAAGTCTTTGCTATTTTACACTGGGTAACACCATTCTGGTATTGCTGCATCTTTCTGCGCATCAATGGTGGAATTGGTGATCCTCTTACCATCTTGGCTTCAGAGAGACACTGACACTCTGAGAAGCTCTTTTTATACCCAATCATGTTGTCAATTGACCTAATTGTGTTAATTGGTCTTCCAGCTGTTCGTTATATGCTCAATTTCCTTTTTCCATCCACTTATTGCTACTTGTCCCAACTTTTTTGGGATTTGTTGACCCCATGAAATTTTGAAACAAAATATTTTTCCCTTAAAATGATGCATTCTCTCAGTTTAAACTTTTGATCTGTGATTTGTGTTCTATTCTGAATAAAATATTAGATGTTGGCACCTCCACATCATTGCATTCAGTTTTTATTCACAATTTGTTTAGTGTCCCAACTTTTTTGGAATCCGGTTTGTATGTGCATTGCTTGGTTAAACTATTTAAGCCCATTTTTCAGCATTGGGAATACATCAGTTTTACTTTTTGGGCAATCCCATGACACAAACAACATATGCTTTCAAATGCAGTGTATTTAATAGATAAATGTTTTGATAAATATGTTTTATTCCTGGTCACAAAAGTGACTAATGAAAAACTACAGAGACAAAAGTTGCATCAGTTAATCTGTTAGGCAGCGTACTGATGTAATGATGAAAATATTGCATGTGGTGCCTACTGTATGAGTTTTGATCATCTTCAGCCAATATCTCACCAATATCAATGGCAACTCAGTGGTGAGGTTTGTTTCATGTGTAGGCATCATGTAAATGTGTCTGTTCAACCCTATGAAAAGATCAATGATGGACCCTTTAAGAATATATACACTACATATGCTAAGTGTATCTTACTTACTACACATTTTTATATCTTCTATTTTGCTGCTTCCTGAGCAAAACTTTGTATCTCCAAAATAATCACTCATTACAACCAAACTGTGGGGCAAGTAATTTTGGGATTAAGTAAAGACCAACAGACCTGTTCAAATAATGTCAAAAACTGAAAAACAGCAAAAAAGGAGAAATAAGGTTTGTAGCAGTTTGTAGTTGGAATCAAACCCAAGCCTTTCTTGCTGTGAGGTGACAACGCCACCCAACATGCCACTCAGTTCTACAGACATGATCTTTCCTAGGTGCATGCTTGAAGTAAAAAGCTCTGGTCCTTTGAGCAATTACACCAAGAGAACCCATTATGTAATTTACAGTCTGCTTCCTGAAGTAGAAAACATATAAGCAAAGCTTTTAGGGCTTCACCAACTGTGTTAGTGCTTTCTCACTCTGGCCTGATCCTGTGCTGTTGGTCAAAGTGACAAGTTCTTTGTTAACCTAGACTACATAATGGTTTGTTTGTTTTATTCATTGAGGATTTAACTGCATCATTGAATGGCAACACACATAGATGAAATGAAAGGAGGTTTTTGGTCTTTGTCATTGAAATGCAGCACACGCTAACGTACAGTTACACAGACAAAGAAGCTCAGCAGGCAGACTATACAGACAGATAGATAGACAGAACGGCAGATCTGTTGGGTGCAGCTGGGTATTAGGCTTGTGCTAATGTTCCACCCGAAGGTCAGGGCGTAGTGGGTAGCTAATTGCAGGAGCTCTGGCAGGTACCTCTAACCTCAAAAAGGAGCGTAATGTTGCTAGCCTGCCATCCACAACCAAAATAGCTATGGCACACACCTGGGATTAGCTGATAGGCATTAGCTATCATTGAGTATAAGGTAAGAAGGGAGTAAAACCAAACTGAAGAAGAATGTTCACCTGAAGTGAGGTTAAATTGACTAGAGTGACCAAGAAAAACATGAAAAGATATGAGGACACATGTAAGAGGAGAGGATTAGCTAGATTGGTGGATTCATATAACGTAGCCTGCATTTCTCCAGAATTCAGGGTATTCCACTGTGGGAGCTTTACAAATATTAATAAAAATGATGACCAAAACTGACAAACCTCTTCAAAAAGGCTCATATACATGTATAAAGCTGATATTAGATTCTGATCTGTTGGCTTCTTATTTGAATGTTCTGTTAAAAACATAAAATACTGCTGCAGTTACAAAGTCCTAAATGTAAAATACCAAACAAGAAGCTGGCAAATATGAAGTTAACAGATTACTAAACGTTCATTTATCACAATAAATGACCATAATCACAAAGTATTTTAAATTTTAACCTGGAGATGTGAGCTTCACAGCACTGGAGCTGCTGGAGTGCATCTCACTGGCTGATCTGAGCAACCCAAACCACAAACGTAACCTATACTTCTACATCAGTAATGAGCACTTCTAATAGTGTATGCATACTTTCTAGCATACCATTTAGCATGTTAGTATGTGGTTTGGGATGTGGTAATAAAACTGTTAATGTCTCCTCAGGAAATATCTCCTCCTTCAAACACAAATCCCACAACTACAAAAGGGAACAGTTAAAACAAGCCAGTTCCAAAATCTACCCTTAGTAGAAATGCCAATTCAGACCATTAAGAATATGTTCATATTTTACATTTCCTTCCCAAAGAACCAAACAGTTGATGTTCATCTTTAAATGAGGCTAAAGCTGGCTTCATGTTCGCCAGCTTGTAAATGAATGGTCCATTTCACCTTGGAATGGAAAACTCATAAAATAAGTTGATGAATCAGATCATATTAAACATCATATCAAAGTTTTTTAGTGAATAAACAAGTTTAATTTACTTCGTACTTATGTAGTGATCAAAAGCAAGCAGCTAGTATAGGTAACATTAGTTACTCACAAGCTCCAAGTAACAAGCTAGCATAGTTAATTAAGATAAGAGAAGAGAAGATCAGATAAGATAGCCTTTTTTTAATCCCACATAGGGAAATTTGCATTGTTACAGCAGAATATACAGTAAACAGATACTGAGCAAGAGGTAGACTAAAGTGCAAGTTATACAAAATAATAATATATACAAAATACAAACAAAAATACATTTCTATTGTTAGGCAAAAACATATATATAAATTTACATGTGTAATTACACAGATATATATTTCACAGTTACTGAAAGATATTGCACAGATATTGTATATACGTTCAAATACTAATAATCTTAGCATTCTTAATCTTAATTCTGCTGGAATAGGTAGTCAGAGTGCATGAATTATAGCCTGGTCTGATGACTTTTGAATAGACCACTGATGATCATTGAATAGTCTGATGACCTTGCTCATGTACATCAGAAAAGAGACAAGAAGTCTTCATATGTAACTTTAGTTCATGCCAAGGTTTTCATGCCTGTATCTGTTTCGACATGTTGCTTCTGTGTGATCGTTGCAGTGTCTCACTGTAAATCCATAAAGGGAAAACAGTTCACTTCTATGTAGCTATCAGATAGAAATTTAAAACACTCAGTGCATAAGATGAAACTCATTGGATTTATATCATGTTTATTTCCTTGATTTGGGAAAAGCATTAAGTAAAATAGGAGCATCTAAAAAACTTATTGGCATAATTGGGCAGAGAATAGCAGAGGGACTGCAGCTTGTCACTTCTCAAGCAATTTAGAAGTCTGATTTTGTGCCTCTTAGTCTGCCCTTTTTTTTTCAAACCAGAACTCAATTACATTTTGTCACAGTGACTTGCCGGGAATGCTTTGCAAGGTAGGACTGGGAATTGTCTGGCATTCTAGAGTTGGCTCAGTGTTTTAATCTGCCTTAAGTTTCCACAGCAAGACAAAGACATGTCACAAGTTATAACAGAAACTTGTTCACATGGGACATACATACACTTGTGTGAAACTGTCTGCTGCATTTGGAATGTTTCTGAATACAGAGTATGGGGGAAAACCCACAGAGAAAGACACTGTTAAGTGTTTACAATTTCTATGTAGTGGCCCGAAGGGACCAGAATTCTCAAGTCTGTTTCCCGAAAATATCTAGGCTTGAGTTGAGCTCATGTCTTATATTACACTTCTAACCAGTCTTATTTTTTTTTCTCCACATCCTCCCTTATCCTTCCTCTCCTCACTACCTTAAATCAGTTTTTAATCTGGCATGCAATTAGCAATGGCATGAGGCCCATGCTTGTGAAAAAATGGCCATGTGGGAAATGAACTGATTAAGGAGAGGAGCATACGGTTTAGTTCAGCCAAATGGACTCATAATTTATGAAGTGGTGATTTATTTCTGGTTTATTCAGCACTTTGGGTGAAGATGGGCACATCAGCTTTGGAAAGGACTTATCTGAGCTGGTTTTGGATTTAAAAGTTGATGATGTGAATTCTGAGCTCTAGTGTGGGTAGTCAGTGTAAATATAGTGGGTTTTTTATTTATTTATTTATTTTTACCAATAATCTACAATAATGTACTTCTAACAAGAAACTATAGCCTCAGTCCAGACTGTTATGTTGATGTCTGGATACCAGAAAAATATCACTGTGGAATAAGCTGAACAGTGACCGCTGGTTTTATCAACAGTTTTAGAAGTCCCATAATCCCTTTTATTCTCTAAAGATATTTCAAAAATCCTTATATGAAGAATATATTTATAACAGCAGTTATTACAACATTTTATGACAACAAAATGGTTTAAAAAGGTTCGCAAAGGCAAACGTCCAATAAATTGCTGATCCCAAAATGTACTGCAAATGATGTTAACCAAATATTCTCTTTTCACTAAAGTTCTCAGCCAACTTTTGCAGAGTATGTTCTCTACGATCTTCTCTATATTTGTGTAATTGTTGTTTGTCCTATAGTTATATACAAATAGCATATGCTTTTTTTCTTTATGCTTTTTGATTCATTCATTTTTAAACATTATCTGCTAGCAAGCTGCTTAGCAATCATATATCAGTGAACTTTACATTGATAACTTTAAAGAAGTTAGTGATTTTATTAATCCCCATATGGATTATTTTTCTTATTAAAGTGGTGTAATCAGACAAATCTAATTACCAAAAGGCAACTGAGGCTATACATCAACTTCTTTATTTATGTGCACAATTATGCCATGAAAAGGGGACCCTGCCAAAGTCGTGAAGCTAGAAAATAGTTTATGCTTATTTTTTCAAACTAGTTTATTACATTTCAAATAAATTTACAGTGATTTCTTAATGGCAGTGAAATACATTTGTGAGAGATTTCTTTTTGTACAAGGTCCCTTTTATACCTGAAACAAATCATAGACGTGTGGGGCAAAACTTTCTTTTCATACAACTAAACAGGCTGTTCATGTGCAGCAGCGCGTCATGGTGACTTGGCCTGTGTGTAATTCATGGCAGCTGCCTAAAAGCAAATGTACCATATAACTGGCTGCACAAACCCACCACAGTTTCATGCACTCTTTTACAATGACCCTGACAGAACAGATAACCTGCCCCTCTAACCCACCTAGCCCTCAAAAACTACACTTCATTAAACAGTGTGCCTTTGATTTTCACCCCTCCGTCTTCTCCTCATCCTCTGAACTCTGACAGTGAAACTGTGGTGCAGTACACACCTATCTGACCTACCACCACTTGTTCACACAATGCTGTCTCCAATACGCCCCAGTAACAAATGGTATTAGCCAGCTAAGCATTTATCACTTATAACTAAACGTAAAGTTTCTAACAGTTAAAAAAATGTTCTATTTGTGAAATGTGTTTTATGAAACTAGAGCGCGTAAAATAATCAGGAAGTTTATGTGTGTGTGTCAGATTCCTTATAAACACAATAATAATTTGCATTTGCCAGCCTGATATTGGTAAATCCTTGTTACACATATCTGAAAGCCCTTCATTACTGTTCACACATGCTCTATGTGGCTACTACTCTGCAGAGAAAAATAACTGACAAGAAAATGGGCCTCTGTATATCCAGAAGAGATTGGATGGATGTCCAGGTGATATTAAATAACCTTGGATGTGACTTCTTTTATTTAAAAAAACTAATAATGCGACATTACATCCCTACTTCAAGCGTAACACACAAAACCCAACTCATCAGTAACCAAACAAGTTCTTCAGTGGTTTTTCATGGGTTGTAGGTGTCTTGGAGGGGTGGTAGGGTACTGTATGTAGCGTTTTGTATTTGAAAGTTTCAATAAGACTCAAACATAATGTTCTGTGCTGTCAGAGGAACCAAGGCAACAGGGCAATGTTAGCGTTGCGCCACAGTCTAATGACCATTTTCACGGCAAACTGAAGAGACCTGCTAATATCAATTAACATCAATTGCATTTTGCAAGTTGTAACAAAGTTTAGATCATGCTGGTCATGTACTCATTCAACCAAAGAAGATGTGATGCCAGAAAAAGGGTTCAGTTTTGGGTTAGCATTTGTAGGATGCCTTTGTTCCCAATACAAACTCTGTAAGCACTGTAAAGCTGACAACAGTAAAAAAATGAAAGAAGAACTTTTTCTTCTCTACTGTGAAGCCAAAAGTTAGTGCGTCAAATGCATTGGGAGGGAAAGCGAAGAGATGTCATACCAGTGTGAGTGGAAAATCCCAGCCCAGACAGACAGGCAGCCTCATACAGTCCATTGAGCACTTGGAAGACTTGTTAAAGAGCAGAGTAAAAGAAGAGAGAAAGTTGATGAGAAAGCCAGAATGTTTGAGAATAGGTCAGGTTGGATTTGGAGAATCTTTTGAGAAGACAAGATGTTTGTTGTTTGTCTGTTTGTGGTTTGCTTCCCCATATATATATACATATATATATATATATATATATATATATATATATATATATATATATATATATATATATATATATATATATATATATATTTGGTAAGTTCAGTGACCCTTGACCTTCATATTTAGTCAGCCACTGATTGTGCAAAGTCTCCTACTTAGAAAGATGAGAGAGGTCTGTAATTTTCATCACAGGTACACTTAAACTATGAGAGACAAAATGAGAACAATAAATCCAGGAAATCACATTGTAGGATTTTTAAAGAATTTATTTGTAAATTATGGTGGAAAGTAAGTATTTGGTCTATAACAAAAGTTCAGCTTAATACTTTGTAACATAACCTTTGTTGGCAATGACAGAGGTCAAACGTTTCCTGTAAGTCTTCACCAGGTGTGCACACACTGTAGCTGGTATTTTGGCTCATTCCTCCATGCAGATCTCCTCTAGAGTAGTGATGTTTTGGCTGTTGCTGGGCAACACAGACTTTCAACTCCCTCCACAAATTTTCTATGGGGTTGAGGTCTGGAGACTGGCTATGCCACTCTAGGACCTTGAAATGCTTTTTACGCAGCTACTCCTTTGTTGCCCGAGCGGTGTGTTTGGGATCATTGTCATGCTGGAAGACCCAGCCTTGTTCCATCTTCAATGCTCTCACTGATGGAAGGAGGTTTCGGCTTAAAATCTCACGATACATGGCCCCGTTCATTCTTCCCTTAACACGGATCAGTCGTCCTGTCCCCTTGGCAGAAAAACAGCCCCAAAGCATGATGTTTCCACCCCCATGCTTCACAGTAGGTTTGGTGTTCTTGGGATGCAACTCAGCATTCTTCTTCCTCCAAACATGACAAGTTGAGTTCTTACTATAAAGTTTTATTTTGGTTTTATCTAACCACATCCACCACTCCCAATCCTCTTCTGGACGGGCCTGGACAGGTACTTGGCTTAAGCAGGGGGGCATGCCTGGCGCTGCTGGTAAGGCCCATCCTTGCTTACGTCACATGTGTGGCTGAGCATAAAACTTGAATCATTCACATGTCTCACAATGTCAGACCTACCCACCAAGTTTCATTCCTGTCGGTTGATTCCTTGTGGGTGCACCTATTTGATGATGAGTGTGTCTGTAATATGTAAAGCTATTTTTCTCAATTAAAGAAATGAGCCTTTTAACCAGTTTGAAGCCATCAGCGCTGATGAAACAATACTGACTCCTATTTCTGTAAGAGATTGCCTGCAAGTTTTCCCACAAAGCTTCACAATTTAAGGCAATTAAAGAGAAAAGCTTTCCATACTGAGCCACTCTGTCTGATTGTTTAATGATTTGTAGTTAAGACCACTAAAAGTGTAATGTTCTTACAGCAGTGTACTGATAAATTGCATTTTACCCAAATAGTATGTTAAAGAATGATCTATTCTCATTTCTGAGAAATGCTGTGGTATTTTAATACCAGTTCTAATTTAGAAATAAATCATTTTGTACATACAGTAGAATACTAAAATTCATGCTCAATTTTTGCTAAATTCAGTTCAATTTTGCTTGTATAAATCCTGCCACAAAGAAGCTTAACAGACATACATTTCTCAGTCTTTCCCATCTTCTCTCTCTCTCTCTCTCTCTCTCTCTCTCTCTCTCTTTCCTATAGATCTTCCTGTCTGTCTATAACATGTTGTACATATAATTTAGTATAATTCTGAGCAAAGAAGCTGAGTCTGACAGTAATAAACAAGACCACGTATGTGTTTATATGGGTCTTCGGGTTGCTGTGCTCAGGAGAGATGTGCTTTAATTAGGATTTCTGATTGTTCATGAAAACACTCCTGTCAGGCTGGCAGTGATAAGAGCAGACAGAGAAAACAAGAGGAGAAAACTGAGTGGAAATGAATGTCCAACAGAGCGGAGATAGAACAGAGGAAAGCAGCACTCAAAGAGAATGAAAGGAGTAACTAATCAAAGACTCTTATTAACAAGCTTGTTGTAACAGTTTTTCAGCGTATGCTTTGACCAGCAGCGGAAGGGAAATACCGCCTCAGGTTCTGGAGCAGAGCCAGGTTTTTAAAGAATTGTTACCTGTATTAAAACACATGGCAACTAGCAGTGCCTGCTTTGTTTGTTAGTAAAACTTTATTGAAAGATTGAAAGAATCCCCTTATGAGATTCCTATAAGAACATTGTAAGGTTGTTTAACTGATAGGGAAATGCTGTTACCTGCTTTTAAGCTACACTATGTAACAACTGGGGATTTAGTGACCTCATGGGGGAAAATCTGTAATTGCACACAACTGTGTGGAAGAGCATTATATATCAAGTTGAAAATGATCAAACGTATTGTAAACCTGATAGTTACGTCTTCTGAAAAGTGAGTTATCTGCTACTCTACTTATATATTACATAATATAAGTGCAGTCGTGGGCTGGAGGTTAGGGAACCAGCCTTGTGACCGGAGGGTTGCTGGTTTGATTCCCTGAACTTACTGTAACAACTGAGGTGCCCTTGAGCAAGGCACCTGCTCCCCGGGCGCTGTGGTCAAGACAATATTCTGTATAATGTCAAAAGTGCTACATAAAAAAAACTGAATCTTCACAGCTTAGACAGAGTGACACCACCTAGACAGTCCCTTTAAGAATCATCCACAGTTTGCAGTTTACTTGTCAATTCAGCAGATTTGGATATTTTGGTGTTTTGCTAGCAAGTTGTTTAGGGTATGTTTAAATTCATGTCTATGAGAAAATGTCAGAGTCTGTGAGATGAATATCATAAAAAGAGAAAAAGATCACAAAATAACTTAGTGAAAACATAAAGGCTTGTGTATTAAAGAACTCTGGGCTCAAGGTGAGAGAGTTTCTATGCTATGATTAATGACTACCACAAATACAGCCTTAGAGTTCTGAGCCTAAGTGTGGACAACTGGGTTTGAATTGTGTTTTACTAGAATTCAAAGGCATTCAGACATTTAAGTCATCTCTCTCTCTCTGTCTCTCTCTCTCTCTCTCTCTCTGTCTCTCTCTCTCTCTCTCTCTCTCTCGTGTATAATTTTAAATCCACATTTAACTCCACTATTTGAAGCTGTAAAACGAATACTGGAAATAAAAGGATTCCTAATCCACACACTTTATTAATAAACACATTTAATTAAGAACATCCAGAGGATGATCCACAAAGCACACACGGCCAGGAACAAAAAGCGTTATTAAATGTTTTAAGACTCGGACAGACATTAATGTGCAGACAACATTAAAGGCTGTTACGGTACAGTTCATTGGGTAAAGCTGCTTTGTATTCATACTTATATTGGCCATTTTCTCATGTTCACTCACCAAGCAGTGTACCGGTATAGTGACTGCTGTGAAATAACCATGCCATGAACATATCATGGAAGGTGACATGCTATCCTGAGTTGTTGTAACAGGTTTGTGGTGGGGAATATGTCGGTTTTGTCTGTGAATTGACAGTGACATGTATCATATTTGATGTCATTAAGGCCAGCTAGAGTAACTTGCTGACCTGTGATAACTCCAAACATTATCTGTCATGAGGTTTACAGTAATAATAACATGACACTGTTATATCACTGAATAAAATCTCTCACTATATGTATGTTATGGTATGTTTAAGGCACAGGAGTTGACTCTCAGAGGTGTCTGTGCTTCTTTTTCAAAGAACAACACAACAAACAGCTCTTATGACATTGTAGCTGAAAATCACAGGACGCCCTCCTGGATCTCCTTAGAACATTCCAGCTCTATCCCCTCATTATCCCCAAACCTGCTGCTTAGTTTGTCTCCGGTTTTGTTCTGGGTGGGCAGTTTTCAGGTCATTCTTTGCATGTTTCCAAGTGTATCTCAGCTGATTTGTTTGTTGATGGCTTGTTGATGGACTTGACTGCATTTTCCATGTCTGCCTATCTAGTATTCTCTGCCCCTCAAACTCCATTAGAATTATTTGTTATCTGTTATAATAAACAACAAACTGTTTGCAGTTCTTATTCATTAGAATACTAATTGTGGAGTTTAGTGGACTAAACAGAATATGACTTCTTGTCAACACGCATCACACAAAAAAAATATGCATTGCTACCATGTACACTCATGACTCATTTGTTTTCATGTGTTAACAACCAAACGTGAGTGTAATCTGCGTCTATAAGTCTGTGTGATGTGTGTGCAAATTAAGCCGAGTCAGCCGAATTCACTAAACAAACACTGAACAATCATGTTGACATACAAGACACTATTGTGTTTTATTACAGGATCTTGTGAACTTTAATTTTACGTAGCATAAGATTGACAAAGATTGACCAAACTTTTTGCATAAGAATTTATTACTTTGCCTGCTAACCTGAAACAAGTTTGATGAATTTTGACATCTGGAAAAACTACAAAACGTCATGAGACAGGACTAACAGATAAAGTTTCAGTCTATGTCACAATCTTTCAGAAACAACACTCCAATAAAAATTCTGCTGTTGGATCTTTTTCATATTCCCATTTCCCATAGTCTGTGAGACTGCAACATTTTTATTACTTTAAACCTTTTTAGCACCGATCTGAGATTTACTGTGGTCACTTGCTCAATCAGCTCTTTCTTGTCCTCTTCCTTGCTTTTTCCGACAAAATCTTCTGTTCTAGCTTCCTCCTATAGCTATCTGAAGAACTATAGCTGTGTGTGCATGATGTGGTGCCATAAAGTGTTTTCCGGATAGGTCGTCAGACAGCATGCATTTCGGGGCCTGGAATGGCAATGACAGGGTCACCATTCGCTTCAGCCTTCAGGCTTATGAATGAACCACATGCAAGCTGTAGCAGTCGTGTGATGTCTCTCTCAGACCAAAACAAGCAGGGCAGCAGAAAATGTACTCTCCATAAAACCCTGAATATGTGTCCAAACATAAATCTAAAACGGGGTCTATAAAACAACATTTCATTTTTAAAAGAATCTCTGAATCTAACCAATCTTCTATAAACCCACTAGTGAGCATTCTTAGTCCCTGAAAATCAGTATCTTAAATAACAGTGTGTCTCCTCACAAGAGATCTCTTTTTGTGATATTACATGGAACGCAATCGAGCAAGCCACACTCTTCTACCACTTCTCACACTGTTCATGCCTGCATGTCCTTGGGTTGCCAGCTATTCAATACTAGAATCAATATACATTCATAAGATGATTGGTTTTCATTTTCAAACCGTTTTTCATGGCCACAGTCCATTTAGAAAACAGCTCCGACAAAAATATCCTGTGCCACCCACCCGCACTTCATTTTTAAACCAGCTGAATTTGTTGCTAAAACCATAGATCACCTAGTACATCATGCATGGAAAAGGTACATCTAGTTAGCTGTGATCTCAAACTGCACACCATATTAACAATTAAGCTTAAACAATGAAATTAAAAAAAGATGGTGGACATACAAGCCTGAAATTACCCATTATGCACCCCAGGCTGATGAAAGTATCTAAGTCAAGTCTATCCGCCTGGTTTTTAACAGGGAAATGAGTAAACAAACCTAAAATGTAAATGACCTATGTGCTGCTTTTTGGGCAAATGGTACCAAACTTATCCACAACTCACAACAAAAATGTTTGAGAACAACCCTAAGACATTTAGGTTAAATGAAGGTGGGAACATAATAACGCTGTAAATTTTCTAAACCGGCCCAACACTTTATGAAGCCAGACTTTAAAGTACTGGACAGTGGTATGCTTATCTACCAGTGTGATATGAGACAAAAGTAGTTCTGTTAGCTAATGATAGCATTTTGCTAGTTAGCTTGTTATGCTTATGCTATTCATTATACTCTGTGCAGCAAAAGAACGAGGGCTTTTAATCATGCAGCAACAAATGAGCTAGTCAGTACCTGCAAACCACTAAAGTCTACCTATAAGGTAGGTGTTTCTGTATCTGTAATGTTTCTGTAGTATCTAGTATCTAACAAACTAAAAACTGTTCAAATTTTGTCTTAAATATTTTTCTTGTTTAAATCTTTGTCTTGAAAAGTAAGCATTATGGTTAAAGCTGCCATGATTGGCAGTCGGCTGACCCCTGGCTCATTAGTCTCTCATTTAACTTCAGTTGCAACTGCTAGCCTTCGCTTGTTAGTAGGAACCAATCAAAGAAGACATACTCTCCCAGGGTATGTTCAGGACCGCATTCATGACCTTCCTCATTAAGTCCTGACATTCTTTCACCCTCTGGTTTCTTTAGAGGCAGAAAAAAAATATGTGCGTTTCCAGCAGACCTCCCTTGACTCTTCTCTATTTGGAAAACAGTGAATATGACTCCTAAGCCAGAGTCATTTACAGCGCACTGATGTGAAATGACTGTTTAAACCATCGGCCTGTCTGCTTGAATCAGCAACTGGGAGCATTTGGCTCGCCTTGTTCAAGTCTGAGTTCTCAGAGGAGGGTAGATGTCACAAGAGACAGTCCAAGTCTGTTTTGGCAACAGGTGTAACAAAAGAGGAAAAGAACAGCACAGCTGGTGAAATGTCTGCCAGCAGGACTGTCGGGATATGACTTGTTAAAGTCCATAAAAGTCTTCAACACCTCGCATCAGTGAACCGATGATATTTGGGGGTGGCGGTGGGGGCAGTTTAGACTGTATTGCCTGTCTAAACCATCGTCTTCGGTTTTGGGTTTATGTGTCATTGTGTCTTTGCCTTTTGGTTCAGTTGCTTTCACACTGCAGTGACTAAAGTGCACCCAATTATACTTGTGGGTGTTTGTTAACTGGTTGGGAAAATCAACTGGAATACAAGTGCTATTTTACATTAGAGCTAAATATTTGCCCATTGCTGTATAGGATATAATACGATAGCACTGTATTGATCCTGAAGGAAATTGCAATATCACAGTACTATACATATTGTTTATTCTGTTAGTAGAATGAATAGGCTAAGAGTTAGAGAAGAGCTATTGACAACAAACAGTAACAGTAAGCAGGGTATTAGAAAGTATGTACATACATTAATCAGAATAAATAGAGTTAGCTTACAGAAGAGCTGTTATCCTCAGCATATAAAAGTGAAAAGAGTACATATACATGTGTGAAATATGAAATGTGCAGAAGCAGGTCTTGGTGGATATTGCACTAATAAACATATAAATAGATAAAAAATAACAGTAAGACAAGAGAAGTATGCCTATATACATAAATGAGTATACACAAGACATTAACAAGAGCAGCATATGTATTATGGCACTACAGAGATATGAGGTGGTAAGACTATCAATAAAACATGATATTAACAAAGTATTATTACTAGGAGCCACAGTGACAGGGGTAGATCATCTAGACAGCAGAAGTACAATGAAAGTGTAATAACACCAGCAGCTTAGGTAAAAATGAAGCAGTGTGGTGTACTCGGCACAGTTCAGACAGCAGGAGATCAGTAGTGTAGCAGTGTGGTGTACCAGGCACAGTTCAGACAGCAGGAGATCAGTAGTGTGGCAGTGTGGTGTACCAGGCACAGTTCAGACAGCAGGAGATCAGTAGTGTAGCAGTGTGGTGTACTCAGCAGGAGATCAGTAGTGTAGCAGTGTGGTGTACTCAGCAGGAGATCAGTAGTGTAGCAGTGTGGTGTACTCAGCAGGAGATCAGTAGTGTAGCAGTGTGGTGTACTCAGCAGGAGATCAGTAGTGTAGCAGTGTGGTGTACTCGTCACAGTTCAGACAGCAGGAGATCAGTAGTGTGGCAGTGTGGTGTACTCAGCAGGAGATCAGTAGTGTAGCAGTGTGGTGTACTCGTCACAGTTCAGAGAGCAGGAGATCAGTAGTGTAGAGGATTGGTGTACTCAGCAGGAGATCAGTAGTGTAGCAGTGTGGTGTACTCGTCACAGTTCAGAGAGCAGGAGATCAGTAGTGTAGCAGTGTGGTGTACTCGTCACAGTTCAGACAGCAGGAGATCAGTAGTGTAGCAGTGTGGTGTACTCGTCACAGTTCAGAGAGCAGGAGATCAGTAGTGTAGCAGTGTGGTGTACTCAGCAGGAGATCAGTAGTGTAGCAGTGTGGTGTACTCGTCACAGTTCAGACAGCAGGAGATCAGTAGTGTGGCAGTGTGGTGTAGCAGTCAGTAGTGTAGCAGTGTGGTGTACTCGTCACAGTTCAGAGAGCAGGAGATCAGTAGTGTAGAGGATTGGTGTACTCAGCAGGAGATCAGTAGTGTAGCAGTGTGGTGTACTCGTCACAGTTCAGAGAGCAGGAGATCAGTAGTGTAGCAGTGTGGTGTACTCGTCACAGTTCAGACAGCAGGAGATCAGTAGTGTGGCAGTGTGGTGTACTCGGCACAGTTCAGACAGCAGGAGATCAGTAGTGTAGCAGTGTGGTGTACTCGTCACAGTTCAGACAGCAGGAGATCAGTAGTGTAGCAGTGTGGTGTACTCGTCACAGTTCAGACAGCAGGAGATCAGTAGTGTAGCAGTGTGGTGTACTCGGCACAGTTCAGACAGCAGGAGATCAGTAGTGTGGCAGTGTGTTGTACTCGGCACAGTTCAGACAGCAGGAGATCAGTAGTGTAGCAGTGTGGTGTACTCGGCACAGTTCAGAGAGCAGGAGATCAGTAGTGTAGCAGTGTGGTGTACTCGTCACAGTTCAGACAGCAGGAGATCAGTAGTGTAGCAGTGTGGTGTACTCGGCACAGTTCAGACAGCAGGAGATCAGTAGTGTAGCAGTGTGGTGTACTCGGCACAGTTCAGACAGCAGGAGATCAGTAGTGTAGCAGTGTGGTGTACTCGTCACAGTTCAGACAGCAGGAGATCAGTAGTGTAGCAGTGTGGTGTACTCGGCACAGTTCAGACAGCAGGAGATCAGTAGTGTAGCAGTGTGGTGTACTCGGCACAGTTCAGACAGCAGGAGATCAGTAGTGTAGCAGTGTGGTGTACTCGGGCAGGAGATCAGTAGTGTAGCAGTGTGGTGTACTCGGCACAGTTCAGACAGCAGGAGATCAGTAGTGTAGCAGTGTGGTGTACTCGGCACAGTTCAGACAGCAGGAGATCAGTAGTGTGGCAGTGTGGTGTACTCGGCACAGTTCAGACAGCAGGAGATCAGTAGTGTAGCAGTGTGGTGTACTCGTCACAGTGCAGACAGCAGGAGATCAGTAGTGTGGCAGTGTGGTGTACTCGTCACAGTTCAGACAGCAGGAGATCAGTAGTGTAGCAGTGTTGTGTACCAGGCACAGTTCAGACAGCAGGAGATCAGTAGTGTAGCAGTGTGGTGTACTCAGCAGGAGATCAGTAGTGTAGCAGTGTGGTGAACTCAGCAGAAGATCAGTAGTGTGGCAGTGTGGTGTACTCGGCACAGTTCAGACAACAGGAGATCAGTAGTGTGGCAGTGTGGTGTAGTCGTCACAGTTCAGACAGCAGGAGATCAGTAGTGTGGCAGTGTGGTGTACTCGGCACAGTTCAGACAGCAGGAGATCAGTAGTGTAGCAGTGTGTTGTACTCGTCACAGTTCAGACAGCAGGAGATCAGTAGTGTGGCAGTGTGGTGTACCAGGCAAAGTTCAGACAGCAGGAGATCAGTAGTGTAGCGGATTGGTGTACTCGGCACAGTTCAGACAGCAGGAGATCAGTAGTGTGGCAGTGTGGTGTACCAGGCAAAGTTCAGACAGCAGGAGATCAGTAGTGTAGCGGATTGGTGTACTCAGCAGGAGATCAGTAGTGTGGCAGTGTGGTGAACTCAGCAGAAGATCAGTAGTGTGGCAGTGTGGTGTACCAGGCACAGTTCAGACAGCAGGAGATCAGTAGTGTGGCAGTGTGGTGTACCAGGCACAGTTCAGACAGCAGGAGATCAGTACTGTAGAGATCAGTACTGTAGCAGTGTGGTGTACTCGGCACAGTTCAGAGAGCAGGAGATCAGTAGTGTAGCAGTGTGGTGTACTCGTCACAGTTCAGACAGCAGGAGATCAGTAGTGTGGCAGTGTGGTGTACTCGTCACAGTTCAGACAGCAGGAGATCAGTAGTGTAGCAGTGTGGTGTACTCGTCACAGTTCAGACAGCAGGAGATCAGTAGTGTGGCAGTGTGTTGTACTCGGCACAGTTCAGACAGCAGGAGATCAGTAGTGTAGCAGTGTGGTGTACTCGTCACAGTTCAGACAGCAGGAGATAAGTAGTGTGGCAGTGTGGTGTACTCGTCACAGTTCAGACAGCAGGAGATCAGTAGTGTGGCAGTGTGTTGTACTCGGCACAGTTCAGACAGCAGGAGATCAGTAGTGTAGCAGTGTGGTGTACTCGGCACAGTTCAGACAGCAGGAGATCAGTAGTGTAGCAGTGTGGTGTACCAGGCACAGTTCAGACAGCAGGAGATCAGTAGTGTAGCAGTGTGGTGTACCAGGCACAGTTCAGACAGCAGGAGATCAGTAGTGTAGCAGTGTGGTGTACTCGTCACAGTTCAGACAGCAGGAGATAAGTAGTGTGGCAGTGTGGTGTACTCGTCACAGTTCAGACAGCAGGAGATCAGTAGTGGTGTAGCAGTGTGTGGTGTACTCGGCACAGTTCAGACAGCAGGAGATCAGTAGTGTAGCAGTGTGGTGTACTCGGCACAGTTCAGACAGCAGGAGATCAGTAGTGTAGCAGTGTGGTGTACCAGGCACAGTTCAGACAGCAGGAGATCAGTAGTGTAGCAGTGTGGTGTACTCGGCACAGTTCAGACAGCAGGAGATCAGTAGTGTAGCAGTGTGGTGTACTCGGCACAGTTCAGACAGCAGGAGATCAGTAGTGTGGCAGTGTGGTGTACTCGGCACAGTTCAGACAGCAGGAGATCAGTAGTGTGGCAGTGTGGTGTACCAGGCACAGTTCAGACAGCAGGAGATCAGTAGTGTAGCAGTGTGGTGTACTCGGCACAGTTCAGACAGCAGGAGATCAGAAGTGTGGCAGTGTGGTGTACTCGGCACAGTTCAGACAGCAGGAGATCAGTAGTGTGGCAGTGTGGTGTACCAGGCACAGTTCAGACAGCAGGAGATCAGTAGTGTAGCAGTGTGTTGTACCAGGCACAGTTCAGACAGCAGGAGATCAGTAGTGTAGCAGTGTGTTGTACTCGGCACAGTTCAGACAGCAGGAGATCAGTAGTGTGGCAGTGTGGTGTACTTGGCACACCCTTTTTTTAAAAAAGAAGGCCTCTGCTTGTAATGAACATGCCTGTCAGACTGACTCTAAAGAGCTATGTAAACAGCTTCTTTGCAAATGAGTTGCTACTAAGAATGAGTACACGGATAATGGTGAAATGATGAGCCAGTTATTTATGCCAGCATTATTAGGCTGATGGTTGATGATGTACAGTCTTCTCAGTAGTGGACATGTTCATGAGGGGATACGTACATACAGCATCATCCTTAGCTCTTTAAACTACTGTCAAATTTACATGTATAACCAGAGCCAAGACTTTCCCAAAGAAGTCTTAATACGTCCTATATCTATAAGGTGTCCCAAGATATCCCAAGATGATAATAGCTGGGTATGTAAAATGAAATATTTTGTTAACATAGTTATTAAGAGAAAAAGAGAATAACACATTTACCTCTAATTACATGGGGGTATGTGGGTGATGAATCATTCTCAGCACTGCTGTGACACTGATGTCTTGATGGTGTGTTGCTTATTGGGCTGGTTTAACTGGATCAAACACAGCAATGCTCCTGGAAGTTTTACACACTATGGCCACTCTATTGCATATTTACACCTTGTTTAGCTAACTAAATGTAAAGACAATACCTCATCTGTTGCTGATCAGTTATGGTATAGCTCTCGAGCTGGACTCGAATTAATGTGTGGGTGTTGCATCCTGTTTGTTGTCTTGTAGTGCCTGTTGTATTTTCTTTTTCTCTATTTGGTTTTATTGTTTTAGGTGGGTGTTGTTCTGGTGATCTGCTGCTTGTTGCTCTGCCTTTGTGCTAAGCCCCTATTGGCTAGTCTTAATGGGGGGCAGATTTAAAAGGATCTTTGTTCCTGTAGTTGAGTAGCTGCTCTTTTCTCTTCACTTGGGCCATCATGCTGCTCTAGTTAGCTGCCCACCTCTGTGTATATTGTAAAGTTTGTTCTGAACAGGATTCATTGGCAACATGAACATAAACAAACATTTATGAAATCTAACCTAGCTCTAACCTAGACCACATAATAGTCATCCTCTAGTCCTTCATCAGTGGCCACAGAATGCTGTTGGTTGATGGGCTATTCTTAGTCCAGCAGTGACACTGAGGTGTTTAAACAATCTGCACTGCTGTGTCTGATCCACTTACACCAACACAACATACACTAACACAACCACCACCACATCAGTATGAATGATCTGCATGATGAACCCAAATTATACCAGCCCTATGGTGCCCCTGTGGGGTTCCTGACCCATGAAGAACATGGTGAAAGATGATTAACGGAGTATGCAGTAAATCAGTTAGACTCAGTGGAATCAGTGGATCTATGCTCCTATATGGTACGTGTATGGAATAAAATGAGCGTAAGAATGTGGCCTCGTGATGTGGCTGGTGGGTGCACATCTGCATTCACTATTATCATTTTTACAGAGAAATGTGCTGATTAGGCATTCCTGATATGAGAAGATATTTTAAAGGAGCTTGATCGATCAGAGTGCTTCTGCTTGGATACTAGGGTCAGTTAGTAATAGCCAAAAGTTTGCGTCTATTCCTACAATGATGTTTTTATGCCCATGCTCCATTCTGACAACACTATTGTCCGAGTGAATATCAGAAACCTCATTAGAGAGTAGAGTGCTCCACTCGAGCTTCAGGGGCCAGAAGCTTGCTCGCTTTTCCTCTTCGCTCATGTGGTTTTGTATTAACGTACACATCAGGGTGCCGCTGGCTAATGGTAATGATGATGCTAATGATGCCACCATCCCCTGGGTCTGCTGCTCTTTCACATTTCATATTCCATATTACACTAACAATGCTCTTCTCTACTACGCATCCAGCAATGGCCTCCATGCTCTCCAGGCCCATTCCTCCCTCATGCAAAATAGCTCCTAAAACATAGATTTGACTTAAAAGTCACAGTTATCGCTGACATTGATCAAAAGCATGGTGTAATTCAATATACATAATTTCTTACTTGAAATTCCAAACTGTCAACCAGTACTGCTTTTTCTGTTATCTTTTAGTACTGTCTTATTAGTATCATTCATCTGATTCTTCTCTGGTATCAGTAACAATAATGACCAAAAAATAACCAAAATATTTAAAAAAATGAAAATAAAGAAAGACTCCAGTTCAAATGAAGGATTTGTCATCATTTTGACATGAAATGCCATATTAACAAGGTGTTTCTTTTGACAAGAAAAACTTTGATTAAGGTTTCTTTTTTCTCCAATCGTTTATTTTTACTATACTTAAATCTTAAAGCAGTTGAGATGTTAAACTATGGAAATATTTGCAAATATTTTTGGAATGTACCTGTAATCTGATTACTGCCTTTTTACTACACCTGCAACACCATACAGTTACCTATTCTGTATCTTAATTACTTAACACTGTTACATGTATTCCGTTATTACACATGCCTGGTTACAAGCATGCAAGAAACACTACTACTGGCTTACATACATACATACATACATGTGTAGGCTACTCCTATTCTGTAGGTCTACTGGCCAATTGCACAGCAGAAATCTGATTACTGCCTGACTCATGTAGACATGTACTTCCTCTTTATCTGATTACCCAGCAGCATGTAAACATGTTGAATGGATTGCTGACTACATTACTGACTTTCAGCAATTATCAGATAATGAAGTGCATGTTAACGCACACAATATTGTGTTTGAGTTTAGACCTGGAAATAGCTATTACATTACAAAATGGCTATTACGATTTGACAAGCAGATGAATTGATATACAGCTAGTTAGAAAATGAAGAGTGAACATATGAATTAACAATGGCTATTAACAATTTCCACTATTTACTCACTCTGGTAGTGCACATAAGTAGAGCATTATGTTGAAGTTGTTGAAAAAATTGTGTTATGCACTAATTATTATTGAAATAAAAACAAAAATAGTTAAACAAATAAAACATATTTGGTCTGAATTTAGGTTTTTGATATTATACTCAATGTTTCCTTCTTTTTCTAAATTGGTTTGTTTATGAGAACCCACCCAGACCACTAATGCAAAAATGACAGCATGGGTTTTCAATATAAAGGCAGGTCTGTGGGTTTTATGGGTAAACACATTTTCATAAGCCTGTTAAAAGAACAGCTCCACAGCGCTTACTGCTCAGGTGTCTTGTGCTGATTATGCTGTCAACTAATGAAAGCTTTCATTATGCAGACTGATTTCTCCTGCAGTCGGCTTAAAGGTTAAGACAAAAGACTGGTAGAAGGAGTAAATGACAACATTGTGTGTTTTACACAGTGATTCGCCACAATGGCTAACAAAAAGTGAAACACTAGGTGTAGTGCGGGTATGATCTCATTTATAGCTTAAAATAGAAATGGGCTTTTTAATTGGATATTAGCGTTATTAGCATTCTTGCGTATGAACTCATTTAAGCATATACAAAGAAAGCACACATAGGCCTTAAAGCTAAGAGAAGCTTTTCTGGTTCCATTTAACTGTAAGAAAGTATCCATGCATTATCTCATGCAATAAGATTATTAGCATATCTATGCTAAAGCTAGTTAGCTTGACTTAGCAGCACAGGATGAACGACTTTATGCATTTTTTGAATGAAACCAGAAAAGGGGAGAGAGGGAACTCTCACTTTGGTAATTATCTCCATTCACAGTTTAGCAACCATCCAGAGTGTGCTTGAAATAGCAATGTAGAGATGACAACAGCGTAGGGTGTGTGTGTGTGATGCAAGGAATGGGCCTAAGAATTATTTGAAAGAGTGAACAAATAAGACGGACTATGTGTTTGTGTGTGTGTGCTTTAGAAAATTTGTGTCACTTCTGAAGGGCTACATTGAAGATAACTAAATGAGGTGAAGCCATTTGAATAGAAGGCACATCACTGAGGCCTGAGTCTTTGGGGCTGATACATAGAGACCTTAGCTAATTGGAGCCGGAATCTGCTTCATTCTCTCTCTCACTTTCTCACATCAGGTCATAAATCACAGGCTAACTTCTTTTCCACTGCGATAACTACAAGTAAATGTTCTCTCCATGTGCCAACCCTGCGTGCACACTGCCAGCGACAAAATCACTTATCACCACTTATCTCACATTCGGATAGTTGCTGGTGGGTGTTTCACAGCAAGAGTGGATAGGTTGCAAGTTCTTTGGGTTCTCCCTCAAGCCTGGTTCCTCTCAAGGTTTCTTCTCTACTCTAAGGCAGTTTTTTGTTGCCACTGTTGCCTCTGGCTTGCTCACAAATTTCCTTTCCTACATCTGTACAGGGACTCTGAGTTTTTCTGTTCCTTTATATAAACTGAATATGAATGTTAATCCTACTAACTGCATTCAGACTACACTAAATATACCTGCTAACCCTACTCACTGTAATCAGACTACACTAAATATACCTGCTAACCCTACTCACTGTAATCAGACTACACTAAATATACCTGCTAACCCTACTCACTGTAATCAGACTACACTAAATATACCTGCTAACCCTACTCACTGTAATCAGACTACACTAAATATACCTGCTAACCCTACTCACTGTAATCAGACTACACTGAATATACCAGCTAACCCTACTCACTGTAATCAGACTACACTGAATATTCCTGCTAACCCTACTCACTGTAATCAGACTACACTGAATATACCAGCTAACCCTACTCACTGTAATCAGACTACACTAAATATACCTGCTAACCCTACTCACTGTAATCAGACTACACTAAATATCCCAGCTCACCCTACTCACTGTAATCAGACTAAACGAAATATACCTGCTAACCCTACTCACTGTAATCAGACTACACTAAATATACCTGCTAACCCTACTCACTGTAATCAGACTACACTAAATATACCTGCTAACCCTACTCACTGTAATCAGACTACACTGAATATACCTGCTAACCCTACTCACTGTAATCAGACTACACTAAATATACCTGCTAACCCTACTCACTGTAATCAGACTACACTGAATATACCAGCTAACCCTACTCACTGTAATCAGACTACACTGAATATTCCTGCTAACCCTACTCACTGTAATCAGACTACACTGAATATACCAGCTAACCCTACTCACTGTAATCAGACTACACTAAATATACCTGCTAACCCTACTCACTGTAATCAGACTACACTAAATATCCCAGCTCACCCTACTCACTGTAATCAGACTAAACGAAATATACCTGCTAACCCTACTCACTGTAATCAGACTACACTAAATATACCTGCTAACCCTACTCACTGTAATCAGACTACACTAAATATACCTGCTAACCCTACTCACTGTAATCAGACTACACTGAATATTCCTGCTAACCCTACTCACTGTAATCAGACTACACTGAATATACCAGCTAACCCTACTCACTGTAATCAGACTACACTGAATATTCCTGCTAACCCTACTCACTGTAATCAGACTACACTAAATATACCTGCTAACCCTACTCACTGTAATCAGACTACACTTAATATACCTGCTAACCCTACTCACTGTAATCAGACTACACTGAATATACCAGCTAACCCTACTCACTGTAATCAGACTACACTGAATATTCCTGCTAACCCTACTCACTGTAATCAGACTACACTGAATATTCCTGCTAACCCTACTCACTGTAATCAGACTACACTGAATATACCAGCTAACCCTACTCACTGTAATCAGACTACACTGAATATACCAGCTAACCCTACTCACTGTAATCAGACTACACTAAATATCCCAGCTCACCCTACTCACTGTAATCAGACTAAACGAAATATACCTGCTAACCCTACTCACTGTAATCAGACTACACTAAATATACCTGCTAACCCTACTCACTGTAATCAGACTACACTAAATATACCTGCTAACCCTACTCACTGTAATCAGACTACACTGAATATTCCTGCTAACCCTACTCACTGTAATCAGACTACACTGAATATACCAGCTAACCCTACTCACTGTAATCAGACTACACTAAATATCCCAGCTCACCCTACTCACTGTAATCAGACTACACTAAATATACCTGCTAACCCTACTCACTGTAATCAGACTACACTGAATATACCTGCTAACCCTACTCACTGTAATCAGACTACACTGAATATACCAGCTAACCCTACTCACTGTAATCAGACTACACTAAATATCCCAGCTCACCCTACTCACTGTAATCAGACTACACTAAATATACCTGCTAACCCTACTCACTGTAATCAGACTACACTGAATATCCCTGCTAACCCTACTCACTGTAATCAGGCTACACTGAATATACCAGCTAACACTACTCACTGTAATCAGGCTACACTGAATATACCAGCTAACCCTACTCACTGTAATCAGACTACACTGAATATCCCTGCTAACCCTACTCACTGTAATCAGACTACACTGAATATACCAGCTAACCCTACTCACTGTAATCAGACTACACTGAATATACCAGCTAACCCTACTCACTGTAATCAGACTACACTGAATATCCCTGCTAACCCTACTCACTGTAATCAGACTACACTGAATATACCGGCTAACCATACTCACTGTAATCACACTACACTGAATATCCCTGCTAACCCTACTCACTGTAATCAGACTACACTGAATATCCCTGCTAACCCTACGCACTGTAATCAGACTACACTGAATATCCCTGCTAACCCTACTCACTGTAATCAGACTACACTGAATATACCGGCTAACCCTACTCACTGTAATCACACTACACTGAATATCCCAGCTAACCCTACTCACTGTAATCAGACTACCCTGAATATACCTGCTAACCCTACTCATTGTAATCAGACTACACTAAATATACCTGCTAACCCTACTCACTGTAATCAAACTACACTGAATATACCTGCTAACCCTACTCACTGTAATCAGACTACACTAAATATACCTGCTAACCCTACTCACTGTAATCAAACTACACTGAATATACCTGCTAACACTACTCACTACAATCAGACTAAACTGAATATACCTGCTAACACTACTCACTACAATCAGACTAAACTGAATATACCTGCTAACCTTACTCACTACAATCAGACTAAACTAAATATACCTGCTATTAATATTATATATTAATACCTTCAATAGGCGCACTGAACAGAGTTCAACCTCTGTTTGTCCCACCCTTTTTTCTCTATCTCCATTATGCACTCTGGGCCATCCAATCATATCATCTTCATATCACAAGCTTACAGCATAAGCACATTATTTTACAACAGCAATAATCATTTATGTAAAACACAAGCAGCTGCAATCATTTCAGCCATAATATTTTTTCTGTATCCATGGCCATTATATGAAGAACTCCCAAACAATGGATAACATCGTGTTTGCCACCAACTGTTGCCAACTAATATAAACATAGCAGTTAATCCACAATGGCATGGGAAGCTGTCTTGTTGTGGTCTCATGAAAACAAGTATACAGCTGGTCCTTACTATGGCCTCCTCAGTCACCAGATCCAAAGTCATTAAACCTTTTGGAGAAGTTCTGGAATGTGAAGTGAATTTTCATCTCATATCTTTTTTCTTAAGAAGAGAAGAACAGTTTAAAATGCATCATTTCAAGTGGGACTGAAACTGCTCTGAATTTAATAGACAAAAGAATGACCTTACCCTATATTCGAAGCATTATAAACAGTTTAAGTGTTTCCATTATTATGTCCATGCCCAAGTCCACATGCAGGACTCAAAATAAAAGGTCAAGTATTTGAGATGCCTCTAAACTGTAACATAAGGTTTGGTCTATACAGCTATAACTGAAATGAAAAGGGGGGAAACAGGCACACGCACACACACGTGACACCACATTAAGAATGATTTGTTGTGAAACTTTATGTAGGAAAATACATCTTTTGCTAAGGCTTCACTGAAACCATTAAAAAGATCAAACTGTGGTTCTCCATTCCATTCGAGTGTAGACTACCTCATCATTCAGTTCCACACAGCACTAATTTCACGGATGGTTTGTTTGTGAGCTACTTTATAGGGGGCATTGATTTCTAACTTAATTATTCAAGCTACTCATAAGAGATCATCTGTTGATCAAAGCATAGACAGATTTTAATTTAAGAGACTTATTGTAATATCAAGTATATTTAAAAATGAACATCAAAATGAGGTCTGATACATGTACCCTGTTTGACCCCCTTATCAGGTCAGTCAGTAGCTAACATATAGGTATTGCTACATATTATGCTGCAAGTATGTTAACATTCCTGTGCATTCACTTGACAAGTTAAAAGTAATGATACTTCTAATAGTGTTGCTGTTAACACTGTTAACACAATCAGTTCCTCAATTTGCCCACTACTGCCACTTAAATGTCACACTTTACAAAGCTATCTGACATGTGTGAGGTATTTGCTAAGTTTGCCATCCTTATGTTATCAAAAAAGCAAAAGCATTACGCGTTAATGTGGTTTATCATGTAAGTTTGGCATCTTGGCTAATACATTTTTTTCCTCTTTATCTTCAGTAATTTTGGCATGCTCTGATTAGTTTTTCACTTCCTGATTTTATTAGATTTGCTTGCCTAAGTCATGTGCTCAGAAAAAAATTCTGGCATGCAAATCTATGTGCAATCGTGTCATCACCAGTAAATCTAAACCTAACCTAAGTTAAAACAGTTTACATAAAATAAAATTCCTAAAATGATTACAGAATGTAGGCTACAGTATGTGGCATGCTATTGCGTTGGTAGGATCCTTTGCGAGTGAAGTATGCCGCAGAGAGTAATTTGACTAAAAGTATTTCAGCAGTTGGAAGATTTGGAAAGGGGCCGCATCATAGGGCTCCAGAAGGCAGGCTGGTCTAACTGAAGTACTGCATTCCATAACAGTCATGCGGCTATTTCTTTAGCACGCTGTCTCCTGCAGGGGATAGAAGAAGACTTGCAGCAGCGACATATATGATCAAACCTCAAACCACAGAGAAAAAGAACCAACAAACTGTACGACAGACGCAGGACTGCATACTCACAGACTGTTATGATGACTCCCCTTAACACCACGTCAGTGTCGCCAAAGACTTCAGTGGTATTGTGGCTCACTGTAATGGAGAGACTCAGAACGGCAGCAGGTTATCTTCAGTGATAAGTCCTGCTTTTGTTTTGGTGGAGACGACCATTGAATCCATGTGTGGTGGTATTGTGGTCAGCACCAAGATGAAAGGTTTGTTGTCACATGTCACTCGTCCTAAAGTACTCCACATCCACACCTACCACAAAGTTTGCAAGAACTACATGAGAATGTTCAAGATGCATAGGATGGATTTTTGCAGGAAACCTTCAAGAACCTCTACAACTTCACACTAAGACATCTGGCATGTTGCGTTAGCGAGCATGGTGGTCTGATGCCATACTGAGAAACCCTACCTCTGTATGTATAGCTCGATAAATATTGGCCATATTTATCTAAATTGTACATCATTTATTGTTCCTGGTAACCTTTATCTTCCTTCTGAATCATTGCAATCCACTTCCTCCTGGGTGTATTATTCTGATGATGTGTCTTCTATTTGGAGTGTGTTCCATCGTTTAACCTTACTATACAGGTTTCAGTGAGCTTATACGGTTTGGAAGTTATTGTCTCTAGAGATTGGCACCTACATTAGACCCACATCCTCAGAGATCTAGGAAACCTTCTCACATGCTTGTCTTCTATGCTTCCGTCTAAGTATGTTTCTCTCTCTTTTTCTCTCTCTCTTTCTCTCTCTCTCTCTCACTGTCCCAGGTGAATGCATTTCTGTCCTTCATTGTTCCGATGGTGCTTATTTCAGTGTTAAATGGGATCATCGCCAGTCAGCTACTGCGCATGTTCCGAGAGGCTGCCCAGGACAACCGCATCTGTGTAGTCGGGGGTAACGCCACCATGCTCAGCGTTGCTGTGGAGCCCAACCGTGCGCAGTCCTTGCGCCATGGTGTTATGGTTTTGCGTGAGTACCAGACCAGTAGTTGAAAATCTGGGGAATGTTAATGGCTTTTGCATAACATCATGTTTAGTGTGATTGTACTGTCATTTAACATCAAATACAACACAAGGAGAGTTTAGTATGTAATCTGGCATGAGGCAATTTAAACAGGGTTATTATAGTTTTAAAAAACATTTTTACCTTTTATTTTTACTTTTGCCCTGATTTATCATTTCAATACAATTTCCAACATATATTTTGAAATAACATTATAGATTACTTTGAAGCATTTTGTTTTTGTTCATGATTTCTTATAAGTTTTTGGGAGCATACTTTACACATTTAAGAAACATGAATCCTATATTTTGATTAATATCACTTTTTAAAGCAATAAATGTGTAAGCTGCTATTCTTTTCTAAAAGCCGTTATATACAAATCTGGATATAAAGCACTCTAAAATAAAACTATCAATATGTTTATGCAAGAGTGAATAAAGATGGGGAAATTACCCATGTTGAAAGGCTAGCTATCCAACACTCACAAAAATAGTGGATTGAATTTATCATATTCTAAGCTGCATCTCTCAGACAGTGTGGACAGTGGGCAGTCTGATCGTGTCATTGTTGATAGATAAGGGGAAAACAAGTCGTCACACAGCTGATGGCCTCTCTCTCGATTCCTGCAATACATAATCGTAAGAAAAGCCAAGCATGCACAGTATACACAGGTACAGGCATGGATGTTGTTCAGTGATGGGCAGTTTTACATTTATCTACCTGTTCCTCAGTTACATCAGCAAATTCTCTTCATCTTTTCACACCACAGAGAGTTCCGGCAACAACAGTTTGTAGACATACCGCTTTCTCCTTCCAGAATGCTTCTTATCTAAGAGGGGCAGAGTGGACCCTGATGCACTGAGGGTCAGAGAGATATGCCCTCCTGAGAGCCCTATGGTTACAGTCTACATGAGTCACTGCTTCCATTAACTTCCTTTTAGCAGACACAACCTTGTTCAGAGTCTGCTTCATCCACACAAAACCTTTCAGTTCAGATCAATGTGGATTGTTTCGGCATGTGACAAAATCATCCTTTCTAAATCGGAGAAAGAGAAAAATGATGGTCCGTCAGTGTGTAGTAATGCTAATTAACTGAATGGAGAGTAGGATGAGTAGCTTCCTGCAGACATGAAAAGAGAAAAGGCTATGGAAATTCTGGTGACTCAAACATTCAGAATGAAAATGGTCAAATTGGCACTGTCTGGTTTTTGTCTGAATGAGAAAAAGGTAATTTTGGCAAAAAAAAAAAAAAATTTATACGACTACAAAGAAGTGTCAAAACCAACAAATAAGCTTCACTGACTCACTGATAAATGTGAAAGTGGAAAGTACAACTAAAAACAAAGATAATTAATTGCCTTGGACGACCAGTCATTTAATGTTTTGGGCACTGGATTTCATGATGCACACTCTAGCCTACGCAGTGTCAGTATTTGTCCCGGTTTGTTTATTAAAGCCATTTCGTCAGCTCAGTTTTGTCTTTTTAAAAGTAGATTTTATTAATAATCTATTTGTATTGTGTTTGCTATATTGTAGTCTTTTATGTGAAATGTATTTATTTATTACAATTCAAATAAATTGCTGATGGAGAAATATTTTAAACAAGTGATAAAATGTCAGGAATGAAAGTTGTGAATGAAAATGGGTCTACCTGCATCTGCATCAACCCTGCATCTGGATAGATACAAAGCCTCAGTCCTCCACAGTGTAATAAATAAAAGCATGTACTGCTTCATAAGTATAACTCCTCTGGCTTGGCCCTCTGCATATACAGACTGGTAAACTACTGCTATGCTTCCTCTACATTCTGCAGTCACAGCACAACTGGACATCTTATACAACACAATAGTATCTGATATGGTACAAAGCTGCAAACACAGCTCTCTGCATTCAAAAGTGCCTCACCCAAACTCATCTGTAAGATAGTTACAATATGTCCTCCCAGAACTGTTTGCCGCAGTACCTTCCTAGTGGATCGGTAAGATATAAAAACTGGGACAGCAGCTTCAGCCCTCATTTACTCGGCCACTGTCCGGTCCACCAGATGTCTCTGAACTGTTTAAGCTACTGCCAGTTTGACAGAGAGCTGTCAAAGCGTCTACTGACAGCTAATAAAGCAGAAGTACCCAAACTTCGCCTAGTGTAGCAAGGTGCCATCTTTGTGTTAGGCCACAAAAATACAGATTTATAGTGGAAATGTGGAATTGTTACTTTTCACCCAGTTTCTGGTGGTAGACTGTCAGTACATGCTGCAGCAAACTAGTCAATGCCAAATTAGAAGCTGCAGATTAAGATTAGCAGGTCAAATAAGGGAGGGACTGCTGGGACACAGCTGAAAGTTTTAATGATATGGACATATTAGACTAGGCCAACAGGAACATGGTACGTCTATGACTGTATACATAAAAAAGTGACATTCGGTGCTCAAGAGAACCTCTTTCCCTGATGCCAACAAAGCAGGCTCAATATAGTCCAGATTAACTACTTTGGCGTTACCTCAGTAATCTGGTTTGGTTGACTAGGGTAGTAATAGACCACTTACTAAATGAATTTGCTTCAAATGTAATGTTACAGTAAGCACAAGCAGAAATCAATCCAGGCTACTTAGATAATTAAACAAATTAAAAATATAAATTGTATGATAGTAGAGAAGAGGAAAAATAAATAAATCAAAAAAATTAATATAAAGAAAATTATATAAAATGCAGCAGTCGTATAACTGTCGCTACATCTGCTGCAAACATACTTACTTGTATGGTACAGTAGCCTCTGTAGTCTGTAGAGTGGGACTTTCTGGTATAAATTACAGGAAAAACCCCTTTTGATTACATATCTTGAAGGTGGAAAGAATAAAAAAAAATACAACTTCTTTGGAGTGGGTTTTTGGGGGGCAGGCTTTTTGAAATTGGTTTTGTTTTGCTATTTGACAAAATAAGCATAAGCTAATGTGACAGCTGATTTTTTGGACACCAAGCTGACTTTCTAGATATCTTACTCCAGTTTGGCTTTTTCTCTTTAGCTCAATGGGTAAAAATAAGGTCTCTGGCATATATTATGTTCTGCACAAAGACAGAATTGTTTATTGTCTTTACAGTCAGCTTTTTGGATATACCGTAATCAAGCTTTCATATCTCTCCTCGATTATCACACCTCAAGTACAGCTCAAGATATTTTTAAGTGAATGTTAAAAAAAAAGATTTTGTAGCTGTAGATTAAGCATGCTATATTTATTTAGAAGGACGAGCAGTGGTTGTCTCACAGCCAAGGAATCAATCCCAAGACTCCGGTGGGCAGGGCGTTAACCAGTATGCTACCCAATTGTTTTGGTTTTGCCAGTTGTTTCTTCTCATTTTCCACATTCAGGTTATATATGCAGTTCACAGATTTTTAGTGATTTAATTGTCTTTGATGAAGAAGCTGTCTTGTTCAATCAAATTTTATTTTAATATTCTATTTTACACTATGTTTTTGAATAACATTTATGATTATGTATACTGCACATCATCATCACTGTTTGAAACACTATTTTATAAGTCGACTCAGTTATTAATCTCAGCATTACTCTTGTGGGATGACTGAATTGAACAACCTCTTCAGTAGTGGGCATCGAGTGTGGAGCTTTACAAAAGTGTTGTGCTGGACTGTGAATGGTGGCAAGTTGCATACTTCTCATTAATAGGGAATCACATAGTTGTCCAGTTTATAGTCAAATTTGCAAGATTTTGTTGTTGGAATATGTTGGCAAATTGTTGGCTTAGCTCATGAGATGGGAGTGTGAGTATGGGAGCTGCAGTGGACTGAAGCAGTTGTCACAATTTTGTAACTTCATTTGAATAGAAGTTAATTTTTTTATGAAGCATTAACAGAGGAATTGTGTGAAAAAAATTTAGCATAATTCCCAAACAGCAACAGTGACTATTAAACAGTATGAATGAAACAATTACAACAGAAGAGTTTTCCCCATGTGCCTTTATTATTCTAATGTATTCTAATGTATTCTGAATGCATTACTTTTATGCATTGTAATTGAAGATCTTACTGAATACATTTAGGACAATGTATTGAGCATTTAGCAGTCACCATCACCTCATACTTAAAAATACTTTAAAAATGATCTGCTCAAGACTAACAGTCAGACTAACAGTCAGAATTGGCTACACTGCAGACATTCCCTAAAGTTATAGAATGTATTCATAGTGAGCTGTGTCACAGACTCATCAGTAAGTGAAACAAAATAGAGCATAACATGACAAATATGAAACTCCCCATGAAAAATACATAAGACTCTACATATTGATGGCAGGTTTTAGGCTGGAATGCTCCCTTAAAGCTGGATCACGGTTAAGATCGACATCTTCTCTAGTCGCTCTTACTATTATTCCATTAGTCATATTTCTCACAGGGCTCCTCAGTGAGGCTGGGGCTGCTGCCCCTAAATACCACTGGGTTAATACAGCCCTGAAGACAAGAATTAAAGGTCTTGAATAGGCCTACAGACAATAGACTGTTTAATTTGCATATCTGTTTTTGAAGATGAATGACAGTATTGTGGCGTGGCAGAGGAAAGAGGACCCGTGAGACTCATGGCAAAGTGCTCACTAGCTCTTTATTAACGGACTTGCTTCTCACTTTCAACCTTGAACAAGGCTGGGAGAGCGAAACCCTTACAAAACCTTACAAGCTCAACACACCGTCAGGTCACTAAACTCCGTACAAATCTCCCCGAGGGTGAATACCCTAACCAGCACCAATCTGCATGGCCCCTCCCCGTCTCCTAGGCTACGGGGGAGGGGCCAACTACATAAGTCCGAATCGCAAGCTCCCAGCACACAGAACAGGCAAACAGGCCGCCCCAACACAACCCAGCGCCGCCACATAGCCCCCCCCTTAAGGGTCAGCCGTCCCGGCGACCCACAACCCCGAAACAATCCCGCGAACACAAAACACATTTACTTTTTTTTTTTTTTTTTTCAGCAAAGAAAGGGTCAGTCCCGCACACAGTCATTAAGGCGCGCGGGCTGCCTCCGTGCCCGCTGCGGCCTGGAGGGGCCGGGCACCGCGCTGCCCGCCAGCGGCTCCGAAGAGCCAGAGTTCATGTCAGGCCCGAGCCCAGGGGCCGTAGGCTCCACAGCACCGTCCGCGTCTGAAGCCCTAGGTCGATAGGGGGCCAGCCTATCGCGATGCACGATCATCGTGCGTCTGCCCCACCGGATCCGGTACACCACCTCCCCCAATCTGGATAGCACCACACACGGACCCACCCAGGCAGACTGAAGCTTAGGACACAGTCCCTTTTTCCGCTGCGGGTTGTACAGCCAGACCCTCGACCTCTCCACCAACGGGTCCCCGAAGCAGCGCATGTCGTAGGCGCGCTTCTGCTTCTGCCCCGCAGCAGACTGGTTTGAGCGTGTTAGTCCGTGCACCGAGTTCAAAGCAGACGTGTCCGAAAACTCCTCGCTCCCACCGGGGGGCGCCCCAAAAGCCAGAGTCACCGGAGTCCTCAGCTCACGCCCAAACATCAGCAAGGCCGGCGTGAACCCAGTAGTCTCCTGAACGGCAGAACGGCAGGCCAGCAGCACAACCGGCAGGTGTCTGTCCCAGTCGCGCTGGTTCTTATCCGTGACTATGGCGAGCTGCGCCGCCAGCGTGCGGTTAAACCTCTCCACCAGCCCGTCGCCCTGCGGATGAAGGGGTGTCGTTCTCGTTTTGTGAATGCCCAGGATGCGGCAGACCCCCGCCATGACCTCCGACTCGAAGTTCCGGCCCTGGTCGCTGTGCAGCTCCTCCGGAACCCCGAACCTGCAGAAGAACTCCCGCACCAGGACCTCAGCTGTAGCGACCGCCCCTTGGTCTCGGCGTCCGCCCACTGCGCCGCCGCAGTCGATTCGCCGTCTCCTCCGTGAGCCGGCGCCACCGTCATCGCGCCGCCTCACGGCTCGGGCTCGAGGCTCGAGTCCGCCTCACGCCTCGGGCTCGAGTCCGCCCCGCCGGCGAGCCATCTCCTTCGTCCGTGGGTCCGTCTTCTTCCTCCTCAGCCGTTCGATCTCTCCTGCCAGGAGCTCCATCTCCTCCAGCAGGGCCGCTTCTGACACCAAATGTGGCGTGGCAGAGGAAAGAGGACCCGTGAGACTCATGGCAAAGTGCTCACTAGCTCTTTATTAACGGACTTGCTTCTCACTTTCAACCTTGAACAAGGCTGGGAGAGCGAAACCCTTACAAAACCTTACAAGCTCAACACACCGTCAGGTCACTAAACTCCGTACAAATCTCCCCGAGGGTGAATACCCTAACCAGCACCAATCTGCATGGCCCCTCCCCGTCTCCTAGGCTACGGGGGAGGGGCCAACTACATAAGTCCGAATCGCAAGCTCCCAGCACACAGAACAGGCAAACAGGCCGCCCCAACACAACCCAGCGCCGCCACAGTATGATCTTTCATGAGATTTCAAAAATTTAGCGTCTTAACAAAAGTAATATATGCCATACACCATCTTTTATTTACCATACCCACAGGCACACTCAAATCCTCTTTTAAGACTACCGAATGCTTTGGTCACTCCAGCATGTGACCCCTGCTGACTCTGTAAGAGGTATAAAAATATGTAGTTGAGTTCTTTTGCAAACACAGTATAACAGCCTTTTAGAAACCATTTATGTCCCAGCTGGCCCCTCCAAACAGGTGCACCCGTTTCATCAGCTCATGAGAGATGCAGTAGGAGTGCAGGACTCTTGAGGGGTCTCCTGCGCTGGTTTGTTTTGCCAACAGTATAACCTCCATTAGAAGAGTGGAATGCCTGTGGCAAGCTCTGCACTGTTCTTCCACATGCTTTCAACACTGCAGGAGATAACATTTATTTAAGACCCTGCTGTTAACGTCGCTCACCCAGAGGAAGTACCTCAAAGTAAAGCGCTTTTGTTTCCTGTTTTATTTGCAATACTTGTCCAGGTACTGTGAGCCCATTCGCTTGAATTATTCATGGGGCTTTTACGCTGGCTTCATAAGGCAGTAATGCAGGGTTGAACTGAGCGCGTGTGTCTTTGTGTGTTTGTGCGAATATGTTTGCTTTCATGTCCAGTAATAGAGGAAAAGCAAAACAAACCAAATGAAGGGATGTCATGCTCATTTAAACTAGGGGTGGCAACATTTATTGGATTGCCATTAGTTTTATAGTATGTACTTATGGTTACTTTATATCATAAATTAAACATATTTTTCTACTTATGTCATAGATGATGCCTCATAAAGTCACAGACCCCCTTTCCCTGCGGTATCAGTTTTTTCCAAAAGTTACAGGATGGAACAGGTTCGCAACTGCAACTATAGACACACATAGCCTTTGGTTACATCAGTGGCAAACAGCTAAAGTAGAGCATTGGCCTTTGCTTTGCAAGCGCTGCCTATGGTTAGTACCAGCCAAAGTTAGTAGCCATACCCCAATACAGTTGTTTAGTCTTCTGGCCCGCAAGCTAGTCATGACTTGTGATAGCATAACATCCTATTTAGGCTAGTGGATCTTTGAAAACACATCGTCCTCACTCTGAGCTTTTACTGGCAAAAGAGGTGGCATTGCAACATTATATTGTCATTCTGGTTCATCTGCTTACTCGTTTTATGTGGAATTTATAACGCTTTTGGGGTAAAACAGACATGATTTCGCTTTTTTGTAAGAGACGTGACAGCATTGTAAGCTAGTGTAGAGGTGAGTATCCCTAACAGCATAGCAGCTACCAATAATTGACATGAAAATCTCTACATAAACATATATCTCTATATAAACTGGGAAATTACAGATGCACTAAAATCAGGTTTAGTCTTAAAATACACCCTCCCCAAAATTATATATATATATAATTTGACATTTCAGGGATTAGGAATTTTTAAGATGGTTTGTCAAGAGAAATAGATCAAAATAAAAACACGATGCTGCTAAAAGCTAAACACTTCATAACTGTAGTTTTAATTAGTGATGCCTGCATACTGTGTCCAGTGTCTGAATAATAGCCCTCTGTATGTCAGTTACAACATGCCAGCTTTATAAATAACCTTTAAGACAACTCAGGCTTTTAAGCAATGTCTAAAAACATTCCTTTGGTGGAAAATTAATCCATTATCTTAAACGTGTGGGGTTTATGTGGTGAATATTTTTACAAGAAAATTTATACAGATTTGTACCATTTTTGGCTTGAAAAACACTATATTAGTCGTTTACTATATGAAATCAAGTACACTACATTATACACACACACGCATACATGCTGCTGACTGGGCCATGAGTTCCATTTTCCCAGAAGCAGTTCTTAAAGTAAATCCACGTTCTTTCCTCTGTGCTTTCAAACCTGCAGCAGTGGTGACTAAGCCCCATGCAACCCTCCTCCCCCCTGTCGATCAGAGTCATGCTGTGCTCTTCAGCAACCCAGAAATCTCACACACATTCCCCGCTATGAAATACTCTGCCTTGTAGTGAACAAAGTCAACCAAAAGCAATGCTAGTCTGAGGGAACAGCGTGTGACTGATTCTAATTACATTAAATACGCAAAGACGACCATTGGTCACTACGACTGTGCAGGGTTCAGAAAGCGCCCCAGACGTTGGTCATCCATCTCTATTTATGTAATGCCTGTTCCACTCTTGCATCTACACAAATCGAATTTATATGAAGTGCCCTAAAGAGCCGAGTCCTCGAGTAGGACAGGCTAAGCAAGCTCCAAAGTAGGCACTTAGTGAGAAGTGTACGCGAGTTTGCATCAGTAAATCTGAATCAAAGCTTTAATGATTGCACTCAGTTCAGTCTACTATGTGTGTAGTGTGAAGAAGCCATGAGCCAAGAGATCTTTAAACAACGTTTATTATAAATATAATATTTGCAAATATAATTATTCTGCAAATGTAATTTATCTAACCCCTCAACTTACCATTCACACAACTGAAGGGCGCTCATCATGGAAAAATATATTTTCTTAAATCTTCTGTGCTTTTATCAAATAAGCATTTATTTATATCCATTTATTCAGTGAAGGGCAGTTTAGCTCCGAGTAGCCTTGCTGAATTTATGAGGAACGTTTCAATCTGGACTGCTAGAAATTCAGTAACTTAGATTACAATATTTTAGAACATAATCATATCCATATATCATATAATAATGTCCATATATCCATTTTAGAGTGTATTCCCTGTAATGACCATATCCGATACATCTTATGGACTTGTAACGTATTAGAAAGCTGAAGATTCTTGAAAAGGGGCATAAATAGGATTTGTGCGCTTCCTTGAAAAAGATGAAGCCCTGCAGGATCACAAATTCACAATTTTCACATGAATATTAGCTAAAGGAGTCGCGTTATTTAATGTTCTTTAATGCTTTTTGTTACTTCTAACAAGGATATGGGCTAAGCACAGTGGAGGGCAGTGTTTTTCAGCAAGCAAACAGTAAACACACTGTCCAGCTGTTATGTGCCAAAGAGGCACAAAAACAGGAATGTGGTCATGAGATATGGCCAGCTGTTCACTATTCACTGGAATTTCTCACATTGTATTTAAAGCCTTTGTTCAAAATTATTTTTGTAGCTTTTAATCTGCATGATAAATTACAATGACTAAAAATCAACTTTACAGTTCACAAAATATTTGGATAAAGATGCTACACATGCACACAAGGTTCTTCTGCACATGTGTGACTGTGATCCTTTTTTGTATTCACAAAAAAGGTTTATTCCTCTAAGCACATACTACTGTACTGTCACACTTAGCCACCCTGCAACACTGGACAGCCAATAAGATCAGATATTTTTAACATATATACTCAGCAGATTAGAAAATTAAGTCGCCTATGACTGAAACACACCTAATAGCATGTAATACATCCACCAGCACTAATAGCAGCTGTGATTTAAATTGACACAGACTGATCAAGTTTCTGGCTGCAGGTGTCATCAGTGTTCAACCACTCTTGCATTAAAGAATTGCGAAGTTGGGCCAGATTTGGTTAATGCATTCCCTGACACAACATAGAGAATTTCCTGTAGACTGGAATTTCTGCTACTGCTGGTAGACCTGTATCACCGCTTCCATATACCTGCAAATTCAGCTGCTTTCTTCATACTATAGCCTTTGGCATACTCAAATGCAATCGCTCCTTTGTGCACATGGAATGAGACATTCACTGCACTGTACCACCTCCTCTCGATCTATGAATCCCGTCACACACTCTGCAGGTATCCATAGCCCCATTATCCTTAAACACGCAAAGTGACTAATATTTTGTCTGGGGAGCTTATCTGTCTTAACAGTCTGATTTATTCTGAAGGATACCGAGGGATTAAAAAGTTTTCTGTTTTTGGGATGTAAACACAAGTGTTTTAGGTGGACCTTGGAGGGGGAATAAAAGCTGCATGATGTGGGCCTTTTCACCGATAGTTACTGCTGGACAACGGTGGGTAATAGTTATGGTCATTAAGAGTAAAAGGCCACCTGTTTAAACTCAGTTCTCCCACTCAGTGCTACTGATGCTTTCAACAGTATTTTCAAAACTAAAGCACCTAATCCGTCTTCAACATCTATTGAGTACTGATGGTTTTTGCTTGCTCCAAGACAAAAAAGATGGAGGAACGTAAAAGAGTAGAAAAATCATCCTAAAGGAGCAGAGAAAACAAATGAACAAGCCAAGGACAGAGACAGAGACAGACAAGAGAGAGACAAACTGACAAGTAGAAAAAGAAAAAGAACATACAGAAAGAAAAATGAGACTGACAAACAAAGGGAGATAGATGAGAGCGAGAGAGAGAGAGAGAGAAAGAAAAAGATGGAGAAAGAGACAGATAGATAGAGACAGCAAGAGAAAAGGTATGGGGTCATGGCTTTTGAAACCAAACTCTCTACCCCTGCCTGCATGCCATCCTGGAGCTGGATCAGTTTCACCCGGGAGGTCCGCTAATGTAATCTGTGTGTGACTCGACTGGCCAATTTGTAGAAGATAAAAGATCTGTGTAATTTCCCCAACTTACCTCAAATAGCTCGGATCGAAATGTCATTCACGTCAGCGTTACGCGACCGGGGACACACTCCTAAACAATGACACCACCCAGAAATACAAAATTACTCAGAAAGCCTTTAGGATTTTATGATCCTTCTACTTGTAAATTTGGGTATCACCAATAATGCTGTAGTACTCTTCTCATGCACTTTTGGGTTAAGCAAATGAGTCAAACTGGGCTCCACAAGCAGTTAGCCTTGTCTTTAGGTCACAGAGCAGAAAATAGGGGTGCTCCATTACAGGGTTTTTCATTACTTTACTGTGAATAGGATTACTGGCAGCTAAAGGACCAGCCACCCATACAGGAAAACCTGAACCTAGGAACTATCAGTAGACCAGAGTCAGAGGACCTCAGCTTTGTGATGGTTTGGTGTATAATAGGAGGTAATTTACTCCAGAATTTTTACTTGTTTAATAATATATGTGTAAAAGCTACAGACATTGCAGATATGTTCTATATTAAAATCACAGATCTCCTCAGTAATCATTTTAATTACAGCACCTATCTAGGTTCAACTTATCCAGCTCCTAAAACGAAATTTATTTATATAAGCTTAATAGGGAAGGACCACACAGGATCATTCTTTACTGGTCAGCATGAATAAAGCAGAAAGCGAGAGTGAGTGTGTGTGTGTGTGTGTGTGTGTGTGTGAGCGGGAGAAAGAGACGTAGAGAGAGAGAGAGAGAGAGAGAGAGAGAGAGAGAGAGAGAGAGAGAGAGAGAGAGAAGAAAAAGAGAAAATGCTAATAAAGATGCCAGAGAAATATCTATCCATCTATTATTTTGAAAAGTCTTGTGCGTTGTCTACTAGAACTGTCATTTAAAAGTGTCTAGTGAATTATTCCGGTCTACATTTAGCTGTTTAATGCCAACCAGGCATGTTCAGTCAGTATTATCCCAGTGAGTAATGAGCACAAGATATGGAAATTGACATACAAATTTTAATAGACCTAAAAGTACTTGTGAATACACGGCTTGGTCATGATGACATTCCTAAGGCCTCTCATGATGGTCCACTGTTCCTCCAGATGCTAACATATAATACTTTCCAATTTCCTTCAACAACATCTATCACACTTTGTGTAAATACTACTGGAACATTGCATACCCTTCGCATGGTCCATATACCAATTTATTTTAAAAGTACTGAAAAAGGAAAATTGGGCTACTTTCATTGACCCCCATACTTGGTACATTTTAATGCATTGTCTTTCCTAGCTCACCTAATTTAACTTACTAACCAATTAACAATTCATCTTTGCCTGGGTCAGGTCTGTACAGTAAGGTGAGCACAAAACGTGCAGAGCATGGGGTCATCAGGACTACGATTGAGAACCCCTGATGTAACCTTTACTTAAAGAGGCAAATGTTAAAAATATGTAAATGATTCTAGACGTTTGTGGCTTGATGCTCATTAACCAAAACCAGATCTTAAAAACACAATTCAAAAAACTACTTCTCCACATAAAAATGACTGCAGCTGCATCCAAAGTCACATACTACCCTATTGAAAGGATGTTGGTGGTGTGGTATGTGTTGTATGTCAGCCTACACAGTGATTGACACTAGTGTGACTACAGCAATGTAGGAAACATTGTCAGATGGAACACTGAGCACGGTTAAGTCGCTCTGGATAAGAGGGTTTGCTAAATGCCTGAAATGTAAATGTAATCAAGCCCATAGTAGCATTTTTTTTGTTTTTATTTCCAGCCTATGTCGGATTATGTGTCAGATAATTAAAATTGCACTCAATTATGGTAATCACAGTGGTGAGTGTGAAAGCTAAGGCCAGTAAGAATTCATAGTTGAATACTTTACATGTTTTTATAAATAGTTTTTTTTAATTATTTCAAATGTTTTATATGTGCCTTGTAATCATTTTTCTTTTAATGTGTAACATTCGTCCGTTGACCTGGATCGCCCTTTAAATCTTGTCTGGCTTTAGCGTGGAAGAAATTTTCATGTGCTTTATTGTGTGCCACGCATTTATCACATCATGTACATTTGTGGGGAAACACTGTAAGCTTGATGTTGAGGCGGTATGACTTATTTCCTCAGCTGAGATAGAGGTATAGCTATCCAGCACTTGTAAATTAAGTTAACTGTTTAAATTAAGATCCTGCAACAGATGGGTAATACAGGTAGGAAGCAGAGTCTAGCTATGAAACAGACAACAATGTTAGAAACCTACATCACAAGCACTGTAAAAAAAAAAACAGAAATTCTACAGAAAAGACCAATGTCATTACTTCTCTACCAGTTCACAGTAAAACCATCTACAGTAAACTAAAGTTAATAGAAGAACATTTATAATAAAATGATCATACAAGAACTTTAAACCTGCAGCGGACGCTTCCAAAGCACACCAAATAAAAAATTCTGACCGGTAAAGTGTGTTTGTTTTCTCCGGCACAGCAGGCAATGTGGTGTTCAACGTAAGCTGCTGAGCTGAAACGTGTTACTAAGAAAACAGCCATGTATATTGATTAGCATATCAGCACAAGGAACAGCTTGCAGCCTCTTTTCACCTTTTTTGTTCAGTGCTCACTGAAATGCATCCAGGCGGAGTGCTGGTGGTACAGGAAAGCAGCTCCTTTTTGTGTCCAGTGACCTGCCAATCTCTCACTCCCCACCAGCAATGGCTAGAATGCGTAGTGGACTTGATCATCCAGTGGTATAGTGCACTTGAAATCACAGCATATCACACATCCAATACTGCAGTGCAGATTGTAGCTTAGCTAACATTTTCTATTTGTCTGTATTTTACAGTACATTTGGTGTGTTGTGTCCCTGCATCATAAACATGTTGCCTATTAAAGGGGTTTTATTTACATTGTCAGATCATAGTTTTTCAGAAATCTACCAGACAGCTCACGTACTAATGAAAGCTTTGTTTTTGCTAATACAGAAGGTCACCAAAAGATTATCACCAAAATTATATCCTCTATTAAACAGCACTAACAAAGGCTTTGTGGTTGGATTTAAAGTGAAGTCTTAGGCCATCTAGGTGATTCACCTGTAAATATGGGTTCAATGTGGCACGACGTGAAGACAAATGGTAGACTTCCAAATGGTTGAAATGGCTATTAGAATTAGAATATAGGCTGGCAGATTTCATAAGTCTAGTGTGAAAAAGTTTAAAATTACAGAATATACCAGCACACCTGTCCTAGCAGTGGCCAGCCCTATCCACAGCACCCAGGGAGCAGTTGTGGTTAGGTACCTCGCTCATGGGCGCTTCATTTGTGTCCTGTTGGAATTAAACAAGCAACCCTTGAGTCACAAGGCTGGTTCCCTGACCTCTAGCCCACAACTGCAGTCAAACATGCAACTGTGTAAAGAGCAAAAGGAGAAACACAGTCGGAGGCTTGATGTCTAAGGGGGAATGGATTCGTAAAAAGGGTGGGAAGCACTGATTTAAGCTAATACAGAACGACCACATTATATTTTTGCCCGAATTTGTGCTTTTCTCAAATTTGTGAGTCATGGCACAAAATAGATGTTGCAGCACCTGCAAACCAAAGCAAGCAAGCTATTCAGTTGCTGTAAACAACTTTCTAATGAAATAATTATTCAAAGGCAGCATAAATGTGTGCATGCTTTTTCAGTATTTGTGTTATGTTGCTATAGAGACAGCTGATAACTGACGTAGGCTCAATGTATGACTCCCTAATATATATTTTTTTCTCGTGATGGGCAAAGTTGGATGATTTTAATATCAGGAATTGTGCCTTCCAGGGATTTAAGATGCCCAAAAGTAATTATATTTGCGTCAAAGTCTGTGTTTACTGTTAGCTTGCTTTCTTTAGGGTAGATTTTTTTAATGTGTAGTCCATGTTCACTGTAGGGCTTATTATACACTCATTATCCAAAAAATAGTTGTGCAAATAGTTGTACTCAGAATGAATCAACCTACAGGAATAAAACTTGGTCGGTAGATTTGACATCATAAGACATGAGAATGTCAAATGAAGTAAGCAAGGACAGGCCTTCGTTGTACCTGACTGACCCAACAGCCACAAATGTGGACATTCACCGTGTTAGGCATGATAAACAGATAAAGCATAAAATGAATTCTCTCACAAAACATGAACAAGGGCTTAATAAAGCCTATTATTATTATTATTATTATTATTATTACTGATAGCCTAATACGTACAGCAGGCAGACTTCATGGTAAACCTTAAAAGCCACTGTATCATTTTAGCAATATGACTGTAAATGAAGGATCCACACCATAACAATAGTGATATCCTGAATGGTGTTCTTCTTGTACTCGGTAGTTCTGAAAAAAACAACACTCCCGCCAAACTGCTTATTAAAAGGATTTAGTAGCAGCCATTATGGCCTAGTGACATGTGTCATATCAATGAAACAGGAGAAAAAACTGTCCACCACATGTCCCTAAACGCCACCACTTCTCAACAAAGGTGGCTGATTGGCAACAGATGAAAGTGATTCAAAACAGGCCTGCCAGACCTTCTTGAAGTGCCCTCAAACCAGGCTAGCCCACTTCACAGGTCTTGGAGGTTTTTTTCCTTGAAGATATAAAAAAGCAAACATCATGCTAGCGTGTGCTTGTGGACATCACATTCATCACGTCTGCTTCTTCAATAGCAGCAGAAACAGCATCATTACTAGCAGTGAGTGGTTTCTCTGGGTCGGTGGTGGGCAAGCAACTATTAACTGAGATTACATCATGGCTGCAGGAAAAACAGGGGTGGACAATCATTTCATCTTCCATATTTTTTCTTGGAAAAATTGCACACTCTCTCTTTCTAACCAGACAAACCACTAACCTACAGGCAGGAGCAGACAGATAGTCCAGCCTCCTGGATAACCAATTAAGGGCTCCATTTCAGGTTTGTGGGCTGTAGGCCTGTTTAATTTTAGCAATGATGACTGATTCCAGCAGTCATCAAATCTTTTTTTTTTTCACAAGCCAGAGTCAAATTACCATTAAGACACAATTACCCAAACCTAGAGCAGATCATGCGGACAACATCTTATACATTATACAGCAATACAGTGACTTTCGTAATGCTTATTCAGCTGTTTTTCTTATGTGTTAGTCATGCATGCTAAGTATTGAGTGATTATCATCATTTTATATAGGCTGTTTATTAATTTGTTGGATGTATATGCTCTGCACTGACACACACTGGACTGGTTAACTGCACATTCCCACACATAACAATGAAAACCATAAGAGATTGTAGTGGGACCCTCGATTACCGCTAGAATGCATCATAGCTATGAGCCAGGCTACATTTAATTCTAAGTCTTTATTAGACAATAGGGATTACAGAAAGTAGCCTAGATTGTTTTGACTGTCAGAGAATGAGGAGGTCAGAGTTCTCTTATGACCAGTACACCACTAATCAATAAATTTTACCCCTTCATTTCTGGAGGTGTGACATGCCTTATGAGAAGACAGTCAGGGTGGGTGAAGGTATAGTGACACAAATTGACTCTTGTTGTCGGGGTCAAGGAGCACTTAACATTACAAGAACACTCAGCAATAATGAGAGCAGTGCTCTGAGGTCTGATTACTTTAGGTGGAATTTGTATTCTGCAAGGATACACAAGCAGACAACATTCAACCTAGTAAAGCTGCCATCCCCATCTGGATGAATTCCACATTATGTGATATGATCTAAAATGTCTATTATCTATATTATCTATACAGTATATTTGAATTCCAGACACAATTGAGATTTAAACATCATGTTGCCTTGGTTATACAATATGTACAATGAAAAAGGGACATCATTTTTAAGTATGTTTGTCAGAAGATTGCTGTCAGTTCTTCTTCTTCTTCTTCTTTTTCTTCTTCTTCTTCTTCTTCTTCCTCTTCTATCATTGTTGTTATTAAGCTCCATGGTGAAGTAAGTGAATATGTGTGTGGTTGTGTATTCCAGCTCTGTGCAGACTGAGCTGAGGATCATTAGAGAGAAAAAAGAAAGTAAATTATATAAAAATGGCAGATTTAATGGAAGACAAAAAGGCCAATCTGTTCTACAAAATTGACGGCTATGAGCTAAAAGAGTTCTGTGAAATTGCAGTAGTTTGCTGAGTCAAGTGCCATGTGCCAATAGCAGAACACTTCACAGGGGTCATTTATGGAAAAAGGGAAGGATCAGAAAGGATGGAGGAGCTCATTCGATGTGAATGAAAACATTCCACAGAAATAAAGCTAGCATCATAGCATGTTCCTTTCTGTCTGTAGCTGAACACTGCTCTGTTTTTAGCTATACCCTTACCTTAAAAAAATACAAAAATTATTTTATTCTTGTCTTTTTTCCCGAAAATAAAGTACACATAGTGGTGTAGTCAGACATATATGCTGCATGCTTACGTTTAACAGCTTCCATATATTCACCTCTAAAGCTGCATTTTTATGTACACAGTTAGAATTCTTATTCCAAAATGCTTTACTAGTCAGGGAGAAGAAATGCATCACAACACAACATGATGGGTCAGTTCCATGATTAACAAACTATTTACACTGCATTGAAATTTCAGTAGTGACGTGGCTATTAGCACTTCTGTAAAAGACTTTAAACTTCAGATTAAGGCCAAAATATGGAGAGACTGTCCGGTCAAAAATACAAGCAAATTCATGGATCTCTGACTCACTGCAACGCCACAGCAAACCCAGACTACACTGTGTTATGCAGCAGCCAACTGTTTCAGTTTTCATGTGTCTCTCTGTCTCAAGATTAAAATGCAGATTGTTTTTATATCCACAATATATAAAGATTTTGAAAAAATCTGATTGCTGACCTGATCATTCAGTCAGTCTGACTGTTTGGACATCATTAGCCTGGCCAGATCAGATCATTAGCTCTGGGAGCTAAATCAATCTGCTTTGCATGAAATAACTGTACATCTCAGCAAAAAATGAACATTCCACACGAGCTTGGTCAGACAGACAGATGCGGCACTATAAAATTAATTTACCTATCCTAATTGTTTCTATATCTCTATAAGAACCTTCATAATGATTATGAAAAATACACTTTTCCCAGAAGGAGCAGAGCTCTTTAGTGGATCATTATGTTCACTCCTTCTTTTTTCTTTCCAGGCGCTGTGGTCATTGCCTTTGTGGTCTGCTGGCTGCCCTATCACGCTCGAAGACTGATGTACTGTTATGTCACCGATTGGACAAAGTGAGTATTTTTAGAGGCCATCTCAGGCCCAGCACTAGAGAGCATCCGCTCGCAACAGCCTCTCCATCATTACGACTGACCCAGCAGTTGTAAGCCATAATTATGCCAATAAACTTCTCAAGTCAGGAGGAGCTTTCATGCGTGAAAGCTTCATTTCCTAAGGTGAAAGAGTTGTTTGCACATGACTAGTGTACCAAATCAAAACATTACAAAAGAGTGTCATTTTTGGGATGTGGCCTGTGGAGTGCCAGGCAAGCGTCTTCTTCAAAGCAAGCGGAAACAAAACAGACAAACCAGAAAAGCACTTAATAGCAGGAGCTCTACAGAGTCCTGTATTCAACGCAGTGGAAGTGGTTACAGTGATGAAACAGATTACAACAGTGGTAGAGTTTATGAATGAGAATCTCGAGGACTCTCTAATGTGTGGCAGGTTTTATTGTCATGAGAGGAGCAAGCTTGACGAGGGCTATATGCTTCTCTTGGAGAAGGATCTGAATCATTATAAAGGTAAAGTCCCTATGATCAGTTATTCTGGTGGTGCCCAAAGAGTGGGGGTGACAAGCTATTGAGGTGGGGCTGCAGCTAGGCAAATTAGGGGGGCATGTTTGAACATTTCTAGCATAAGATGGACAAGATGGTTAATGAGAGGACTCCCAGCTGAACATGCAGAAGAGGAAAAGTCTTCACCATCTCAAAGCGCAGCTTCTAAAGCAAAAGCTAGAAAATACGATGAGACGTAAATCGCCCTCAGCTTCGCCAGCACAACGGTGGGTAATAAGGCGAAACCACTGTGTGTTGTGTGTCTGAAAATACTAGCTTCTGACAGTTTAAAAGCGAACAAGTTAAGACATCACCTGGAAACGACATACCTGGAGCACAAAGACAAGCCAGTTGATTTCCTCAGCTCATAAACTGCCATGCACACCATAGTCACTTTATCACAGCTGCATCTGTGCTTTCAAACGCTCAACTCGGTTTCCTTGAGGTGCTCAGAATGAAACGCCACATGCTATAACTGAGGAATTAATGCTTCCATCTACTATCAAAATGCCATCCGGCAAGTTAAAGGCAGTTCCAGTGTTGGACAATCCTATCGCGAGGTGCATTTATGAAACGCTACAGGACACAGAGGAGCAGCTTAATGACAAGATACGCTGGAAGCCGCTTTGCTTTGCAGATAGATGAAGCAACTGACAGTGACAAAGTCTGGCTACTGATACCGTATGTCAGATTAATTCATAACAAAGGTTTGAGGGAGGATCTGCTTTTTTGCAAACAACAGAGCAGAGCAGTGCCACTGCAGATGAACTGTTCAAAATCACTGACACAAGGAAGAGCATGATCTGAAATGGGTGGACTGTGCAGGGATCTGCATAGATGGGGTTCAGGCTGAACAATGTAAAGACGGATGTCTCTATCACAGTAAACTACATCAAAACACGACCTGTCAAAACCCAGAAGTTTTTTGCATTGTGTAAGGAAATGAGCTCCGACCACAGCTGATTTGTTTCACAGTGAGGCCTGTGAGCCGGCACATGGGAAGGTTGAATCAAGGATCTTTGCAAGATAAGATCCGCGTCTTTTTGGAGGAATAAGGTAATGAGCTTGTGCTCAAGTTTAATAATAACCAAAGTCTGATCACATTCCTCAGGGACGCATTTCAGGGAACTAACTCTGCGGACGCGAATCGCTAACACACACCTTACACATCTAGCAGATAAAATCACATCTTTCACAAGTATGGAAATATAGACAATGTAGAATATATAGAAAAGAATATCTCATTTGAGAATATTTTTTAAAAGGTATTTCCCAGTGTAGGATCCTAAGCAATACATGGGACCCCCGCAGCACGATGCCAACTTCAGCACTGTAGAAGAGGAACAGTTCCTTGATGTCACTAAAAACTAAACAATGAGGCTGAACACTGAAAATGAACTGAGAGTGGCAGTCTCACAGCCGCAACACTAATTTGAGAAGATCTGCAGCCCCAAGCAAAGCCACACCAGTGACTGAAAAGATTAAAGGTGGGGAGTAAAAGGTGTGATTCTTGCAGAGCAATGTTCAGATTTCAATTCTCTAAGGGAGCTGCTGAGCCATTTTTATGCAGAGAGGCAATTTTGAGAAAGTTTGGTGTAAGTAATTAATGCTGTAGCACAGTAAAAACTGAAGATACATAATGCATGTATTTCTACTGTAAGGGTGATTTGTTTGTTGTAGTTTTGTATTAATTACAATGCCTAAAATAAATTTGGATTTTGGAAGCAAAATACATATATCTGTTTGTCAAAGTTGGGGGCTCTTGGGAATAGTCTTTAAATTCTAAAAATGCGGCATTGCAGGAGAAGGTTGGGAATTTCATTGTCTTAATAATCATATTATGTGATTTAACTTTACATTTTTGCATGTTTCTATGTCTGACACTGATTGTGTGCACTGTTCATTGACCATGATGTTGTACACTTACATTTCATGTAGGTTAACCAACACAAAAGTGTATACACCAAGTGTTTAACCATACAGAACTGGGTTTCCCAAAAGTGTCATTTCATAAAGATGTTTCTTAAATGGTAGAGAGAGAATCACTCTGAACACATAACACTGTAAATAGGCATCAGCAGCCTACATTTCAGCCTTGACTCCTCTCTGAAAAAGAAAGCTGCTCCAGGAAACAAATGTTATTTTTTTCCCAATGTACCTTAATGAGGAAACCACCACTGCCTAAATGTATTTTACAATGTTTCCGCTGTATCAAATACTGAAGCTTGAAAAACGCCCATTTTCAGTGATATTCACATTTTAACTGAACTATCCATGTTCTGCCTATGGAATTCACTTTCTTTTGTTGCTAGATTAAAAAAATATATATATTTTTTTCCCTAGTAGCTGCCCAAGTCGAATCGTCAGTCAGAGACCCTTTAAGTCGACTGAGAACCTTCATGTCGACTGACAACAGTGACGAGTTGTTTTTTTTTTTTTTGTATAACAGACAAAAGCACACAATAACTTTAAGCATTTAAAAAGACATTATATATAATAAATATATATTTAAGTTCTAGCTGGGCTAAGACGCATGCTTGAAACTGAATGGGATTCACCGGTAAAGGAAGCTAAAGCTGTGAAGCTGAGAGACACAGGGGGAGCGATGTGTCAGAAAAAATCTGGAGGAGCTTTTAAAGAAGAGAATCCAAACAAATTAACCCTAATTCTGCTCTTCAGTTAGTCAGACATCCAACACTGCTTTAAACGAGTGAGCTGACTTACGGACAGAAGACATTATATTTATTATATTATAATTCCGTTATTTTAGAACCTAAATTACAGATACTTATATTTATTTGTGTACAGCTAAGATATTAGAATATTACTACGCTATATCCTGTAATTAAATTAAGCTCCAAATTCAGATCATTATTGTTCATTATATGCCACATCTCTTTTAGTTTAAAAATATGTTCCTGTAACTCTGCTGACTTTCTAAATGAGGAGGACATCAGATCTGAAATGTATACAAATTGATTTACAGATTACTAGATAACATGTATAGAGAAATAACATGACCGAATAGTCGAATCGCCAGGACGGCAAATCAGATTCCACTGACAAAAGTCTGAGTCGTGTACAGCCCTAATTTCTAGCTTGTGTGTAAATTGGAAAATGTTGGTCCAAAAGTAAATTCAAGCAGTATTAATATAAATACTTAATAAAAATACATATAAATCATATGTAGACTATTTGTTGTATAACTAATTTTAGTATGGTGGCAAAAACTTTGTTTCCAAGCTGCCTCATTCCAATTAGTTACAACAGTATGACCCTACATGGTAATGCAACATTTTAAATTAGAAATATACGTAGCAACTCAAAATAACAGATCATTTGAAGTGGTCAGAAACTGAATGGGATTTAAAGCTTGCCTAACTTTGAAATGATTGTGAAATAACTTGTTTGTGGGCAGAGTTCTGCTACATGCAGTATGTAGACCTGAAAATCACAACCATAGAAACTTATTGGACATCATTCCCAAACCACGAGCATTAATATGGAGTTGAACTCATTATGTGGTTCCACTCTTCTTGGAAGGCTTTCCACAAGACTTCAGAGGTTGAACCCGTTACTCAAAAGCACATTTGCGAGGTCAGGTGCTGAAGTTGGATGAGAAGGCCTGACTCACAACTGCTGTTACAATACATACCGGAGGTGTGCAGTGGAGTTGAGGTCAGGGCTCTGTGCAGGTCACAGGAGCTACTCCACACCAAACTTACCAAGCTGTGTCTAACTGTTGCCACAAAGTTGGAAGTCTATAATTGTCTTAAATATCCTTTTTCTGTAGCATAAGTGTTTCCTTTCACTGGAATTAAGGGACTACAATCTATCTTTACCAATAGTAACATTAAACCAGACCAGTGTGTAGCATTCCCCCAGGCATCCTCCAACCCAGAGTAGTCTATTACTGCCAGATAGTAAAGCATTATACATCACACCAGAGAACATTTTTCCACTGCCCCGGAGATTTGAGATTTCATGAAGCTTTTGACAGACAGTTCTTGTGCTACTGTGTGGTCTACTGCTTTGTGGCTATGCTTTTTTGTTTTTACATGCTCCAGTGGAGCAGATTGAGCAGGGCAGAAATTTTACTTGTGGCAACGGTGACATCCTATGACAGTACCATATTTAAAAAACTCATCCTACTGCCAAAGTACGGAGATAATAAATCCATGTGCTTAATTTTATACACCTGGGAGCAATGAATTCCATATTTATAAGATGTATCCACACACTTTTGGCCATAGGGTGTATTAGCAGTGATTTGCTCCTAATATCAAACATTGAGAGCCATATTTGACTAGTGTATCAAATACCACAAGGACACTACAGGCCTACAGATACATGGGTTTTCAGAATCCTATTATCTCCAGACAACATCCTCAGAGCTGTGAATCAACTGCTTTCTGGCATTCCTATGACAAGCAGCACAGGCTGTGGATTAATGGAGTGGTAGCTAACGGGTATAGGGAGTTCTTCTTCTCAGTATTTAGTAACCAGACTATAAATCCTCCCATGTTCTCCACCATTTCACCCATCTATCACTGCAGAGCCCCAGCACAGCCGGCCTGGGCACTAGAGCACCCAATACATCGCAACAAACCTCCCCCAGTCCAAACTACTCTGGATTATTGTGAAAATTAGTCCATTTTTATTAATGGCAGAGTGCATTTGAGTTTACAATGATATTTTGCACACAGCAGTTTTCATCAAGCTCTGAGTGATTATATGTGCATGTTCTGATGAGAGGTTTCAGGAGAGAAGCTTTTAAGAGATATACAGACAGAAAATGGCACGCACTTGAAAAAAGCTCTATGTAAGATGCACAAGGGAGAACAAGGTATTATGAGATATTGAACTTGATTGCTGTCTATGGCATAGAGTGTAAAAAGTAACCAGGGCTGTGAAAATCCCTACTTCGGGGAAAGTACTGTTACTGTAGCAAGAATTCATTTGCATATATTTAAAAGTATTAATAAAGCAAATAACTCAAGAGTAAATAAGTAGTCTATTGGAAAACTACTGGAGTAATCTAGTTACTTTTTTTAAATACCTGAAATCACAACCCAAAAATAACTGATTTGGCTGCATTATTGAAAATAATTTGTAAAGGCAAAACTAAAACAGGACACAGTTTATGAGAAAAACACATGGTTGGAGTGCTGAGATCACACTAAAGGATGATCCCAGTATGCTCTTCTGGTGCACCTTTACCTATATTTCTGTTTGCTGGATCAGGAAACCAGGTTAACATTAAATGGCATGTATTTCATGGTAAGATTATTATATTAGACTTCCTGTTACCAACAAAGTCATTTAGAATACCTGAAAGAATGCAAAGTCTGCTACTGTTGAATTAAGTTTGATATTTAAAACATCAAATATGAATGTTAGATTAACTCATAGATGTGAACCCTCACAGACAATTAACATTACGTTCACAACCTTCACTACGCAAATTTACTGATACTAGAATTTATACAGAATTAGCAGCAGCAGTTCACCCAAAGCTGATTTTCTTTACTGTGATTATATATTCCTCTGGTAATGATCATACTGAATTAGGCATCTACAGTATTTATACTCTTTTGACAGTTAAACAGCAGCTAAATGGCCTTTCACACATGTAAAAGCTCCTGATGAGCCCCATGTCCTTATATTGGTCAACTCACCCTGTCTACTCTGAGTAGTCACCGAAGAGACTGCCGGTTTCACTCCGACACCCCTGTAGCTATATATCCGTTTGTGTTTAATCCCAAAATTTAGGTAGAACAAGCTGGTATACCTGATGCACCTTCACAAGCTAGACTGGAGTAGGATATTTTAGAGCTGCAAGTTTGCTGGTAGATGAGCAGTAAGGGATAGGTTATGACATAACATCACCTTGTAACAGGAAAGTGCTGAAATTCCAGCGAGGCGTTTCAGGCAGCCGCTATAAGAGGTGCCTGGGGGGAGAGTTTCTATATAACCAGTAACGAAAACATAAAAAGCTTGATTGGTTTCCCTTTAAAGACACATACGCAGACATAAAAAGAGATAGAGTTCTGTAATGAACTGATTAAATAAGGTCTCTGATGCTCTATTATTATCTGTAAAGTGATCTCTGAAATTTAATTTTGCCAAAGGAAAAGCAGGGTGCTGTAATTGAACAGTTTTCCTTTTTCACAGTGTGCACACTACAAACAAGCTTCACACCACACTACCTGCAGTGTGACTACTGAATAGACCAGTAAGTCAAAAAAGAAACAGAAGGTGAAGAACAAATATGAGTAACAGATATCCTCTACAGTGAGTTTATGAGGAACCAGTGAGTTTATGACTAGATTTTCTATATCACAACCTTATACAGCCATTCACTCTGAAAACAGTGACAAGACATACTATAAACAAGTAAACTGTACTATAAACAAAGTAAAGCGCCGGGCATGTTAAGTAGCTAGCTGACGGGAACTCACAATACAATATACACACCAGATTAAGTTTAATGAATAACAATTTATTCTAAAACAGCAGAGCAAGAAAGTATGAAAAAATTAAGTACAGAGCTCAAAGAGTGGTGAAAGTGGAGATCTCGCCAGGTTTCAGGAGGTGATAATTTCCTTGTGTGTTGCTCCTCTTTCTTTCTGCTCTAAACGCAGCGTACCTCTGTAGCTGTAACGGGGAGGTTGAGGCAGGTTGCAAGCGCATAGTGGTTTTGTTCAGGTTTGTCCGGGAGACGGGTCAAAATACAGGAGGGCATTGACAGATACATATCCAAAAAGTGAGTGAAGACAGCCAGAAACAAAACAAGGGTCAATAACTCAGGAATAAACACAAACAACACAAAACACAGGGAAAAAAAAACATTAAGGAAACACAGCATAGAACTCACAAAAGAAAACAGAGACTTGCAACCAGACAGGGCAAACAAAGGAGTCTTAATGGAAGTCCAAATGAGTTCCAGATTAGCTTCAGGTGTGGGAGAGGGTGGAGCCAGGGTGGAGCAGGAAAAGCAGTGCAATGACATGAAGTCCCCAGAGGGGGCATAGTGTGACAGTAGCATTGTTGCCGCTGGGAGCTGCTCAGATTTGGATTGACTGTAAAAACACAGAGCTTTCTCTAAATGATTAACCAAACACTTCCTTAATTAAGTATTAATTAAAGATCCCTGTGACTAAAAATGTCTTTTAAATGGTCTACTTTGCCTATCTTGCTTATTATTATTATTAATATTATTATTGTTATTATTACTATTATTATTATGTGTGGCAACAATGTTCTATGTAGAGCTTCAATGTAGCTTCAGAAAATCATTCAATGTAACACCAAATAGGGTTTTATTTTTGGTGATATATAGAACCATATAGAACACATTCTCCTTTAATCTGAAAAACTATTCCATCTTGCAGAGAACCATATAAGCATAAAAAATATTCCCCTCACAAGAACCCTTGAAGGAGCGACGTTAAGAGTGTAGTTTCTGCCTTGTTTAGTGCCGAGTTTTTTCAGAGTCAGATAAGGCATACCGAAGTCACGCTGGACCTAATTCAATGTGACACAGTGTTTTGAAACGAATCTCACTTTGGGATCAAATGGCTTGGAATCAAACGGATTGGTTCCTTCCAGCTCAAGCAGCAGGGAGATTGTTTGGCAGAAGTGTGCTCTGACATATGTTCATTAGTGTGAGTTACTAGAGTGGAAAGACAGAATTGTATTTTAATAGCTCACCCAAAAGAAAAGGTGCACGACAGCTGTAGACTAAAGCAAGTAATGCTGTGGTGTAGGATCATATCAGGATATTGATGACAGCATGCCAAGCTATTGATTAAGGGTTTCTGTTTTTCAACAAAATACTTTTCTCCCAAGTAGTAAGTTATATTTCATACTTTAATTATAAAAAGGCTTGTGTAACTAGACAGATAGTGGCAGAAATATAAAGCAGCCAGGCCCAGACGGACCACTTAAACTAACCAATCAGCGTTTATCGGGCAGAAAGCAGGAAACAGCCCGGACAGGCCACCAGTCCATCTCAGGGCAGACACACAGACATACATATTCAAACTTAGTGGAATATTTAATATCTCCAATTCACCTGTCCACATGTCTTTTAACTGTAGGAGAAAACCGGAGCAAAGCCATGCAGATATGGAGAGAACACGCAAACGCCATACGACTCATATTCCCCAGCTGTGAATAGAACTCAGTCCCTTCTTTTTTGTGAGGTGTGGTTCTTTTTCTTTAATGCTCCCAGCTAAAATCCAGGTTTCCATTCATGTACTTTTCATGTGCATTTTGGCATATACAGGGGTTGGACAATGAAACTGAAACACCTGTCATTTTAGTGTGGGAGGTCTCATGGCTAAATTGGACCAGCCTGGTGGCCAATCTTCATTAATTGCACATTGCACCAGTAAGAGCAGAGTGTGAAGGTTCAGTTAGCAGGTAAGAGCACAGTTTTGCTCAAAATACTGCAATGCACACAACATTATGGGTGACATACCAGAGTTCAAAAGAGGACAAATTGTTGGTGCACGTCTTGCTGGCGCATCTGTGACCAAGACAGCAAGTCTTTGTGATGTATCAAGAGCCACGGTATCCAGGGTAATGTCAGCATACCACCAATAAGAACGAACCTCCACCAGCATCACGTAGTGACCTGGCCACTATCCTGCAAGAAGAATGGCTTAAAGTCCCTCTGACCACTGTGCAGGACGCAGTATATGTCAATCCCAAGACGAACTGACGCTGTATTGGCCGCAAAAGGAGGCCCTACACCATACTAATAAATGATTGCGGTCTAAAACCACGTGTTTCAGTTTCATTGTTCAACCCCTGTAGGATGAAAAAGACTTTTAACATTTTTGCAGATAAAAAAAATGTTTTGATTGAAGTTTGTCTGCAAATAATTAATAGATTATTGTTTAATCAGCCTTTTCTAGCGAAGCACATTGATTAGCTCAGCTCCAAAAGCGGTCTGTCAAAGTTCTGTAGCACAGCCAGTTTGTTTCCCCAAAAATTATTTAGTATCTATAACCAACATCTATATAGAAATATAGTTGTCTTTTACAGGCAAGTCTATCTTACGATCAAAATTGCATTATACATTATCATTGTAAAAATATCTTTAAAAATATAAGACTCTACTCTAAATGAGTCTGATTTTGATAAGAAGTTCCTCTGAATGAGATGAGAAAGGCTAAAAGTAACACACACAAAAAAAGGAAATATCTGAAGAACTAAAGAGGCACACTTGGAAACATGCTTTAGACACACAGCCCACAACAAAACCTGAATCTAAATAGCAACAGGTGATAATGAGGATAAGAAGTTGGAATGTTTCAAGGAGAAGCTGAAATCTAACAAAGCAGCGAAAGAATAATAACTTTCAGTAATAGTGTCACAGCAATCTTTTACCTACACCTATACAACACCCTGCAATCTTTGTAAACATAAAAATGATGTTAGACAGCAAACGGACAGATAAGATGCCTGTACGAATGAACAGACATTTTTTGAGCCATTGTGTGTGCCAGTGTGTTGTCTCTGTAGTCTTGTGGTTTACAGTACAGGAAAAGTGGGGAGAGGTGGGGAGAGGTGTGGAGAACAATTCCTGAAAAAAATCTTTCCAATTTCTCACAGTAATGATATTGTGTTAACGCTTCTCCTGCAGCTCTCTGCATAAGACATGCAAAGAGAAGACAGCTGTTTAGTTCAAGTCCAGCACGGCTTGCGCGCTGTGCAAAGAGCTTTGTTTGAGTTCACTGTAGCATCACCTCTTTCATTCTCTTTCATCTCTACTATGTGATGCCAATGAAAACAGAGTGGGAATGGCAGTTAAAACCAAGTTAAAGACTGGTATTCTGACTGGTGAGTTTGATGTTGTTGCCACCTTCTACCTATATAATGTAGTTACTAACTAAGTACTGTTACCGAGCATCCACATATTGAGTGGTGGTTTGTTAAAGCCTGATTATATTAGCTGGGAGCTAAAATAGACAGCTGTTAGGTTTATATTATAACCGCAGTGCTTCAGCAGTGGTTTGTAAACGTCTCTCTCTCTGTTTTCTCTGAGCAAACACACGCTGTGAGGCAGTAAAACTTTTTTTTTTTTTTTGCTTTTAGAGTCCTACGGTTGTTGTGTATAATTCACTTTTACATCACTGTCACATTTGCATGTTTTGAAGGATACAGAATCCAATACACCCCCACCCCCCCTACACACACACACACACACGTTACAGAGGTATATGGACGCTACAGATTATATTTGTAATTTTTGTTATATACAGTTCAAACACCCCAAATCACAGGTGTAATCTGTAGCATGTGTGCTTGGAGTGAGTCAGAGGTCAGTACAACAGACCACAGAAAAGAAAGAACCATGTGGACGAGGGCATGTCACGACAGGAGCTTCCAAACTTTCATCCATTATCTGGTGTGAGACTTACAAAGACTGGCTAAACCGTTTCCTGTGTGCTTTCTTTGCATGTTAAACTGAAAAAGGTTTGATGACTTTCAGTATTGGGAAATACTAATGAGCACTGTGAAACAGGGCTGACACATAAGGTTACAACCTCAGTCTTTCATGAATACCACTGGCAAGGATGAACATGCTGCTGTTGGATTTTTTGCTGGTTTTGCCATGAGTTCTTTAATTTCCTTTAGCCCTGACGGGCGAAGAGCTACATCTTTCTTGAATCATGACATTTTTATTACCTGCAGTGTTATTTGGTGCTGTTTTCTGATTTCTAAATTTGGGAACTGAATCAAATGCAACACCCATTTTTCACTGAAGGTGACTCAAAAAATTGTTCTGCTGGCTGGTAAAGCAAAGGGTGCCAATATAATCAGCAGATTATGATGACGACAGTTATTTGAAATAATTCTGATTTTAGGCTCATCTCTGATCAGGCTATTAAATAAACAAATTGAACATAGTTGCTTGTTCATACTCTGAAGTCATCAGTAAAGACAGCTGAGAAGGTGAAAGGTGAGATGCTTTGCAAATGTAAGTTTTCTCATTTTCAGAGACCTTCTGTACTCCTATAACAGGATCTTAGTTTTGATAAAGTACTTTCACACTTTCCATGGAAGGTACATGTACAGCAATGAAGTTTGAAGCGTGAGTCAGCTGTAGTAATTACCTGGGAGCGGGCACATGTAAGCGCGGGCACTTTTCATAAAAGCATTCTTGCTTTGATGAGAGGGGATAATAAGGGCCTCAGACTGTTTCAAATATATTTCAGGACTGCCAGTGAAAGGCTAAATAAGAAGGGAGAACAGATTGGAGAACAAGAGAGCGCAGGGGAGGAACAGCATCTTGAAGTGCTAAGAACATTTAGCAATAAAAAAATCAACACTGTACTTTTGCTGAACTGCCTTTCAAACAGACACAGTGCAATGCATTCACATACATCAACCGTCACATTCAATTTAATCTGTGTGCTTCTTTGCCTTACAGCGTGCTTTATTTCCAGCATTTATTATTATGAAGAAACAAGAAAGGACATTTTGATGAAGTGTACACAGAACAACAACAGTCCGCAGTTCATCATACAGCATTCTGGCACACATCATAGATCCTCAGTTGTTCTTTCTGTCTTCAGTTCTGTTCAAACTGGATTCGTTTTTGGCACAGAAGGTCCTTTTATGGAATATGTATTAGAGTTGACTGATTTGTACAGGATAAAGCATCTTTGTAATTTCCCCAAGTTACCTCAGGTAGCTGTCATATCCCAGACGTTAACTTTAGTGTTAGGAATTAAATTAAAATAAACAACAGAATCAAGCTCCTATTTAATACTAGACAGAATACAAATGCTGCCGAATGCAAGGCCCCGCAGACGGTGGTAAAACATCACCGCAGTTGCCCTCCCATCCATACAGGACACATACCACATGAGATGTCTAAGCAAAGCCACAAACATTGCCTTTGACCCCACACACCCCAGTCATCCTATATTCTGACCTCAGTCATCCAGAAAGAGGTATCAGAATAGCCAAGCAAGAGCCACCAGGTTCAAGAACGGTTCATGGGATGCTAATGGGACTAAATACACTTGCACTTTAACTGGAACCTCTACACCTGAGCTTCTAAGCTGTATATACTATCAGTGGAGGTGAGGGAAGCAACCATATGACTGAAGGGTCACTTGTTTGATTCCCTGAATTGGCAGGATACAAGTAAAGAACCCTTAGAGCAAGGCATCTAACCCCCAACTGTTCCCAGAGTGCATAGGGCTGCCCAACGCTCAGGGCAAGTGTGCTCACTACCCACTAGTGTACGTGTTCACTAGCGTGTGCATGTGTGTATGTGGGTGTTTTACTTCATAGATGGGTTAAATACAGTAAACAACATCCTCTGACTGCAAATTCCTACCTTATTTGCACACATGGTTACCTTCACATACTGTTCATTCCCAAATGACAATAAAGTTAAATTGAATGTAATTGAATGGGACAAGGCTAATGAAGTAGGCTTATTTAGCTTAACGAATGTCACCTAACAGGTCAGAAATTACTTTACCGTCTGAGTGGTTCCTTTAGATATTTGATTTCATTCTCTTTCCAATTAGCTCATCACCAAAAATATTGTTGCAGCAGTCCAGTGTCGTGTGGAAGATAGGGGAACTATGCCAAGAGCTCTAAATTAGTGGTTAGCCTCATCTCCAGGTTGCCAAATACAGGGGTGCTGTTATCTGTTTCTTGGATTGGTTAGTACATTGCTGTAAACTCAGTTCAGTCAGAAAGAGCACTGCCAGAGCACTGAATGGGACAGATTATAGGAGATTATCCCCTCCAGAATTATTATTTAGCAGACTTGTGAAAATTAAGCACATGGCAGACTCACACTAGATTGGTAATTATTGCACTGTGTAACAGAACTTCCCCTCCCTGGGTAAAACAAATCCAGCTCAGGAAGGCCTTTAGGCACAAAACACAATTAACAGTTCTGTGACTGGAAGCAAAAATGATTTAAGTGAGTAATGTGCAAACCATTATGTCTTAATCATGACAAAAATGGTAGAATGTTTTACTAGAAAAACAAAGCACCTAAGGAAGGCAGGTTCTATAGCACCTTTTTTAATAATTGGATATTTCCCTGTTCATATAATACATTGTCAATTCTCAAAGCACTACATCATCTCATTATGAGACTGTAGTAGGAAAATGAGATTGCATAATCTATTTCCAGCTTGGTGGCCAGAAGAAAAATGTGCATTTGACACTTGTCTTGAGTATTGAGGCTTTGTCACTTGATTTCTTGACATGTGTTTTACATATGAATTGTATCTTCATACTTCAGCCGGTATACACTTTTGTAAATGGAATTTTGTTTTTTAGCTGACATTTACGGTAGCACGGAACAAGGTGCTCCCGTATTTGAGCTGAGTCCCGGGCGAGGGGGATAGGGGAGATTGTAATCATCCGGGGGGCGTAGGGGAGATTGTAATCATTCATGTGTGTGTGAGAGACTTGTATATCGGACATTTACAGAAATTTGGAAAAATTACAGACATTTACGGAAATATGGAACAAATCACGCCCCGTGTTGGTTTAATACGGGATGCAACATGTAGTTGCCAAATAAAGAACGATTCCATATTTCACGGGACGGGTGGCAACCCTAGTTACATCTGTTTTACCTTGCAGCCAGAAGGAATATTGTGTAAACCAGGAAAAAATATATAAACCACTCAGCCACTCAGCAGACCAAAAAGTAAGATATAATTTCCTGTTAGGAGAGATTCAGGAAAAAAAACAAAAATACACCAGGAAAGATGACATGGGAATGTACCTGCACAAGACACACAAATTCCCACAAAATTACTGAGTAAGTGAACACAGAAATGTGACCAGCAAAGTTGAATGTTTATATGATGTTTTTGTATTTATAGTCTGAGTTTCCAGTGAGAGGAAAAATATCTTGTGCCTGACTACAGTGATATAGCAGGATTCCTACACAGTTTTCATTTCATAATTGCATACTGTTCCATACTGCACTCGTATTTCCAAACAATTTACTCCGTAAATAAATGTTTTTAAATGCTAACAGGAATGTTGTATTTTGACAATGTGTGCTCTTATGTTCCCAAGTAACTTCAAGAAGACGCTTGTTGGCGGGTTCATTCCTTGTTGTGGTCTTGGTCTCATGCTGGGTTCTGCAGAAGTGTAACAAGATAATAGTGCTTTTGCCCTGGCCTCCCCCATGATGGAGATGCTGAACAATACGTTTGCATCTTTCTCAAGTAGAATCCTCATCCAAGCAGGTTTAATATTTGTGACTGTCAAGCATTTGTCTATTGTAGCCTTTTAGTCAACAGTCCCAGGCAAAAAGTTGGATAAGGTTCCACTATCAGACTGGTTAGTTTACTTCCTCTCTTCTGCCCAAAGCAGAGGCAAACTAACAAGTGCTACCTGTACTGTACTGTACTTAAACAGCACTGGAATTTCTGCCCTGCTAGCTCTGAACCAGTCAAATGTAAGTGCTACTACTGTTACATGGGAGAGTCTAGGAGCAACAATGCCCAACACCAGGAGCTGCCTGGAGTTGTGTAAAACATCCCACCACTGGACTCTGAAACATCACTCTGAAGTGATCAATCATGCTTCTGCAGTCTGAACAGACAAATCTAGGTTTAGTGGCTGCTCCCCGAAATTCTCATGCAAGCGTGAGGGTCAGCTGTCAACATTCTTTTGGTCACATACTGTGTGTTGGCCATGTTTAGGATGCCAAGATATCAGTTATCATTTTCTTGAACAACCTTGAAAAAAGGTTTTGGTTTAGCAATGAAAAACTAGACCATGCTCGGTGACTAACTGATTAACTTTATCTTTCTCTCTCTCTCCACCAGCACACTCTATGACTTCTACCACTACTTCTACATGGTCACCAATGTACTCTTCTACGTGAGCTCAGCTATAAATCCTGTCCTTTACAACCTGGTCTCAGCCAACTACCGGCAGATCTTCTTCTCCACACTCAGCTACTTCTGCCTGCCATGCCGGCGTAGGAAGAAAACGCGCATGTTCACCAGACATTCCATCAGCATCTGCAGCAACCAGACCTTCTCCACAAATATTGTCAAAGAGACCGTATACTAACCAGTGACAGCACTCCAGCACTCCGACCATCCAGTCCACTGAAGCAGAGTCAATAAGAACCTGTCTGAAATAATAAGAGAAAGTATCCAAGTGGGATTCTTGCTCCTTCTTACAATGTCTGTAAACGGAATTCTTCCTGCAGACAGGCAGTGTAGACTAGCTGTGAAAGACTCAATGGCAAAGTGCAGAAGAAACTGGCATATGGAGCCTTATTGCAGAACATATACACATATAGTATATTGTACACATGTAGTATACACAATAGTACATTGACAGCTTAAATGATGGTGTGTGAATAGTGTATATATAGTATTTTGAATGTACCTTCAGATTTATATCTCTTAACAGAATGAACACACATAAAACTGTTATATATAAAACATATATATATTAAGAATTTATGAAAGGACAATCAGTAGGGTATTTTTGACAGTTATATACTATGGCTGTTCTACATAAACATATATATATGTTTAATATATGATTAATGTTTATTTGCTGAATTTTAACATTGGGTTAGGGCACATTTTATACTATATGATCTGCCACCTCATACCACACAACACCGCTTCCCCCATCCAATATGTTAAACACAGCTAATAAATAAATAGACATTGTACACCAAACTTCACAGAAAATGGCATGCATGTATGTGCTGTGTCAAGAATGTGCGACTTATTTTCACTAAGAATTTCAGCTAACTGTGACTGAACTTTTGCAATAGACTATATATATATGTGCACACATTTCAGCATTTCACACAACAGTCCTTGCAGTCTATCATCAGCTGTGCATTACTGAAAAAATGCCTATGATTCAGAAGATTTCCAATGGCATAGGCGATCATGGGAGACGTTCATAGATGCAGAAAAGGAACTGAAAGTCACAAAGTTTATGTGGAGTCATTGAGTCATTCACTGCCTCACACTGGGTGACTGTAAGCCCATGGAAATGGCCCATTAGGAATTCTTTGCGAACTGACAAAGCACAACAGGGACACTGAAGGCAGACTCTGCTGCATTGTCCGATAATCGCTTTCCTGGCGACACTTTGCAGCATTGTTTCTCGCCATTATGTCGCCGTGGCAACACTGCAAGTTTAACAAGGAAACACTTCACTGTTCAAAGTGAGACCAGAAGGAGTAAAGGCCAACCGGTGGTTTGCACACAGCAGATCTTGGGTGACTTTCTTTCTGTGGTGCACCAATCGCCGGGGCAATGATGAGCAAGTGACAGTCATAAACACTCAGTGAGTGAGTTCCCACTTCATTCATTGCTGTGCTGCATGTGTGGCTGTCATGATAGAGGACAAAACGAAAAAAAAAAGGAATGTGAAGGACAATAAAGATATCCCACAAAAGCTGCTCATCAGTGAGAAACCCAGGCAAAGCAGGCAAAGCAGAGTGGAATTCAAGTTGAGGGACAGCAAGCTTTGAGATAAAGGGTAATCAGCAAGCATGGGCCGGAGCACGTACGATACAAAGAAAGAAATTACAGTGCTCGCTGAGTGGATGACATGAACGAGGAGTCTTAAATGACGGTAGAGAGCTTTTATGACACAGATAATAGGCTTTTGATCATTGGTGAAGGAAAGAAGCATGGCAGTTTGATGCTGCCGGATGTAGTCTGCAGAATTTTGATCTCCAGAAATTCCTGCAAGACAGCTTTGACCATGTCTGGACCACATAAATGGAACTTTCAGTAGTGCTCGTATGTTCATTAATGGGGCCCATCCCTTGGCCTATGATAAGTGAGAGCACAGCAGAGAGCGGGAAGCTGTTGCTGGCCCCAGCTGTATAGAATACGCCATTATGATCCTCCAACAGCCTGAGGCACAAGCTCATATCCATTTGTACAAAACAATATAGGATTATTTTTGTCATAAACAAGAGAGATATGCGCAGAGGGCGGTTAACATAGAATGGAAGCAGACATGTAGCCTGGCAGGGAAGTGTTTCCATTAGAAGAACTGTGTGCAGTGGAGCAGGCCAACTGAGAGGTGTGATAAGAGAATAGAGAGAGTGCAGGGCAAGTGCACACCTAGCCAAACGAAAGAGAGAGAAAGCGAGTGAGAGGCCCATATAGTGAGAGTGGTAGCAGTGTTTCCAATGCTGGCGGTTTGTAGCCCACTCAGACAAAAGTGGGAGGCCAGATGGAAGACGAACATAAAGTGAGGGGTTGTACACCACTGCTGCCTGTTTTTTGTACTTAGAGTGTGTGTGTGTGTGTGTGTGTGTGTGTGTGTGTGTGTCTTTGTACTGAAAAAGGTGTATTAGAGGTCTGCACAGTGGGGCTAAAAGGAAATAAAACTTTAAAAAGAAAGAGTTTTAACTATAGCCCACATAACATTTTATTACAGGTCACCTATTATGTTTATTTCACCTTCATCGTTATACCTTCATCATTTAATTTTTAAGAACAAATTTACATCTTTAGTTTTCCCAAAATTCTCATACTGTACATCTGTAACCATCTATAACCTGTACTGTCTGAAACGCTAGAGTTGTGTTTTTAAGACGCACCTCGTGATGAGCCCAGTGTGCTCCAATTGGTCGGTTTGCTCACACGTTTCCTATTGGTAAACCACTAGAGGGGAATAAGGCTAAATGTTCAACCCTGCACTTTTACGGCTATTCTTACTTTTGGCGTCGGTTCTGCTGTATCAGTGGATCAGAAAGGCAGGTAGAACGAGTTGGCACATCTAAACCTTCACAAGCTAAACAAAAGCTAAAGAAAAGGCTGAAAAGCATTATGGGTCCCCTTTAAGTGGGCAAATTTCACTGAACAACATGGATCTAGAGTAGGATTTAGACTAGGGTTGGCAACCTGTAGTTCTGGAAGGTTTGGTGTCCAGCTGACTTTGATGCTTTTCCAGCCCTAAACCCATCTACTACACCCAGCAAATAGGTGCTGAGTTGAATAAGCTGTGTTTCAGTAGGAAAAGCATGCTGTAGGACTCCGCCCATCCAGGACTGGAGTTTGCCCCACAGAGTCAATCTAAAATAATTTCATTGTTCTTTGAGGACTCTTTTAATTAAAACACCTCCATTATATATTCCTCCACTATTAATGGATTAAAACAAATTGATTTAAATGCATTTTAGACCAAAACCTTATTAATAACTACTGCAAAACCATGTCGCTGTTATCAGCCAATGTAGTTCTCCTTTAATGCACAACATAAATAAACTCAGCTCCTTAATGAAAGTCGTACCCCAGCATTTATCTAAATAAACACCTTAGCTGATTCCGTCACAGACATCACTACTAGACTCCCATGTGATTTAGACATGACAAGAAAACCACAACTAGCTGACCTTTGAAGGTCACAGCCCAATAAATAAGATCCAGCCAGAGACTACTTTCAAAAAAGAGAGAGTGCAGGAGAGAACATGCTTGAGAGTGTGAATTTAGCACTAAAATTAGCCGTATATGCTCCAACAACAACCCAAAAATACAGAAGATAAATTATTTTGAAGGCTGACTCAATGTTATTTGTGAAACTTTGCTCTAAAGCAACTTTTGTCAGGCCCTATCAGACTTGGGTCTGCAGGCTGACCTCTAGTGATTGTGTCTGTCTGTCTTTATACTGGATTGAGTGTGTGTGTGTGTGTGTGTGTGTGTGTGTGTGTGTGTGAAAGGAACAAAGTATAAGTTTTTAATAGAATGTGGTAAGAACTTTAAATTTACTTCTGTGCTGAACCGCGATTCAGCCCAGTCACTTGTGCCATGTGCCGCTGAAAGGATTTGTATGTCTCTTTATTTCACAAATCCACATCACTGTCTGACAGGCAGTTTTCTCCTCCACACCACCAGCTTATCACAATACATGAGCCTCTATTTCCTTTACCTACCAAAGACTGTAAAACCTGCAGCAAGGCAAAGCGTGAGTTATCAGTAGCTAGTCAAGCTGAAGTTTCATACACCATTTAAAAAAAACAGCATGCTGCTGAAAACAGTTTCTTACTTATTATTTCAGGATGAGAAAAAGATGCAACTCTTGGGAATAATGTAAAATGTCATTAGAATGTATATTATTTGTCAATGTTTATATTATTTAGATGACCTCTGTGTGAAGTCTTGAGTTGTATTATTGTTTATCTACAGCACTAAAATTAATCTGCATCAACTTTAAGTAAATCTATAAAATAAGCATATCAAAAACAAACACTGCAAGCCAAATAGATGGCTTCTTTTTCCCCATGATCTTCAACTTCTGCACTGCACTTCCCTGCTGCTATCCTTTCAGAATCATAAAATCATTGGGTTTAAAAGCTTTCATTTATACCAATTAAATCTAATGCTGTTGGCTGACTTCAGTTTCCATCTAAACAAGTAGCCACTCATTTAGCATTGACTAAACTATAGCATACTTATAATTAAGCTCTGGAAGGAGAATCTGTAATGCGTTTGGGTTTCTTTGTGTTAGTATGTTATACTTAAGTAGGTAATGGAACATACACTGATGGTGATTGTAGGGAAGAGATGGGCAAATATTTTGTATTTTGCCAACACTGTAACTATTACATTTAAAATGTAATAAAATGAACTATATATTTAAACATACAAACTATAATCTTTGATAGAAATAAAAATGATTTTATTACCAGCACCTATCGTTTATGAACATTTCTGCCAAAACACACAATCAGTTTAAATGAACCATTTACCCCATAAGTTGGCTTAATTCAAATGGACTGAGGGGCTTGTTGTGACAGTTAAAAAGTCTGTGAATTCAATATGAAATGATTTGCCTATATATTTACATGTTTTGGAAACAGGGTTGCACTAACCTGTTAAAACTAACCCCACCATGTGGGGGCTCAACATTTACCTGACTACCTCTCACTATATGTTACTTGCTTTAAATTGTGCTATATTGCAAAAAGATGAAAATGCTATGGGAATAGAAGAAGGCGACAAAATGCATGTTGTACATGAACCTGTTCAACAAGTGTTATATTGTACCTTGCGCTGTGTGGTGCCCCACTCTCCCCTACTTTTCCTGTGGTTGATTACTATGGAAAACAGTTGACCAAAATGCTTTTTTGTCATTGTGCTGTGCTCCAATGTTGTGGTTATTATAATGTAAGATTTACTGTGATTTAATTTTACTTCTCTACCGTTTTTGTTATCTGCTGCTATTAACGTATATAGTGCCCTGTGTAGGTAATTTGACAGTGATACAGTCAATGTTCTGTCTCTAAAACCTAACCCATTGGATTTAAAATGAAAGAAATATGATTATGAGGTTAAAATACAGTGTGTCAGCTTTGACATGATCTTTGAATTCACTTTCATTTAATTAGGTATATACATCTATATTGAATTGACTATTTAGAAATTACAGCCCTTATATAGTCCCGTATTTGAAGAGACTAAAAGTAATTCAACAAAATAACATTTTTATATGGCAAACATTTTGATCATGTTTTTGATTTTTAATCCTTGGAGTGACACACTTTACTGTCATAAACACTTCTTTAGTCCTTGTTTTGAGATAAAACAGTAACAAACTTCAATTGCAAACTCTTGGATTAGTTCTTGTTCATGAGGTAATGATGAAGCAACACTCCTGGGAAAGAAACAACTAAGCAGCCACTGACTGTTGTACTGCAAACGATGTCTAGGCATAGAAAGACCTTTAACTTTGTATTTTTTCTATATAGATGCATATACCCTTAAATTTGAAGCTAATATATCACTTTTAAACCTCCTAGTTATTAATTAGTTCTAAATCCAATGAAACCTCAATGAAAGTTCTGTCTCTGTTGAAGTATTCTGCTCTAAGTTTGGAAAATAAATAAACAAATGAATGTTATTTTGTTTACTTCTTTGTCATGCACGAATCAAAAGAATGAGTATGTATTACACCACATTCAAACCATAAATATTTTTGTGTCATTTCTTCTTGTTCTGAATACACCAATGCTGTACTAGTGTCATTTTGTCTCTAATTCTAACTGTCCATATTCGTTATAACGTCCTATCAGTACTGAACCTATCACTGAGTTGCTATAAAAAACAATTAATGGTAATACAATTAGCAAATCTGAAATTAAATTTTGAAATAAGACCTAGATCTAAAACACAGGACTTATGCACAAAGAAATAGTTCATCCTAGGAGGCATAGGCAAAAGGAGAGTATAGACGGTATACATGTGACATCACAGTTGTTGGGAGCCACTGCAGTTATGCCCACTGAGTGGCAGGACTAACTGAGTAAAACCGTGTTAGCACTGAGCAGAAAACACCATGAAAACATTTTAAATGGGAATGAACTGTTGTATGATTGACTGCACCAATAGATTCAGAAAGAATTCTGAGCTCTCTTTTTACAGACTGCCACACGCTAAAGAAAAGCAAACTGGTTACACAAGGCTGGTCAGCTTCCTATTTGCCAGCTTCTTGTTGGAATTATTCCCCATTCCACCTTAAACGGAGCAGCAGTAGTTATTAACACCAGAATGTAACTGCTGTACCATTTAAGATAAAATAGGAAAATTCAAAGAAAAATCTGGCTAACAGGAGCCTGACTTCAACTTCATATGAGTCACTGCAATTCGCAGAACCAACTGGAATCCAGAAGCTGTGTATTTGCCATTGCCACTTTGTGTCAGGTTGGCTGGATTTGGAGGTAAAATCTTACATAAGTTACAAGCCTTTTACAAAAAAAGTTGGGGTGCTTTGCAAAATGTAAAGTAAGCATTAAGTTCTGTTTACATACCAGACTACAGTAGAAGAAATGTTATGAGTTCAGCATCAAACTTTATCCCTTCACTCACCAAAAACATCTCCAGGAGGACAAGCCAATGTTAGCTCTTGTTTTGCTGCTGAATGTGGTTTTTTGATGTACACAGGAAGCAGTGGTGATAACAGTTGTTTGTCAAGAGCTTTAGCCATTGTTGTGTTTACCCTTCCTTTCATTGCCTGCCTTTCCTTAAACGATCTAGCCAGGAACACCATCTTCAATTTGATTTCCAGAAGTTTAGAATACTCTGGTCATACAGTATTACTTCCTTATCCTCTAATGTTGGATGGATTTAACTCAACAGTAACTAGCTATTGCCTCTTCAGGTGTAAAGCAGTATTACGAAACATAATACATGATAATATTCATGGGTTGCATCCTGCAATCGCCTTCTTCAAATCCCACCAATGACTTTCTATGGGGTTTAAGCCGAACAACTGTGATGGCCCATCCAAAACATTCCTTCGTGGACTTTGAGGTATGCTTGAGATCACTGTCCTGTTGGAAGGTCCTGTGATTCACAAGCTTCAGCTTCCTTACAGAAAGCAGGATGTTTTCTCCTAGGATTTTTGATTGAATCCATTTTAACCTCCACGCATGACAGAGGAAGCAAAGCAGTCCCAGAGCATCATCACCATGCTTCATTGTAGGCACACTGTTGCTTTCAGTTTATACTTTCCTCCTCAAGATAGCTAAACCATAAACCCAAAAAGTTTTGGTTTAGTTTCATTGCTTCATAGAACAGAGCCTTAAAAGTTGTGTAGCTTTCTGGTATGGGTTTGAGCATGCTGGAGCTGTGCTTTTATGGTGCTTTTGGGTTTTCGATTGTTTGGTGCAAGTGATCAAGACAGCTGCACAAGCTCAGTCTTTTTCTTGTCTCTATATTCTGATAAAACCAGAAGGTGTATCCAGAACCAAATAGGGAGCAACAAAGCGGCTACATGTGCGTTTCTGGCAGGTAGGTGAGACATGGAAGAGAGTTTTTTTTTTCTTTTTGGAACAAACTAACAAACTACTGCACATGCAATGGCATCTGTGGCCAAAAGCTCCTTCTGTTTCTACTCCACTATTCAATAGCTTCTATTCTAGCCAATTTCCACCAGGAGCATGATAATCCTAAATGGAATCTAGCTGCAGTCTTTCAAATGGTAATGCTGCAGTGCTCTCAGAGTGTTTTAAAGTCTCCCTGTGTATGGTTAGCTTTAGCCACAAATGTAACATGCAGTCAAACATCAATTAACAAGCCCCTATCCAATCCAGGGCTGTATATAAAATGGCATACTACATACTTCTCGCATACTAAATGTACCTAAAAGTAGTATGTAGTATGCAACCAAATAGAAAATCTGTAAAGCACTGAAGATACCCGGATGGTGTACTACTCCGGTCAGATTGTCTAGTACTTTAATATTATTTATTAATTTAACTGAATGAGCCTCAGAAACCTAAAATATACGGGTCTAAAGTTTAATAAAAGATTATCCCGCTTTAGAGGATCAGTTTTAGAGCAAAGTAGCCAAGGGTCGCTAACAGCTAGGCTAAACGTATTTCAGGTGAACTGAGCAACGCTAGCAGCAGCTAGCTCTAAACAGTGGATACAGTAATAACAGCTCTTAGGTAAATGTGAGGTAACTGGTCATGAGACTGTATTAGTATGTTACTGTACTGCACAGGGGGCAGCATACAGTAATGCCGTACACACTGCTGTAGTATGCAGTACAGTAGTGTGCCATTTCAAACACAGCTCAGATGCATTATCTCAAGCACACCTGATGCAACTAATGAAACTAATGAATTCTTGACAACACTTAATTTGTGTGTGCTGTTATGAAGGATCCCACTCAGGGAGTTGAATAATTCCGAGACTGCAGCAGTCATTAAAATGCCGTTCTGTGTTGAATTTGGAGAAACCACATGTTCTATTCGTTGTGTTGAGCCATTTAAACTGTTCTTGTTTGTTTTATTGCAGATGTCTAAACGTTTGTACATTTTGCTAATAAGCCTAATCTACAATGGGGCTGAATCATTCTGACTGCAGCTGTATTCTGTTGATGATTTCAGTTAACTTTGGACTTCTTTCTTTCAAAGTGTCATATAATAACAATGAATCATTCAGCCCAACAATTAATCACCAATTCCACACACACAACCACACAGTCTGCGCGTTTGACCTTAATCATGGCAACCTCAGGAGAATTAGTCCCTGCTTTGTTTGGAGCCTGCAGAGTGATGGATGTGCGTCTCAAGGTCCTGGACATCCATAAACAACACTGTCCAGCGGTCAGACACAACAGGGCAATCAATTGTATTTTTTGGGTGCGCCAAAAAGCCAGGAGTGTTCTCATAGCTGATTCAGTTAACTGCTCAGTAAAACCATCATGTTTAAAGACAGACTCCAAAACTCTTGCACAAAGTCCATGTCATAAACGCCTGACGGCTCTGTCAGCACTAATCACCATAATAATGGCATGGGTTTGAGCAGGCTGCAGGGTATCTTCAGAATTCATAAACTTAAAAAAACACAACAAAGGTCCTTTGACAGTGAAAGCACACTGTAGGCAACATGTATGATGTATGACTCCACAGAAACTAGACTTTGAGTAAGAAGTCATAATCATTTCTGATCTAGTGTCACTTAAACATCTTCTTCCACTTTCCCATTCATAGTACTACAACAGAAATGCTGTTCTAGTGTTGACTGTTTCCCCACTCTTACCTATGGACACACTTTTAATTTCTACACTTTTAATAACTAGTACCTTCTCAGAATTACTTAACTACACACATCTGTAGTAGAGCACTCTACTACACTGTCATGACCTGCTGCAAACATGATGCATATAACCAGACAGCTACTTCTGGACCGCTTCTGAATAATCTTAGTGAATTCCTAATGGGCAAAGGCCTCCATTTCACTAATATTCATGGGTTGCATCCTGCAATCGGCTTCTTCAAATCCCACCAACGACTTTCTATGGGGTTTAAGTCAAACAACTGTGATGGCCACTCCAAAACATTCCTATGAGGTATGCTTGAGATCACTGTCCTGTTGGAAGGTTCTGTAATTCACAAGCTTCAGCTTCCTTACAGAAAGCAGGATGTCTTCTCCTAGGATTTTTGATTGAATCCATTTTAACCTCCACACATGACAGAGGAAGCAAAGCAGTCCCAGAGCATCATCACCATGCTTCATTGTAGGCACACTGTTCTTTTCAGTCTATACTTAATTTTCCTCCTCAAGATAGCTAAACCATAAACCCAAAAAGTTTCTGTTTAGTTTCATTGCTTCATAGAACAGAGCCTTAAAAGTTGTGTAGCTTTCTGGTATGGGTTTGAGCATGCTGGAGCTGTGCTTTTATGGAGCTTTTGGGTTTTCGATTGTTTGGTGCAAGTGATCAAGACAGCTGCACAAGCTCAGTCTTTTTCTTGTCTCTATGTTCTGATAAAACCAAAGGTATATCCAGAACCAAATAGGAAGCAACAAAGCGGCTACATGTGCGTTTCTGGCAGGTAGGTGAGACATGAAAGAGAGTTTTTTTTTCTTTTTCGAACAAACTAACAAACTACTGCACATGCAATGGCATCTGTGGTCAAAAGCTCCTTCTGTTTCTACTCCACTTTTCAATAGCTTCTCTTCTAGCCAATTTCCACCAAGAGCATGATGGGAAATAATCCTAAATGGAATCTAGCTGCAGTCTTTCAAATGGTAATGCTGCAATGCTCTCAGTCTTTAACATTTTACAAACTGTCATTAGATGTGAGAGAGTGTTTTAAAGTCTTCCTGTGTATGTGTATGGTTAGCTCTTCTAGTTCTAGTGTTGACTGTTTCCCCACTTTTACCTATGGACACACTTACCTGAACCTTATAGAGCTATTGACACACCAAGCTGTTACACATAAACTCATTTTCACACTCCTGTTAAGATGGACATTTGGAAACCCATCTCTTCTCCAAACACACCACACTGTGAGCAGTCAGTCAACCATACTCTGAAAGCCTTTCCATTCCCTAAGCAGCAGGCAAAGCATAATCTCTGTGCATTCATCTATGCACTTAGTTATATGCCCACCAACTTGCACTCTACAAGAGAAAAGAGCCAGGTCTGCTGCTCTTATGTAAATACTGCATGTGTTAATGAGAGAACAGTAGCTGCAGAGATCAACAACACTCCAGCCCCATGATATCACTGCATGGTCAAAACGACCATATTAAATGACAGTCATAACATGACTGATACAAAATATTAAAGTAAATAATGACATTTAGGATTGATGTATGAAAGCCTGAATACTTCTTAAAATGTTAATACTTCTCAGAGCTTTAAATCTGTGTTGTTTTGTGTGATTATAATCAAGTGAGATAATATGTCAAATGTGATCCACATATATACAGCACTGTGAAAAAGAACTTTTCCCCTTCCCAATGTCTTTGAATGTTTCAGTTTATCAAACTACTTTTTAGTTATGCACATGATTCCACAATAAGAAAGACACCAGGCAAAACATGATTTCATTTATTAAGGGAAGAAGGGTGGATGACTTGCTGTAATTATTGGAACCATGAATTCTGCTATCTACCAGAAAATCCTGAAGGAGAACGTCCTACCATCAGTTTGTGATCTAAAGCTCATACTTGGGTTGATCTGAAGCAAACCAGCATGTTCACCTCTGAATGGCTTAAAAAAAAATGAATGTTTTGGAGAATGACCTAGTCAAATTCCTCCACAGAGAGGAATTTAAATGTTGTCGCGAAGTGTGGCATAAGTTAACCAGTTATTAGGTTTAGGCAGCAATTGCTTCATATAATACATTTACCATAGTGAATTAAAATCATCACTGGAAACAGCATTTTGTATTTACATGGGTTATCTTTGTCTGATATTCAAATTTTCAAGATTTATGTGTGACAAATATGCAAACACATATTTGTGTTCTACACTAACACAGCAATTATAATTTACATATGTTTTCAGCTGATATTTGAAAGATACTGAAAAAAAAATCCAAATATGCAAAACAAAATTTCACCGCTTACGGTATCTATGACATTTTGGTACAGAATTAATACAGACATTCCAGTCCAGATGCAGCTTGTGCTTTAGCTGAAGCCCAATCTGGCAAGACAGATTATTAAGAGCCGATAGAGCACAAAGCAGAGTTTTGACGCTGGGTAAAAGCGTTCTGTCAATAGTAACACACACCTCTCCTACACTCTGAACAAATAGAAAGCATAGTAGTGTTTTGGCTGACTTTGGATCTTGGACCATATGACAAGCTAGTAGCACCTTCTGATTAATTCTTTGAGACCACTCTGTGAGGCAGTGTGATAAAAAAAATTAACATGGATTTCATTTAAATAGAAAAGTGTGTGAAGCACAACGAAAATTAAATGGCATGAGAGGAAGAAAGCTCGGAAAAGTACAACTCTTGGCTGCTTCTTTGGTACTGACAATTATTTGTTAGCAGCAGATTGTAAGCAGTCCTTTAAAATACACCATACAGAATAGCTACAAAAAGTAGAGGGGAGAAACACCTGAGTCTCAAAAAACACTCCCAATCATAAATATAAAGGCAGCCGAGCAATAGAACTCAAGCAATCGTAATGTAATCATTTCCTGAACTACTACAAATAGAACAAGACCTCCCAACAGCCCCCTAGAGGAATGGTGGAAGTTACTGCAACCAGACCATCATGAAAAAGTCATGATCATTTTTCATGTCATTCTTGCCATGATGAGCCAGTCGTTTCTGAGTCAGCTTTCTGGCAACATAACCATATCTGCCATAGTATGATCTGATAGGCCTGTAATCAAATGGAGTGTTTTATTCTTTCTGTCTTATTCGTGAAAACAATGCCAAACAGGCTTTTTCTTGTTGTCCACATAGGTCTATCAGTCAATTGTTGATAATTCAATTTAACCATGACTGCTTTCAATTTCTGTTTGCTGTCTTTATGCATCAAACTACAATTGTAATCCCCAAATAAAATACATTCAGAAAAATGATTACATGCTACTAAACATTTTTTATCATTAAAACTTTGTGTGAAGGTGGATTGTACAAATCAACAACACTGAATAGCATTTAATCCCAGACATTCCAGATTATTATGCAATTGCACCTGCCTATTGCTCTGCCTAAACGTTTGTACTCTGGAAGTGTATTCTGGAATATAAATTTTATAAACTGGCGTACAGCAGTTTAGTGACCTGTCAGTAAGACACCAGAACATCATTTAGAATCAGTAAGCAAGTTTTGTACATGGTCATCTTTGAGAAGTATACATTAGATGTGTATGTGGGCGCCAAGAATGCCTTTAGGCCTAGTTTCACTTTCTCAATTATTTTTTTGTGTGGTTTACAGTTTGAAAGTACAAGCATTGTCTTTGTTTTATCAATGCACAGTTTGATTGTATGCCATTCTAAACCAGTTTAATTTAACAGAGGGATGTCTAGGGATGTCTAGTATGGTGCTAATGTAAAGTTATCCCAGGATATTGAATGAGTTCACAATGCCAGGATGGAGAGTGTCTTTGTTAATTCCCCTATGATACTGTGCTGCATGGCCCTCCATTTCAGCAAAAAGCCCCTATTATATTCTCAAAAAGCCCCATTCTCAATGTTGCTTACTATATAAATTGACACTGGGAAGTGCATTTGTGTAATTTCTGGGTCTTGGAAAAAATGGGAGATTGAGAGTAGGCATAAATGACACTAGCTTGAACAACGCTGTTGCAATGAAGAACAATTTGAGGCCTTCAGGATGCTTATAGTGAGTTGTGGAGCCAAGATTTATATAAATACTGAAAGAAAATAGTCTTTATGCAGGGTTTACTGTGCTGCTAACTAATTTATAAAAAGCTACTAAATAATTTGATTCAGGATTCATGACTGAATAGCAGCCTGCAGTTTAAGAAGTTAACTCTTCAGTTATGATACTGACAGTGAGTAAGAGTTGTTGCTGGAGTTTTGGAGGAAATGGGAAACAGATTACATTGCTGCAGTTTTACCCCTAGACATCCCCCTGTTAAATTGGTTTAGTTAAGAAGCAAAAGCTTAGTGCAGAGCTACAGAGCCAGAAGCAGCTTGTTCTCTTTGCATGTGAAGCTGCAAGTGGAGTATTTGTTCCTTTCTTGAGGGTTGTGGCATCACAGGAAAGCGATCTGTCAACATGGGTCGATAACACCACACCTGCACTGCAATCTGTTCAGTAAAGCTGCTAAACAGCAAATCCCCATCAATACGCCTTTTCCTCTTATCCTCTCCAGCAACAGTCCTACAATACTGGTCTCCATGCGATGTGTATCAGCTGTGAGCACTTTTTCAAACATATAAAGGCCTTTTGGTTTACCATATTATCACCATTTAAACCACATCATTTTTAATAACAAGCAAAATAAAAATAATAGATGGAATACTGATTACTTCAATTACATCTTCTTCCATCACCACTAATATGGTGCTATTACTCTTATCTCATCATGCTAACAATTTAATGCAATCATCCGTTGAATCACCAAGTGTTTCTTTATTGACCTCACAAATGAATGTACAATTCATAATCTGTCTACATTAATCTCTCTTTTTCAATTACATTATGTAAATGTGTGTAATGGAATTCCATCTCTGCACACACTGATCTGCATGACACAATCTGGGCTAATCTGCTCCGTGCTGAGTGTCACCTGCATTTAGCAATTCGGTGATTATCACGTCCATCATTTGAGTCTTCATTTGATGCCTGTGCTTATTATGTGCTGCTCATTGGAGGTCTACTAATGTTGGCTCAACAGGGCACCAAATACCCCAATGATATTTAGAAACATGCTTGTATGAACAGATGAATGACTGAATGAATGAACGACTAAATGACTGCATGAATGAATGAATGGTTGCCTCTCTTCTGTTCAATCACACAGACACTATCAGGGCTTTATAGCCTTTGGAGTTTGCTGAAATAAATGCTGTGACATTTGAAGAGCCCCGCTGCTTGAATTTGACCTTTTAACAGCAGGACAATGTGTTTAGCATAGCCTAATCCTTTTAAAGGCTAAACATCGGCATACAAATTTAAAGAGTGTGCAGAAATGCTTGTTGTAGTTTTTCATATAAGTGTAACTTCCCAAAATACCAAGACTAAGACGCTGAAAAAAAAGTTTAACCACTTACATGACCAAAAGCAGGTCCAGCTCTTTTTCCACTTTATGTATTTTAAGAAAGGTCTTCTATTACACTTTATCTAACTTTAATATATCCCAATATATAATTAAAGAATGAGCATATGTTGTCAAAAAATTGATAATTCATAATCCAAAGCCTATGCAACCAGCAATCAGAAAAGAAACAAAACAAATCATAACTCATGCATATTTTAGGGCAAAAATGTAGACAGAAAGCAATAAAACATCAGCAATACCCGTGCTTTCTGAAACCAGCCATGGAGGACCACCTGTACTGGAAGCTTTTGGATTTTCCCTGCACCATCATTAATAATGATGAAGTCCTTCATGAGATGACTCAAGAGTGTTAGAGCAGAACAATATAAGGTGGCTGAGAAACACAGGCTCTAGCCAGCCTTTACATTTAGTTGTTCACAGTAAAGAAAATGTATGTTTGAAACAGTAAGCTTTTCTAATAAACGTGACAGTAATCAAAATGCAAACAGAAACAGTAAGCATTTTCTAACAATTGTGACACTTTCCGTACAACACTTGGACGTGGGCAATCCGAGAACAGGAATACTGTGAAATCCTAAAAAACAAGTAAACATCTTAAACAAGTTATGCTTTGGTGCTTCAACATGAAAGGAGCATCCAGGGAAGGTCTAGTCTTTTATGAGCGAACATGGGTCAACATTTTCTGACATGTCAGGAAAGTTCACATCAAGTGGCTATGTGTTCAGAAGACCTGTCACTCCAAAACAGTTGACAGATAGAGAGAGCAGCTGAACACTCTCTTCTAAGACTCTCATGAAAATGTACCAAAAGCCAGGAGTAAAAGAATGGAAAGTGCAGTTCCAGAAAAAAAAAAAATATATATATATATATATATACACAGTGAGGAAAATAAGTATTTGAACACCCTGCGACTTTGCAAGTTCTCCCACTTTTTCTCCCACAATTTATTTGTGTTACTGCTGCAAATAAGTATTTGAACACCTGCATGACACAGCCAGGTTTCTGGGCTGTCGCTGAGAAACACGGAGTTTGATCTCACTCCAAAGATTTTATATAGGGATTAGGTCTGGAGACCGGCTAGGCCACTCCAGAACCTTGATATGCTTCTTACGGAGCCACTCTTTGGTTACCCTGGCTGTGTGCTTTGGGTCATTGTCATGTTGGAAGACCCAGCCAAGAACATGGCGAGTGGAATTAAGACCAAAAAGTTCTAGATCTTGCGTGGAGCCCCAGTCTGAGGGAGATTGACAGTCATGTTTAGCTTCTTCCATTTTCTAATAATTGCTCCAACAGTTGAACTGCTTGGTAATTGTCCCGTAGCCCTTTCCAGCCTTGTGGAGGTCAACAGTTTTGTCTCTGGTGTCTTTGGACAGCTCTTTGGTCTTAGCCATGTTAGTAGTTGGAGTCTTACTGATTGTGTGGGGTGGACAGGTGTCTTTATGCAGCTAACGACGTCAAACAGGTGCTTCTAATTTAAAATAATAAATGGAGTGGAGGTGGAGCTTTTAGAGGCGGACTAACAGGTCTTTGAGGGCCAGAATTTTTGCTGATTGGCAGGTGTTCAAATACTTATTTGCAGCAGTGACACACAAATAAATTATTAAAAAATCATACATAGTGATTTCTGGATTTTTTTTAGATTATGTCTCTCACAGTGGACATGTACCATATATATATATATATATATATATATATATTCTGACTATAAAAGCCCCTCCCCAAACTTGTGAACAGCACTCATCCGTGGTCAATATGGGAAAGACTAAGGAGCATTCCAAGGCCATCAGAGACAAAATTGTGGAGGGTCACAAGGCTGGCAAGGCGTATAAAACTCTTTCCAAGGAGTTGGGTCTACCTGTCTCCACCATTGGGAGCATCATCCGGAAGTGGAAGGCTTATGGAACTACTGTTAACCATCCACGGCCTGGACAGCCTTTCAAAGTTTCCTCCCGTGCCGAGGCCAGGCTTGTCCGAACGGTCAAGGCTGACCCAAGGATAACAAGGAGGGAGCTCCAGGAAGATCTCATGGTGGTGGGGACATTGGTTTCAATCAATACCATAAGTAACGTACTCCACCGCAATGGTCTCCGTTCCAGGCGAGCCCGTAAGGTACCTTTACTTTCAAAACATCATGTCAAGGCTCGTCTACAGTTTGCTCATGATCACTTGGAGGACTCTGAGGCAGACTGGTTTAAGGTTCTCTGGTCTGATGTGACCAAGGTTGAGGTCAACCAAACCCGGAACATTTGGAGACAGGATGGCACTGCATACGACCCCAAGAATACCATCCCTACAGTCAAGCATGGTGGTGGCAGCATCATGCTGTGGGGCTGCTTCTCAGCCAAGGGGCCTGGCCATCTGGTCCGCATCCATGGGAAGATGGATAGCACAGCCTACCTGGAGATTTTGGCCAAGAACCTCCGCTCCTCTATCAAGGATCTTAAGATGGGCCGTCATTTCATCTTCCAACAGGACAACGACCCCAAGCACACGGCCAAGAAAACCAAGGCCTGGTTTGAGAGGGAAAAAATCAAGGTGTTGCAGTGGCCTAGTCAGTCTCCTGACCTTAACCCAATAGAAAACTTGTGGAAGGTGCTCAAGATCAAAGTCCACATGAGGTGCCCAAAGAACCTAGATGACTTGGAGAAGATCTGCATGGAGGAGTGGGTCAAGATTACTCCAGAGACCTGTGCTGGCCTGATCAGGTCATATAAAAAATGATTAATAGCTGTAATTGCAAATAAGGGGTTTTCCACAAAATAACTGAGGGGTTGAATAATAATTGACCCTAATGTTTATGTTTAAAATGTATTATACCTTACCTGAGCAACTTATATGTTAGGTTTGTATTATTTAAGCATCTGTTAATAAATGCTGCTCTTGTTCAAAGTTTGAAGGCCCTAACTTATTTGCAACTTGTTAAATTCGCAAAATCTGCAGGGGGTTGAATATTACTTGGAGGCACTGTATATATATTAACAGGCCTGGACAGAAATGATGGTACCCCTGAAAAATGTGACCAAAGGGACATGTTAAATCAAGGTGTGGTCACTAATTCACAGGTGTCTACAATCTTGTAATCTGTCACTGGGCCTATATATAGGGCTACAGGTAGTCACTGTGTTGTTTGGTGACAAGGTGTGTACCATACTCAACATGGAGCAGAGGAAGCAAAGGAAAGAGTTGTCTCAGGACACTAGAAAGAAAATGATAGACAAGCATGTTAAAGGTAAAGGTTATAAGACCATCTCCAAACAGCTTAATGTTCCTGTGACTACAGTTGCATATATTATTCAGAAACGTAAGATCCATGGGACTGTAGCCAACCTCCCCGGACGTGGACGCAGGAGGAAAATTGATGACAAATCAAAGAGACGGATAATACGAATGGTAACAAAAGAGCCAAGAAAAACTAAAAAGAGATTAAAGTTGAACTTCAAGCTCAAGGAATATCAGTATCAGATCAGTCGATGTTTAAGCCAAAGTGGACTTAACGGGAGACGGCCAAGGAGGACTCCATTGCTGAAAACAAAACATTAAAAAGCCAGACTGGAATTTGCCAAACTACATGTTGACAAGCCACAACGCTTCTGGGAGAATATGCTATGGACAGATGAGACAAAAAACTTTTTGGCAAGGCACATCAGCTCTATGTTCACAGACGGAAAAATGAAGCATATCAAGAAAAGAACACTGTCCCTACTGTGAAACATGGAGGAGGCTCTGTTATGTTCTGGGGCTGCTTTGCTGCATCTGGCACAGGGTGTCTGGAATCTGTGCAGGGTACAAGGAAATCTCAAGACTATCGAGGAATTCTAGAGAGAAATGTGCTGCCCAGTGTCAGAAAGCTTGGTCTCAGTCGCAGGTAATGGGTCTTGCAACAGGATAATGACCCAAAACACACATCTAAAAACACCCGAGAATGGCTAAGAGGAAAACACTGGGCTATTTTGAAGTGGCCTTCTATGAGCCCTTATCTAAACCCTATTGAGCATCTTTGGAAGGAGCTGAAACATGCTGTCTGGAAAAGGCACCCTTCAAACCTGAGACAACTGGAGCAGTTTGCTCATGAGGAGTGGGCCAAAATACCTGCTGAGAGGTGCAGAAGTCTCATTGACAGATACAGGAATCATTTGATTGCAGTGATTGTCTCAAAAGGTTGTGCAACAAAATATTAAGTTAAGGGTCCAATCATTTCTGTCCAGGCCTGTTTCAGGTGTTTATTTTTTTAAATAATTCTGTTGAAGCATCTGTGCTTTTTGTATTCTAGACTGCAGTCCTGTTTCTCTGATTCTCAGCATCATTTATTTAGCCTGCTGTTCTTCAATGCACCTGGCCTCCACATGACCACCGCAGAACAGGTGTTATCTTGGTGGTGGATCATTTGCAGCACTGCAGCAGTGGTGGCGTGTTAGTATATGAGCAAGTAGCTCAGAAACAGCAGTGCTGCTTGAGTTTTTAGACATTGTGTCCAATCACTGTTCACTCTATTACACCTTGCTAGTCCACCTGCCAGACACATCAGATCATCTGGTGGTGTACAGTTTCTTCTTCAGTCATCTTCAAGTTCCTAAACCTGGTCTTGCATCCACTTCGACTTATGTAGGGCTTTAAGTTATTTGTAAGATCAGGTGTGTTGGGAGCAGGGGAAACATTAAAACGCCCAGGACAGGGAGTACTCCCAGATCACAGTTGGGAACCACTGCTCTAGTACTTCATCTGTGCCACAGGGATGCTTTTGATGGACTAATCCAGTAGTCACAGTCAGAGTTTTAGAAACTCCAGCTTCACAGCTGAACTCAGAATGATCCACCATCCAAATCTTTACTGCTCTGTAGTGGTACTGACCATTGATGAACAAGTAAAAAGGCTAAACATTATCCTGAGATATGGGCTACATCCTGTAACTGTAAAGAGGAACTGTATGGTAAATAAATAACTTCTCATAAATGTTTGGAAATTAGTCTGACTAAGATTTATCTACCTAAGCAGTCAGACAATTTATCTGATCATGTAGGTTTAGAAGAATTAGGGTCTTCATAGACCAAAGGCTTGTCTGATTGAAACCTATGACACAGGGTGATAATAGCCGCATTGTCCAACATAGATTTGGGCAAGCATCATGTAGATCATACTACTGACTTGCACGTGGAATTTTTCCAACGTTTTGCAGCTTCTAAGTAATTAGGCTCAATTTTGCAGATGTCAGGCATTTTTGCAGATGTCAGGCATACTCTGAAAACCAGACTCTACCATCATGCATGTAAAGAGAACTACAAATGCACTAGCCTTGAATACAGTCTTGGTTCTGCACTGTTTATTTGTAGTCACCTCACAAGTCACCACACAAGACAAACCTGCTCACACCTTGCCATCATGCTTATGATGTATAACTGCCTTTTAGTGAGGGGGTAAAGTGAGTATAGAGACATGTGAAAGACATTTGAAAGAAAGAATAAAGAGAAAACTAAGTGAGCTGCTTGGAAGGTGTCAGTGATACGGGTGCAGAAGCCCTGCAGAAACATCTGCGTTTGTTTTTGTGTTTTATTGAACCTCCCACCAAACTAGAGGTCTCAAAGTACCTGCAAAGAGAAAATCGATACGCTGAGCCCAAATTGAAATTGATGAAAGCATTTCATAAAAGGAATCAAAATTCAGGGGGAGAATGGAGGTGTGCCGCGCTTCTGTTGTTCTCCATTTCCTGCTCCTTGTCCTTTAGCTGAAAAAGATTAAATGGCACCTCTCCCTCTCTTCACACTGCAGGTAATCTATTCCTGAGAAGAGAGGCTCAGGCTCTCAATGAAAGACACCCAGCAGAAGAAATTAAACATCGCCTCTGCAGTGAGCCGTTCACAAGACCAGTCTAGCTGCGGATACTCCTGACCGGCCTCAGATTTATTAAACACTAACTGGCTGCTCCAAGCAGCAGCATTGCAAAACCACTGCGTTATCATTGTATTTGAGGATTTATTCAGACATTCATTTTGTGCCTGTATAAAAGCTTCCTGGGGTATTCACCCCACCTCAATCCAGCAGGAATACATTTACGTGGTCACTAATTCATATGAATTTTCCTGAGTGTTACAAACATTTCAGGTCAGGCTGCGGGTGAATGCAGTAATTATATAATTGCAGTGAGTTATCATTTTTACTAAGTGAACCGTAGCCTTTCATCTTCACAATCGTATGTGCTATACTTGAGCCTGTAATACACACAGTCCATTAATTTTTTGTCTTTAATGCTGTGACATGCATTCCAGGCTATTATAATTTCCATCAGTGGTGCAACTAGGATCTTAAAGCCTAATGAGGCCAGGTTCTGGCACAGGTGAAAGAAAAACATTTAAATGACACTCGAATGAGACAATCTTAGAGATGCTCCACTGGAAAAAAGTATGAAACAGGAAAAAAAAAACAGAAAGAGAAGAAGTGATGTTGTTTAACTAAGCTGTAGCCGTTATGTAATGTAAGATAAAAGCTAAAGCGTAATTTATATATATATATTTATCATAGCTGCCCCCAGTTCATGGTGTAAAACTGCAAAAACACCAATACAAATGGATCGGAGACATTTGAGAGGTTGGCTTGGCCTCTGCATGCCAAAGATCCCACTCCCATTTCTTATTCTACTGGCTCTTGCACCTTACATTACTATCTTAGCGACACTAGTATTGGTGATGGACTAGCTATTAAGAGTCTTAGAAAGAAAGAAACAGCCAGAGAGCAAGAAAGAGCCAGACAGAGCAGGAGAGAGATTTTTACATTTTAAAGGCCTTTAGGAACAAAATTACATTGAAATGACAGAATTTGATATAAATTGGCACTTTAAAATAGCCCAGGTATCCTACTGGGGTCATGCCTAGTCAGAGTTACTAACCTCAAACACACTAGATGTGTCACTTAAAATGTATCACATTTAAAAATATTATTTTTTAATATCAAACTTTTAAACTATATTTATTTTTCATAATTACACTATCACTGCCATAGCCAACACATTCTAAAGAGCCATGGAAAAAACAGACACAAAAGAGCTGCATTTATAATCTTACTTATTGGGAACATATGTTTTTTTTATTGCAAATTATTTACAGGATGGTTTTTTGGATGTAGTTTTTTTAGGTTTTTTAATTAAAAGCTTTACTGTAATATACCATATAATATACAGTCCATTATGTTCTCAGTCTGTTGCTTAATATATAAAGTGCTACATGAAAAGAAAGAGGCAACAGGCTGTTGGCATAGTCAGTCATGCATAATTGTAATCCAGCATATACAGGGTGCACTTTTCTGCCTCACGTTATTTATAGCATTCTCCAGCATTTACAGCAGGTCAACCTGATACTGATACAGGCTATCAGATCACTGCCATTTGTAGAGCATACACATTTATAAACAGATGAGTTTTCAGATTTTAACAGAAGCTAGGCAAACTTGTTTGCAGTCTTTGAGAGAACAGTAGTCAAACGGCTGTTCTTAGTTTCAAATGTGATGTTTGCTAAAAAAAAAAAACAGGTATATATTCAATATGAGTACCTGAATGAAGCCATGGCGAAATCTAGAACACACTGACTTTGGAGGAAAAAGCACATGTACTATGAAATTGAGCATTAATATTAAACATTCCAAAAATCATCAGTGTGAATCAATGTGAGAATTGTCTGGATATTTAGCCCTAATATTTTAAAGCCAATCATAATTAACTGCTTTCCATTCAACACTCCTACAGGACGTTATTTCTGAGCATGTGGCACTGGTGCCAAAGAATTGATGCACAAATATCATTTTTAAATGCTTTAAAAAATATAAAACAATTTAATTAAAAAAGTCATTTTTACTGTTTAAAAAAGGGGCATCGTGTGAAAGGTTTATATTCTAACCTCTTAAAATTCCAGACCTTTTACATGCTATGATTTATTATTCAGTATTTTAGGAGAGTGTAATAAACTCTGGGCTCTGAATAGTTCAGATTTCCCATTAGGTGACACTATCGGTCTTTATGTTGTTTTTCCTGCATCTTGCATCCTGCAAGGAAACCTCCAGCATCAGTAATGCACACAATGGTAGCTCTAAATTTTAGAACTAAAATGTTTTTTAGCTTGAAGGTAAGCCTTTAAGATACTGTTAAAGATTTGTCATCATGTCAGCTTAAACTTGTAAACAAAAATCATTTATAGATGGTTCATACGTTTACAAAACTTAAAGCATTAGGAAGCTCAGGGTGCAGGGTGATTCCAGAATCAGTAAAATCTCAAATCATTGCTAGTTTTACACATGGCATTATAAGACAAAACTTCCGAGTATTTAATGCATATGTATACCATAAATATTTGAACTTTATCTGTGCAACAACTCAAGCGCTATGCTTAGAGTCCAAATGAATTAGATTTCTTTCCCAAATCTGAAGTTTTGAAATGACTGTATGCACTGTTACTTGTAAATGAGATCGGATTTGTGTGACCAGGCATCATCAACCTACACCGTTTGGACAAATGTATTGGGAACCACAGCAACTCATCCGTGAAGTGGCAGACCATATAAAAATACAGAGTGAGGTCGCCAAGCCCTGTGTGGAAGTCCCCAGCACCCTGCTGACTATGTAACTGCACAGTTCCAAACCCCCTCTGGCATCAACATCAGCACTGGGCGCTTTATGGCATTTCAGAGCAGCTACATGCAAGCCTCACATCTCCAAGCATAAAACTATATATATATATATAGATTTTAGTTAAACAGCACCTTTTAACATGAATAGGAACAACAGAAGACTGCTATGAATAATAAAAAACATAAAACTGTACAGAGGGAGAAATAATACAACTCACTAAAATAAAACAGAGAGCAAAAAGGGACTAATGAATAGTGTAATACCAGGAAGGCACCATCAGACCTATCTGAGAACCAACCAGGCATGGCTTAATATTCTCATAACAATAGTCGGATACTTATTATGTGTTATTGCACATACACAAATGCCTTATTATAGCACTAAACACTGGGATAGAGTCAGGAGAAATGAGTGAAATGGGCTCTCAGCGTTTCCCCTATGATAATATGACTCCTGAGCCCCTCGGCTTACATGAGATTCAAATGTCAGACCGTACCAGACAGGCTAATATTTGCTTCCTAGCTCTCAGTCTTTATGTGGTGTTTGATTGATTTGTAAGTAAAATCTAATCTCAGACTGTTTCATATAATCTGTTCCTTATTTTAAAGATGCACTAAACTCAGATCACTCATACTGAACAGAATCAATCAAAGTGTGGACAGAGGTGAGCTGGTTTGAGCAGAAAGAGCACAGCACAGATTGTAGTATCTAGTCACAGTAGACTGTAAATTCATTACAAAGTTCTTTCTGCTATCTGAGTTATTAGCCTGGGTGGTTTAGATTATAGAATCTTATGCTGCACTGCTGAAAAGGGAGGATAAGGGAAGTACCAACTAATGTGTGGTATTCCACCTTTGTGGTTTTGTCAGCATGTAAATCCAGCGAGAGCTCCCCCTGCTGGAGATGCAGACATAAGCAATTAACTTCATACGGTCTTATGAACCAAAGGCAGGATTATTTGGGCTGCTTATTGATTTGCCAGTCTAAACAGTAATCAGTGTTGGTTAGGTGGTTTAACGATAAGACATTCTAAAGTAATAACAAGTATTTAAAAAAGTATTTAAAAATTGATATGCTAAATTTAACCAATAAATAAACAACTAAAATTGCAGTACAAAAGAAGAACAGCGTTCTTGACCGGATCCAGGACAATGTGCACAGTTCATGTCATATTAGTCTAAACTTCTCCAAAGTGGACCAACATGTGTTTGAATGACTTGATTCACTTTTCCCTGACTCGTCTAGATATTTTATCTACAGTATACGGTGAAGAGATTTGTTTTACTGGTAAACACTAATAGTGACCACATTCTTTTGAAACAACACACAGGGAAATGTATCAAAATGTAAGCACAGTTAAATCATTTGATGAAGTGCTCCATTCTAAGGGAACGGTTCACAGTGATGGAGAGAAAAACCAAACGTCGAAAACGTTTACTGCCTCTAAAAGCTGCCTCACACACGGTTACTACTTGATAGTTACTACTTGACGTGGTTGGTGTAGCTCAGCGGATAACACCACTGCCCGCCAGAGAGCCACGACCACATGTGGGAGACTGGGGTTCGAATCCCGGTCTGGGTGACTATGCTGAGCTACACCAATAAGAGTCCTTGGGCAAGACTCCTAACACTACATTGGCCTACCTGTAATATGATTAACCTTGTAAGTCGCTCTGGATAAGAGCGTCAGCTAAATGCCGTAAATGATATGACTATAAGTGTCTGATGCTTGATACTTTGTCTTACTATGATTTTAACGCTTTGGCCTTAAATGTATTTAAAAGCCATTCCTGATTAACGTCATGAGCCCCAGTTCCCCCTTATATATATTTTGAGCCTGGAAGTTTCTCTACCAGAGCCACTGCCCATCAGAGCACTCTGAATAACCATTGACATTTCCACTGAATTATGTAGAAATTCTGAAAAGTTCCCTGTTTGGCTAGTCAGTGTCAGTGTGAGGAAATTACTGATTTTGAATGATTGTGACTTTTATTGCTTGTTTATTATACCTATTTATGCCATTTACACTGAGGCATTTAAAGTTCAATGCAGACAGGGAAAAAAATCTGCATCCGCAATAAAGGTAATCTTGTTCTTCAAGAGGGTGGACATGCTCTCTGCAATATTCCAAAAATGTGGGCTTACTCTGAGCAAGTGGTGTCCTAAGATTGTACTGAGGACTTATCTGTATTTGCTGGTTCCAGTTTTATATATTATTACAGAGACTCATATTTGATGCACCAAATGGCAGGCTGAGATAGAGCAAAACAGAGTATTATTAAAAATCAGGCTCCAGCTTTCTGTACATTCTCAGACCGAACTAAAGAAGAGAAGACAGTGGATGAGACGGATAGCCCTCCAAAAGGAAATTAAAAATGAAAGATGACTGAAAATCCCTCTCATATGAAAAAAAAGACCTTGCTTAGCCTGAAGAGCCTTCTGTTCATGCTAGCTTTCTGGTATTAGTAATTAATCATTCTTCAGTTGCATGGTGCTGTGACAGAAATTAAATCTCATAATTTCAGTTCTGCTTCACCAGAGATAGCAATTCACTCAAGTCATGTTAAATGGATAGCAATGATTAGCATTCACCAATCAGTCCCATTTGATTTAAAGTCAAATTTGAAGTGGCTACTGCTAGGGGAGCATACTCCATTGAGCCCTTTGAGGGCAGGTTCTGTACTACACCAGTAATTACTTTTGGCATACTCTTATGTTTGCAGGGCTGAAAGGAACAGCATTATGTTGATAATGGGAGCCAGTATTTTCTGATCACTGGAATAAAGCTGCTAGAAGATAGAAGCTTGATTAAAAAAAGAAAATACAGTAAGATTTTCTTTCTATTAAGTCTATTTCTTAACTATTAAGTGACTGAAAGATACTTAAATCTAGTGTTGCTCCTGCAGCCATCCAGGTCGAAATAAGAATGAAGTGCCGAGAACAACCAATCAACACACTTCCAGCCTTTCTTACCTCCAGCATTTCTGGATTGGTAGAAGTAAGTGCAGAGTAAAAAAAATATTCAAGTTGCATGTGAATACCCGTCTGCGCTGGGCAGATTGGTGATCACATGCTTAGGAGGAACATAGCAATTTGGCAATAACCACAATCATCAAGATCATCACAACACTTTCTAGCCAATCAGCAACATGGGATGTTTGGGCTCATGCTTATGCTTGTGCAGGACAGGGGTAAGGTGAAAGACTACTTGTCTTGAAAGAGAGATGGCCAGGAAACTGCCAAAGTGAAGGAGATCAGAGGAACAAAGTCTGACAAAGAAGTTCTTTGATCAGGGTTAGGCATTTCAACACTAAGGAGACCTCTGAGAGTTAATAGTGAGGCCTTTCAACAGCGGAGAACCTCAGGGAGTTGACAGGGCTGAAGGTGGTTTCCTGTTCACATGTGCCATCTTAAAAGGTGCAGCAGTTCCTTTCCGGCATCTGGGATGGAGAAAAAGCTTCATGGAGTCCTGAAAGGTTTGAAAAGGGTTGAGGGGGTTGCTCTGTTTCTGCTAAATAAGTGGTTGACAAACTATTTTTTGCTGGTTCACAGAACCAATGGGTCAGTATTGTTTTGTCATATTTGCTAATGTTTGTTGTAACTGGCTACCACTGCAGCAGCGTGGTGACAGTTTGTTGACCCACAGCTGAGCTAATGTAAGTTAAATTACCTGCTGTGCTGTTGTTTGCTCCGTATTTGTCCATACAAAGCCTCAGGAGGATTTAATGGCCACAAATCTTAAAATGAAAAAAAAAATAACTGCTAGTCCAGTGCCTTTTGTCTTGGGAATTTGCAGCATGAATTTGAGGGGCAGAGCTTCTGAAGGAGCACTTGAACGGAGAGGTGTATTTATTTTACTGCTGAGCTCAAAAATCAACCATTCTCCAGAGTCACAACACTTTAATTCGAAACCTCAGCTCTGATGTTAACTGCCCACTGCATCAAATCCATTTGACATAACTTACAAGCAGCGAACTAGAGCACAGCCAAAATGCAATGTTAGCATTACACTGACTGCTTTCCTCCTCGCCAGCTGGTGTGGATTGAGAGTGCCATTTTATAAACATGGAAAATTGGCAAACTTAGTCCTGTGTGTAGTAGAGCAGGGTTTTTTGGTGATACTAATGTTTTAGTAAATACACTCTTACTACACTTTAACGTAATACAGTTTTACTAAATACACACTTAGGACTTGTATTAAGACCCTTTGTTTGCCCTGTCTGTTTGTGAAGTCTCTGTTATTTTCACCCTGTGTTAGTGCTGGTCTGTTGTAAATTCATGAGTTCTGAGCCTGTTACTCCCCTCATGTGTTTTGCCGTGTTTCCTTTCTGTACTTGTTTTTTTTTTGTTTTATAGTGTTTGTCTTCGTCTGTAGTTCTTGTCCCTGGTTTTGTTTCTGCTTTCACTTTATGGACATGTCTTTAGTCGTACCCACCTGTGTTTTGAACCCTGTTACCCGGACTGAAGCCAATAAAACCACTGTGCGCTTGCATCCCGCCTCAACCCAACTGTTACACATGCATTGGTGAAACAACAAAAACACACTTGAATCAAAATTCACTTACACAAATGGGCCGTTGCTGAGTTAGATGAAAAAACATTTCTATATTCTGTCTAATTTTGATTATCCATCTATATTGTATATTTTACTGTTAGAATGAAGTAGTGAATGACGTACCCTAATTTTTCACAACCGGATTATTTCACCATTATTTTCAGCAAAAATGTTCTTCTCATGGATTTCAAAAAGTGTACACAGTGTACACAATCTTAAGGCTTACCCTTTAACATCAGAAGCAACAGAGGTTATTTGGGGCTGCAGTCGGGTTATTACACGGTTGATGTTGCTGTGTTCATGTTGAACATTTTATTACTCTATGTTCATTTTTTTAACTCCACAAAGTGTCACACATGCACCCTTATATAAACCACTGTGCACTTGTGCATGCCTTCATTTATTTAGTATTATTCACTAGATCTGCTGGGAAGCGGCATGGCAACATTATCATGTCTAATATTTAATGGCCGACTGATTTCATAAGAGTAAGTGTCTTACATATGCGTCATGGCAGTACAGGATTGCAATACATGACAATACATTTTCTGGCAGAATTCATCAACTGCATTTATATTATGATCCACGGTTATTACCTGTGTGCTACAGATGTGGAAGGTAGATTAGGCTGAAATGTGCTGTGTTTTATCTCTCTCTCTCCCTCATGCTCCAGTGCACAGATGGACTGAAAGAGAGCAAAAGAAGAGTGAAATGTTGCCTGAGGGACAGCAGGAATGTGTCCAGCGCTCAGCCGGTCTCAGAGATAACACACCAAGGGTTATAGGGTGAAACCCTGGCAGAAAATTTACAGTCTAGTATTAAGATGAGAGCCTCAGGAACAGAGAGCGGCTTTCACGCAATTTGATTTATGCTCTTGTTGGGTGGGGGGTGTGGAGACAAACACCTAGAGAGAAAAGACAGAAAACGTATGCCTGGCTTTATTATTCATACCCAAGACTGATAGACTGATGTACTACTCTGGCTAAATACTTCAACAGGCAGCCACCTAGTCACGCCACCTGTTTGTTTTCGACTGGTTTTGTGGTCGATTCTGTGTGAAAGGAAAAAAGGGGTCTGTATGAAAACAAAATGGCCAAATGCACTTTTCACACAAGACAAACCTTTTCCATTGTCTCTGTATAGAAGAAGCATGTGAATTCTTGTATGCACTAAGCAGAGTGGTGATCACATGCTTAGGATAAACAAAGTAATTTAAAAAAAACAACAACAACAAACTCTGTAACCGGTTTAGGATTACAGGCGGTGTTCAGACTTTTACACCATAGTTTCGAACTGCTGCCACAATGAACACGTTCACTGTAGTGAAATTACAAATGGCCCAAACGTATTATTACATTGTCCCAAATGTAATTTTACCATAACAAAATTACCTTTGAGCCATTCCAGAGATTTTGTATCCCAAACATCAGGTGGGTATAATGTGAGTTTTCAAATCCAAATCTTTGATCAGAAGAATTACTGCTTTGGCTGTGCTAATCTTGTACAAGGAACCCCGCACACAGCAGTTCTGAACCTCCAAAATAGAGGAAATGTTTGTTTTAGCTGTGTTTAATTATAACTTTTCCTTCTGGTTAATAATCAGCACATGTAGTAGAGAGAGGAAGAAAGGAACTGCATGAGATTGGGCAACTGTATTATTATCTTTATGTTTGTGGTTCATACAAGTCAGCCCACTGCCACAAACCATGCCACTCGGCAACACTTGTTTACTACAGATCAGTGTGCAACATAGTACTTCTATATCATTGGCTCAATTTTGTGCCATTACTATGCTATTGCATGACTCACTCTTCTGGAAAGGTTTATTACAGAATTTTTAAATGTTTATGGGAATTTGTGCCCAGTCAGTCAAAAGTCATACTACTTAAACCTTGTCTTTATAGACATCACTATGTCCACAGTGGCACAGTCATGCTAGACAAGATAAATGCCGTCTCTAAACTGCTGCCACAATGCCGGAATTACATACTGTAATTGTGTAAAAGTCTTTGTATGCTGTAGCATATGAATAGACACCTCCAGTGGTCATGTTACCTCCTTCCAGAGGCACTTCGGAATTCTGTAGTGAGTAAGGAAACATCCTTAACTAGCCATTATGTATATCTACGTTCTGCTAAAGGCTGATGTTAAGGTTACCTTGCGTCAGGTCTGCTTTGTAGATGACATGTTTCTGATGTTTATGTCTTGCAGTTGTGAAGGGCTAGTTCCGGTTTACAATAAACACAGTTTACAGTTATTTCTCCTTGAAATTATCCCAGATTTTGGACAATTTTTCATTTTCGCTGACCTTTCCCTTCTTTTACTCTTTGCTATTTTCTCTATTTCCACTTTGCAGTCCACACCATCATATCATGTCTTATTTCCATAATTTGCCCACAGCAAAAGGGCACTGTGCAACAGTAATAAGAACCTTGTGAAACACTGTGAGCTCTATATAATTATACAGATTAAACAATTTGCATCAGTGATTTTTAATAATGGAGTTACTTAAGGAACTGGTTTAGCTCCTGAAAGAGCAATATATGTGTGACGTTGAGAGACGAGGAGGCAGGATGCAAGTGCAAGTTTGATTTAGTAAGAACCAGAAACAAAAACAACATGAGAAACAGGGAATACCTAAAACATACAGAGTAACAGAAAATACTAACTACAAAACAAAGAACAAGTACCAGTGTAACAGAACAGACAGGGACCTGACACACCAAGCACCAAGCAAACACAAAGGGACCTACAGAGTCTCATAATGCACAAGGACTAAAAAGGAATGCCTGGGAAGGGGAAGAGCCACAAACTAGGGACAGGTGAGGAACATGACAAGAGGGTGGTGACAGGAGGAGCTATAAAAACCAAAACAAACAGAAGAACATGGCACAGAACAACAAAAAGCACATGGAAGTAACAGAATAGAAACAAATAAAGAAAAAGAAAAACAGAGACAAACGAGCAAAACGAGACAGGATGTGACATCGTGAAAGCACTCTAAAATCATGTAAAAATCCTGAATCACCTCTCACGCTCTGACCAAGATCTCAGAGTCAACCTAAGCATGATGGAAATGTGGTCCTGGCACGACTACTTCATATATATTACATGTAGGCAACTGATCATTTATCTCACTTTTTTACTTTTTTGCAGTACTTTCTGCAATAACACGGGTATGATGACTGAATGTAAGCGACAAAAGACACTCTTTCATGGGGAAGGAGGGAACATTCCTCACAGTAAAGATTAGAAATAAATTTCATGTGAAATATATGATGGGGGAAGAAGATATTTTGAAATGCAGGGATATAAATGTATGCATTAAATTAGGTCCATCATGCGCATGTTGGCCGTTTGGCTAATGCACTTTGCAACAACGTCCTATATGTGTTGACAAAGCATGCATACAGTACTGGGGGTCAGATGAAGGTCATGGTCTGTAGTGCGTGTGATGGATGCTGGACCCCATACTGTGCTGCATGTTCTAAAGGTAAATGCCCATTACGAACTGCAGCAGTACTGTTCAATGCAATTTACGTCTAAAGCATCCCAATACGAGCATTTCACCTCATCGCCATTTCCTTCAGTGCCATGAAAAAACCCATACCCCTTGACCAGCACATGCACACATACACACACACACACACACACACACAGCTGATGATGCTATTATAGGCAAAATCTTGTAGGGTGCTTGAAAACAGTGAGGAGGGGCCGGAGGGAACTGGAGAGAGACAGAAAATAGTGGCAAATCCTCTTCCTGTGGTTTGATCTGTGAAAAGATCCGAAGCTCATCGACATACATCCCCCACTCTTTTTCTCAGAGCAAAAGCTGGTGTTTGAGATTTTATAGATTGGGCCCTACCATTTGCTATTTCCTCTATTTGGGCCCTTCAATAAGCTATTAGAAACAAAAAAAAATGAAGCTCCACAAGCATGGAGGGATACTATTGAAAGGTATGGATTTGGAGAAAAATGCAGACAGTGGGATGCAGCCCAAATGCCTGATTCTCGCTTTGGAATGGTGTAAATCTGGACTGCATTCACTCAACCATGGTGATTTTATCGGACTTAACACAGACACTACCTAAAGGGGATTAGAGTGATCAAGAATGCTGTTCCTACAGTACTGAAAACTCAAAGGCACACAGCGATCAAAAACCAAGCTGCTTTCAAGTTGCAAGTTCTAAAAGAGCTCAGCAACTTGCTGTAAGTAATACACATCACACACAGTAACTCACCAATGAGGTGCCAAAAAGTGTACTTTAAGTGATGTACACAAAAGGTGGCATATGTGCTAATTACTGCACCTTGGGGAGAAAATTCAGACTGCTCAACATGCAGAAATTGAGTGACTTCCATATCCATGTTCATATGCTTTGCATATTAAAGAACAATATATTTATCTTTGTTACAGCAGACATACTCTGTGGCTATTACAGCCCCTAAGAATTAGAGGAACAATTAAGCTATACAGAGTTGACTTATTTGCTGCCATTGGGCATCATTAGCGGTGAGCCTTAAGCCCAGAATGTTTTAATGCCAGTTTAGAGTGTAATTGTTCCTATAATCTCAGGTTTATTAAAACAGTGTGCTTTCATTGACTAGTTAGTTAGTGTTCAAATGTTATTAGCAGCAGTTGTGACTGATAGTTTAATGCTGTAAATGAGCATCTGACTCTGCACCAGTACTGCCCATGTTTAGACTCTTAAAACACACCAACAATAATCAATAGTCCATCCAGAATTCCCCCAAACCTCACAACCAACCACCTTAGTGTTTGGCTGACAGAAAGCCTCACTGTCAGTTAGAATGCAATTACAAGCAGTGTGGTAAATACATTTTCTTTCTGGCAGAGCCACAGTGAGGAAACGCAGTTGAAATGGGTTTTATTTCTGGTAATTTTTTCAGGCAGACTTTTAAGACCACAGTAATGAAATGTCAAAAGCACTTTGCCTTTCCATATTAAATATTTCATTATACACAGAAATGCAAATGAAAATACATGGTTTGCACTTGAATTTAAATGATGTCTTTAATAATGCTCACTCACTTTCAAAAAAGGAATTGTAACCACACTATTGAATTAGCATTTGATCACTTGCATTTGAATTCCAAAAATGTTGCCCTTGGTGGTTCTACATTATATTTAAGTTAGCTGCCTACTACTGCGCATAGCTATAGCTAGTTTACTTGTTAGTGAAAGTAAATGTGCTGAAAATAAAATGAAAGAAAAACCTAAAGAAAGCTTTAAGTCCCATCTTTAATGCATTTCCCCCCATATATACAGTACTTCAACTCAGAGTGTCTTATAACTTAAATAATTTTATATCTGTGAAAGGAAACATTGTTAGGAAAGATCAGTTTGGTGATGTAACATCATCCTGCTACAATGCTACAGCAAGCATACGCTAATCATTCTGTTTTGTATATGGAATTTTATGGTTTATTAATTTTGTTGGGATTTTTAAAAAATGCCTGAAACTTTGGGAGCTTTTAAATAATCTTTGAAAACACAGAATACGCAATAAACCCACATGCACACTCACACGCAACAAATTTCATTTGAGCACTAAAGCTATCAGAGGTGTGACTAATGTACCTCTGAATACTACCATTCAGTGTAACAAAGTATAGGAACACATAGTTTTCATTACAGTAAATAACACTCATTTGGTTTTATAACTGAATTAAACAGGAAACCCGCTGACCTGTTGCATTCTTCTTTTGTGATGGCTGTCCGGGGTTATACAGCGTATTTCAGTTGTTTTGTCTTCTCTCCTCAGTATCCTTTTCAGAGAGTTGGTTTAAGGTCTGTAAATTATTTGGTCAATCTAAAAGCTTTCACTTTCTCCTCTACAATGAAGTAATTTGCATTTTGGGTTATGGTTCTGCTGCATGATGAAGTTCCGCTAGATTATAAGGGATGCTTTCTTTAAAGGTTGGCAGATATGGCAAATTCCTTCGGCTGCTGCCATCTTGAGCTTCATCAATAAAGATTGGAGATGGTGTTCCAGAGGCAGCCCTACCCCCAAACAAACAAACAAACAAACAAAAAAAAAACACCTAATGTTTGGTTCTTTTACAGGGCATCTGTTGGCCACATATTCCAGTTTATCTGCTCATGTGAAAAATAAAAAGGGTGGGTACAAACTAAAGGTGCCATGCTTCAAGTTATAGCTATAATACGTAAATATCAGAAAAAAAACAAAAAACATCAGAACAGACTGTGCATACACGTTAGAAAATTAATTCACAGTAGTTACTGAAAAGGAAAACGTGCGAAGACTGCTACTAATCTTTTAGGGAGAAGACACATGTCAGTGCTGATGCATTGTGATACGGAATGCACTCTTACAGTGATGTTCTTTAGTCTAACTTTATGACTACACTGGATCTTTTTACTCTGACATTTTAAGTCTAATGACATTGCGCAATTGACCACTGTGATGCTAAATTTATTCTTTGAAAAGAATTTCAGATAGATAATCAATTGGCATTATCTGTGCTGGGAAATCTCCCGGAGCACTTTGGAACAATTTTGAACCTCTCTTCTGTGTTTCTCTGTTGCAGATTGTCTATGAATTGCCTTTGAAGTTATAGATCGTTTGGACGTTTGAGTGGGAGAAACAGATGAATGCTACTTGTTGTCTTTGTGGTCAGAGTAATCAACAGCTAAATATCCCGTGTACACTGTGTATTCACGCTGGAGTCCGATGAACAGTGTAGACCATCATTTTGAATTTGACAATAAAATAGGTGCCATGGAGTCCATTGGTTATGTGTTCATTAGATGCTAAACTGTGTTTGCTACTTAGATTAAGGTTGAAGGTTAAAGTTTAATGGCAAATGTCGCTCATCTTCAAAATGATCTCTGCATAATTCAGTTATTGACGTCGGTGCCAGAGTGGATTATTGGTGGCCCTGTGCTCAAGTGGAATATCCCCAGTTTGCTAATGGTAACAGGTAAGGTCGGGAGTAGGTTTGTGCAAATATGAAATTTAAACTGAGTATTAATTAATTAATCACATAACCAGTTGCCATTAGCTTTTTTTATTGTTCATTTCTGGGTTTTTTTGTTTTTTTCTATTAAAGTACGGGTCTGGTGGGTTAGACACCTTACTTGCTTGCTATATGTACTTAGTAGCCAACGCCGATCGTGCAGTCGAATCAACAGATGTGTGCGCACACACACACACAAACTCACAAATGCCTATGCTTTCAAGTAAACTTAATGTATAGCAATAGTAAACACTAATTCTGCAGATAAACATCCTTAAAACATTATTAGTCACAGAGCGAACACATTAAAAATGCTCAAAGCTGACCTCTAAATCCATAGAAACTTACAACTTTCCTACAGAACTTATATTTGCTTGTACCTGTCTTTCCCCAAGCCTAAGGTTCCCAGCTGTCATTTTATTTGACTTTATTTTATAAGTCTAAACGCAGTGGAGAATAACAGTAGACAGAATATATAGTAGTAGGGATGCACCGAAAATGCAAAAAATTAATAATAAATCATTTTGTGTTTGACTGAATACATAAAAAGACTATATTTATATTGAACAGTAATATTTTTAATCATACTGTTATCTTTTTCTAGTTTTTTGCTGTAGACGGGAACCAGAGTGTTACTCAGTTTCAAGCGTTCTAGACAAACAAAACTTCAAAGAGTGTAAATAACAGAACTGAGCCGTTACAGCGAGGCAGACTGGCAGCAGCTTCTCTCGTGTGCATTTGCTTTTTTTCTTGCTCTTTTGTTTTTCGAATGCTTATCCTCTCAGTAAAACACAAACACAGAAACACAAACGCCAAAATTACAATAACACGATAATATTACAGCCAGCATGGAGTGGAGAGCTCTTAGTGAATGTAGCGTGTCAGCTGGGATGCATTAAAGTTGTATTGTGCTTTACTGCTGTGTCTGCTGGCATGTTTAAATGCTCAGTGTTCAGTGAGTGTGTTTAATCTGCAGTTAAGTAATTGATTTTTCTTTGAAAAGACAAAAATACATCCTAGACAGCAAAACTGTTCTGGCCCAAATCTGGCTCACATTCTTCTCACAAGATGTGGGCCACATATGCACCAAATTAGGGCCATGCCTCATCTGTGTTCAGAACTGGACCAGATCTGTTTTGGGTGGGCCAGGTGTGCTAAATGTATGTTGTAAATATGTGGGTCACCTTTGACTCACCACAGATGGCCAGTGCTGACAGTGGGCCAGCAGTGCCATATCTTTGCCAGGCATCTGCATGCTATCTGGGATCTAGCCTATTTAATTCATACAATGGTGAAAAAGTGGCAAAATTAATAAAGCCACTATTATCTATAAGAATATGTTTAATATTATGTTTAGCTTACTATTTGCAGTGCACTGCCCAGTGTTATAAGTCAATGCTCCACCAACTGTAAAACTGTTTTGGGTGCTGTAAACATGGCAGCATCAGGGCTTCAGAGGGAAGAATCCTGCACACTTACCATGCTAATTCTGTTTTAGTAATTCAGATGTATTCAAAAATATATTAATTTAGCATGTCTTCTGTATTCTAATTAACAAAAGTGTGAATGAAACATTAAAAGACATTACAAAAAGAGAAACCGGTTTGCAGGGCAAACCTACATGAACTACTAGTACAAGCACATGCTTAGAAAAAGAACAGAGCACAGTGGAACAAGAGGAAACTTACAAAAAGGACACAATAATAAAACTGAAATGATCAAGTAACCACTGAGCAATGTAGGAAAAAGGCTGTAACACTTTAAATGAAGTGTTGACTAATTAACGAAGCAATATATGTTGAATAACTAACATTTAGTTGTTATATGTTTACTTATCTTAGTTAAACATTGTTAATGTATTACTTCATGTTAACTTAACTGTTATTCACTTCATGTTAGCTAGTCAATACTTACTGTAAGGTGTTACCAAACAGTCTTACCAAAGAGCTCTGCTAAGTAAGCTAGTTGTCTAAGAGCAACCATTGGAATTAAAAGTGTTAACTGCTCTTAAACCAGGATCATCTACTCCCCACTCTGTGCCTGACTGAGATGTTAAAAAAAGTCATGTGGTTGGATGTTTTTAATGTGGTTAGTACTGGTCCTGATACAATCCTGATACCCAAGACAGATGAAGAGACCTGGAGACAGCTTAACAAGCTATCCAAAATGACCAGTGAGGCTAAACAACAACAGCTAAGTTTTTATAATGGTAAATCTGTTTCCCAATATCCCCCAACTCCCCAAGATAAATAAATTTTTTTTAAATGTTTCTGGCCTTTTTAAATTAGCTGTCTTAATCATAAACAATTCTGACTTCAGCATTTGATAGTAAATCACTATTCATTTGTATAGATAGATAACTATATATCAGTGCTATCAAATGAAAACACATAGCTCTGTTTTTATTTACAATGTGGGTCCATTTCGTGGTGAATGAATCAAATGAAAATGGTTCCCTGGAACTTCCTCAGAATACAATTTCCTCGCATTAACATGTTATGATGTATGGCATGATACGAGAGTCGTTTACAGCTAATGCAGGTTTCTTCTGTAACTATTACATAATTAAATGGATGCTTTAATGGATGCAATCCATTAGTTTCACAATTCTGCTAGGAGTGTGCTACTGTACAAGCCTCTTCTTTAGATGTACAAGATGTTTGTTTACTCAGCTATCTGTTTACCTTGTGCAGAATACATCATCTCAAAACACAAACGTTTTTCTCATCTTAGATTTGGTAACAGATATTCTATCAAACTGAGAATTTCATATAGCACGTCACATGCACTGCATCTATTGCTATGCCCTTGCACTGCTTTAGGATATATGGGAAACACAGTCAGTGCTATAAGATTTGGAGGTTCTACATTGAAAGCCAGTCCTTTTATAAAAGTGGGTCATAACATTTCCTAGGGTGCGTACAGAAGCAGTGACCAAGAAAAGGAGGGGAGGAGATTTAGGTAACCATTTACTGATGAGGGAAACAGTGCTCCTGCTACAAAGGATTATTTTCAGTAGGGGAGGATGGTAAGCTTGCCACTGCTGCTGATTTTTTCTTTAGCATGTTTACTAAAAGGGGGCTTGAATGATGAGCATGAGGCTGTTTACACCAACATGTGGTTCCTGCCTGTCCAAATCATATTTGAAAAAGCTTTGGCCAGATTCCATTTACACATTTTTCAAAAATGTCATTTCCAGTTCACTTTTGTTTTCTCTTTTCCCCCCTTTACAAACCGAGTGGATAAGCCTGGCCTAGGTGCTTTGCAATTCCTTTTAACCTTAATTATAAGCCCTATTTTAAAAATGGATTCTGTTACAGATTACTGATTACCTAATGTAAAGAATGTAACTGTAACCTAAGCTGAAAGATTTGTGTATTAAAGTAATGTGTTAGAATTACTTTGTTACTTTTGAATTACTTAATTAAACTAAATAGACAAGAAAAAAAATCTTTCCATTTTGTTTAATTGTTATACTAAAACTACAGAGAATGTAGGAACATAAGAAGCTGACAAAAAAGCAGGAAAGAGACTAAATCTGTAAATATCCAGTTCATTGATTTCAACAACTAATAACTGCACAACACTCCAGCCACTTATTTATTAAAAGTCTGTTGCTTGTCAAACTAAAACCTCAAATCTGGTAGATCTTTTTTTTGAGACCCTCTTCAATAATTCTAAGAGACCATCTTCAAAACTCAACTCATCATCATTTGTGTTGCTAACTGCGAAAAGCTCTATATTAGCTCATCATACTTTATGCTTGAACTTTGATTATGCAGTTTGTGATGTCATTTATTCAGCAGCCCATGCAAACCAACATGTCCTACGAGTTTTAGATGATCATTGATACATATTAGAATTTTGGAGAATCAATGGAAAAACTACTGAAAAAAGAAATCACATGTGCAAAAGTGAAACACTTGATTCAGGTCATTTGCAGATCTCTGTTCTGACAATAAGAGTAAAATACTAAAATGTCTATAGGCTGCATAAAAGACCTCAAACTGCTGCTGGAGAGGAGCATTCTTCAAGAATCTCTGCTGGCACCATGACCCTCCTCCAGCCTTTTAAAAATGAAAAACTTCACTCAATTTATGTGACACATTTATCATTCAAAAGGTCAAATTGAGGGGAAAGGCTACAAGTTTATGTGCCGGTGGTTTTATTTGATCCCTGTGTTTATAACGTACCTATACTCTGACCTACCCTGTTACTTTTTGGTATCTTAATAATGTAACGCTGCCTCTGAATGTGATCTGAATGATCCAACCATTACCCATTCACAATGCACCCTGGTAGGTGTTGCACCATCTTCTGACAACGCTGTAGCAACTTTCTAGGAAGTAGACAACAATGTGAAAATGATGCATGTTGTGTGTTGGCTGGCCTATCTATTAATAGAAAATACACTTACCATCAAAAAACAGTTACAAAAAGTTGCACTCAACTTTCAAACCACAGGATTGAAACTTAAGTAGGTTTGACATTTGTGAGACGTGATTAATTTCACACACAAACAGGGATGGGCCTTACCCTGACTGGCCCAACAGTCACAATTGCAGACCTTCAGTGAGCAGTGATGCCTTACATGAGTCATCCTGTTAGTGCCAGCACCATTGGCAGATGGCTGCATGATGCAGGACCTGCAGGCCATTACAATGACTGCCCTTAACATCACGTCAACGTCACCAAAGACTGAAATGGTGTCATGCCAGACTGTCATGGAGTGACTCAGGTCATCTTCAGTGACGAGTCCTGTTTTTCGTCTTGGAGACGACCAAGAAATCGGTGTGTGGAGGCACCGTGGTCAGCGCCAAGATGAATGATTTGTTTTGCATAACACGTCCAGAAGGCCTGGTGTCACTCTTCCAACGCTACTGCATACAGGAAATGTGTGAGAATATTCAAGAAGCTGCATGGGATGGATTATCACAGGAGACCATTAGGAACCTCTACAACTCCATACTGAGACGTCTGCCATGTTGCATTAACAAACATGGTACCCTGAAACCATACTGAGAGACACTACTTCTGTATGTGCAACTCAATAAATGTTGCCCATGTGCGTCTAAATGTATTATCATTTATTGCTCCTGGTAACCTTTATCTTCTTCCCAATTCTGGGTGAGTGTATGATTTTCCGTGTTTCTATGGAAATATCAGTGGATATTAGTGCACATGACATTTTTGGTAAATATCATCTATGTTGACTCTTCTGGAGGAGAGATAGAACTGCTATGTAATAACCTATTGTTGGAGCCTACGAGCAAAACATTGTCCACTTGTGAGCTTGGTAGTCGCTGTTTTTCGTAGTACATGTATGTACACAGTAGTACTGAGTATGAATACATTTCTTTTTTTTTATTATTATTCTTGAGACTTTGTATGGAATTGATTAACAAGAGTCTGTTTTGGCAAAAAGATTTTTTTTACACTTTGGTAAGCCAGCAATTAGACTGCTTTTCTTAACTACAGCATAGATTTTTTACTAATCCAGCAGGAGCTCAAAGTAATTTTCTTATCCCATCAAGGGCCAAGTACACTAAATAGAGTTCTCTGGAACATAGAAGAACCATTTTGGCTCCCTGAAGAGCCTTTTAAATCGATAGTTAAAACTCACTTGAAACTCTTGAACTGAAAATAGCCTTTGGCTACAGTCAGACTGCATGTCTAAGTGTTCTAAATCTGATTGTGTTAGACCCAGCAATTATACTGGTACAATGCTAGGGGAAAATGTGGGAGGCAACATTATGAGAGCATCTGGTTAACATCCTAAATTATTGTAGCATTAGCAGAAACATGAACTGGATTCACCTTTGGTAAAAATCTATCTTAAATAATAATATTTCTGGCATTTAAACCCACCTGGTGAAGCCCCACTCTCATTTCTCCAGGTAGTTCTGTGTCCTTCTCGTCAATTATCTCTGTATATAAGGAAGGCGAATACCACCTTGCACTGCAAGACAGCACCACAGCGATCCAGTGTAAACCTGAAGCTGATTTTACTGTATTGTAAGTCCTGACCTGTTGGAAGTTTGATATAAGTGAGTGCATGATATAGGAGTGTGGTGACAGAATGCACAAACTTGGAGGCAGCAGCTTTGCTAAGACCATGGGCATCACCACCTGTCTGCTGGAGTCCACCTGTGGCACTCAACCGGAGAGCTGTGAGGAAGTGCTCATGGGAAGTGGGACTGAGGGCAACAACTCAGCGTGTTTTTCATGCTAACTCCAAAGCAAATGAGCAGCCTGTATGTCTATGAGTTCATCATTGCTTTAGTGAATTAAAGGGTTGAGATTTAAATGCCAGGCAGCTTTGATGCCAACCGCACAACCTTGTGTACGGCACAGTCGTCTTAAACGGTGACACTTATTCAATAACAGTATCATTTGAACGACCGTCTGCTGAGGTTAGAGCTGTGACTCTTCGTCCTCTTTCAAACTTGAACAGGTCACATGCTTTCCCTCGACAGGTGTGCAAAATTAGTAGGAGCACAGGGAGCACAGACAACTTAATAACAGGCTCGCTCCATGGTGTGGTCACACACTGGACAAAAAGCGCCACCAGTTAGTCTCTTTCTTTCAGGGAGCAGATATGAACGATTTATGAAATAAAACTTCAGTATAATGTAGTTATTTATTCAGGTTCGGTATCAGCTCAATAACTCATTTGCGACAAGTCTACTGGCGTTAACTGAGGTAATAACAGAGAAAGATTTTAGATTGAAACTTTGAGGAGGAAGTGAAATTAGAAATTCTACATTTTCCTTCATGCAGAGGCTCCAAATTACAGCGGATACAGCCTTATCCCACACACTGCCAAAACAGCAAAGCCTGAGGAAGCATTTAATCACGCCTCAACGAAACATAAGGTCAAATGAATCAGCAGGTTTTCTTGCTGCTTGAAGGAGTTCCTCTGTGGCAGAGCCTTATCACCTTACCAAAGACTTCTAGCCAACTTTTCCACATACCCTCCCAAATACTATCAGGGTCTGCAGGCTTTCTTTCTGCCAGGAGAAGGCACAAAAATGTTAATCTATTTTCTTTTTCCATGTTTTGTGACATGGCTAGTAACATTGCTGTAGTCTCAAGTTAGTAGTGTAAAGATCAGAGCAACATTAGGGTTACAGGTTCTCTTCCTACACAAACCTGGGAAGAGGAATTCCTAAACGTCAAATATCACCACACGCACCACATTACTCTTGAATAGTAACACACTAAATATATGCCAAAATAAAAAATATCTATTAACAGTCTGACCTCTTTACTGAACAACAATACACAAAGATTTGCATTTGAAAATCAAAATGCTGAATTTGTAACAGAACAGAATAAATACACTGCGAAATTACAGTACAGTACACACAGTACACACAGTACAAGCACAGCTCTATTTACACCATGCGGTGCTTCAAACATGTAAACCTCATTGAAAGGTAATCATTACAATAAAAAAAGTTAAATGCAATGCACAGAGACAGTGTTTAAGCAGGTGATACATACGATTAACCTTGTAAGTCGCTCTGGATAAGAGTGTCAGCTAAATGCCATAAATGTAAATGTAATAGATCCATTGCATATATTTAACTTCTCATGACCGTTTAACAGAAAAACACCTACGTGCAGGTTTATATATAAAAGAATGCAGCTCTGAAGGTGCTTTAAACATGCCAAAACAAAACGCAGTATAATCATTATATTTCGTCCAACAGAATCCGTGCCGCAATGAAATGTATCACTATCCAATCACAGCCCCCAACTGAACTTGGGTGAGAAACCAGTCCGAAATAATCACATCATAGCTTCATCCAGAAGAGAAAATATAATTTCATAACAGAGTAAAAGAGAAAGGAAACACTTTAATTCTACAAGATGAAGATGGTGCCGGTACAGACGATCACATGCTGTTTATAGTGGAGTGGCTTTTTGGGAACATGGGCCAGATTCTTGCAGTCGGCAGTGAAGACATTCTTTTAAATGTAAAACTACATGTTCTTTTTTTGTTGTTTTTTTTGTTAGGAGGTCGAGAGAAGTTACATCAATACAGTGGATCTTTTTTTACTGTTTTGGCACATTTTCAGAACGTATCACCTGTTTAAAGACTCATCTCTGTGCATGGCATTTAACATTTTTATTTTTTTTTCTGAAATACTGTGCAATGTTTTTCAATGAAGAGCTCAAGTAATTTGAAAGCAGCATAGCAGAAGGTTTTTTTTTCGTTTTTTTGCCATGAACTCAGTCTGTTACAATGCAAAAGCTAGGTCATGTGTATGTGCATTTCAATCTTTCCATTTTAATGATTACATTTCAATTTAGCATGACCAGAGCAAAAAAAAAAAAAGAAGAAGAAATTATGGCATAGCACTATTGATTTACTTTAGGCTGCACAGAAGAGCCAATCTTGTGCCTTTGTTGTTAAGTCAAGTACAGGAGGGTACAAAAGTGGACTATAATGATATGCTGCAAAGGCAGGAAGTACACCCCTTTCCATATGAATTATTGCTATTAGACTACCTTTGAGAAATATGGCCAATGCTATAAACAGGTAAACCTTGGCGTAAAGTGCATTTCTCAAGTGCATGTCCGGACTCTAACAACTACATTTAGCCCCGTACCTTAAAATACCCTTAAAGTAAATATGCAAGGAAATATCACACTGTATAGCCACTGGTAGCTCTGGTAAGATTTTTGGGCCCCCCAAAAACCTTTAATTTCACACATTTCCCCCTAGCACAACCTTCAACAATAAAACATACCAAACTTTTCAGTAGCCTTTTTTTCATTTTCATAACTCTAACTCATAATTATCATACAAGCAGCAGTGGATATAAACAAATTCAACATAACTACAGAATGAAACTGCCTAAAACTGTTTCTCAGAAGATTACAGTGAACTGTCATTAAGTCATTAAGAACCGATACAATATTCAAGCATTTAGAAAATCTCCACAAACACATTTTTATGTCCACCTATAATATTAAGTGGCACATGAAAATATGGAATATATAATGGGTATGGCTTTTGAAGTATGTTATACAGTTTTGGTTTTATCGTAACCATTACAGTGGTACACCACAAATACGCATAGATAACACAACATACAACTTACAGTACAATTAATGCTTTAGCTGAGTAGCATGAAAATGTAGTAGGACCTCGATCATCTCCTACTGTCTAGTCCAACTGCCTTAAACACCAGGCCTGGCCAATCTTCTTGTATTAGCCTTTGTCCAACATGGACAGTAGACCGATTTTAACATTTCCACTCATGACTCCTGACCCCTGAGACTGCTGCAAAAGACTACTCTTGTGTGCAAAACAAGCTGAGGACCACCTGGACTGAAGCATGAATGACTAGTATTTTTGGAATCACAGCAGCATCTGATGGTTGCTGACACAAGTACATGCAATGCACTTGCTAGACAACAGCTGACTTCTGAATTTGGTTTGTTATTCAAAAATTCCATCCCAACCTAAGCCAATTTATTGCCTTAAAAACAAGCACTGCTTGACATGTCGCACGTAGGCTGATGTTGCAGGATTTCAGCTATAAATCATGTGTAGTTTCTATAGAACTACTGTAGAATAACTATGTAGTTAATGGGACAGCAGTACATTTTATGCTGCAGGGTCATAACAGCAACCGGAATACACTGCTTGTCTTCCACACACGCGTTCCCTGATGTCTTTCCCAATCACACAGGGTTGCCAGATTTGCGTTTTTCCATCAAACATTCTATCCAGTGCAGCTAGAAATTACACTGTTGTGTGTGTGTTTTATGCTCAAACTTCATCCAAGGAAAAAGGTTTGAAAAAGAAAACTAAGGGACATATTAATTTATATTGTCATTGTCAATAGAAAATATCTCAATTTTTGTCAAACATACCACAAGAAAGTAAACACAACTGCACACAGTGACCAGGCCAAGACCCAAGAATGTAGAATATTCAGTTTATATCCAATCAAAATTCTACCAAGCTCACAATTTTAATGTATTTTTGATGGACATGTGGAATTTTTATCTCACAACACTTGGACCTGGACTATAAAATGGCTTTTACAGTGCAGCAGTTACATTCAGAAGGCTGGATCCAGAATATTCTATTTATGGTCGGACAGAAAGGTTTACACCAAAGGCCACTGAACAAGAAGCTATCTTCAGCCTTGTAGAAATTAAGACATGAAACATTTAACACTGTTTCTACAGTGTGTGTTTTTCCCTGGTACATGATTTTAAAGCACCTCAATATCACGGCTGGTTTCAGGAACAAATTCGGGACACACTGGGTCCACTGGACCCAAAAAGAAAACTGGATTAACACAAACAATAAATACAAACAGTTTACATCATCACATATCATATCATTACAATTATATATGATTTACATCATTTACTCATTACAATCATTACTGTACGCAGAGCACAGAATAAATCATAAAATACACCATACACAACAACAGAAAACAACCCGTCATGGTCATCCAAAGCAACTTACATTTAGGCATTTATCTTATCCAGAGCGACTTACAAGGTTATTCGTTTCACAGGCAGACCGCTACAGGGTTAGGAGTCTTGTTCAAGGACTCTTATTGGTGCAGCTCAGCATTTGATACCTAGACTGGGATTTGAAACCCCACACGTGGAATCTCCCACATGGGGTGGTGACTCTCTGGTGGGTACTGAAGCCACACCAACCACTCACCAAGTAAAAAAACACACACAAACGTCTGTTACATAGTCATGTGAACAATCACTTAAAGCTGCTTTTATTTTATTTTTTATTTTTTTAAATAAATGCTAAAAGACTTGGAATTAGCCACATAGCTAACAAACCCTTTAAACATGTTAGAGCCCAAGATCGAAGGAAAGAGTTTTGTTTGCCTGCGACTTCTTTAATTTGTCTCAATGAATTACCACCTTTTTAAGATTTCACATTCCTTCAGTAGAGAAGGTGGCAGTAAGGGCAAATCCAACACGAGCAGAGGCATGCTTTTATCTACTAAAGAGCAAATAGAGTCATTTCCTTTTTTTTAATAATGAGTGGGTGAGTAAACATTACTTCATCCCCAAACCTACAATCTTTGCTTCTACCACAGATATTAGAGGTGCTAGTGCTGCCTGCTAGTTGCTTATTAAGGATGTTGTTATTATTATTATTACTATTATTATTTATTTATTTATTTTATAGTAATTACTGGTGTAATTGAAGCATGTAAGAATGAAAATGCACTAGCGAAACCAGATAACAGAAGTGAAATTTTATTTCTTTATCAGGTACCCTGCTGCTTAAAAGATAAAAGTTCCTATTTCTACTTTTACTAGTTCACACACAGAACCTTATTTCATACCACAGACCTGTCTGTCACTGTAAAAGCTGTGCTGAAGTGTAAAGCTGTAACTGTTTCAGATGTTATGTTTCTTAACAGTGACCTGCAGGGTTAGGCATATCTCTGAATATATAGGTACAAATACAGAATATTTCATCAACTCCCAGATGACAGTTCCTATTTCTCCTGCTTCAGGATGATAGCAAAGAAACTGAAACTTGCATTTATGGATGCAGTGATGAACTGTGTTCAGAGACAGTAGTTATAAAAATGTTCCGGAGCCCATGCAGTGATTTCCATTAGGATCTTTAATGAGGGCCTCAAGATCAGCCACCCAAAAGCCACTCTATTAGAGAACCATAATAAAGAGGTTAGAATCTGTGTTAATGAAAGCCATGGAAATGTACTGACTGGCAATTACGTTTACTTAAATAATCTTAAAATGTCTATGAATTTTCCTGCCAGGTGGAACTTCTGCTGTCTGTTCTCAGGCTGCTGCTGCTGCTTATTACCTGCAGGGCTATCAGTCACTTAAAACCTGATATTGTTGTCAAAAGTGCATTTTGTATGTTTGTATTAGTATCTGTGTTTGCACATAAAAACTCTGGAGCTTACTTGGAGGTTCTGAGCAGCCATTTGTTGCAAACCCAGTCCTTAATGCCTACACAATGTGTATTTACGCAGTGACCAAAGTCTTAAAGCCAACAATTCTACATTTACATTCGACATTTGTTCTGATATAGTTTAGCATGCTCCTTGTATTCTACAGCAGATTTATGAAGACCTTCTTAATGAAGATCCATATATGGTCACAGTCAGAATATAAACATAAATAATAAATAAATAAAAATCTGTAAAAATAATCCAGATAAACCTGGAATTAAATATTGTTCTGAATTTATAATTAAGTGCTCAAATTCTATTTTCTTCTGATATTTTACAGTTTTTTTCTGCATAAGAAATTATTATTAATTAATTATACTGTCAGTTAAGTAACTTTTACATGGCCTTTTCCACCAACTTTTGCACACTACATGCACACAGTTACAACGACTGCCCCTAACACAATATTAATGACACCAGAGACTGCAATGGTGCCATGCCAGACTGTCAAGGAATGACTCATAATGGCAGTGGGTCATCTTCAGTGACTAGACTGCTTTTATCAGGGTCAAGACGACCAATGAATCTACATGTGGCGGGCAGCATTGTGTACCAAAATGAATAATTTGTTGTTGATCGTCACACATCCAGAAGGCCTGGTGTCACTCCGCCTTCACCTCATACAGCAAAATCTGCAGGAACGGTGTCAGAATATTCAAGATGCATGAGATGGATTATCGAAGGACACCATTAGAAACCTCTACAACCCTGTGGCAAGACATCTGGCATGCTGAATTAAGAAGTGTAGCAGCCTGACACCAAATTGAGAGACACTACTTCTATGTGTTGCTCACTAAATATTGCCCATCAGTCTAAATTTATCACCATTTATTGTTCTTCTCAACACTTTCTGACACTTCTGCTACTATTTACGATGAGTATTTCTAAACTTTCCTGCGCAAAATATTCTGGACGTATTCAGTCAATCCAGTGCTCAAGTGCTTTTTATCTCCTAACTGTGTAAGCTGCTCTGACAGTCAACAGAGAAGAAAAGCAGACTCCCACTGCAAAGCCACTGTGCTGATTTGGAGTAAGTTTCACATGCACAAACTGTTTTCAGTGTTGAAGTGTGTGCCTGGGAACGCATCCCTCACAGTCGGAGTTTCTTCATTTAGATTTGCTCTCTGGAATGTGGGATGATGGCTTGGGGTAAAATAAGACACATCACTGATTGCATCCAGGTTCTTGAGACTGCTCCTTGCCATTATATGAAATAACACCTTGTCCTCATAGGACGACACTGAGGGAGGCTGGAGCACATATTGCTCGGTACTTCCAAGCTACTTCAGAAAACAATTTCTGGTGCACTATGGCTGTTATCACAATTGATAACGACCTGGAAACCACTTTTCCTCCCCTCAGCATTAACAGTGTCTGGTGTAGGGCTGAACAATTTGGGTAAAATATCCAACTGTGATTTAAAATGCTATAATTTTCTATAAATTTAGCCTTTAAGGCCAAGGAGACTGGTATATTCATTTTTTTCTGGCTTGAGCCAACACGGCACACTACTTGTTAATTATAGTTGTGTCCATGTACACGTACCACCACGAGTTGAATTACTAACAAAAGGATATATGTAGCACTATTAATTAGTCCATAACCAGCTGCAGGTGTGTGGAATCGGTGGAGCATGTGGAGCCTGGGAGGAGCAGTTCAGCAGGTCGTCTTAACCATGTCTATATGCCTAAAAGCACTGAGCTGCTGTCATGTGATTGGCTGATTATATATGTTCTAACAAGCCGCTGAACAGGTGTATGTAATGAAGTGGCCAGTGTATGTATGTACACATCATTTTTAATTCACTTTTAAAACACTGGGAATTTGTTCTGTCATGGCCTAACTGCTTTTTAAAACCTCAAATTTCCCCACTGTTTCTGTGGCATGCAGTTTTCCACAGAACTGTTCCGGTGGTTAGTAGAGGGAATAACACAGATTAGGTTAAATGTAAATTGCAATACTACGTGGTTTTCTGGAGACATCTATAACCGATCTTTAGAGTGACACGATGCTAGACAACACCTCGTTTTTAAACATGTTAAGCATTTAGGCATGGATTTTGAGGTCACTTGCAGTTATTCACCAGTTTCTCCAGCTAGTTGCCTCAAATCCACATCAGAGGAATATCTAGCAGTAACATCTATTAAAGCAGGTGACATTGTTTTCCAAAGATGTTGGGTTACCCTGTATTATTTAATTTACTGTGTGAGTTTTATTAAACATTTATATTAAAACAATGTTAAATGCATACATACCAAAAATAGAATAGAGAGTATGACAATGCCATGGCAAATTATGCAAATTGTTAGGGCCAGCAGCCCATATAACCGATAATTGATATTAGATATGTCATGAAAATGTCATGCTAATTACTTTTAAAGAGATTTTTAAGAGCGAGACATGGTACATCCCTCTCAGGTGTATATAATGTGGAATTCTAAGTTGGCTATGTGGTGTTACTACATTGTCATGTTGTAAAAATATAATTCTATATGGTGGAAAACGGTTAACAGATATACGTAGTAAGACCTTTAGAAATCTGTCTTTGAGTTTAAAGCAAGGTCTTTTTTTCTAGAGCACTTTCAGCTGATATTGTAACGCAGCGGTTTGACCTTTCTTTCCTATGACGACAAAAGAACAAGCTATGATTATCAGGGATCTGGAAAAATAACAGGGATCTGAAGAAATACTCTAACCTTGGTCATGAATGTCCAAAAGTAACATTCCTGTTAATGCAGGCATATGCTTTTATGCCCACTCTCTCTCCAGCAGTTTCCTACAGTATCACATTACCAGAACGTACTTAATCAGTATATCGCCATTGGGAGCACAGTCAGCTATAAGCAACACATTCTTTCAGTCAAGTTATGCAAAGCCATAGTCATAGCCATAGTTGTGGAAAATTAAATGTAAAGGTTTTTTATGGACAAGAAAAAAGGTGGTCAGCAGGAGACAATATGGGTTCATTACTCTTTAGTAGGTAGTCTGGATGCAGCTCTTTCTCCTACCTGTTGAAAACAGCTCTCATGCAGAAAGTATCAAACAGGTCTTATTTTGCACCAAAGAATATACGTAAAGGTAAATCAATGTACATAACGGTAAACCAAAACAAGTGCATGCAGAGTAATTGTGTCGCCTTGTATCAAACACTTTGCCCCTCCCCCTGTCCTGGAAGCTAGCGAGTTAGAATTGAAACAAACTCATTTGTTTCTAAACTAGGCTTATGATGCTTGTTTAGGCTCAAAATACTACAGCTTAATAATGGGGAAACTGACCATTAGTTTAAACAGGGTAGCTCTCTTCAGCGTTCACAGTAAGGCATACACTGTACTAAACCACATCACCAAGTCTGTGTGACCTTTTTGAACAGCTGGATGTGGTTTTAAATGGGTTGAAATTGATAAACAATATAAAATTGTGGTGTCTATTCACACCCAATATTCATATAGAAACTTAGTGTTGGTGCTAAACATAAACACATAAACCAAAACAAAATGGACACAAATTAAGTTTTGGTCGATCAGCTACATCTGGGTACCAACAGAGAAACCCAATAGTAATTACCCAGGAAGACAAAGTGTGAAGCCAAAGTCATTATTCTGGGAAAATTGGCATAGCAACTGACCAGCATTATCAGCACCTCTTACAATTCCTGGGAAATTATTAGGATAATTAGACTGTTTACAGAAAGCAATACATTACCAGGAAACAGGCAGACATGTTAAGCACAGAGTTATTCCACAGCACACTGACACCAGAACATTTCCTAAGGAGAGAACTCCTCTTGATCTTCTTCAGGTGTGATTTAACTCAGGTGGGGTGAGATAGAATGATAAATATAGGGCTCCGAGAGTAGGGTAGGAGGACACTGTGTAAGGACACATGCAAGAAAGTTCAAATTAATGAGGGCCTATACAGCTTTTGTAAAAAACTGCAAATTGTAAATGATCTACTAACAGTACTAATGACATCAGCGAGCACATACTGCTGTACTGTAATGAGCTGACTGGCAATCAGTATCCAAGACATTTCAAGTTTTCATTGACTTATGTAATGACTTATTTTACTTAGACAAAACTAAAAGGAAGTTCCTTCAGGAATAGTATATATATATTAATCTGGCTCTGGTGACATATTTTAAAACAGTGCTTTAAAACCTTTGCACAAAATGAGAAAAGATAGAGAAAAAAACAGAACATTGGAGTGATTCAAAAATAAAGCTGTTGTGTGTGTTCTGAGGATGTCAAATCCTGTTAGTTGGACAAATGGCAAACATGAATGAGTGCAAACCAATAAAATAACATTTAAGGGCCAATAATATTAAAGACTAACATTATAAGGATACATTTACCAGTGGTGTCCTAGGCTTTAGTGTGAAACACTATTAGTGTTAACGTAATCTTAGCAACTTGAGAGCTTGACCAAAGTTATGACAGTTGTACTATCTTAAATCAATGTAATGATGTTGCTGCTCCAGTGCTGAGGGATAAGTGAATTATACATCTTAGGGCTGGTAATAGCTGAAGATCAGTCACAGACTTCATTGCCTCTTCCCTGAGGGAGTTCCAAACTCCGAAACTGAATCCTCCAAAAGAAGCTTTAGCCAATAACCCAATGATGCAACCCATTTAGCCTGTTTAGGCCTGCTGGAGCACAGTGGAGGGAGTTATGATTTTTTGGTGGAAAACATGTTGTTATCTTGTTGGCAAGATATAAACAGTCATCCTGAAGCAGCACAGTCATCCTGAAGCAGCACAGTCATCCTGAAGCAGCATGGTCATCCTGAATGAGCAAAATGTTTACTTTATAAACTGAATAATGGTATTAAGATTTTTCTTTTTCATGTCTCAGGTAACTTCAGACTTTCCTGATCGGTCAACTTATTGAATTCGAATGCTCTGTAGCACAGCGGGCTAATAACCACCTAATATTATTTAATAATTTCTAAGATGTTGAAGCTACATGGTTAAGCTGCTACACAGCAGCTGTAGTCATCTGTACCATTAACATAAAACTTTTTCTACATTTTAACATTTACACCACAGACACTCTTTAGCATAAAACAACAGTAAACTTTCAGTGGTGAGGTTTTACAGAAAAATCCTCATTAAAGATTTATCACATGGGCCCTTTTTGGGACCATCTGATGAGTCACAATCCCCAGGCCTAGGCTCAGTGGTTAAAACACTGCTTTGGGAGCTGCTTGATCATTTATTCAAGGCATCCCCTCATTGACATAAGAGACATTTACCTGACATTCCTGCAGTTATTTCCTGCTGTCTTATTTTCTTAGTAAAATGTATAATACTTGGTTTAGCCTGCTGACCTGGTTTGAGTGTCTGCAAGGTCAGCAATGACAAATGGAAAAATATAATAACTGAACAGGCTGGCAAACTGTAAGTACAGGGTGGAGAGTGTTGGCTTTCTAGAACATTTACAGTAAGCCTTCAGTAATATATCACGCAATAATACGGCGTAGATGAAGTAAGCCTACTGTTTTCCGCTCTACTCTTATCAGCTATTTCTTCCCTGTACGACTCTGCTGCTGATACACTGGTCCCTTGATTAAGTACTATGTATCTGCACTCACTGTTTATTTCTTCAGGTTTGTGTACCAGATTGTTGCACTTTAAAGGTTTAAATCCCTTAGTAATAATAATCCCATAATAATCCATCTGTTTCTCTGCATAACTTTGCAAGATCTACCTTATTTGAGAATGGCCAGGACTCAGACACGATTACACTGACAGTTGTGTGGTTGGCTGAATATACTTGGTTGGTGGACTATTCGCAGTCAAGCTGTAACAGTGTTTAAAAGAGTCACTGAGCACTCCATCATCTACATAGTACCTGCTCAACAGTCCTATGTGGGCTCTAACCATGAAGAATAGGGGTTTATCTAATCATAAGTGAACAGAATAAACAATGAGCAGCAGATGTAGATACTGTGTAGGTGTACTTTATAAAGTGGCCAGTGATTGTAGACATTTGTCTGTGTGCAGTAGTATCCAATCAATGGCTCCATATGTCCATCATACTTCCATTAAACAGAGGGAATATTAGTCCACTCACCAGATGTTTGTTTTTAATGTTTTCTCAATTAACTATTAATCTCAGCTCTCAAACAGTCTTTGTTTCCATTTTTTCTTCTCTTCACAGAAAAGAGAAGGAGAAAGAAGACCAGAAAACCAGTGATGGAAGAAGTACACGCCTGGGACCCGTGGGACAGATAAAACTCCTGCAAAACAGGGTCGAAATGATGAGACAGGGCAACGTGGCTTGCTTTCACGAATGCCTCTCTGGTCTGAGAGGAAATTTCGAAACTAGCATAGATAACCACAGCGAAGCCAATGCTAGATTGCCCCTAGCAAACTCTTCTAGCAGACGAGAACAACAGGCTCGTTTTAGCCAGTGCATTGAGAAGAAGGTGAAACGACGGAAAGTAGAGATATTACTTCAGGTCAAATATTACTCCAGTAAAAGTAGAGGTCCTCCCTTTAGACCTCCACTTCAGTAAAGATTTTTGCCTTCAAATGCACTTCAGTATAGAAAGTAAAAGTAGCATCATTTATTATGGCTTTTAAGCTATTATCATTTCTGGAGCAAGACTCTTAATGGCGAGAAACAAAGAATTCCACTTTGTTGCTTTGGGGCGGATTAGCTGAACTTTGCACACATCCTCTATAATTTCTGCAGCAGTAGATCTGGCACACTTTTTCTATAGTACATGGCATTTTGAGAATGTTGAGGGGGGCAGCTTCTGTCCACCTGGACACCATCATCCCCCATCTCATCACTGAAGGCATCTTCAGCCTCAACTGAAGCAGAGTTGTTGTTCTAATTTAGCTCTCCATATATTTGAAAATTACTTTAAGAAATTTGACCCATTGTCTGTGGAAATTTAAATAATCTTGCTCTGTATGCCAAATTTAGAATGTATGTCATTCAAAGCACTAGCCAAAACATCAAAAGTGTGTGAGCCTATGAGCTGTCTACATGCTATTGCTACTGAGCACCTCTCCAGACTGTTAGGATTAACCCAGTGGGCAGTGACCTCTTCTCCTGGCTTTGAAATCTATCCACGACACTGCCTTTTTAATATGTCTTGTCCATCTTATATCACATGACATGTGAGTGGAATTAGGCTGAAGTTCATGCAAGAAAGCTTCAAATGCTAGGTGTTCAGCCACACTGAAGGGTTAGAGACTCTGGGTTACAAAATTCAACACAGCATGGTCAACATTCCTCAAACTGTCTAGTTTCTCCTTACCTCAACAGTCTGGAGGTTGAAGGAGACACCTCACTCTCTGCCTTTTGTTTTCATGGCGTTGTTAGGGCAATATATCTCTGCATATGGCTATCATGCACTCTCTGCAAAAAGAAAACATTCAAAACCACATATCCAGATATCAGTCTCTCTTTCTTTGATAAAAATTTAATGTGCTTTTAGAACACATGTGGCTACAGATTATTAACTGATAGTTGCATCGTAGGCTGAAGCACAGTCTTTGGAAGCTGAAATTATCAAATAATCCACCTGCTACCTATATTAGCATCATGCGCTGCATGTAAAGCCATGTAATTTGTTTTCCAACATAGCTGGTTAGTTTGAGTCAACAGCGAACGTTTTTCACAGTATCAGAATATTTAATTAAAAGCTCCAAATACTGTACTATGAACTATGGTAAACCTGATTTACATGGCAAATGGAAATGGATAAAATAGCTTTAGTTGATGTTGCTAGTGCCGTTTAGGGATGTGGATTATTACCTAGCCATGCTACTGTCAGGTTACTTAAAGACTAATTAAAGAAAATGACCAGAATTAAATAGTGCAGGACCTTTTCCTTTCAATTACTTCAAAAACATATATACACTCAAAGGCCAGGGGTGTTGTGGCAGGTTAGAGGCTCGAGTTTCTTCCATTATTTATGTAGGCATAGGCACTCCTAATTTTATACTGTAGCACTGATGCTGAACCGTACGTCTGCGCTGGGTAGCTCTGTCCAACGAGTCAAAACAAGTTCAAAACAAATGTTTCGTTTTGCACACACACAAGCAAAAGGAACGGCAAATTTTGCATAATGTAGAGGAGTAAAAATTAATACATCAGACTTTAAAATGTAGTGGAGTTAAAGTAAAAAGTCATCCAAAATAAAAATACTTAAATACTTAGTAAACATACACGAAGTACAGTAACAAATTACATTTACTTCATTACTGCCCCACCTCTTGAGAAAACAACAACAACAACGTCTAAGCTCTCATTCAGCAGGTGAAATAAGTCATTTATAATGGCCTTAGGCAAAATAAGAAGACAATTTAATCTAAGCAGCCACAAACCTACATCTGTTTCAGGGTAAGGGACAATCAGAAAATAGGCACAGTGGGGGCAACATAGTTTAATCATTTACCATGGCATTTTTCACATGGTCATGTAAATAAATGTCTATTGACCCAGATCATGTCACGTTTTAAAAGCAAGCACACATCTATTAAAGCTGTGCTTCACCTTGAGTCTGAAACTGATGGGCTGCAGTGCTGCATATGAGTTTTAATCAAAGCCTGTTCTGCATGTTCAGATGCCTTAAAATCTGGAAGGACAAACAGCGCTCCGCTGTCCTGGTTGCACCCCAACAAAGACGCACTGAAATGGCAGCAAAACTTGTCTCTTGTCTCAAATTAAAGATGCAACAGTGAAATATAGGCACTTAAGGCCTTTCATACATGGCTTGCATGGAAGTGGAAGTGCTACCGCATGGTACACCCATAACATGATGGTGGCAAGTTGTGTTGTGAAGGCTAGTAGCTAGTTGGTTAGTGTTTTCTCCAACCAATCAGCAGCGTGCAAAATTTCCATTGTGTCTGACGACACATTTAAGCAAGAAGTCCTGCATAATTACTGGAGTAAGACATATGGCCCTTCTGTTGCATGTCAAAGGCTCATATTTCTAGATCTGCGGAAACTGAACATCTGCATCACAAAAGATGAAAGCGACAAAAAACTATTACACAGCACTCCATAGTCCACAATTCATTTGGTGCCCACCACAAAGCGAATATAAACACGCCAATCAGCCAAGTCAAAGTGACAGTCACAGCAATTAGACAGCATCAGAAGAAAGTTTCTGTCTTAACAGATTAGCTGGCAAGCCCTTTAGATTAGCTCTGCCTTGACATTTTTCCTTTTCTCAACAAAGGCACGATGAGAGATAGTGACTGTGGGAGTGCAGGGAAGATTTTGGGAGAATAGGAAGGGGACAAAAACGCAATACAAACTTGAAACGGATGAACATCTGAGGGGTTTAGACAATTGACATCAAAAGAATTAGCTGGGGGGGGGGGGGTCAGAGAGAGACGGAACGTGGGATGAAAAGACACTGAGTGATTATTGCATTCCCTCCGGTATTTTTGGGGGATAGCTCATTGTCACTGAGTCATTTGGTAACTCCTCGTTGGGAACACCGTGTTTTTTTCTGCCCTGACTGGTAGCTGCCAGCACCACATACACATGGGTGCTTGTGACGTCCCCTTCATTAGGACCTCTTTCTCTCGTCTTCCTGCTTCTATTTACACTTCAGTCCCACTAAAGCTTTCCCTGGTTCGAGCCACAGTGACAGTCGTCAAGACCCTTCTAAGCCACAATTATCGGGAGGACAAAAGACAATCCCTAGACAGAGGCTTTGGCCAAAGACCTTCACAGAATCTCCTGTCACCTCCAGTGTCTGTAACACAACTGATTGGAAAGTGAAAAAGCAGCAGTGTTAGTGGAGCCTGGATATGTGAGTATAGTGTGCCCTCTAAGGTAGGATAGGTGAGTATGGCATAGTAAGAACACTGTCTCTTCAACTCTGGCCCTGGTCATGCAGGTCCATTGCGCTGCATGTTAAAGTGCGTTCTCAGCCTTCGAGTTTTATAATGAGCTGATCAGCTGGATCTTAAAGCTGAGAATTTTTAATCACAAAATCCAAAAAAAACTTAAGAATTAAACTATTTAATATTTTATAACTATTTTATATTTAAAGTCTTTAAATATTCCTACTAATTTATAATTGCTCCCCTACGGCAACACATTGGAAAACAGACTGATCAGAATCACTGCTGCAAGAAAAATGTCACATGACTGAATCAAAGTTAGATAGGAAGGAGGATGATTTCCAGGCTACAGGACTTCCTTCATAGGGGTGGTCTGTCTGTCTGTCCCTCCCTCCTGTGATAGACAGGTGGCCTGTCCAGGGTGTTTACTGTCTTTTGCCCATTAAACACTGCAATAGGCTCCAGCACCTCACGTAACCAAGAGCGATAAAGCAGTTTAGTAGGTGAGTTTTAGAAAGACGGCTACCCATTTAAGTTTCGTTTTAATCTTAATGTGATGTAGAGTCCTGAAAATACCTGCTATTAGCGGGTCATTTGTTACACTCTGAGTTTGTCAAATGCTGGCACTGCACTCAACCTTTCACTGTTGAGGACTAAGCAATTGCAAGTTAGCTCACCATATCTCCTGTTTGGTTTTAAGCCATAACCAAGTAAAAAAAAACAAAAAACAAGGACGACAGCAGTACTAGCTTTTCATTCAGATTTAGACAAATACATATTTTGTGGACACTGACGCATGTATCCCCATTTTTTTTAGGAGGCTGCACTTTTATGTTGGGGAGAGAAGCTCATATCACTCACATGATGCACTCAAATACATCATACAGCAGGGAGATCAACAGCATCCCACTGACAAACCAAAGCCAACCATTAGAATCTATTTTATCCACTTGATGTGAATGGTATGCTGCAAGCTTTTAGCTCAAAACTACAAAATACAATATTCCTGCCGCACTGCGCAGACTCATAATTTCTCAACAGTTTCATAATTATATATATTTTATTTAAGAGAAAATATTATATTTTAAGTAGTTTAGGTGATTTTTTTATACACTGAGGTCTACAAGATGTTTCTTTTAAACCACGCCTCCTCTTAATGCTTTTAATGCACCAATTGCACCAAACCGCCGCTGGAAGCACATCAGCCAAAGAACCTTTCATTGAAAGCCTCATGAAACAGGTTTTCACTGCTAAGCAGCACAAAAGCCATAAAATCAAAATGGCAATGCTGATGGGGTTGCTGGATGCTGGCAGAACGCTACCTACCAGAATGCACAGTGCCAACCGTACTGTTTGGTGGAGGAGGGATAATGGTCTGGGGATGCATTTCAGGCTTTCGGTAAGGCTCCATACTTCTAGTACATGGTAGTGTTATTGATACAGCATACGAGCAGACAGTTATATACTTCAAACTTTGTAAACAGCCCTTTTCTGTTGCAGCATGACTGTACCCCTGTGCACAAAGGAAGCCCCATAAAGACTTGGACTGATAAGTCGGATGTGGAGCAACAGAGCTATGACCTTAACCCCATTAAACCCCTTAAAAACTGGGAACTGAAATGGTGATTGCGAGGTGTTTGTGTTCACTCTCGGTGCCTGACCTCACAAATGCACTATTGACCGAATGGGAACATATTCCCACTAATACACCCAAGGAAAGGATTCCTAAAAGAGTGAAAACTATTATAGCTGCCACAGCAACTCAATATTAATGACCATGGTGCTGGAAAGTTCTTGAAGTTCTCTGAGTCATTATGGTTTGCACACATCATGACGGATCAGCGGCAGGGAGTCACACATCACACAAGCTTTCACGAGTCTGTCTGTTGACCAAACAGTATTAAAAACACATGCTAGAAGTGACATGGGTGATGATGATGATGCAATACTATGCCTGAGACTAGCAACTGCCAGGGATCATGCAAAAGGCATAGCAAGCACCTCTGAGAGCCCTGCAATAGCTTTGTCAAGCCACCTATTCTAGTTCAAGGTGCTAGATAATGAATAGCTAATACATTAGGCAATCAGTAACTGATACCTGCAAAATGTGCTGTTTTTGTTTTTATTATTTCATTGTTTTTAGAGAGCTCAAGTCTTATTTACAGAGCTTTAAGCTCCCTCTGGCTCCCATAATTCCAATGCTGGTTGTTTTATACCCTGTTATAACATTAAAAACAGTAACTGAATATTCTTGATGCTTTTTTTCACTTTATGATTGTATAACCATTGCATGTGATGGCTCTCCGCCTCCCCTTGGGCTGCTATTCAGTTCTATTCATATTTTTTTTTTTCGCTGAGGTATTCAAGGCTACAGCATATTTTTAACTTTATTTCAGCCATAACTACATGTTGAGAGTTTGCCATCTATGTATGCGTTCAACAACAAACCCGACCTTTAGCCAGGAGTGAACATTCGCAGTTAGAAATGTTTCTGCATAAAGCCCCGCTGTGAAGTGTGGCAGGGATCGGCAGGGTGCAGTTTGCATGTTTTTTCAGCCAGCACATCTGGATCGGTGAGCGACTTTTGCTACTAACAGGCACAGAAGCAGTCATCTTAGCGATGGAGAAGCTGTAGCAATGAAGATGGAAGATGGCCAGCAAGCATGTTCATGCATACATCTACATACATTGGCATGTGGGTGCATCTGAACGACACATCAACAAAGCCTGAGGGAGTTTTATCAGCTTTGCAATTCAGAGGTCTACGCTGAATGTATAACTGACAAGCTTCTCATTCCCTCAGCCCATAATAAGAGCAAATAGGCTAAATCGTTCAACAGATGCTGATCCTCAGCAGGACTGACACAGCACAGATTTTGCTCGGAGTTCAATAAAAAAGGCACAAAGTCACATCAATGCTTCAGTTATTCGAGGTATATTACCAATATTAAAATATACAGAGTGTCTATTTGCACCCGGGTACAAGTAGCATTTGCCACACAGCGAGGCTATTTTCACCCCTTAATTAAAAAAAAAAAAGAAGCGAACCCATCTGCGCATGTCTACCAATGAATGCGAGGGAGCGAAAAGGCGCAATTTAAAAGGAACTGATGGGAAACGGAGACAGGAGGAAATGGTAAGCAGAATTTGGTTAATAGTTATTTAAAGGTCCATCACTCAATTTAACTCTACATTTTAATATATATTTAAGAAATAGTGTGATAATTATTATCCAACGAACACTGTTGACTGAACACTGATATTTTTGAGCTAATAGGAGCATTATAGCTAACAGGTCGGTAAAGTTAGGTTGATTGGATATTCGGCGGATATTCGCCTTTCACGCCTCCTACCGCTCACATACAACCTCCTAAAATCTCTAAAACTGTATTTTCTAAGCCGTTGTAAATCAGGGAACAAACTACAGCCATTATATTTCGTCAAAGTTCCCGATCTTTCCTTTGGCCGAGTACGTTTGATGAAAATAGTCAGAATCGCCGCAGCGGGCGCTGAAGACTCTCTCAGTTTAAACTTTTGATCTGTGATTTGTGTTCTATTCTGAATAAAATATTAGATGTTGGCACCTCCACATCATTGCATTCAGTTTTTATTCACAATTTGTTTAGTGTCCCAACTTTTTTGGAATCCGGTTTGTAATAAAAACCCCAATTCACTTCTTTAAAAAATGTACAAACCATCCAGAAAAAAATGAATAAACAAGTCAAATCTGTTTTCTGCATTCTGTGAAATTAAATTAAATTAAAGGGGCTGATAATAATGTACAGGCAGGAAGAATATTTGTATGTATATCATACAGTGTGGTGTACATATGAGGGTGCTACAGACTTTATATTAACTCCATATACCCGGGTGCAAATAGCACACACTGCTGCATATACCAGGGTGCAAATAGCACACACTGCTGCATATACCCGGGTGCAAATAGCATGTGCCTAAAATATATCTAAATACCAGGCCTGCATAACAAACTGCATTTTTATCGTTAGCACCGATATGGTACCCACGCAGGTGACGGCACTTAAACAGCAGTACTAATATCAGCAGCAGGTATACTGATACCTACGACCGACACCACAAAGCAGTTTCTAACATGCAAATAGACAGAACCATGCTAGGTTCTGGTTCTGACAACTAATCATATATATATATATACAGCTCTGGAAAAAAATAAGAGACCACTCCAGTTTCTTCTTAAACCAGCATCCCTACATGCACAGCAGGTTCTAGGGCTCGGTTCTAGCTTTACTGGCCGATACAGAGAGCATCTGGTTCATGAGAACAAGGTCAAGCAGCAAACACACAGGACAACACAGCTACAGACTGGCAGAGGGTCAGAAACACTCTCTACTGGCCGTGATGTGAATGTCTCGAATGTCTCTTGACCACCGTAAGAACACCTCAAGTGACCTACAGAAAGCCTAACGAGCAGTGGCTGGGGTAAAATGCACAGCGAGCATGGTTAAAAAAAAAGGCTTCTGGAGGCGTCACTAGTGATTTCCTAAATAAACAGATCTAATACAATATTCTATCTGGAATTTGGGAGACATGTTTCCAGTAGTGTATAGAACAAAACAGAACTGCTCATTGTGGTCAAACACAAACCCAGAAATTCCAGCACATGACTGCCCCAGCAGTTACAAACATCAGGCTAAAAGGCCAGTTACAAAACACATGTGCACAGGTCCAAAACTCCTCCATCCTGAACAAGCATCACTGAAGCTCTATCCTGAAATGTTTATTTATGTGTTTTGCATATTGTGGTAAAAGCTACTTGATAATTAAAGCTACTCACGTAATGCTGTTTCTCAGTTTTTTAGTGTGAAAAAAACTGATGTAAATAAAAGTTTGTATTTAGATCGATGGATTATGCATAATAATGAACTATTAATAATTTCATATATTGTAATATGAAATAAAGAAGCAGTTAGTTAGATTCCAATTTACAATTTTTAAATATATAAATAAATAAATATGTAAATAAATCATAAATTCAGTCATCTTAATATCCTTGCCGTTCTTTGCCGCATATTGTACACTCCTAATTAGTACCAATGACAGGCTGAGAATTTGCATGCATATGGAAGCATGTAATATATTTAAGGTGTTGAATTAGTGTGTTAAAGCCACAGAAGGCGTGGCAACAGCCTGCAGAGGTTTTTAGGGTATTCAGTAAAAGTAAACACTGATATTAAGTCAGGCTCCTGTTTACTCAGTTTGACTGCTGCTTTCCCACTCTGAAAGTAAAGACTTGGGCATAATGCTATTACACAGGGTAAATATTTGCCCTAATTGTGCATTTTATTTATTTATTTATTTATTGCTCTAGTACTTCAGTTGTCTCTGCAGTTGAACTCTCAGCTTGAGTTTATATTACACCATATCTCCCGGAGGAAGAGAACAAACAGGCCAATGAAATCAAGCCATTCTCTGTTGCTTCCTACTAATATTTATACCAGCCCATTTAAAGAGAGACTACACCAATTTACATCATGCAGGAATGGGAAAAATATCATTTTACACTTTTATACATATCTCATAATGTTAAGCCTACCCACCAAGTTCTTCAGTTTCCTATCAACTATTTTTTGATGATGGATTTACTTTCAAAACTACAACAACTGGTATCCTCAGTTTCCAAACACTTGTGAGTTTAAAGAGTTCTTTGAAAGGTTAATGTAACACATCTTTACAGAGAATCTGGGTCCAAACCAGCAAGGTGCAAGCCAAAGGAGACAGTGGCAAGAACACTCCTTATATAATTTACAATTATATGCATGGGTAGTTTGCAACCTAAAGCTCAGCAAATTAAATTTATGGTTTTAAATAGACAAAATAATTCTATATTTGAAGTTACATATCTTGCTATTTTTGGGTCGTGGGGAGGGGAACTGAAAATCATTTTCCCATTTTGCACTACTTGATGCTTCATTTACTTCATAGAGGTAGAGGTGTTTTGAGCTGATTCATTTAAAAACTAGGTAAAAAACTTTAAAGTTGAAATGTCTTTGCTGAAATGAACACTGTTCCTGTAACTTCCTGTTTTAGGTGCCATTCATCTCTCAAAAAGTTTGTGTGCAGTGAATGATAGCCACATGGAGCCTGTGCCCAGGGGCATGTCTCCACATGCAGCATTTTGGCCACGCAGCCCCTCGCAATCTAAACCATACATTATTTACCTGCCGATATCTTTACATGTTTCAACTGATTTCAGAGCAAATCTGAATGCACTGCACCTAGACTGCTGCACTGTGCAGATGTTGTGCACTCATCATCAAAAAAAGTTGCTCCCAGAACTAATCAACCAACTGAAATGAAACTTGCGTTTGACATCAAGGACGGCGCTTATTGCTATACCTGACTGGTCGCATTGTAGGGCTCCAGGAAGCAGGGTGGTCTTATTGACGTATTGGCCCTATACTACTTGTGTCCCAACAGCCATGATTGCGAACATTCAGCGAGGAGGTGATGCCCTCCATGAGTCATCCTGTTAGAGCCAGCACCGTAGGCAGACGGCTGCATGACAAAGGACTACATGCCCATTATGAAGACTACCCTTAGCACCATGTCGGCGTTGCCAAAGACTGCAATGAGGTGCCAGACTGTCATGAAGTGACTCCGAATGGCAATGGGTCATCTTCAGTATTAGGGTAAGGTCCTGTTTATACCTAGTAACATCTAACTTGAACAATCTGAATAGACAGTGACACACATAGCCATCAACACCTGACTGTAGTATGTGGCAGCAAAATTAAAATATTCAGTCAAGCCAAATATACTTCGTCACACAGAACACAGAATTTACTTATATTAAATAGTTAAAAAATGCAACTGTGTAATTATTAGGACTCATAGCTTAGAGTTAGCGTCTATATCAGCTTTTATTTCTAGGATCATGTACACGCAGGGACAAAGTGCTTTAGGTGCATCTTATGTAATCCCGAAGCATTTGTCTGTTTCCAGGGGGAAACCACATATTCAAAGATTCAAGTCAATTTCTTGTATGTAATACAAATTTGACAACAACAACAGGCCAAGTTCCAACCCAACAGCGTTCAACACATATTCATTAATTGCCAGCGCTGCTCCGTTCCACATTAATTTCCGACCTCTCCAAGCCGAGGCTGAGAATTTCAAAAGGCTGAATTACAGTGTTAAGAACTGCAGACGGTAATAACAGATAATAAAGTTGAGATGCTTTCCACGTACCGCCCTGGGCTGTAAACAAACCACATTTAAATGAGGTTCCTAGTTCCCTGAACTCATCAGCAACATTGACAAAACCGCAAAAGGGAACACAGGGTATGGCACCGTTTCCAAAACACTGTTTTTGTTTATGACAAGGGACGCAAATTGTATGTCAGAGTTCAGTAATGAGGTTTCAGATTAGAGGATTCCGCCAGATCCATCTGAATCATTTGCATTTTGATCTTCAGCCAGCTGTAATAGGTACTCCACTCTAGTGACATTAGTGCTCTCCTCTTTAATTTCTCTAAACCTTTTTTTCCCCAGACATGAGCCGAGTGGGAAGTGGAGGAGCTCAAATATAAAGATAATGAACTAATTAACATGGAGAGAGCTGATACTAAGAAAGTAAAGAGTTATAGAAGTTTTTTGATAATGCCTAATTTGAAAAAGAGCAGAAGCTGTTTGCTGTGGTTGGCGTTTGCTTACTTTTCAAATGCGCCATTTAAAAATCCATCAAAGTAAAAAGTGATTAGTAGGACTATTCTGATATGAGGAAAGATGGAAAAAAGACTTCAGATGGTTTCCTGGATACAGACGATGAGACCTTGAGTGAAAAAGAGGCTTTCAGTGAAGAACGAGTGTAGGCTGAGGTTAGCTCTAAAATAGATTGAAAACTAAAGCAGAACAGTATCAGGATAACGTAAATAACTCAGCAAAAGCTTATCTGCTCTGGTAAGGACCGCCATTCCTGTACTTCCTCTTTTAGCTGAACAACAGCTTCAGTAATGACTGTGTGTCAGAATCAGAGTGAGACCCAAATGAAAGGAGTTCATTTAAAGTAAGGGTTCAGAACATGAAACTGACACACTGTTAACCTCAAACACCGTCAACTACTCCTGGAAATACTAATCCTGTATTTGTAAAAGAAGGTAAAAAACAAAAGCATAAAATTAGCTGTACAGTGGCCGATAAGTACAAAACAAAATAACATTGCTGAAAACAAAAATAATTACAAAAATAAAAACAAATTTACGAACAAATTCACAGAAAATTTTTTTGGTACTAGTAAAAATGTTTCACGCTTTGTAAATTTTTTGTTTTTGTAATTTTGTTTTCTTACATGTCTTTTTTTTTGTTTGTTTTTAAATTAGTTTTAATTTTGTAATTTTGTTTTCTGAAATTTGTTTTTTTTGTTTTGCACTTCTCGACCACCATAGTTTCCAAACAGTCCTGACCCCACGCAAAAGGATACCCCAAAATTTACATATACCAACTGAATTACAGCTCAGCAGAAACAACAACAGCAGATCAGGAGCAATGCTGGATTATATGTGCAGTAATCTACTTTTGCAGGCTTTGAAGGGAGCGTTGGCACTGGAGCATGAATAATGTGCATCTTCAAACCAGAGCTGAAATGGGCTTCCTATCCTCCAGGTTATTAATTGAATGTTCCGTTCCACCTTAAACGCTACAGCTTGCTCAGGTGTCAGAATGTAGCTGCAGCACCATTTAAGGTGGAAAATATTTAACCATTTTAACAACAACTGACAAAACAGCTGGCAGACAGAAATCCAAATTCAGCTCTCACGTCCTTAACAGGAGTCTGGACAACCTCTAAGATGCTAGCTTGCTCTGCACATTTCACTTCAGACAGTTTCTCAAATCTTGGACAATATCAAGGCGTTACACACCATTTGACACTAAAGAGACAGTGAGGAGAGGTTCCACCTTATCTAACGTCACAACCTGTCTGTGCCTGTTTCAACACAATGCTTCTAAACCAACCAAAAAAGACAAAAAAAAAAACCTTTTTAAAAAGTAGTTACTACAGAGTTAAGTCTTAGGATATTAATAGAAGTGTAGAACTGCATCTAGGCATTTTTCACCCCAATGAAAGTCACATTCCTTCTATGTAGATGTCAGAGAACAATAACAATAATAAAACAAATAATGTATAAATTGTATGTATAAAAATACATTCTAGCCACCTAAATAACTGCCCACAGTGTTTAGGAACAACTAAGATATGAAGTTTGGTTTATAGTTATAGGTAACTTTAGTCACCCCATGCTTTAAACCATCAGCTCTGCATTAGCTTATTCCTTGATGTGGTTTACAGAGAAGTTTTGAGAAAGAATGTATGGGAAAGATTGGGGTGACCACTGACTTCTAGTGTTCATAAGCAACAGGTTTTTCTATCTGAGAGTGATTGTTAAAGGGAACCTATCATGTTCATAATTATATTTTTGGGTTATACTAGTTAGGATTTACATGCTTCAGTTTTTTCCAAAACACAATACTTGTTGTGTACATTTATATTAATCCCCTCTCTTTATGGCTCTGTTAGAACCCAAATGTCCCAAATGTTCATTTTAGTGTGCTATGATTAGTCAGCTCACCAACTCTGTTCTACCTTCAGCCCACACTACCACTGTGGCTGTTTTTGTAACGGTGTCGTATCTGCTGTATCAGATGGGAACAGAGTCTGATCCTTAAAGTCAGGTAAAACAAGTTGGTAGACTTGATCCACCCTCACAAGCTAGAGTGTAGCAGGATGTTTCAGAGTGATAAATTTTTATTTTTTTAGCCATCTGTTGGGTGAGGGTGTCTTAAGGTTGCTGGTAGGTGTGTAATAAGGATTATATTATGAAAATGACTGAAATTCCTATGAAACATTTCATGCAGCCACACGTCTTGGTATGGAGGTGTAGAGTTCTTAATGGTATCCTGCGATAACCCATCCTTATGCAGCTTGAATATTCTCACTCATGTCATACTTTTCTTACATCACATATACGACCGAGCATGAAACTTGAATCATTAGTATGTCTCACAATCTCAAACCTACCCTATCACGCGATGCATATGCACACAGACAATTACAGACCAAAGCAATGGTGTTTACAAGTCTGTCACGGAGTGACTATGAATGGCAGCAGGTCATCTTCAGTAAGGAGTCTACTGCAAACCTACAAGAGCTGTGTGAGAATATTTAAGATGGAGGTGATGGATTATCGGAGGACACCATAAATAATCTCTACATCTTAATGAAGAGTGTATTTTATGTACCATTACTTTTTCCTATCATGTTAACCATGTTAACCGGAAACTGTCCATATACAAAAGCTGTTCAAAAATCAGCACCATCTCATGCCTAAAGTAAACTGGATACACTGACAAACAAGTGTCTTAATCGTTCAACTGAAGCCTAGAGCCATGAACTACTGTCTGTAAAAAACACATACATACATACGGTATAAACATGCACATGTGTACTACAGAAAACAACAAAGAGCTTATATACTGCACACAAACGCACACCCATACCTAGCTATTAGATCAAATGGGGCTTGAAAAGAGCTTTGTACAGCCACAGTGCATCAGCATCCTGCATTCTCCATCAAGTTTCAGTCTAATTATGCACAACATGATGCCAGAGATGCAGAGCTTTGTAACTCCCACCAGAAATTATGCCAGATATATATAAAAGGACCAAAGCGTGTATATATAGCAAAGTGTGTTTAGGAAGCTTTGTTGATTTAGTTGATTACAAGTATTTGCCTCTTGATTTTTGCCTGTGTGACATACCTAACTCTTCTAGACCTTCAAACAAAAATGAAAGAATACACAAACAAAAACGTGAAGTATGTTATAAGGCCTCAACATACAGCACTAGGCTGCACCCAGGCAGAACATGATCGAGCTCGCTGTATAACAGGGCATGTTATTTTACTATTTTATTTTTTGACACTGTATCTTTGTTCTCCTGTGGATATGTTTGGTCATTTCTTTCAAAATCTCTTCAAACCTGGAGCGGGTGTGATGAGCACCTTACTTCAGAAACAGTATGTAATTCAGTGAGATGAAAAGTTTAGAAACATTGATGAAACGTGTTTAATGGAGTTTGTTCCCTGGAAAACAGAATTTCAGAAATGTAAAGAAACTGTTTGGGAATCGTAGAAGGGGTAATATTTGCTAAATATTAACATAAACTTATCTTTAGTTAACTATAAACTACAGTTAGCAAACACAGACGTGTAACTTCCAGTGGATCTGTCCTGTGGGGTTTTTGGCTGGTTAGACTGCTAATGCCTTCTTCTACACTGCTTATATTCCAAACAGTTACAGTTACAGTTTCACCTTATGGCGGACCTTGTTAAAAACATTGACATGATTTGACAACCGGTTATTGGGGCGGGGTATACTACACTAATGAGTTCTGTTGATGGTGTACTATTTACAGTGTACTGTTTAGAGTAGAAGTATGTGATTCTGGACACAGTAAGGGGGCACGTCCCACTGTCCCACAATGCGCACTTGATATTAAGGGTGAATATATACTTGCTGTTTGGTCATGTGATCGTGTAGACCACCGGCTGTGTCATGAACATAACTGTTCACATATGTGCTACACGTGTTACTGGAGGCTTCCTCTAGAGGACAGACAACTCTGTTTGTCCAGCATGTTCCACTGTAACATAAGCATCTTTGTCACTGTGCAGCGGCAAGAACACGTATGGATGCAGGTCATTGCAGACATGGTCATACAGTCTTTATTCTAAACTCTCCACCATTTTAATGCCGCGGAGTGTCTGCGCTGCCCCTAGCACTTTTGTGTGTAGTGCACCTCACAGCCTGGTGTAGTTGACAGCAAGTATATCTCTACCCTAATACTCTCTATTTTTTAAAATACATAGTTTTTATCACAGTTACAAATGTCAAACTTGAGTATACTCAAAAATCGGATGCAATAGTGGCTTCAGTGGTGGCAAGACCATACATAATGTATAAATGTTCAACCCAAATCTGTCAAAACAGCCTGTAAAAATAAATGTATTCTAGTAAATAATGCATTTAGCAGTAGGCTTACTCAGGGTCTAGCTTGGTATGACGTGAGCTTCATCACTTACTGTTATATAATACAATGCAGCATGCCAACATTATGTGTACTAGCCTGCCGAACTCATACTCCTGAGATTAGTACAGATCATATACTGTGTAGTTGTCCCAGACTTAAGAGTAAAGTAAGAGTAAGAGTAAAAAAAATAAATAAATAAAATTTGTAAAAAGTACATTTAATAAAACTGTGGTGTCGTTACATCAACTGAGTTACTGGTAAAATTACCCTCCCCCAACCTTCCATTAAGCCCCCTCACCTTACTACATGAGCGCTTCCATATGGCTTCATAATAAATGACGCACCCTGACTGTGCCTCTGCACAGGTTTATCATGAGGCTGACAGGTTTGAATAGGTTTCTGGGAACACTCAAAGTACACCATGAACTTATTTTAAATATGCCAAAGGTTTCCGTTCAGTCAAATGGAATCACATACAGACCCGAACATGAAGAGCCAGCATCTTCTGTCTGTATGTTTGTGTGATGACCCCTGTTGTTTGTTCTTTTAACTGTTGTAGTGAACCTACAGACCAGCAGTTTGCTATGTAATAAAGCACAGGAGGAGCAGCCCTTCTGCACCCAGGTGCAGAGAGCTCCTGGATCACTCACCCTCTCCCCATCCCTCTGAATATTTCATTGCACTTTTTCTCATCCGGGTCCAGCTCATGCACAATGCAGCGTGGCCGGAACCGCTGCTTTGAATTGTGAGCACTGAAGTCCAGAAGAAAAGAGCAACAGGAGTTTCGACAACTACTCTAAACACACCACAGCAACACCTGTATGATTCTGCTCTGCTGATGTCAACACAGCATCAGACAGGAAGACCTTAAAGACATGCTGGACATGCTCTGGGAATTCTCTAAGGAATATCCAGCATATGTGATCCACATCCTGGTGTTCAGTGATGTACATTTTGAGCATAGTTGATTTATCCAGTGAAATACGCGATTTAGATTAGAAGCGCTGCTATCTTTGTTCAGTCTGGTTGTTTACCGCCATCTGCTGGCCAGTGTGGATAATTACAACACAGTCCAAACCTGATAAGTTCTGGGGCGCTTTACGCCTCAAACTCCGGACCAGGGTCTAAATCAAGGTTCATGTTACACTGTATACGTTAGGATAGGCTAGTTTGGATTTCACATTGCAGTTTAGTGAGCGCACTAGAGACCTTTACGTGACTTACCCAAGTCCTGTCGTCATCACTAACGTGGGCCACGTCACCCTGTAATAGACGTCAGTTGGCTTGTAGAGTATGGAACGCCGTTTGGTCCTTAAAGTCTAGTTCGGCGTCCGTATTAACACGATGAATTTAAACGTTTTAAGATGACAGAAACTAGTCTGTTAATACTGTTAACACAATTGTTTTCATCTTAAGGCGTTTAATATTATTTTTAAATGATTTACTTTAATATTTACTAATTTACAGCATAGCAAAAGTAAGAAACGAAGTAAGAATAAGAGAACTAGAATGAAAAGTGACATTTTGTCTAACATGCTGCTTAACCAACTAGGGCTGCCCAGACAATTCTGAGCAAAACACTAGTGGACTGCCAGTTTTGCCCTTTGTGGACCAGCAGTGGTCCACTCTATCCTTGTTTTGTTGTGTTGTTGTATTTGGGATAGTTTATTTGTAAGGGGTAGATTAATTAGTGCAAACAGTGTTCTCTCTAGAATGATTGGGTTTTCCCCCTCATGAGCTGATTAAGTGGTAGCACGCATACATTTTCCATGTAAACATGTTCATTTCTGTCATCTCAAGATGTTCAAATCTGACGTGTTAATAAGGAGGCTAGACTAGACATTAAAGACCAAATTGTTTCCCACACTAGAGGGACGTCTGATTTCTGGTGGTATGTTGTTAGGTTGGTGTGGAACACCAATAGTGCCAAAACACCAAATGAGCAATCCCCTGCATATGTAAAAATATCACATCTGCGCACAGAAAAAATACAAGTGTACAGACGGTAAAAATGTTTGTTTGTACATTCCTGACATCTTACATCCAATCAGTAAACTCTTATAGGAATACATCTGCGTATTATTGAGGGAGCAAGACAACACCTGACCACATTCAACATATGGTACTCCATATTCATAGGGTCTTTATGTGTATCTTTCTTATATACATATATATAAGGGTGTGCTGAAAACTCACCAGCCAAAAATACGTAAAATTAGCCATAGCACAGCACTCGCGCCAACTTCAGTAAACAGTTACATATATATTTAACGCATTTAGCAGACTCGCTTATCCAGAGCGACTTACAACTGTGCTTAGTGTTCTGTCAGATAATGGTTCATAGGTAGCATAAGAAGGTTAGAGTCTAAAACTTGCCATGAGCTCAGACACTGCCCAACCAAGGGCCAGTGCTGATACCTAGAGAGAACAACACACATTTATAATGTAAATTTATAATATATATAACATATATAAGCATAAATGCGCTACCTAGTGATCCCAACCCAGCGCTCATACCTAGACAGAAGAAGGTTATGGTGAGTGTAAGTGCCAAAACAAAGTATTTCAACATTCACATCTACTAGTGCTCACTCACTTAGGTCCTTTAGAAAGAGATGGGTCTTCAGTCTGCGCTTGAAGACCGCAAGAGACTCAGCTTTTCAGACTTGCCATAAGGTAGGGAGGGGCTTGTCCATTTTTGGCTTTGTTTGCGAGCATCAGAGTTTTAAATCGGATGCAGGCAGCAACGGGAAGCCAGTGAAGCGAGTGCAGCAGTGGAGTGATGTAGGTGAACTTGGGAAAATTGAGGATGAGTCAAGCTGCTGGATTCTAGACCAGTTGCAAGGGCCTGATCCAGCCAGGAGCGAGTTGCAGTAGTCTAGCCTTGAAATGACAGAGACAGGACAAGCAACTGGGTGGCTTCCTGAAGAAGAGGCCTCCTAAACAAGTGACTGAAGACAAATGACACAGAATACTGCTTATATGGACTATATGAGCAGGCTTAGTGGGAGACAGTCATTATATACACCTGGTGTCTCTTCAAAGGGCTCTGCCTTCAAAGCAGGAGACAAGGCGGCCCTAAGGAAGGCAAGGGCCAAACTGTCCCGGGCCATCAGAGAGGCGAAGCGCGCACATGGTCAGAGCATCCACAGCCACTTCAGAGACAGTGGTGACACACGGCGTATGTGGCAGGGCATCCAGGCCGTCACTAACTACAGGACAACACCACCTGCCTGTGACAGTGATGCCTCCCTTCCAGATGCGCTGAACCACTTCTACGTCCGGTTCAAGACACAAAACGGCGTGGCAGCGAGGAAGACCACCCCTCCTTCCGACGACCAGGTGTTGTGTCTTACAGCAGCTGACGTGAGGAAAACTCTACGCAGAGTTAACCCACGGAAAGCCGCTGGACCAGACAACATTCCTGCTAGAGTGCTCAGGGAATGTGCAGACCAGCTGACAGATGTCTTCACCGACATCTTCAACATCTCCCTGAGCAGTGCCACCGTCCCAACGTGTCTCAAGGCAACCACCATCATCCCTGTGCCAAAGAAGTCTTCAGTGTCCTGCCTACCGTCCCATTGCACTTACACCTATCATCATGAAGTGCTTTGAGAGGCTTGTCATGAGGCACATCAAGACTCTGCTGCCTCCTTCTCTAGATCCTCGGCAGTTTGTGTACCGTCCTAACCGCTCAATGGATGACGCCATATCCACCATCTTTCACCTGGCGCTCACCCACCTGGACAAAAGGGACACTTATGTTCGAATGCTGTTCATAGACTTTAGTTCAGCATTCAACACAATCATTCCTCAGCACCTGATCGGAAAGCTGAACCTACTGGGCCTGAACACTTCTCTCTAACTGGATCCTGGACTTCCTGACTGGGAGACCTCAGTCAGTCCGGATCGGACGTAACACCTCCAGCACCACCACGCTGAGCACTGGGGCCCCCCAGGGCTGTGTGCTCAGCCCTCTGTGGTTCACCTTGCTGACTCACGACTGTGCAGCAATGCACAGCTCGAACCACATCATCAAGTTTGCAGAAGATGGCCCAAAAGTGTTTGGAAAGATGTCTGGTTCCATTGACTTGCATTAGGTTAAAATTAAGGTTTTTGGCCTCTCCTATAAAGTTGCCATTTTGGAGATACTTGTTTTTCTTTGGACAGTGACGATATGTAGGTTGTACATTGATTTGTTAATAACAGCGAACAGTAATAAACACTTTGAGCTTATTTACACTTGCTGTGCATTTTGATTTATATTTGATAAAGTAATGTGTTTTTGATGCTTTAGAATCACTTGTACCATAGTGATTAAAAAATTGAGTGTTTTTAGTATTCATTATTATTATTTTTTTAAGGGCACATGATTCTTTAAGAAAAGAAAATAAGAAAAAACAGATACCAGATTTCAGATGCATTTAATGGTTTCCTTAAGGCTTCTAAATGTGTCCAACTGGAAGCTAGTGGGCTCTAATGGTAATCCATCAAAAAAATTCCTATTAGAAAGCTAAACATCAGATTTTTAATTCTAATTGTTCTAACTGGAAAAGAACCAGATGCAGAAACTACATTTGAAATGTTAAGGTTAATATATGGTACTTTCAATAAACTTACTAGACTTATAAGAGACTTTTACAAAAGAGAGAGATAGATAGATAGAGAGAGAGAGAGAGAGAGAGAGAGAGAGAGAGAGAGAGAGAGAGAGAATGAAATTAATTTTAACAAACATTTTAAAGTAAATTTTAACAAACTGAAGTGTAACAAATATGTTTTTTATAATAAGACTCATCATTTAAATATTTATTGCATTTCATTTGAGCAAGGAAGACATTTTTTATTCAACTGATTTTAAGGTGAACTTGTCTTGTACGTTAGGTTGCTGAATATTGTCATAGGTCATTTACAATATTACTAATAACATTATTTATTTAAACCAGTAAACATCTAAAGAAAATTAAGGCAAAATAAGAAACTCCACTTAGCCACAAAAGGTCATCTCAGAAGTAAGGGGGTCAGTGTGAGCAGGCTGATTTCCTCTATGTGGAGTCATAATACTTCGGCGAACCACTAGGGGGCAGCAGCACACATGGAAAATAGCATAATCATTTTTGGATTTGCAACTTTAAATTGGAGCTGAGAAAATCTTACTGCTATTACAATTAAATTTCACCTGCACATGATAAAAATCAACATCTACGGGTGTCAAAAATGTTCATGTGTAAGCAAAATATTTTGTGCGTGTACATTTTATATCCGTCTGTACCAGTATTTCTTTTGTATCTATACAGTGATTAAATTACTGTGTCTAGGTGAAAAGTCTTGAGGTGTTTTGGTACTATTGGCCTTCCACACATGTTAACGTCTAGTTTGGTGTCTGTATTAACACATTCAATTTAAGCATCTTAAGGCAACAGAAACAGGCCGTTTTAACAAGTATATATTTTATGTGTTAAGGTGTGTGAACATCTTAAGATGTCAGAATTGAGTGTGTTTACACAGTGCTTTTGTACATCTTAAAGCGATTGGACCACTGTATTCATGCTATTAACTGGAGTCACTATACCAACCCTTGTTAGAGGCTGCATTTAGTTATTGTGGGCTCTTGCTAGGGTTGAGTACTTATCACCTGTCATTTTGTAACTGTGATTGTATGTGTGGTTGCATTTGGGACAGTCCATTTGTAAGGGGTAGATTAATTTACATATATGCAAAAAGTGTTCTCTCTAGCAGTGATTGGGTTTTCCCCCTCTGAATCTAATAAAGATGATGGTAGCACCAAATATTAAACGCCTATTTTTGAATTAACGACGTTCATGTTCAGATTTCACGGTTAACATAGATAAGCGAGACGTTAAGGACTCAGACCCGGGTCCAAGCCCCTCTTGAGCAAGCCAGAGGCAACAGTGGCGAGGAAAAACTCCCTTGAGTAAGGAAGAAACCTCGAGAGGAACCAGGCTCAAGGGTTGAACACAACCTCTTCGGGTCGAACCAGGATGAGACAAGAAAGACCGAACTAACATTAGAAGAACATCTATTAGATACCGTGTCCAAAACACATCAAACGACCAGACAGATACTGGTTAGTTGTCTTTAGCAAGTTTTTGCTGTTCAACCAGCACTAAGCAGCATAAACCAGCACGGGGCCGGATGACTTTCATTGCTGGTCTGAGCCAAGCATTTAGCATGGCTGTGTGGCGCGAGACTTCGCGGAGGGCGCGCGAGCTGCTGTGGGAGAGATGACAGAGCTCATATACAGAGATGCCCGTAGAGGAGAACCTGCTCTGTAAGATCCTTTAAGATCCATTCATTTTAAGTAAAGCGCCGCATTTCGGAGGCCCACGGCCATGCCTGTCATTTCTCACACGAGCGCACGTCAAAACCAGCTTTATTCTCACATTGACCACATCCTCTCTCCTCATATACCCCTCATCCTCTCCGGAAATAAGCTACAAGCTATATTACTTCTTATGGTATTTTGCTCCCCCTACTGGGTGAACGTCCTGGACACAACACGGAAGTCCGATGTGCGAAGTCTCCATATTTCAGCTATTAACACTATCTGAGCGCAGTGCAGAGAGAGCCTGGGTTTGTTAGAAGGCAAAGATATAGCTGCGACTTGGTGGGTAGGTTTGTCATTGTGAGACATGCGAGTGATGTAACACGCTCAACCGCGCATGCAGCATACGCAAGGATCCAGTAAACGTTTGAACCGTTGAAACAACGTTGAAATCACATGTCTGACAACTGCCCCCAACACCACGTCAGCGTGACCAAAGACTGCAGTGGTGTCCTGCCAGGCTGGAGGGGGTTGGTGTGGCACAACGGATAAAACCACTACTTACCAGGAAGCTACCGTCCCATGTGGGAGACTGGGGTTCGATTCCCGGTCTGGGTGACTATGCTGTGCTACACCAATAAGAGTCCTTGGGCAAGACTCCTAACACTACACTGGCCCACCTGTAATATGATTAACCTTGTAGGTCGCTCTGGATAAGAGCGTCAGCTAAATGCCATAGATGTCCCGCTTTTGTCTAGGTGGAGATGACCAACGAGACCGTGTGTTAAGACGAACAGTTTGTTGTCACACGTCACACGTCTTGAAGCCCTGGTGTAAATCCACCTCCACTCCTACCGCATAATCTGCAGGAACTGTGTGAGAATATTCAAATTGCACGGGATGGACTATCCCAGGTCACCATTAGGACCACTCATAGTCTACTCCTCCTATCTCCAATACAAAACATGGCAGCCCAACACCTTACTGAGAGACACTACACATATCAGTCCATAACAGTCTAAATTTATCATCATTTAGTGTATATATATGTATATATACATACACACACTACAGGGCCTCTACAGAACAGGCATTATATTAGACACTCCTACCGTGCTGGTCCTCCTTGTAGATGTAATGTCAGAGACGATAGCTTGTGTGCTGCTGCACAGTTTGTGTTGGACATCCTCTAGTCCTTTATCAGTGGTCACAGGTCGCTGCCCTGAGGACACTGTTGGCTGGATAGTTTTGGTTGGTGGATGTTTCTCGGGCCAGCAGTGACACTGAGGTATTTAAACACTCCAGCAGCACCTCTGTGTCTGATCCACTCACACCGGCATGACAGACACTAACACACCACCACAACCCCAGGGTCCTCTGGGGCTCAGGACAATAAAAAAGGTGAAAGGGGGATAACAAGGTATGCAGAGAATACTTGAACTACAGTCTGTAACTGTAGAGCTATATGGTGAACTTATGGGCTTTGTGCAGCTGATGAAATATGTAGATAAGGAGTGTGGATGCAGTAAGGTGGTTTTAAAGTTATGGCTGATCGGTGTATACTGCCATCACATAAACTCTCTCTTCCTGCACTGCGCTCAAAAAGTGTTAATAGCTGAAAAACTACACAAAAAGTTTTTCAGACAAATGAATGTGTTTCTCCTGAAGAATGAAGCTTCGCTGCCCTCTTGCTTCAAGACTGCATCACCACAATTGTGTGCTTTTCACACAAAGCCCTGAGAAGCATCTCCATCACCTCAGTTCAGTCTATGAAGTGGTAGAGAGTTACAGGAGGAAGAGATTTCTCAACCTATCAGAATGAAGAAGAGGCGATGGAGCCAAAAGAGAAAGTCAGTCTACCTTTTCTTTCAGTGTTTCAACAGCTAGATTGTTCTATCGCTTACTGAGTAGTGTTAAACAGGAATTCCACCAGGGTTTCACCATTCTTTGCATAGCTCAGTCAGTGCCGTGTAAACAAAGCCAGAGTGCTCTGATGTGAAACGGCTAGCTGCAGACTTACACCATTACAGTGGTGGTGATGCGAACCAAATGTCACATTTCTGTATTATAGATGGAGCCATTTTCACTACTCAGATCCACCAGTGAACCTACATGTCCACTGAGTTTGTATATGAAATGTTGATGATGGTTAAATGAAATTTATTTTAAATAGAAAAATCTGAAAATCTGAAAATAAAATATTTTCTTTGGGGACTATTGAAAAAAAACAGCTGACATTATTCTAAGCCTGTCTCGGTAAAAGATCTGTTTCTGCAAATGTCTTTATCTTTGAGTGTTTACCAGTGCGCTAAGCATCATCTCACCTGCAGATATGAAACTCCTGCTTTTTCATATGTTGCCTCTTAGAGCATCTGTGGTGTAGATTAATAATAGAGTTCAGTAGCGAGTGCTTTAAGCAGAATACCTGCAGAGAAAGGCTGGTGCTTCTCTGATTATCATTCTGAGCTGGTGGGACAAAGTCAGACCCCCATAAAAGAAGTCCCATAACAGGCTCATTGAAAGAGTCAGATATGCTGTAATTCATACTCTGGTCTAAGACTTTGCTGAGAGTGTCACTAATTGTTACGGTTAAAATTTTATTGCTGTTGTTGTTATTATTATTATTATAATTAACAACTAGGGCTGCTCTCTAGAAGTCGACGAGTCGAATCGTCAGTCGGAGACCCTTTAAGTCGACTGAGAACAGTGACCTTTTTTCTCTGGTAAAACGGACTAAAGCTTACAAAAATGCACAGGAATTTTTGAGAATTTAAAAAGACATTTTAATAATTACTATAAGATGAATAATAAATATTTAAGTTTTAACTGGGCTATGACGCATGCTTGCTAAAAATTAAATCTACGTGACGATGTGCCTGGTGGTTCACTGTTGAAGGAAGCTAAAGCTGTGAAGCTGAGCAACACAGGTGGAACGATGTCTTAGAAAAATTTTGGAGGAGCTTTTGAAGAAGAGAATCTGAACAAATTAAACCTAATTATGCTCTTCAGTTAGTCAGACATCCAACACTGCTGTTTTATTATAATTCCATTATTTTAGAACCGAAATTACATATATTTTTATTTATTCATCTACAGCTAAGTTTATTTTTATTTAAAGATAAGTACAGTCACTTAATATGCCTGCCGATAAACGAGAAATAATCATTTCAGTGTGGGTAATATAATAATTAAAAGGTTTCAGGTCTACCATTCTTCTTTTTATCTAAAAATAATTTAAATATGGACTAATTTGGTTTTATTTAGCAGTTCATTATTTATGAGAGATGAAAGACGAAGGGTCCTTCTACTGAAGAAGCTGTTAAAAGTGAAATTAAAAAGACTAAAAGGCTATAAGTGTTTTAGCATAAATATGTGCTGCTGCCCAACGCTGTATCCTGTAATTAAATCAGGCTCCAGGTTAGATCGTTCATTATATGCCACATCTCTTTTGGTTCAGAAATATGTTCCTGTGACTCTGCTGACTTTCTAAATGAGGAGGACATCAGATCTGACACGTATGGAAATAGATTTATCGATTACTAGATAAAGTACATCGGCCAGGGCGGCGAATCCGGGTACAGCCCCATTAACAACCTTTTTTTCTTTGCCTTACTGTACGGCTACAAGCAACAACTGTATGAGTAAGAGGTCTATTTAAATGTGGGTCTTAGATGGAAAATATTGAGCTCATTATCTGAGATCTTAGCTAAATGAGAGAAATATGATGGGTGATAAGCTAACCAGTTCCATTACCCTAATGCCGTAGGAGTACACGGGTGGGCCACCTGAGAAGGTTGAGAAGGACTCCAGAAATCATTGTTCAAACTAAAAAACACAAGCTACAAAACTGCAGGCTATATTTGCGCTAAATTCTGAACTAGAGGTTCAGTTTTAAACCAGTGTCTAAGAAACATCCCCATCAGAATTAAAGTAGCTTTGCTTGGTCTCACTTTTAACCAATGCTTCCTCTGCTTCTATATGATCAAACAGTTTGAAGTAAGAAAGTTAAGTAGGTACAAATGCAAATAGATGTGGCACATTTTATATTTTATTCTTCCGCCCGATATGTTAAAGTACACTCTACCTGGGCTTTAAAGTTTTAGTGCTCATGTTTCTGCCTGCAACTCTATGTTGCATTTCATGACTTGGAACACCTGGGGCATCAAAATTGGTTCCAAAATACAAAAATGTAACTCTGCAATCGGTTTACTACAACCATGCACAAGTTCCCTCGCTCGCTCTCTCTCATAACCCATTTCCTGAACTGCAGGGTTTTCTTTTTTTCACACAAGCAGAGAAGACCAGGAAGCGGTTTCAGGTTTTCAAGCAGCCTTTAACACAAAACGTGCTGTATAACCGTGTTGTATGGAAGAACCAACATTCTGTACAAAGAGCAAATAATGAATTAAAACCATTATTATATTTACAAAGCTTACAAAGCATGGAATAAGACCGTGTCAGTTAAATCTAACATGAATCTTTGATGAAGATTTTTTTAAAATCAGCCGAAAACAAAATGAAAAGATCCCAAGGTCTCCTCAGTCCTTTGTTATGTCTTTGCATTTTGTTATGCTCTGCAGTCCTGCGTCTTTCGGCTTGAAAACTCAGGTGCTGGGCGTAAACCGAAAGAGAGCTCCAGAAGGTGAGAGAACGGCGGAAACGAGCGCTCATCCAAACCAGCTGCTTTCCCCCTCCCACTAACACAGCCTTCTCTCTTTCTCTTACGCACTCCCTCACTCTCTCTCAGTTTGCTTTTTTCTTTCATGCCTCCAAGGAAAAAGGCCACACAGAAATCTGTGACGTGAACACCTCCAGCACCCACACTGGAATAAAGATGACAATTTAAACAAGATCGACATGGACCTTCAAAGAACCGCCTCGCCTCCGAGATCTACGGCTAAACTACTGAACAGGCGTCTTCGCAGGATAACAGTGCACTCGTGGTCCAGCGCCGGCTCTAGGCAATCCCTTTCTCTCAGTTGCCCGAGAGCCTGGACTGCATTTTTCCCTGGACTACAAAGTGTCCACATTTTGGCTTCACTGCAGAATCCAGGAGCCATCAGGACTGTCAGTAGTGCATAAGAGTTCAGTCCTCTGTTCATTCTCCATCCTCACGCCCAGCCGTTTCATGTGTCCCAGCTTTCACTACATTCCCCACATTCCTCAGTCATGTAAAGGTAGGAGTTAATAGCCTCCTTCAGGCCCTCACTGACCAGCGATTCTTCCACACCCTCCTTCTGTGGCCCAAATATCATGGACCTGTTCAAATAGATCAATAAATATTTCAGTTAGATGGACATTTGTACAGTTTTATTATTTCACTGGTCTTAGCTCTGCAATATGTCCTGGTTCTAACAGTAAATGATAATAATTCTTTCATCTCAAACTAAAGATGATGGATTAAGGTAAGAACTTGTATCAGGTCCACAGCAAGTCTAGGTATCAAAGTAATTCCACAGATAAATGCAATCGTAATTGGATTTCTGCAGTTATCTGATTGTTTAAGCGATCATGTAAACATCAGTCTCTGATTTCGTAGACCAGATTACGTTTACGTTCTGTTCATGTCATTCTTATTTGTGAGTTCCAGGATATTTGTTTATCTCTGCGATCCACTGGCTATAAAGATCACACGTATTCTACTCATTACTGACCTGTTGACATCTTTCCAGTTGAGAGTGGGCTTCCTGACCACTACAGGAGGCGGACCGCTTACCACCGGAACATTGTTGGAACCTTGAATGAAGCAGGGCTCTCTCAGCAGACAGCACAACCCCTCCGACACTTCTGAGCAAAAAGCATATGCAAAGACAAAAACACAAGACATTCCTGTTAGACCCCCCAACAACCATCCAAACGCTTCTGTAATTCTCAGTTCTCAATTCCGCAAAATGCTGATTAGCTTATACCTTGGGTCACATGATTTGTGTATGTGTGTGTGTTTACCTGAGTAGTGCTCGACGAGATGTGTCAGGGTGGGGAAGGTGAGCCGGGGGGAGATGTAGTGCCAGCCGTTTTCAATCCGGTGGATGCGGTAGTGTTTGATGGAGTGGCGCTCCAGTCTATTGCTCTTACGCACTGAGAGTGTGTGAGCACCTGCGAGAGAAAGAGAGAGATTAATTAAAGTGTATGGAACTTGTACATATAGATTGCACTGGTAACTGCTTATTTAGCCCTTCAATGTTCCGACAACCCAGTAAGAAAAAGTATGGATAACAGTTCATGTGGATTGTATGAATAATTGTTATTCATGTGGATTACATAGTTAATTGGTCTTCTGATTTGTATTGATAATAGTATTTGAGGATTCTGGTTACCATAATTACAGTTACAGTGAATTGTCGTAATGAATCATATGGATAAATGTTCAGAAGGAAGAAATGGGTAACTGTTCAGACTGATACGAACTTACCAGGTTCAGACTCACTCTCTCTGATGAGAAAGGAGCCAGGCTGGTTATACGGAAGAAGAAGCAGTTCCTCTGCCTTTTGTCTGCTGAGGCCTACAAACTGCCACCTGTACACATACAGACACGGAGTTAATCAGACTTTAAAAAGTAATACAGCTGCTTTTAGATGTAGCACCCAGCAGTGCATGCTATACTGCACCTTAGCTTACTTCGATCACAGACTACCTGAACACTGAACACAACCAGAGAGACTTGGACAGTCAGACTGAGACATTATTCAAACAGACAATGAACTGTTGACAGTGTAGGAGTAGACAGAATGACAAAAACAATGTGAGAGAAACGAAGAATAAATCAGGGGAAGAAACGGATGAGGAGGGAGAGAAAGATCAAGTACAGATAAACACTACATGAATGACTAGTCTGCTGTGGAGAATGAGCTAACATGTGTGGAAAGCGGTTCTCACTGTACACAGCTGTCACCCCCCTTTGCCCTGACACCAACATCCCACATTCACTTTATCATCTTTCTCTTTCGCATTTGCTTTAATTAGTACCCCATATTGGAAACTGCTTGGCTGACTCAGTGCACCCCTGGGTGGAAGACCCTCAGATGATGTCATGCGGGCGATTACTGTAATATGTCAGTCACATGCTGTGATATAACTGTGACTCTACTGTACCGTAAATAGCATGGTTTATGATTAATTAGTTACTAGTACTAATAATAGCAGAAATTTTTAAGCCAAGTACTAAACACTCACAGACCCCACCACACTGTGCCTATTTTTATAGACAGTGTGTAATACAGGGAAACCACATAAACACGGTTAATGCAAAAACTTGATAATGTGGGGTTTAACACTGTATGACATACTATTGAGTCAAGTGTGTAATGAATTACAGAATGCTAATCTGAGGGTATAAACTTCCACTACTTGTTATTTAGTTCAGGCCCCAAACCTTTTGGCTGACTGACTACATTTAAGGTACCACATCTGTGCAAAGTAGTTCAGTTTGTACTCATTATAGGTCACGTCATGCTAGACCATTGTCCAGAATATGAGCCACAGATGACAAGCATGAGCACATTTTCAGCGAGTAACTGTCCTGCTGTACTGTACCTGTTGTACACTTTCGCTGTGTAACTGCTGGGGATGTAGCTTTCTTTTCCTGTGGCTGAGGAACTGACTCTCCACCACTCTCCCTCACTGTAACACACACACACACAGTTTGTATCTACTTGCACTGAGAGCTCAGTTATAAGAACACACTGGTCCAGTGCAGAGCTGTTACATAAAGTACATAATAAGCTAATAAGAATTTGAGGCTGGATCTTACTCTGACAGCACGTTGAGCCTTTCCCCAACTCTAACACTGAACTCGGAAGGACCTCCTGACGGGTAGTCAAACAAAGCCACCACTGCATACCTGCCATTATCTGTAGAGAGAGGGAGAGAGAGAGAGAGATTAAGAAAAGCAAAAAAGCACAGAGCAGGCTGTTTTATTGCCTGACCACATCACTGCTTTATGCTAGAACCCTTCTTTACATCTCCTCAACACAAACATGCATATTCTTTTTTAGGCATTAAACAAAGTGCAGTAATCGCAGATCAGAAAGTTTAAATGTGGAACTGATATTGTATAGTTCTATGTAGAAGAGTACCCGGGTTTGGTTGATTATCTAAGTGAAAATTAGTGAACACGTCCTCTAATGCATAAAGTGTTGAAATGTCTGCCCAATTTAACATATTGTGAAAAAAATAACATATAACATAGAATGTGTGACATCAAATAGATTTGTGCACTAAAATTAGCCATTAATAACTGTACCGTTACTGGATCTCCTAAAACAAAAGCCCAGCTATTTCAACTTTCAACTTCATCTCCATCTGTTTCGCTTGTCTTACATCCAATAATTACCACAGCTAATCTGATAAAGCACCTGCCTTCTGGTTTCTATTATAAACGCTGTTATAGAAGCGTGTTCTGCTTTCGGTGACTTTTAGTGGCTCATTTGGAAGTAAAGAAATATGAGTTAGAAAGCGAAGTGTTTATTTACATAAAGTTCCTTCTTTAAAGAAAAAACACAAAATAATGGGAAATAATTACCTATATGCTACATATGCGTGTGATTTTATGTTAAGATGAATCTGAAATAACACTAAATCATATATTTATAGAGTTTTATATAAGATTTAACATTTTATATATATATAGAGATTACATAGAGATACATACAGGTTAATAAATGAGTAAAATACTTTAAACACTTAATTAAATAAAAAAAAAAACTTTTCTACACATTAAATCTACAACGTACATAATCATTCTGTACATGCATATAAACAAATGAATTAAAACTGACAAAGATATAAATGATGTAATGGTAATGGTAGTAGGGTACTGTCTGTGATAATCAGTGGTATGATACAGCGGCAGATAGAGACTGGATTAAAAAGTGCTTGAGAATTCCTTTAAACAGCTCTAAACTAAGAACGAGATTTTTCTCCCCATCCCATAATACTAGTTTAACCTCTTACTTCTTCACCTTGGATGCGGTTCCTGCTTTAAGGTTTGTGCTACATGCATGTCGTACGTGTAGTAGTGCACGCGCTGCTGTGATTTTGGCAGCGTGGAACTCACCCATGGCATGAGGCTCAGTGGGCTCCTCCTGGCTCATCAGGTGCTGAGGGCTGCCTCCATGTGGGACTTTACTGGGCCCACTGCCCATGCTGCTCCAGAGTGCTTTGGGTGGAGGTCAGAGGATCTGCAGGCTGTAGAGAGAACAGTACTTTGAGGGGGCAGTTTCAGCTTATTTCCTTCCACAAAACACTTTTCATCTGAATGCCACGTCTGCTGCCATTTCCACATCGAGCTCAAGGCACGTAAAGGCATTTCGTTATAAAGAACCAGCACGAACTCAGCAGGGAAAAGAAGTGAAGTTGGAGAACCACCAAAACACAGATTAAGAGTATTATTGTGAACTTTAAATCTCAGTAGTCAATGGGAAGCTAATTTTTGCCAATATAAAGCTGAATAAAAACAAATGACTATAAATACATTTAAATGCTGTTTGCTTTAAAAATAATAATAAATAAATAAAAACGTTTAATATCTTGGTTATAAAAAAACATGTTTGGTTTCTGACTTCCAAGTTTAGTCCATGAGCAGTCCATTTGTCTTTTTTCTAATGTTAAAATAAACATTTGCAGCCCAGACAGCTTTACATGTCATTATTCAGATGCCCAAAGCATGTACAGGACAGCACATTACCCATAACTGATTTTATGATATAGATAGTTATGCGTAAAGGCTTAAAGTCTATTTCTCGGGCCTGTGTATTACTTAATATGCAGCATATTGGATTTTTTTAGGCTCCGTCTTTAGGGTAATTATTTTCTATATTACATATTTGATGTTTTTTTTTTTCTTTTCTTTGATGAAATTTATATTAATGCTGAGGTCTGTATCTGTATATCTTGGTGGAAAAAAAGATTCCGATGCATATGGTCTCATAGCGCGTTTAGACGGGCCTGTTCAATAACATGTTTAGTTGATGGTCTAGATGTAAATGAGTACACATAATCTACAGAGAACACACATATAATGTATAGTGCTGTTTATTTTGCAGATTTTAACATATTAGAAAAAAGCAAACATGAAATGTGCCTTGTGCAAAAATGATAAAGTAAAATTTGCAGAAAAATGCAAAATGCCATATTTAAGTGCGCTCGCTGCAACACTGAAAAATTTTGTAATTTGAGTGGTCAAACTTCACTACATATGTGCTTTCAGTCCCAGTACCCATGTAGGCTTGGTTGTTTAAACTGATCCATTGTAACCCAGTTATACAAAGATAATAAGTTATTTTAGGATATATATATATATATATATATATATATATATATATATATATATATATATATATATATATATATATAGAATATATATATACACATACATTTTTTTATTATTGCTTTTCATATCCCCACATATTTTTTAGATTTTAATCATTATTTTTAATAAGAGTACAATAACATTTCTAAAAAATTTTTTTTAGTCACATCATATGTCACATGGACCATTACATCTAAGGTCCTCATTGTCAACATCTAAAATCACAAAACTGGGAATAAGTCTTTCACGAACCTACTGTCACATCACTCAAAGATGTAAGGCCAAATCTAATGTAGGGTCTAAGGGTAGGGTAAGACATAAGGTCAAAACTAAATTAGCTTTTTATTATTTCAAATTAATTCAAATTCCACAAATTCATTGTTAAACATGAAAGCATTAGCCAACATAAAGGTTAATAAAGAGTTTTCTTCTCTTGTTTCTGAACAATAGGAGGAAGGATGTTGAAAAACCGCTTCTTCACTTGGACCAACACTTTCCAACCACAGTTTCAATATCATAAACAGATCAGCCTTACCTAGGACAGGAGAAGAAAGAGGCCAAGCTAAAAATAGAAAGAACACGATGCTGACACTCTCTTATTCTACGCAACTACACGTATGCAGCTGAACTGCAATATCAGGCGATTTTCAAAACCTTAAGACCTGCGTAAATGAAAATAACCCTTTCATGATATTAGCTTGCCAATAACTGCCTGTTTTTCTCGCTTCTGACCCACATAGCTAGCGCATAGGAGTACAGATGAATAAAGCCGCATGCAAACATAGAAGACATCCGAGCGGTTGCTGCTGAGATGTTTCCTGTAACTGTTATCATCAACAGTCTGATGCACCCAATTTCAGTCATTTTTTCAGGGTCTATGAGAGTGCTCGCTTAATAGTGTTTGATAAATATAGTTCTGCTGCATCAATTAGTGCCGACATGCACACATTTCAGAATGCATTTTTCAGACCACAAGATCTACTTACAATTTTTAGCAGCAATTTTAATGCAGACTGAACTATTTCAGCATTTCTGTAAACCAATCCAACAACATGCACAAATCTTCACTGTAGGAACATTATTGTTTACCTTTTGTGTCCTTTTAAACAACACCACGCACCCTTCACTTTATGAGAACATTGCATGATGAACACACCGATGGAAATATAGAAATGATAGTAAAGTCCATACCAGAACACATATCTAGTATGTCTATGATTTCTTTAACCAAGGACATTTAATGTTAGGGCAAGTGCCCAAAAACACAAAGCTACAGCTGAACTTACCAGCATGATCTTCTAGCCAAAATGTGACTGTATATGGTATATATGGTCAAATCCTATGATGCTATAATGCATTGTGGCTGACCTAATGCAGAACAGATGAGCTTATAGCCACCTGGCACAACAGATGGGTCTCACTGGGTCATCAGGGTCTCCAAGTCCAAAACACTGGCCTCGCACCAGAGAGACTGAAATAACCAGCGCCCCACTGACCACTACATTACTTTACATACAAATACATGCTGGTCAGCCAGTATGACGAAGTATTCAGGCTAACAAACTGTACTCTTATGCTAGCACCCTAATTAATATGCTAATTAATATTAATGTAGTTTGTATTCCATATTTTCCAGATCCGTGTGGCAGATTGCTATTGGCTCATTTTTGTGATTAGAATGTTTCCTAACAGTTACAAGTGAATAGCATACCCCGCCACCCCCCACCCCCCAACAAACCCCACCATTCCCCATCCCCCATGCACTTTTATCCTCAAACATCAAAGGGGACCGCACTGAGCCCACAGCACAAAAAAGAAGTTCTTCAAGAGTTCCTACTTATGGCAAAGCTTATACACTCAATAAATTCATAACTGGCACAAAGGGTTCTGTCAGGTGTCTAAAGAACCATGCTGTTAATAATTTGATTTGTGAGCGCAAAGAGCCTTCACAAAATACAGAGGTTCATTTACAATGTAAGGGTTCCCTCTCAGACCTTCACTTTATGTGAAGGTTCTTTAAAATGGTTCTTTACACTCACACATCACCTTTAACCTACCATCAACTGAAAGGTTCTTTAGGGCTCTGTGGCATTGTGCAAGGTACCCTTTCCAGTTGATGTACACAGAACTGAGACAACTCAAACAACAATCTGAATACCAGAATTTGCTGAAGGGGTTTGTGCGAGGTATATGGTTTCAACTGAGGAGAACCTGCTGCATGTATTTTCTTTCAAACGGCCTTCAAACATGGTTCCACAGAGCACCAAAGGGCTCCACTGTAGTTTTTTCGCTAAAGACACGGCTAGCAGCACCTTCATTTTTATAAACAAACACATAAATAAACAAAGATATACACAAGGGTTCTTGATTGCTATACAGTTTTATAGGAATAACCTGAAATAGGTATAGAATATTTAGTTTTTGCAGCTTCTTTACACTTTAAAAAGGTTCTTTAAAGTAGGATCTGTTAGGCCCTGAAAGATTTTTAGGTAGCTCAAAAATGGACCGTTTCTATTGGTTTGCTCCAAAGAAAAGCATTTCTCTTCCTTTTGCCACCTTTATTTTTTAGGAGTTAATTTAAAGGCCAAAAAGAAACACCATGTCGCTGAGAACTCATCGTCCGCCAAATGAGATTTTGAGGCCCTTCCTTATTCAGAGCATGTGACGGGCTTGAAAAGTCAACACTTTGATTTAAGTGCACAGAGACAGAATACACAAGTTTGCTTGATTGAAGATTGGAATCGTTAGTAACGCTTTCTGCTTTCTCATTTCTTCTCCACAAAAGCCTTTTCCCCCCCTTCATTGTTTTCATATTCTCGTCACACATGAAAACATTCAAAGAAAGTCAAAAGGAAAACTGGTTTCAGGTCATGCTCACCTCATGTTTCTTTACCAGGCTTTGATACCAGATTTTTGTCCTCCACAGGTGAAGACCATCTAGTATGTAACGTGCTGTAGGGCAGGGTCAGAAGTCCCTCTGTGTGGCGGGTATCTAACCAAAGAGCCTCGAAAAACAAAAACAAACTGGTCCAAGTGTTCCTGTCGCAGAATCGCTTCTTGGAAGTTTATCTCCAAAGAGAGATCATGGTTCTCCTCAAGCTAGCTGGAAGTTCAGGCCTGAAGTTCAAGTGAGTGTTGAAAGTGTGTTGAAGCCTTCAGTTTAGATTGGCAGGTACTGCTGTGAGAAGATCCTGCTGTGGTTAGGACTCACACGTCTGACTTACACACTTAGACAGGCAGAGTGCTTAATGTACCCCCCCTACACACACACCATGCACCAGCAGCAGCTTCCTGTGACGAACAGGTCTGAGTGACACCCAGGCACTGACGCACAGACGATTCTATAAAACAAAAGACCAGTGATTGTTTACCTGCAAGGATACCAATATATACCTACTCATTCCTCCATCAATCATGGAGCAGTTTTATAGCGGTTACTGCCTAAGATATAGATCATACGGAGTTATGGTTATCACTGCTGGTTATGTTAGTTATCAAGTAATGGTGTAATCAACCCCGTTTATCTATTGTGCTATTTATTACTGTAAGAAAGACCACCAGTAATTCAGAAAGTGCATCATCTTCATGCACATCAATCAGATATCAATGGAAAAAATGATTTATTTTTATTTACGTTGTATATTGTTTATTTACTTTTATTGGAAAATAGCTCCAAAGAGAGTACCATGGCTGGTTAGGCCTTCAGGCCATAAAAGTGAACTCTATTTATGCTGCATCACCAGGTCAAAAAAAACTAATCAGATGGAAAGATAAGACCAGATAGATAAGAAAAGCTGATGACTGCCGCATTTTGTGCCTTGTGGAAAGTGAGCTCAGCGTTCTCATGGCTCTTATCACTGATTCTCTTTAAGCACTGTATACTTGTGTGCTGAGTAGTTCAAGAACTTACGTTAGCGTTTCTATAAATAGCTCTCAAGTGTGTCACCTGTGGCCAGATGCACAAAGAGAAGAGAAACAACTCGATGCTGATCGGTGCGGTCGGAAAATTGAGTTTGATCGGAAAATTTCAGCTGTGAAGCCGCGGAAGTCTCTGCTGATCAAAATATGTCTCTTAAATCTGTACCAAACTACCTAAGGACTATCCTATTCTGAACCTAATCAGACAAAGAAAAAAAAAAAACTGGCTGTACAGGCGACAGTGCATGTGTGGGGCTTTGAAGGTTTTGTTCCTCCTGCAAAGCCTCAGTAGAAAAACCATGCAAAGTGCAGCAGCAGCCAGGCCAACACCATTCAATCTGAACGTAAAAGCTTTCACTGCAGGTGAATCCCCGGCACTTTCATTGTAGCGTGTAACGACTACATGCGTTAACGTATTTGCGTCCTCTGTTCCACACAGCACAGGATTTGGTGTTTCGGGATATTGCAGGCAAAAATACAATGCAATACTCAAAAGCATCTTCACGGTACCTTGCGTGCAATACACTCTTTGTCAAAAGAGCAGTTGCACCAAGGAGGAGGTGTTAGATTGCAGTGCTAGTGGGAAGGAGATAAAGGTTACCAGGAACAATAAACGATGATGACGTAGACTGATATGAGCAATATTTATTGAGCTACACATACTGACGTAGCGTCGCTCAGTACGGCAGTGGGCCTCCATGTTTGCTAACCCAACATTCTGGATGTCTCGGCATGGACTTGTAGAAGTTCCTAATGGTGTCCTGTGATAACCCATCCAATGCAGCTTAAATATCCTCACACTGTTCCTGCGGATTTTGCAGTAGATGTGGAGGTGGAGGGATGCATGGATGCATGACAACCACAAGCGCTTCCCCACCAACTGATTCGTTGGCTCCAACGTTAAATCCGGATATTCGGAAAGGTGGTTAGGCCAATGTAGTGTTGTAGTTCAGGCATTAGGAGTCTTGCCCAAGAACTCCTATTGGTGTAGCACAGCATAGTCACTCAGCCCAGGATTTGAACCCCAGTCTCCCATGTGTGGTGGTGGACTGCTAGCGGGTAGTGGTGTTCTCCACTGAGCTACACCAACCAGATCCACTTGCCATATAGGTGCATGTCATAGTTCTAGAATTACAGACTGTAGTCCATCTGAATCTCTGTTTGCTTGTTAATCCCCTTACACCCAGTTCTTCAATGCAACTGGACCACCACAGAGCCGTTATATTTTGGGTGGTGGATCATTTACAGAACTGCTGTGACATTGTGTCCACTCACAGTTCACTCTATTAAACAACCCTACCTTGTTGGTCCACCTTGTCAGAGACGATAGCTCATCTGTGTTAGTCATCCTCTAGTGCTTCATCAGTGTTGACATGACGCTGCCCAAAGGAAGCTGTTGTCTGGGTAAGCTTGTTTGGTGGTCTATTTTCATTCCAGGAGTGACATTGAGGTGTTTAAAATCTGGATAAGCAGGATAACATGTATGTATGTATGTATGTATGTATGTATGTATGTATGTATGTATGTATGTATAGATTCGGTGGGAGTACCGTGTGTATCTACATTACTTTTATTCATCTTTTTTCAGACTGAAATTTGCTAAAATCTTTTATTTATATATGATTCATTCCCCCACACCCCCACAATGCATGCAACTGCACAGTATTCTAGAGGTACTCTGAAAATCAAACGTGTCATAATGCCCATTTGATTAGCTTCACATGAAACACCACAGTGACTACAGGTTTATGTACAACCTCTAGCTTTATTTAATTATTAGTACAAATAGATACAGTCAGCAGACAGCAGTAGTACAGTGCCCTCTATATGCTTGGAGGACAAAGCATGATGCATCATCACCACAAGCTCACTCAAGGCAGCAGTACAATCCATAGATCAACAGTGAACACCCATCCAGGGAAACAACAATAATATTCATATCAGTAGTAGTAATAGAATGAATAAAGCTACAAAATCGAATAGAGGAAGTAATTAATACAGTCTGAGTATATTAGAATAGCTATCCACTGTACAAGAGGGACGGATCAAACCCCTTCTTCAACATATCTTTGTGTTAATGTGTGTGTGGTGTGTGCGTAAGCCTGAAAGAGGGGCAAGGTGGTGGCATCCATAGTTTAAAATATTAAAACAACAATTCCAATGACAGACAGTGCCTCCAACTTCTTCTAGACATAACTGGTGAGATAAAGCATACAAGTTTATCATCTACAGTGTGGCTAGTGTTGGCCCGGTTTTCTCCCTCATGATATGGCCAGCTCGTATTTTTCAAGTATGTTTCAATCAAATATGCTGTTTCACATCTGGTATGCGTGTCACAATGTAAAAACAATGGATGTTTCCATGCTCCAGCCAATGTTGTCATAGCAACTGGGTTGGAAAAGTTGGCAAAAAAAAAAAAAAAAAAAAATCACTTTCAGCTTTTTAAAATGTTGGTCACACTGTCAGCTGGTAAACCGCTACTTATTTTTTATTTGTTTCGGTGGGTGTGAAATTAAATCTTAATGATAACACGGTTGCAAATTCTGCATTTTTTTCTTTCAGCCTACCACAGTAGTGCAGCATTTCAAACCAGAAACTCTAAACAAAGATCACATAACTTTCCCATCAGCCTCAAAGAGATTCTGTAAAGATGTTCAAATCTTTACAGAATCTCTTTGAGGCTGATGGGAAAGTTATGTGAACTTGGCTGATGAAATGCAGCAGCTACGAAACGGTTGAGCTATGGCTGGAGCATTGACAGGTCAATTGCCCAGTTGCTAAATGTCAAGCGTATTGGGACACATACAGTCATAATAGATTGAATAGGGAACGAACAGGAGGTCTACAGTAACTGCAGTAACATCTAAACAAAAGCATATACACTCCCAATATAGTATTACACTGAAAAGAGGGACATGCTTCTCTGTAGTTCTAGGTAATAAGGTACAGTAAAACAAGGTTGTTAACAATTATTCTGCAATTAAAAGAACCGAAAAAGGATTTTTCACAAAACACATTAACAGGAGTCATAATAATGAACAGAACCTGTCACAAAAAAATGAGCAACTGAATTGCACTGAAGTCAGACAGAATGAACAGCAAAAGGTGGGAGAGAAGTATGTGGGTCGTCTGTAGAGTGGGAGTGAAAGGAAGACCTTGGAGTAGAGGGACAAACTGTCCCTCTCTCACTAACAAGTGCCTTCTAAATATCAACATTTCTATTCAAGAGACATCAGTCTTCATCTAAATATGTACATATCGAGAGCAGAAAAATATTTCACTTTTTCTGCAGAGAAAGGACATACAGCATCTAGACAAAAGCCTAGCTGAATAGTACAACTAAAGAGGAACTAAGATTTAAGAAAAAGAAGAAAAAAAAAACATCAATGGAAGTGAAAAAAGAGAAAGGACTGAACGCATTGTAGAATATGACTGCATTTCAATAGTTTAAACATATCTTGATTACAAATAGTCATACTTTGCATCCCTTCGTTACACCAGAACTCTCTGGTTTCATAATTAAAGGAGAATTTTACACTGTATTTCTTTTTTCCCCCCCAAAACTCAGCTAAATTCAGCCAAAGATTCTCAGACTTCTGGACAATGTTAGTGGCATGAGTAAGTGGTCACAATGATAACAATGCTTAAAAGGCCTTTTTATATCTGCAGTGTTGATAGGACTAAAATGATGGTGGTAAAACACCTAAACGTAATGTAGAAGCGTTTTAGAAAACTAACTAAATCCATGCCTTGTGTACTTTGTAAGCCATGACTCCCATTACCACCATCACTAGAAAGAGATGAGAGTATATTATTTTTCTTTTTGAACCACTCCGTGTTACTTTACATGTCTGTGAATGAATTCAAGTGAGATTTTGAAGGAAAACAAACAAACAAAAAATAAACAATGCAACTCCTCTTTAAAAGAGAGAATCAAGACAGAGACAGAGAGAGAGGAAGAGTGCCAGAGAAACAATGTTTAGCAAGACACCTCCATGGTTTGTGGTCTGGCCTGGTTGTCGTGTCCAGCAGTTGCACCCTCCGGCTGGGAGTTGGCGTGAGTGCGGCTACGCACGCCGTCCACTGAGCTTATGCTGGACGCAGAGTGGGTACGAGAGCGTGCCAAACGGGTCATACTGGCAGTGGGCACTGAATGGACAGAGAAAAGAGTTGGTGGTCATAAAAAAATGAACGAAACATGTAGTGACGTCCCTAAGGACTTTAAACATGGCCTTCAGAACAGATCTACTGTATGGGGTTGGAGGTGGAAACTGGAGCGTGAGGGTATACGGTTGTTTGGGAAAAGGTGTCACAAACATTTGATATTAAGTTTGTGCCATTCCATTCCTGATACATGGTGCTGTATTAGCAGGGAGAATAATGAGCTTTCTTCACACAAAGGTGAAGGTCCCAGTTTAGCAGCACTCAAGGTGACTGTAATAGGGCTGCAACTTGCCACCACTTCTAAAACTGATGAATCTACTGACAAAGACTTGAAGTCATGCAATCTAGCTCTTATGCTTCTTTGTTTGCTTCCTTCAAAGATTTCTTCTTTCATGATCCAGTCATATAAGGCCATGCACTCATTTAAAGAAAGGCTAGCTAGAATAGTAGATGCTGTTTATACGGAATAGGCTAGTACAGGGGTCGCTCCTAAGCTCCCAGTAGCTAACCAAACAGAACTGTCAGTTACTATTAAATACATACACATACATACAAATTCTATACTTACATACACAAACACACACCACCAAGCACTTTATTAGGAACCTCTATACATCCACTTAATCAATTTAGCCAATTCTCAATCTAATCAGCAAGTCAAGTGGTAGAACAGTGCACAATCATACAGATATGTTCATTTTAACAATAGAATGGTATTGATATTTTGACCATGGTGTGATTGTTAGTTAATGTATTTCTATAACTGCTGATCTCCTGGGACGTTCATGCATGAAGAGTAACGAAACATCCAGTGAACAACAGTTTTGTGGACAGGCTTGTTGATGAGTACCTGCATAGTGAGTACCTTCTGTAAGTGCACAGAGAGTGTGTGTGTGTTTACATACACTGCCATCAGTGTTGCAGTCATTGTTGCAGCCCTTATTGCAGTCTGACAGAGCTAGTGGTATTTTGATACTTGACATTACAGAAACGGACCATATGTTTTAACCAGTGCCGCCATTGTTTTCTCATTATTCTCCCAAAAAGGAAAGTAAACCCCCGGATCAGGATCGAGTTCCAATTCATTTTTGTTGCAGCTGAAAAAATGAATGTTCAGGAATTGCAACCCATGTAGAAATGCAGCATGCATTAATGCCAAAAAATGCATCCGATAGAGAGCGAGAGAGAGCGAGAGTGCAAAAGATAGTAATACCTGTGACGACCTTACCAGTGTACTTAAATTTACACCCTCTCAACACTGAGAAACAAACAGCATATTGAAGGTATGACTCACCATACAATCATGCTTTTTACACTATGATGCAAAGACAGGGAGAAACAGAGGAATGAATTTGAGGGGACTGGACTGAATGGTCCAAATTGTGAGGAGAAAGAGAAAGTAAGAGAGTGCAAGACAGAGAAAGACAGAGAAAGAGAGAGAGAGAGAGAGAGAGAGAGAGAGAGAGAGAGAGAGAGAGAGAGAGAGAGAGAGAGAGAGAGAGAGAGAGACAGATAGATAGATAGATAGATAGATAGATAGATAGATAGATAGATAGATAGATAGATAGATGTAGATAGATAGACAGATAGATAGAGAGAGAGAGAGAGAGAGAGAGAGAGAGAGAGAGAGAGAGAGAGAGAGGAGTGTGAGAATGGACAGACAGCATGTGGACAAAACAGTGAAGATGGCAGGTTGGAAAGGAAATCTAAAGTGCTGTCTGAACTCCTGGTACCTGAGTCGCTGTTCAGGTGGCTGAGGAGCACATGGGGGACTGTTCACGTTTGACGGAGGGGTCAAAGAGGAAGAGGAGAGAGAGACGAGGGAAATGGAAAGATTACTAGTAAGACTTTCTAAAAGACTGAAGTAAGATAGAGAAGAAAGACAAGACAGATTAGCAGGAGGGTCAAGGGGAAAGTGTCGGAAAGTCAGGGTGTAGTTCTCCGTCTATAGTGTCTAAAAAAGATCCAGCTCTGTCAGCAAGAGGTAGATTTGCACATTTTTGACACAGCAAAAACCCCAGCGTTAACCATAACCTACTCTAGCACAAAGCTTGATTCTCACTTGCCCATAACCTTAACCACAGGATACATACAACGACAGCTCAATTATTAAAACTGGTCACTAGACCTTTCCCTAGGCCAACAGAATGTACAAGGGCATATCAAAGTAATTATAAGCTTTTCCTTGTTTCCTTAGGAAGTGCAATATACTGTGTGCACCAGAATGAAAGCGTCTGGTTTTTAGGTTTAGCAGTACAGACAAAAAAAAAAACAAAAAAAAAAACTAAATCTAAAAAAAAAAACTAAAATCATTTGCTGAGTAATTTAGATTAAATAACACAAAAGCTAAATAAATAAACCTTTTCTATCTTTAGAAATCCAAATTCTGTCAATAAGTTAGTACTATTGTAGGGCACCTTGGGGGAGGGTGTCAGAAGATGACAGAAGATGATGTAAAACGTGTAAGTCTGATTGCAAATGTGAGAATGTAAAAGACATCAAAAGTGACAATACAACAATAACTAGAAAAAACTTTTTTCACTGTTCACAGCTCAGCACAGGGTTAAAGTAGCCAAAACTAACTTATCCACTATACTGAAGACAAGGCATCCTCAATATTGACTGTTCAGCTGTGCATGACATATCACACTTTGCATAGCAGCAGAACACAAAAGTTTTCAATTCTTCTATTTAAATGGGTGACGCAATCTGTATAGACAGCTGCTGTGGAGTTTTCAGTTGCAGGACATCTTGTTTATTACACAACAATGAAAAGGAAGGGGTCATCTAAATGCCCCCAAAGGTGTCATTAAAAAAGCAATCCAGTCACAACAAGCTGTGTCAGGTTTGTAAGACTTTCATTAAGCACCGATTAGCAGTACTCAGCGAGCACAGCTTCATTAACTTTTATTAATTTTCATCTCGTACCACTTACTTACTAAGACTCTGCACAGCAGGCATTCAAAGTGCAGTAAAACCATTCCATGATTCCACTGCGTGAATTCTACACTGTTATATTTAAGGATTCATTTAAGGGCAGCCATAACAGTTCACTAACAAAGCAAATAAAACCCCTATAGAAAATACAGTTTCTGATGTACATCAGTCCCTCTGCGCGGTATGCATCTTGTATGGTTGGCGAGTTCAGCTGTGGTTAAGCTCTGCCCCGTCTCTTCAGGCACTCTCACATTGTATAATCTAAACAGAAAGCGAATGACTAATATTCCTAACTGCATTTACACCCTGGAAATCACCAGAGACCCCACCACACAACCCCCCAGAACAATGAACCTGTCAGAACCATTCTCTGTACATTTATGTGTTTGTTTACTTACTTTTTTATGACAGTGTGTCTACATTATTATTGTAGACAGTGTGTCTACATAGTGTGTCTATAAGTATATTATTATACTTATCTTTTATCACTAGTTTATGCAAATTAGCAATTCTGATCAGTCCATATTGCGCCTCAACCCAATTTGAAACTCTCCAAATTAGGGATGGGCTAATTATGTGGATGCATGTAAACAAGTTGGCAATCATGACATCACAAAAACAATTAACTATATGACACTGTGCTGCTCCTAAACATGAGCGTATTGGCAAAGATGCGTAGCTCAGTGCAGAATTGTGGAAACCCAAATCTCTGACACACTAACATGTTGGTACATCTCCACTGCGCAGGATGACGATTCCCCATCAGAATCCAGTGTTGTACCACCTTTTGCTACTCATATAACATGAGTTCCAAATTTTCCAATATCTCCTGGCTTCTTTTCCCTTAACTACGTATCCATGCTATATCTTGCAGATACTCAGATATCAAATTAGCCTCAATGGTCATCCTTGTTACAAACCACAACAAATCCTTGTTTACAAACAGTGAGGAAAACATTGAGACTCTTCTGGAAAGCACCAAAAACGCATTATCAATATTGACTCAGGATTCCACCAGACTCTTTAACACCCACATAAATGGAAGCTATTTTTTTCACACTAACATCAATAACAAAAAAAAAACAAAACAAATAAAACCACACACACACACACAAAAACCCCCTTTAACAAAGAACAGTCGTCAGAAAGTACTCAGACTTTTGTGTCCTACTGCGTGAGTTTTAGGCAGAGGTGGAGTGTAAGGGTGGAGCTTTTTTGTTGTGTAGGACAGAAAAGAATCTGTAAAGAACTGAAGGTCAGAAGATACAAGTGTAAGCAAAATAAGAGGATGTATGTGACTTATATAGAGAGATTATGACTAACTTACAGCAGAGTCTTAATAAACAACAGTTAGAGCCTTACTGCATTGCATCAGTCTTTCTTTCTCACACTGACAGCTCAGTGCTGTATAGCTCACTTCCCACCGGAAAAAACAGTACTAAAAGGGTCACTCAAAAAAACTGACACTCATGCTATCTACCCAATGTCTAAAGTCATTTAGGTCGGTTTTGCAGGTATATGAGTGAGGTATACACGTGTCCCTATAGTTTAGAAGCACTTCTCAATCTGTTATTGTATTCAAAAATAACTAAGTCAGTGTAGACAGAAATAATATAAGCTAAACAAGACACCTTGTTCAATATTCTTCGAATACACCAAAAGTTATTAAATAAGAAATAATAGTATGTAATTATTTATTTACAGTTATTACATGTGTATTATACTCAAATATAATATAAGTCATTATGGTAACATCTTCAGCTTCATGATTTATGTTTATGCATCAGCATCAAAGCACAAAAAATATCAGAAATATGTTATGCGCCCCCCCCAATTGGTGAATCAATAATGACAGCCTAATTTTACATATACATCTTAAGTGACATATTTGAATTTACAGTTCATTATAAAGGGCCAACACTTTTCTTGTATTTTATATTTTCCCTTGCAGTCCACTCAAAACATTTGTCTGGGTTTAAACCACACTGTTTTTGCAGGACATTTTGGACCACTATTTTAAACAAAGTTTTTTCATTTATATCACTATGGAATGAGAAAGAAAGAGCACTGTGCCATTTCGACATCTAACTGTTGATGACTGTTGAGGCCTGCACCAAGAAACAAACATAAATTATATCTGTGATTACAACTTCACTTAAGTGATGCACCCAAATAGTTCAGAAGCTAATTCAAGAGTGAGAGTGAGAGAGAGAGAGAGTAAGAGACAGTGTGTGAGTGAGAGAGAGAGTGTGTGAGAGAGAGTGTGAGAGAGAGTGAGAGAGAGAGAGAGAGATTAAAGAACAGGATTGGATGCAGGCCATGCAACACGGCATTCTCGCAGAGCAAAGCTCCTGTACTTACTCCCTCGACTTTGCATCACTGCACAGCCACACAGGAGACAAAGTCATATGTTAGTTAAGCGTCACAAACACACCTTGCGATCTGAAACCACAAGGGAACGTCAGCCTGGTTTCGGGTCAGCATATGCCGCCAAATGCCTCTGGGGCTTTCAGAGGAATCTTGGTTAATCATCCCCAAATCATGAACTAAAACACTACTAGGAGCTAATGCTGTGGCTGTGTGACAAGGTTACAGGCGCTACTGATGTTAGTGCAACACTAACAGCAGAACTCTACATGACCTAAAAAGATACTGAGAGATAACCTAGTATACAAACTGGTCAATGTGTGACTCTGTGCGCATGTCTAAGTGCAGTCTGTCTATGTGTGAAAAGAGTACTGCGTGGGCGGAAAAAGGGTGGCTGATTTTCCACATGAAACTTTCTGACAGTGAGATTTTTACAAGACAAGATGCTTTCAGACACAAAACGCACATCACATACATTTAGCTACAGTCTAAGTCGGAGTAAAAGATGAGAAAACACATTTATGTGACTGACACTTCTGAAAGGATTTCTACAGAGGGAACCGACTGATGGGAGAGACAAAGTTTGTAAAGCGAGAGTTAGTGAGAGACATATACTCACTGTAGCCCATCCCCTGGACAAAGTACTTGAAGGCTTCAGCGAGTTTACCAGGCTGAAAAGAGAAGTGTGCAATTATGGAATGTAATTACACACGTGGAATGAACTTTAAAGCCCCAGGGAACACGCTATATGTTTTCTTGAATGATGTGAAATTGAGTGTTAAAGATCCAGTTTGTACAAAATACAGGATGGAATATCTAAAACAGAAATAATAAAACATGGCATCGCTCAGTCCTGATATAGCACTAAAGCAGAATTCAACACAAATGAGTGAAACATGCTAACAGGTGGTGCTGTAGGCCATGACCATACTTTTATATGGCATATAATTATATATGTCATGGTGTGGCTAGCTGAATGAACAAACAGCCAAACAGACATTTTTGTTATGCTTAATAGGTTAGCCTTTACTTGATTTCCACCTTCTTGAAAACAGAAGGAGATTGATGGGAAACACTTTTCACACAGTAGTGCTCAATTTTAAAAAGACCATCAACTTTAATCCAATAACTTTTTGGCATAATGTGTTGGACTACATCCAGTTAAACAGGACTCATTTTGCTCTCTTTGTCATGAAACAGGCAGTTGGACAGAATTCTACAATTCAGATCAGCCTTATGATTTTTGAGGACACTGCTTACGTACTATTTAAGGTAAGGAACGCCCCTTTTATATCAAAACAGCAGAATTCTTGCAAAAAACATCTGCTATTTATTGGTCACTGGAAAGTTATTCACAAGAACAAGTCAAGTTAACCTAATAGATTTAGGTTCCCTGGGGCTTTGAATGAACAAAACTAGCAAATTAACAAACAAACAAACAAACTAATAACTGTAATGGATTTCAGAAATTCTAGCACATATGATTCACTAATCGATAGGGATTCATACTCTCCCTAAGCTGTTTTGCAAGTATCTGTTTTTCAGTGTTGCTTACTTGAACAACTTGAGGCAGTCCTCCACAATCTGCCATCTGAAAGAATAACCAAAATCAAAATGTAAAACCATCCATGCCTTAAATGGCAGTACCACTTGAAAGCATTTTGCAAGCAGAGTATGTTCTCTTGCCTTGAGCAGGGTAGTCTTTGTGGGGTTTAGCCTTGAGTTGCACTCAACCTGAGAGAACATTTAGAGAGTTCAGAGAGAGATAATGCAGAGACATATGACAGCACAGTTTCTCCTGAAGACCTTCAAACGCTACCTTCACTCACTACAGAGCACAAGATGTTCTGGCCTAGAAAGCAGTCCGATACTTGATATAAACAGAATGGCTTTATTGGAAGAAAGTTTTCTGCAGGCAAGCCACAAAAAGCTCAAAAGATGATTGTGTACCAGGAAGGCATGACAATATCAGAATTATATCTGCAGATTAATGTTAAAAAGAAAAGAAATTGCACAATGATATATGACTAATATTTCTAAACAAATGTGATGAAAAACATCACAGGAACTTATTCAACTAATTAAGCATTTTTAAAACTTGCTTATTTTGTTTTCAATAGATTTTAGAAGCAAAAAAGAAAATCTAAGAAATCAAGAACATGTCAGTTCACTGCATCTACATAACAGAGCATGTACTAATTGACTCCTTAGTCATCCTTCTTTCTCATGTAACTTTATCAGCTTCCTTTGTAAAAATGTTTCAGTGCTTTCAGTCTCAGCCGCTGTTTGCACATCAGTGATTAAGCAGACATTGTTTCACATATCACTACGTTTAGCAATATGACACTAAATACAGTGAGATAAACGAGATACCAAGTTTTTCAGCAAGTGAAATGACTTACCAAATATATCTGTTTTCCACTATTTTCCAGGATTTCCAAGACCAACTAAACTCTTTATCTGTAACCTTTTAAAATCTTACACTTCCCTGCAATGCTAATCGAGAAGGATTCTGATAAAATTTTAATATTTTAGAAATGTACATATCACCACTGGCATTGACCCAGAATTCCCATTTCCATTCCCTTATGTGGTTTCAATGCCATCACTCACCACTGCTTCCACAGCTGGGGATGTGTCGCCCACTATAAGCAGGGCAGGACACCTACAAATATAAAGACGACAAAAAAAGAAACAAAAAATATCATAGTTTAGTATTCACAAACACAGTAACAAACTATTTATTTCATATATATTTAAAGTCTAAACTCATTTTCAGTTTAATATAAATAATAATCTAATGTACTAATCACTGCTTTCTGTTTTTATTGCCATTTCACATGCTGTCATGCCTTTTTTTAGAACTGGATTTGTAAATATGGCTATCATAGCTTTATGCAAACCAGCACATTCAACACACTTACTTCAGGGTGTTAACAGTGTCCTCATTAATTCCCGGAATGGGTCTTTCGATCTCTAGGTCTCTGCGGCTGTTAAGAGAGAAAAGAAGACTGAGTACTCATCGACTTGAGTCATCTCAATAGTCAATGTGGGAGTCACAGAGCGGACACTTTGACCCTACACATACCTGTTGTAAGAGTTACAGAAGAGCGCCAAGTTGTCCTGGTTAATATCCTGAGCGATGTGCAGACGGTATGTCTGAATGATCTCCTGGTTCTCCGTAAGCTCATCCTAAAACACAGCATAAGCCCCTTCCTCAACATAGCTCTCTATTCATGTTTCCTCTAGATCAGGCTTGGTAATGTTCAGTGTTCCTATTTGATACCATTACAAAGGCTGAAACCTTGACTTGAACACTACTTAATGTGATACCTTGTATTACAACACAAACTGAAAGCAGGTTTCAATTACACAGAAAAACAAGCAGGAGGTGCAGCTTATTATTACCAGTTATAACAATCAACAAGCTCTGATATAAATAAATAATAAATAGAGCTCTGGAAATAAATAAGAGACCACTCCAGTTTCTTCTAAGCATTTACACATGTACAGCAGGTTCTGTTCTAGCTTTACAGGCAGATACAGTGAGCTTCTGGTTCATAAGAACAACGTCAAGCAGCAAACATACAGGACAACACAGCTACAGAATGGCACCAACTTATTCAAATGTCTCTTAACCACAGTAAGATGACCTCAAGTGACCTACAGAAAGACTGGCAAGCGGTGGCTGGAGTGAAATGCACTGGCTCAATGCACATGGCTCAAAAAAAAGGCTTCTGGAGGCATAATTAATGATATTCTAAATAAACAGATGTAAAATACAATATTCTATCTGGAATTTGGGAGACATGCTTCCAGTAGTGTATAGAATAAAACAGAACTACTCATTTTGGTCAAACACAAACCCAGAAACTTTGAAACTAGAGAAATTGATCATCATAAGGTGGTCTCTTAAGTATTTCCAGAGCTGTATATGGATGGTTCAATTACAGCAGGGAGTATGGAAGGTTACAGAATTTATTAAGACTTACTGTGCTGAAATGATGTCCCATTACAATGTCCACCAGGTTACTGGTCCATCCAGACAACTGAAGTGTCAAAAATACACACAAAGCCATAGCACACACATTAATTATTCATTACACTGAATAAAAAGCGGCGTTACCTCGGGGCACAGTTTGGGAATGTACAATGACCTGTAGATATTTTGTGTATGAAGTTGAACAATGGTCAGCATGCTAATGGCAAGGTGCCAAGATGGCCGGGTCACTTTTAATTTTCAAAGTTGTGCCAGCATTTACCATTCCTCAATCCACTGGGTCACGTGTACTGGGAATATGACATAAAAAGTATTACCACTCACAGTGGACAGTGCAGTGGCCACCCATGGGTGCTTAATGATCGTGACCAGTGGAACCTGTCTGTGCGAACAAACAAGTGACTTATATCCGCATTCAATGCAGAAGGCCCCACTCGCAGGTCAGTGCAGCGTTCTTCCATGGTATATGGAAGCAGAGGACCTAGCAGAGTGCCTCTGTTAACACAACACTGGACACAATGCCTCAACCAGAGCTTGTGAGCTTGCAAATTGAACCATAGAGGACTGGCAACATAAGGGTGTGGTCCAATGAGTTATGGTACCAATTGTTTTAAACTGATGGTAGGGTTCATGCTTGCTGCAGACCCCATAAAGCCATGGACCGTAGTTGTCACTAAGGAACTTTGGCTGGTGGTGGTTCCATTCTGGTATGTGGTGTGTTCTTATTTGGATCACTGGTTTCTGAAACACGTTATTAAATGGTGCCCCCAACATTTCACTGCTTGGTGAGGACTTGGTTTCGGCCCTTCATTGACTTAATGTACCCCGCACAATGATGAGATGTTTCAACAGGATAATGCACCGTTCCATCTGGCCCAAATCGTCCAGAATTGTATTGGGGAAGCACTCTGGGGAGTTCTAATGAATGGTGTGGTCAGCCCAATCAAGCCAGTGTTCAAAATCACTCACAAGTTAACACCTTACAGTCTATATGTTCCCAAGCTGTCCCCTGAGGTAAGGCCTCTTCATAATTAATTTACATACTGCTATCTTTGGATCTTGGCAATATATATAGGACACTGATCCACTCTAGTGAAATGCAAACAGACCCTGGAACCTGCTGAGAATTAAATTTGTTGGACCGGAGTACCAGGCATGGTATTTCTGTCCCTGGTCTCTGAACTTTTGAGGTCTGGAATGTGCATTGCCTCAACAGTAACTAAAAACTAAATTCAACAGAAACTAAACACATCAAAATATATGTAGACTCCAAGATGTAATTTGTTAAAGCAGACAAATCAAGACAGGCATAAAATACACTTTACCTTTGAGGCAGCCCAGTCCATCCAGCCTTTTGCACATGGGTCCACATTGATAAGAACCAGTCCTTCAACCAGAGTAGGCTGATTCAGCTGGAAGACAGAAACATTTCTAGTAATGACACAAACATTAAACAGTGCCCATACTTGTGTGCTCATTTGTTTTCTCACTAATGAACAATGTTGTAGCATTCAACACTTTTCTGTAACACTTTCTAAACATGGCACTACATGTTTGAGCTGATCTCTTATTTGAGAAGAAACTGAGAGAAGCCTAAATGCAACACTGAATACAAATGTTGAAAATCCCAGTCAAGGGGACCCCATGTCCTGCACAATACATCCCCTACTTGCACTGACTCAACAAAGCATCTAATTAACAAGCTCCTCATGTACTGGGTCAGGTTTCAAACTCCAATACTAGACTATTCCTCTTTCAATGGGTCGATGCCTCATTAATCTTGGGGATGGGTCTCAATGGCTGTTAAACGGGAATTTTTCTGTATGATTAAATGTTTAAGATCTCAAACAAAAACATTCAGAAAATAAATAGCTTTCTAAAGAAGGCTAATAGCCAGAACTGTTCACAGTGGTCCAGACATCTGAAGAGTGTTGTTTGTCTAAAAAAGACTCTCACAGAATGTTATCACAGGACGTTGCTGGATAGCAGAGACATTGCTTTTCTAGTTTTGACATCAGCTTATGAGCTAAAATGTATTTTTTGTTTACTTTATTTTTGGAGGAGAGGTACATGCGTATGTGGAGTGAGACACATCTCTTGCGAGATAATCTAAAATTCCAGTTTGTGCAGGTTAACCTAAACTACCCACTCATATGACTTCACTATGCATTGAGAGTCTAACACCTTCACCTAATTCACACCACTGAAGCACAAGCAGCCCCATGTTGACGGAGCAAGTCACAGGTTTGGCTTTTAACTAGAATTTGAGCTGTGTGACTGGCAAACATGTGACCTACATCAGAGCAACATGTGCTCAGTATGCAAGTAAAAGGCAAAAATACAACAGATGTACACGTATGCAGGGCAGGAGACACAGAGATGGAAAGGGACAGAGAGTGTGCATCATCAACAACATAGTGTACTTTTCTGAACAGTATTCAACACCTCCACACTGTGTGAATATGCAGCACTATAATTAACCATAATTAACACATCTTTGCACAACTCCATCGCCCTGAAACAAGCTCATGTAACACCCTGGCGCTGTCAGATGTTCGTGTTTTACAAAAACAAGAACATCCAAGGAGAAAAGCTACTGTTAAGCCATTATATCTAGTCTGAAGCTGGAATCAGAGTACTGGTAAAAGAAGCTCTTCATGGGCCATGCACAGCCAGCCTGCATTCTTCAGCTAATCTGAGCAAATCCTCTTTATCTCCACACAGACTAATTATGTTCTGCTGGAAACATGAGAGTTCACATGATAGGGCCTGAAATATTCAATAAACATATGTTATCTGTGGCTATATCTGAACACGGAAAGGTGTGAATGTAACTGTGAAATTTCTGCATATATGCAAGCGTGACGAAGTATGTACGCATGTATGTATGAATGTATGTATATGTGTTGAGAATAACTCGCATAGCTAGAGATTGTTTTAGGGTTTAGGCCTTATTGAGATTTAAACAGTCTGCATTGCTGTGGAGGTTTTCCAATAATTGCCAACCAACCTCAAGTAATCTCTGTATGTTCTGCTCTCAACTTATATTTTCTAATAAGCTGCAACATTACTACAAGCACCCACTACTTAAATTACAAAAGTTCACTTACTGCCAGTCTGGTGAGGATGTAAGCTCCTGCACCAACACCGATGCCAATCACACTGTTGATCCTAAGGAAGGTTAATTAAACACAACCAGTTACACAAACCAGCAATCATAAGTTTTTAAACCTGGATGACACATCATTCATTAAGTTCTAGAGTTCTCGTCCTTGATGGCTGATGTCCAGTAAAGTGTGACAACTTTCTTGGTCAAACAACTGAAGTCACAGAATTAAGCGCTAATAACACGTGTAGGAGAAGCCCTCCAGGACCAGAACTGAATATCCCTGTTCTATACGAATAAGGTGTACACTGCAAAGCCTAGTCAAACTCAGTAAGATTTAGCAATATGAGATACATATAGGAATACTATAATAAGATTATTTAACCTACGCCTAGATGTTTTTACTTGTTTTAGTTATTTTATGTAGAACCTAAAGGATTTACTGTTCATATAATGTGTTTCATGTTTAGGTTTTAATTGTTTTGGTAGTGTATGTAGGTCACGATACATGCATGTTGAAGAAACCTTGCCAAAATCCACAATGAACACTTTATAAACATTAATGCTCACTTAAGCTGGGTGAGGACTGATGGCAGCATCTCAGCCAGTTCATCCATTGTAGGGTACTGGTACCTAAGAGTCAGAGAGAGAGCGAGTCAGAGAGAGTGTGACAGAGAGAGTGTGACAGAGAGAGTTTGACAGAGAAAGTGTGACAGAGAGAGTGTGACAGAGAGAGTGTGACAGAGAGAGTGTGACAGAGAGACAGAGAGAGAGACAGACAGACAGACAGAGAGAGAGAGAGAGAGAGAGAGAGAGAGAGAGAGAGAGAGAGAGAGAGAGAGAGAGAGAGAGAGAGAGAGAGAGAGAGAGAGAGAGAGAGAGAGAGAGAGAGAGAGAGAGAGAGAGAGAGAGAGAGAGAGAGAGACAGACAGACAAAGAGACACATGCCATTACAGCTTTTTTGTTGTACATACTCTTTTTTTTTTCAGACACTTGCTAGTTACTTTACCAGTGCAGAACTAAAGAAACATATTTTCGCTGCTTCAACAGAGAATTCAACAAGAGAATTCTAGACAGTACCAGATCAGGCTACACTGAAAATTGTAAACATAGTTTTATTTCACACACACCATTTTCATGTCATATGCCTATGCCTATCCAATCAGGTGCCTGTGTTATTTTGTCGGTCCTCTGACCTAATAATGAGTAGTGGCTCTTACCCGGTGGGGAAGGGCGGAGCGCTCTCCTGCTGGCCTGGAGCATCTACATGGACCACAGCAAAGTGCTGTGTAATCTCCTGCATGTCCTCGAAGTTGAACAGTGTATTGAAGCATGACTTATCTGCAGTGGACAAAAAAAAAAAACAAAGACTGAACCAACCATAAGGCCAACAACCAGGCTTTGAACCTGTGGCAATGTTCAAGGATGTCCACTTCTTAAAGGCAAATTGCTCTATAAATCTCTCATTGAAATCTAATCAGTCATTCAAATGTAAAATTGTCCACGGTAGAGAAACTTCCAGAAGCTTTACAGGGTTGGGGTTTGAACTAGGGTTAGGGCTAGAGCCAGGGCTATTGTTGGAGCTAGGGTTTATTGATGGAACTAGGGTTTGGATTGTAGTTAGGGTTATGGTCGGAGCCAGGGTTAGAAGCAAAACAGGGGTCAATATTGCTATAACACAAATATAGTCATTTTATTTACTGCACAAAATAGGAAGGGAACACTTTCATGTCTGCCCTGCATGTACCTCGTCACAAAATATGTATTTCAAAAATATGTTTGCATATAACAAAGCCCTGGAATCAGGTAGCCTAGTTCAATAAGAAAGCTTGAAATGGCATTATTATTGGAGTCTGTTTCCAACCACCATCACTGTGAACGATAATGATTCTATGCTTCTCTAGAATTGATATTTCACATCAATGGCACTCATGTGCAAAACCTTAACCATTCAGTTATTCAGAAAATGTGATAGTTTCGGAAAATCGAAAAAAATAAAACAAATAAAAAAACTGCACATAAACCAACACATCAAAATATGTGCCTTAACTCTAATGCAGGGATATATATCCAATTTCAGTTACATTCATTAAAAAGTGCTTAAATTGGAGTATATGTTATACAAGTCATGCTCTGATGACATCTCACCCAATTTTTAACAACCCCCTTTTAGGTTCCTGCTCTAAGGGAATGCAGGCTATACATTCCAAATACTGGACTTTGATGAGGGAAGAAACAGCATTCACATTTGAGTAATACCACAACATTTAATCAAATGATCAAGGTTTATCTAAAAAGAAAAAAAAAAAAAAAATGTTTTACTCTTTACTAAGTGATTTCTGGCTAACTAGTGCATTTTTTTTTTTTTTAATCTTGCACATAATGGTGTTATAAATTCCATTTCGTCTGTTTTGCATCTGTGTTTGTCTCTTTCTTTAATCATTAGGCCACCATATTTCAGCCCTGACCCAGTGGCCCACATCCAGCCAAAGCAGCACATCCTTCATTCCACTTTATTCAGCTACAGATCCACCTAAGAATGACTGCATAGCCAGATGTATTCTCAAACCTAGTTTGTATTTTCTACTGTGATTACATTCACCGTCACATTTACTGGAAAACGTCCACCGAAAATGTGCAGCATGTGTCTAAAGGCAGTAGTGCTGTAGCTGCAGTACAACACTACCTACACACTATCATTCACTCTCCTTAACATTCTGCTGAATGAGTACCAGCTTTCATGTGTTAAACGGGTGTATTCTTTTTATTTTGGGTGTGAGATCATTTAGATGGATTATGGGATGGTTCTTAAAAACCACAACATTCACAACAGTTAAAACAGCAATAATTTAGCAGGTATGGGGTTTGTGTGTGATAAAAATAATACAACCACCACCATTCAACCATACAACCAGAAATAAATAAATAAATATAAATGAAAACACAATGTGATAACACCACAGACTCGTATTATCTTATACATAGAACACAAATCAGATGCTGAAATTGAGACACAAAAAACATTTGCTAAAAATGATGAACTCAATTAGAACTTGATGGCAGCAGCACACAAGTTTTGGCAGAGGAATGTTGTCTCATATTTGGCTGATGTACGATTCTAGCTACTCTTCTTTGCCAGAGGTTTTTCGTTTCATGATGCGTCAGATGTTTTCTATTGGTGAAAGGTCTAGACTGCAGGCAGGCTAGCTCAGCCCCTGCACGGTTCTTCTGTGAAGACTGTGTTATGAAGGACGCAGTATGTGGTTTAGCATTATCTTGCTGGAATATACAAGGCTTTCTTTGTCAGACATTGTCTGGATGGGAGCATATGTTGTTCTAAACCCTCTATATGCTTTCAGCATTGATAGTTCCTTTCCACATGTGTAAGCTGCCCACACCACAGGCACTAACGCAACCCGATACTATCAGAGATGCAGGCTTTGGAACTGTGCAGGGTGATAACAAGCTGAATGGTCCCTCTTTTCAAGTGCAGGACACACGTCCACATTTACCAAAGAGAACTTTACAAAAATAACTAAATTCTGAATAATCTTTTGCCTTAGCCCATATTAAATTAGCTTTGGCTCTGAATCGTGTTGACATATTGTTTTTTTTTCTTGCGCAGAGGGATTTTCAGATTCTCTTAATCATTTGATGACATTATGTACCGTAGATGGTGAGATGTCCAAGGTCATTGAGAAACATTTTTCTGAAATTGTTCCACAATTTCGAGACCCAGTTTTTTTTCCACAGATTGGTAAACTTCTGTCCATCTTTGCCTTTGAGAGACTCGGCATCTCTAAAATGCTCTTTTTATACCCAGTCTTGTGACTTGGTTGTAAATTGCTCCCCCATGACCAAATGTGTTGCTTTAAATGAGTAGTAATTTTCATTAAATGGTAAAATGTCTCACTTTCAACCTCTGATGTGTGTTCTATGTTCTATTGTGAAGAAAACATGCATCATTGCCTTCTGTGTTTTTTTAAACTGGGGTCATAATTAGATCAGATTTCGAATTGAATACCATTTTGTTGCACACGGTTCTTTTTTTTCAGTGACATTTTCATAAATGCCTCCCTCTTTATGTCGAGCCTAATGACCTTTTCTTCTCAAAGGGGCTGGTTTTTGATCATGCTAACACATCATAAAATAATTTTACACAATCAAAAGCTGCACTTCCTGCACAATTATTATTAATGTTTTATCACCATCATTATTAAACCATTACCTCTGTGGTTTCAGGGGTTAGTTGAGAGGGTGGGGTTTTAACCACAATATTTAAGTGACAGCTCAAAAATTCCTCTTGTTTTGTTCAACAGGCAAAAATTAGTTTAAACTACCTTTTTTATTTTTTAAACCTGTTCTGCCTGTGTTATAAGACAGGAAAAACTGTATAGCACATGCTTCATATTCAGTTAAAAACTGAACTGGATACAAACTGTATACAAACTGTTTACAAATACAAAACTGTATACAAATGCAAACATATTTTTGTGTAAGCTATTATGGATCAGCTTTGTATTTCCTGTATTAAAAAAAAAACAATTTGTAGGTTCTGGAAGTCATAATCAATTTGATATTTTGAAACTACAATCTGAATATGGCTAGCAGCTTTTCAGTTAAAGGTTTTAAACAACTTGAAATGATCAGCAACATGAAATAAACATTAAAACCTGAAAGAACTGGAGGGAAAATATAGTCCTTTTAAAAAAATATAGACCAATTTTAATATAACTGTTGAACAACTGTGGCTTGTACAGTTACATGTGACTACATAAATTTTTTTTGTTTTTTATCTAATTTTGTTTGTTGTTGTGAAAGCTGTGTGCTGCCTTCTTGGCCAGAACTTATATGTACAAGATCTTAGTGTTTGTGATTTAACAGGCTAAACAAAGAATAAACCAATAACTTGGCTGCACACCATTCTACAAGGCTTAACCAAGAATAAGACAGGACTTGTCAGATTAGTGATGTTATAAAGCAGTTGCAGCTTGTTAGAGAACTCACGGTTGAGGCCGATGTCATGGTAGGTAAGGATGACGGGCCGGTTGCCTTTGGGTGTTCCTCTCAAAGTGACATGAAGGACTCCATGTGGAGTCTCGATGTCATGCTCCTGGAATCATATAAAGGAAAGAAGTAATTTTATAAGTGAGAAATTTTATTCAAATGTATTTGAAAGGTCAAGAATCAGGACAGCCTTGATTACTTCAGAGCTCTACACACGCAAACAAAAGAATTGCTGAAGTTGTTGACAGTGCTACTACAGCAGGCTAGGCCACTGACACCACCACAACAGGAAACTTTGTCTGCGCATTATTCTCTCAGACAAAAACAAGACTGTAGTAGATAACACTCAATGACGTTCAGCTTTAATCTAATAACTAGGGTTTGTGGAATATCTGTCTGGCCAGGACCATATCTGCAAAAAAGTCATCCAAGCCCTATGACCACAGACTGACTATAAACAGACATGCAGTAGTAGTGCATCACTTCCTATAGAGAGTTTTAAGACAATACCTAACTCTCTTTTTGTGCATGTGTGCATGCCTGCATAGGTGTGGGTGTCTGGTTTCCGTCTGTAGCCGATGTTTGTCATTGCACAGTACCACAAAACCGCTTAAATGCACGTCAAGAGCATAGCTTTAGCCAGAGCAATGGACACATCAGCTTCACTCATCTATAGAATATACAAGCAACAATTACTAAAGAGCACTCAATCCAATATGCAAGTTAAATATCAGAGATTTAAAAAAAAAAAAAAAACCAAGAAATTATGCACTGTGGCGTTACTGTGGATGGCGGAGGTCAGAGAGGCCATTAAATACTTTGGCACACAGGGAACGAGAATTATCTTACCAATGACAGAAACTGATGTCTTGGTGAGCATATATGAGTCTTAGTCCTAGCACCAGAGCTGGCTAATGCTCACTGGAGAAGTGAGGCTGATGTTGCTAACAAACACTAGAAATGTGTGGGCAATGAGTAGCTAAGTACCTTCAGTTCCAAACTAAAGAAGCAACAAATGTGTCTTGGCTGAACAACTACATCTGTGTAGAGTGGAAAATTGGCTAAATTAGATTTCAGAAGGGCAGTGAAAGAAATTACAACCTGACTGTTCTCATCCTGAACTTATTTTTTTCTAGCCACTTCCCTCTGGTAGAAGACTCACAGCTATCAAAACTAACACATACCAGCAGTTATTTTTACCCCCAGAGAGCTCTAGCACTTGTTAACTACAGTGGAGTCCTCAAACTTCAACTCTAAACTAAACTACTGTAATATAGTAAACCCCCTTTACTATATTACAGTAACTCTCATGGTAAAGTACCAATGTGAATTTAACAACTGTACATAGATTAAACATCAAACTTCTTTCATTTTGTAATATTCTGTAAACAATCATTTTTATATGACTATACAAATCTGCATGTTCATATATGCACGTCTCTTTAGATTCTAGCTCTTTAGTATTCTTCTTATTTCATCTATATATAGTATTTCACTTACTTATTTTACTTACTGTAATTTTAATTTAATACTTGTTACTAGTTCCGTGCTAGTCAGATCTGTTCAGTACGGTATGTCATACATGTGTGCACGCAATAAGACAATTTCCCTGTATCTGTAACGTGTTTGCTGAAATAAAGTGATTTGGACTGAGATCATTCAAAACCAACTCTACACAGTTCTTCCTGCACCTCAGATAACATTTATGGCTCTCCAATACACAAAGGGGTGCATGATCAGAAACATCAAGACCAGAATGGGATGATTTATTATTCTGATTGTATAACCATATTTTAGAAATTAAAATGGCAGTTAGGCTTGATGAAGAGCAACCAAACCATAAACAGACATCATTTGTAAAATGTGTTAAATATTAAGAAAATCCTAACTTTTCACAGGAATGAATTGTAATGCAATACCACTACACAAGGTTTAATGTAGAAACGTGTTTGTTCTTTTTTGACTGAAAATGTTCATTCACTGACTTTTTCCTAATCAGTACTTAAAAATGCTTTTAGTGATGTATTAGCGCCAAGCTAGCAGGGTTAGCTCAGGATTAAGCTGGATTTTTATTTCAACTCTATATAAATATACAATTTAAGTGCATAACATCTTACTTACAAACTTTGTCAGTATTTCTTATAAACTCTTTCTTAGGAATTAACTTATGAACTTGCATTCTTTGATTATTGGAGTATTAGTCTGTTTACTTTCTAATAACATTCAGAGCCAAGTCTAGCAAACAATAACTTTCAAAAGGTTTTTCCTTGTGAGGTTTATACTCGTAATTAGGGCCGTGACAACAATCGCATTATTATGGTCGCATGACGCAGTGTGGGACTCACTACCATTTTTTGGCACACTTTTTTGGCTAAAAGTTAATTAACCAAGTTAAAACACCAGCATTATTCACGCTTGGCATCCTAGTTTTGTGATACTTATCATAATGACAGACAGCCATTCAGTCCACCCAAGAGTCGCACCAAAAACCAAGATATGTAGTCCCTTAAACTAAACTAGCACTGTATCATAGTTTGGTTTGGCCATAGGTCCTGTTGCGCGGTTTTCTGTAAAGGAACAGTAAGGACACAACTGTACTTGCAACCTTCCTGTTCTTGCCATACTTTGACTCGAGTATGGTCCGTGGTGAGTTGTAAAGTACACATTGTCCCATAAATGTCTTATTTATTGGGACATAATATAACCACACATAAGCACACATACGCTAACTTGAATAAAAGTAAGAAACCACTTCTGTTAATTTGTCAGATATTAATATGGGTAAAATGGGTACTGAAAGCATAATACTTAATAAATACCACAAAAAATAAATAAATAAAAATAAAACACTGACCACATTGGCTATGAGGAATTCAGGATATATAATAGAATTCCTGCTCAGTGCACCACTGGCAGTTTCATGGTACCACCTGGTTCCATATGCATTTGTTATCCCTGAATACCAGGATTAGCTGCTCCCCTTTTTCGTCTGGTGATGCAAACAGAAAAGCCCTGACGCTAAACCACTTTATAAAGCCTTAACAGGGACACATTTTTGAACCTAGTAAAGTCAAGACTGACGTGTGCTGCAACATTCAAAGACAGCTGTTGACTAAAACACTCCATTTTATCTAGACTATAAAAATTTAAATACCAGTTCTACACCAGCATCTACCATTGACAGCACCACTCTTCAGCTCACACCTGCAAACCCTGCACTCTCAAGCTTGGTGAAGGTGCAGGGGTTAAAAATAGATGAGACAGTTGGAGTGAGTGTGTGGCCACAGACTGTGTGTGCGCCTATTCATAACATCTAAGGCATGCTGGATGAGATATGATTGCTGTGTGATCTTTTCATTCTTTTTTTTATAATTTCAACAGCCTGCTTTTTTAGAACAGATGTTTCAACAGCAAAAGGTTGCCACACATTACGGCTATAAAAAATATCAAACAAATAAATGTAATTAGATAGTTATTATTACCGAAGTCTGCGATGTAGTTTCCAAAAAGAGCTAGGCAGGAATTTATTAATAACAGCGCACTTTTGTGTCAATAACATTACTGCTAATAAAAATAAATACTGAATAACAACACTAAGAAACAAGAACACCACAGAACATTACTGTAGAAACACACCATCAACAAGACTAACTTTAGGAAACAGCATTAGGCTTTCAGCCTTGTTTGTCTGTCAGGTACTGAAAATATTTGTGTGAAAATTCGAGGACACATATTTATTTAGATCCACCACTGGATGCTTAGCATTAATATCTAGTCTCCCAAATGCTTATAAACCAAAGGTTCCCAGGCTGGGCTGTTGTAAAATGGATGGCTCCATAAACTCTACAAACCATTACTATCCTACTATCGTATCATAAATAGTCTGTCACAAATCTGTGACACTTTTAGTGTCTGTTAGCAGCTAACCTTGCATCTTAAAGTTGATACCTTGCTTAAGCAAGTACAGAGCTGTTAAACAGTCAAGAGATGCGGGCAACTCTCCATTACTGTCATGTGGGGAATTTTGGGAGCACAATAACATGTTGAGTTTTTCTTAAATTTATGCAACAGCAGGGTAAGTTTGGGTGTGCAGCAGCCAATCAGCTTGTAAAAAAAAACAAAGCAAAGAGACTAGTGCAAGACAGACCAATAAGAGCATCTTTAGATATACACTGCTCAAAAAAATAATGGGAACACTTAAACGACACAATATAACTCCTTAAAGTAAATCAAACTTCTGAGAAATCAAACTGTCCACTTAGGAAGCAACACTGATTGACAATCAATTTTACATGCTGTTGTGCAAATGGAATAGACAACAGGTGGAAATTATTGGCAATTAGCAAACACACTCAATAAAGGAGTGGTTCTGCAGGTGGGGATCACAGACCACTTCTCAGTACCTATGCTTCACTTTTGAATGTTGGTGGTGCTTTCACACTCGTGGTAGCATGAGACGGACTCTACAACCCACACAAGTGGCTCAGGTAGCGCAGCTCATCCAGGATGGCACATCAATGCGAGTTGTGGCAAGAAGATTTGCTGTGTCTGTCAGCGTAGTGGCCAGAGCCTGGAGGCCCTACCAGGAGACAGGCCAGTACACCAGGAGACGTGGAGGAGGTTGTAGGAGGGCAACAACCCAGCAGCAGGACCACTACCTCCGCCTTTGTGCACGGAGGAACAGGAGGAGCACTGCCAGAGCCCTGCAAAATGACCTCCAGCAGACCACAAATGTGCATGTGTCTGCACAAACGGTTAGAAACCGACTCCATGAGGATGGTATGAGGGCCCGACGTCCACAGATGGAGGTTGTGTTCACAGCCCAACACCGTGCAGGACGCTTGGCATTTGCCAGAGGACGCCAGGATTGGCAAATTCGCCACTGGTGCCCTGTGCTCTTCACAGATGAAAGCAAGTTCACACTGAGCACATGTGACAGACGTGACAGAGTCTGGAGACGCCGTGGAGAGCGATCGGCTGCCTGCAACATCCTTCAGCATGACCGGTTGGCAGTGGGTCAGTAATGGTGTGGGGTGGCATTTCTTCGGAGAGCCGCACAGCCCTCCATGTGCTCGCCAGAGGTAGCCTGACTGCCATTAGGTACCGAGATGAGATCCTCAGACCCCTTGTGAGACCATATGCTGGTGCGGTTGGCCCTGGGTTCCTCCTAATGCAGGACAATGCTAGACCTCATGTGGCTGGAGAGTGTCAGCAGTTCCTGCAAGATGAAGGCATTGAAGCTATGGACTGGCCTGCCCGTTCCCCAGACCTGAATCCGATTGAGCACATCTGGGACATCATGTCTCGCTCCATCCACCAACGTCACGTTGCACCACAGACTGTCCAGGAGTTGGCGGATGCTTTAGTCCAGGTCTGGAAGGAGATCCCTCAGGAGACCATCCGCCACCTCATCAGGAGCATGCCCAGGCATTATAGGGAGGTCATACAGGCACTTGGAGGCCACACACAACACTGAGCCTCAGTTTGATTTGTTTTAAGGACATTACATCATAAACAAAGTTGGATCAGCCTGTAGTGTGTTTTTCCACTTTAATTTTGTGTGTGACTCCAAATCCAGGCCTCCATTGGTTAATAAATTTGATTTCCATTGATGATTTTTGTGTGATTTTGTTGTCAGCACGTACAACTTTGTACAGAACAAAGTACTCAATGAGAATATTCATTCATTCAGATCTAGGATGTGTTATCTGAGTGTTCCCTTTATTTTTTTGAGCAGTGTATATACACATACATATTTTGCCCTTAAGGGAGTAAGAGTCACTCAACAGGAAGTCACATTGGTCTCATCAAGCAGTCACTGAATCATTAGTAAACAGACATTTAAATGTGATCAATGGAAACCCAACTGTGGCGAAAATGTCATATTATGCCCTTAAAGGTCACAGCAGAGAAAGCTGATACATAAACATATACATACATATATGCTGTAGGATTTATTTTCAATTCACAGACCACAGTAATAACACCTGGTGAAGCTGAAAAATAATTCTCCGTATTAGTAAAATGCATGGGTTCTGTTAATGATTTGAGATGCCAGTATCTAAACAGTGTTTTGTTACACTGTGCAACATCGTATTGGTATAAATGACAATAAAACTGAATTGAATATAAACACTTGTTCTAAAATTTGTTCTGTTATAATGCATATAGACGGCTATTCCAGTATTTCTGATTTACTGTAGGATATTGCACTTTCCCCATATTTGTAATTATGTATATAACGCTGTGCTGCTCTGAAACATGAGTGCCTTAACATGAGCATGCTGCTAAAGATATGCTGTTAAAGATGTGACTAAGAAGACAATTGTAGTAGATCTTTAGTTCTAATTGGATCAGTTACAATAGGTGATGTTATGTATGTTCAGAATAAATTAAAAATAATTCTACTACAATAAGTACATACGACAAAAGCTTCCTAAAATCAATAAGTATCCTGCCGTATACATACAAAACTTTTGACAAAACAATTCTCAAATAATGGAACAAAGCGAAAAAGAAGAAATTAAAAAAAAAGTTTGACCTGACAGCAATAAAATGTCATGTCACAGAATATCTCGGCTGATTTAGAACAGAGCATATTCTAATATTCTACTTGTGCACATGGCAGACACTCAGGTTGTCCCTATGCTGTCTGGTTTTGTTTTGCTGCACTTGACTGTTTGTTTATGTATTGTTTTATTGTCTGGTTATGTATTGTCCATGTATTGATTTAATTGTAAGCATCTCTGGGAATCATATCACTAAGTATAATTTATTATTATTATTATTATTACACTGCAGCCAGTATTGAATGATCTAAACGTTAGGTGTTTTAGCCTTTATTATAAACCATAAAAGGCACTTTCCATACACTATATGGGCCCTACCCAGCACCGCCCAGTGCTGCTGGCAACAGACGGTGCGCGCACACGCACACACACACACACACACACACACACACACACACACACACACACACACACACACACACACACACGCCGCCCTTTAGGTTAATCTCACTCTCTTACATACACAAACCAACACACCCACAGACACACAAATGCACAGACACAGAGACCAAAATCAAAGGTCTACCCTTTGGGACACAGCAGGATGGCTGGCACTCAAACAAAGGAACAGAGAAACAGACACGCCTTCAGAATAAATCACTGACTGTTTCTGCAATCCGCAGCGAAGCAATCTGCTCATATACAAAAAGCTGACACAGCTACAACTAAATAACAGTAAACAAACAAACAAAAACATGACGCACAACTGGCCAACACGCACGTCCTCTCTTTGGGACACAAACAACAACAACGTAACCAGGATGAGTAAGCACATTACAGAGATAGTCTGAGTTAGTGCTGCTGCCAGAAAGAAGAATCAACAGGCTGTTGAGAGATAAACCACACCGCTGACCGCACAGACACATGCATGCACGAGTTTTCACTCACCACACCGATCACAGCACAGGCAATCTGCTGGAGATCCAGCACGGTCGTCATTTCTTTATCCTTACGCAAAAGAAAAAGAGGAGGAAAAAAAAAAAAAAAAAAAGAGGGGGGAGAGAACGGAGCGCTTCTCCCCGTTTATCACTCACAAGGCGCGGTAGAGCCGCGGGGGGGCTGGCGAATGAAGGATGCTTTAAAAAAAAAAAAGAAGAAAAAAACAAACAAACACGGCAATAAAAAAAAATTCACCCAAGAAGCCACACAGCTTTGGAAAAGCGTGAGGAACGAGCGCAAGCAGGAGAAGGAGAGGGAGGAGGGTGTTTATAATTGGCAGCAGGTCCAGCGAAGGAGGGAGAAAATACTGCTTGACGGAAAGCAAGCAGTGTGAATGTGAGAGAGAGAGAGAGAGAGAGAGAGAGAGAGAGAGAGAGAGAGAGAGAGAGAGAGAGAGAGAGAGAGAGAGAGAGAGAGAGAGAGAGAGAGAGAGAGAGGGGCACTCAGGCTGCTCTAATTGGATTTACAGGGTCAGGTGAAATGGTGAGGGAGTGTGGGGACCATGAGTAAGTGTTTGTGTGTGTGTGCGCGTGTGTGTGAGAGAGAGAGAGAGAAAGAGAGAGAGAGAGATACAGACAATGTAGATTAAAAGCCAGGGGGGTTGGGGTTCTGTGTGTTGGGGTGGGGTTCATGGTTGTCATCAGGGGCTCTGGTGAAGGGGTGTCTTGACTTTTTATATATATCCGATTAAAATGTGAATAAACCCACCACAGGGTGTGGATCAAAAACACTCGCTAGTAAGCGTTGCCATAGAAACGGGTATTAACACCACTGTAGTTCCAATGCAAAACAAAAGACAGGAGTTCATATGAGTGTATGAGTGCCATACGGCCCGTAGTTCATATTCCAGTTCTCACTAAAACTGAATAACTGATACCAGGCCTGCCACAATTATTACATACACGCAATCAGGACTGAAACTGTTCCCAAATATTCTGATATTTCCGTGGCATACGGCATTGTCATAGAGGGTGGTTGTAGGATAGGAGGGTGGTTGTAGAATGAGGTGTAGGAGGGTGGTTGTAGAATGGGGTGTAGGAGGGTGGTTGTAGGATAGGGGGGTAGAAGGGTAGGCTTTAAGTATAAAACAGCAAAAACATCACACGTGCCACAAAAGCATAAATGTTGCAAATCTGTAGAAGCACAAGTTTGATTCTAACTGGTTACACTTTTAAAACAAGTGTAAGCAATAAGAACATGACTGGTGTTGGGGTGCCAGCCAAAATGTAACCCAACTCTACAGTGGTGTTCGTAACTGTAGAGTTTGGTTAAGCTAGGACAACTTAGTTAGCAGGCCACACAAGACACGGCGCAGCACAGGTTTGGTGCCAGCTGAACTCTGCTCAGTTCAAAAGACTGGTGTTAGAGTGAAAGATTTTCCTATGAGCATAACCCAAGAACAAGTTGCCACAGCACCAACTGACACTCCAAACTACTGCCACTCTTTTTAAATGCTGGGATACAAAATGCTTTTTATTGGGCTGGGGCAAATAAAAAGAAAGGGGGAATGTTTTCTTTAATTTGGTACATATTTAGACAGTAGTGGGTTATATCCATGCATTTGGGACAACAAGACCTCTTTCTGGACTTCCTAAGACTTTTATATGCTGGTGTTTTCATTATATCTTTTTAAGCACTTTGGGTTGTACGTAAATCAAGGACATACAGGTTACACTGAACATACACTGAACAACACAAAAATAGGCAAAATCCCTCTACTACATACTCAATGGACAGCAACCATCTGATGCTGCAACAACATGGCAGCCTACTAGTAAAAAGATTTTGTCCATTTGTATATCGTATTGTATAATAAAATAAGTGTTTTGAGTTGCGTACACAACATATTGTAAATAATATTATTTGGCATGTACACCATACATGGACATAAATGTCTTACCATATATACTTAAAGTATCCTTTAAAGGTGAAATAGCTGATTGCCCAACATGGAGCCATATATTAATATTTGCAACAACAAGAAAAAAAAAAACAAAAAAGAAACATTCATCATTGTGCTGTATTGGGTGAAATTAATAATATGAGGATAGATATACATGTAATTTGATTCCGTCTAGCATGTTTTTGTACCTGCTTTATCTGCCAATAAAATATACATAAATAAATAAATATAAATTCAGTATTGTGGCCTGATTGACACTGAGAGCTTGTAAATCTGAGACTTGATGTGGAGTGCTGCATTTCTTCAGGGAGATTTAGCTTACGCAGCCTTCACAGGCTTGAATGACAGGATTAGCCAGAGACTCGAGCATAAGGCAACAATATGGCTGCCTCTAACCAGCTCTAGGCCAACACGAGTGTGTATACAAACACACACGTCCTGACAAAAAAATCCTCAGCAACTCAGGAGACTTTTATATACTGCAACGTACTGAAAGGGCGTGAAGAAAACATGGCAACACAAAAGCATTCTATGAAGATAAATGATGAAAAACTAAATTAATTACCAGAAATCAACAATCAGGTAAGAATCCTAGCAAAAGCAGCTTTCACAAGCTCCCACTACACTGTCATCTTCTGATTTCTGGGCTTTTGATGTTTATGCAGCTGTTTTAGTATTATTGGTCTGCATCCCTTCAGAGCCTCGCAGTAAAGGTCGAAGTGTTATCTAAAGGGCTTCCGACTCAGCCTGATAAAATAAACAATGTAATTACAGTGTAATTAGATAGTATATGCATTAGTAAAATGAACCTTGTTCATAATGCATTGTCCCATCAGCATGATTCTCAGATTGCACACCAAAACAGTTGTGCACTGCAATATCACAATGTCATAATACATTGTTCACAGCTACTGCAGACTTGTCAGCTGCACATCCATGAGCAAATCTTCAGTTCCACCAGATGGAGATGATTTGAGCTTTGCAACATGGTGTGTCATCCTGCTGAAAGTGGTCATCAGAAAATGGATACACTGAGATCATAAAAGGATGGAGACGGTCAGCTACAATACTCAGACAGGCTGTGGTGTTTAAACAATGCTCAATTTGTATTAAGGGGCCCAAAGCATGTCAAGAAAATATTCCCCACACTATAACACCACCACCACCACCAGTCTGAACAAAGATACAAGGCAGGAGGGATCCATTCTTTCATGTTGGATCATGTACTTCGATTGTAACAAGCACAAATGCAGCTGTCTCTGAAACACTGCTGCTAGCTAACATCTGCTAGTTTGAAATGTGATGAACTATGCCCCCTTATGTCTCTGCTTTTCAACACAGTGAGCATATCAGTCAGTCAGTGAGCAAAATGCCATTCCAACGTCAAAAATGACAATCAGAACACAACATGTATGTATGTAATTATAATCTCATACATATTCTATTTCTTACTACAATGTTATGATATTGTATACACTGATATGAGACTAGGCAATTATAGTGACTTATTTTATATTGGCACATGCCTATATAAGAAATATGATTACAAATCACTCATGACAAAAAGGTGACAGGGGTCAAACACAGTCAGGGTTTTGTAATGAACTAAAGACTGATCACTATCAGAGAAAACACAGTTTTACTATCAGAGAAATCACAGTATTGGAGCAATCAGACACTGATGCTCTGTGACTCTGAGCACTGACCACTACACTTACCACACCACAGATCACAGAAAGCCTCAGTAGACGTCATTGAAAATGTAGACAGAGAAAGGCTGTCAGCCTGTTAGATAAACACACGTCTCAGCCCAGTCTTTATCAGCTCACTAACGGGGTGCTGTTAGTATAAATAGTATAACTAATGCCAAGCATGATTAACAACAGTGATTCCATTTTCACCAAAATATCTATTTGAGACCCATTCAGGCTCCGATGTAAGTGCCTGGTGCTGACTTAAGCAGGACTGAATCCAGACTGACTTGGTCAGAAAAGACCCAAAACGGCAACAGACACAAACTAGGTCAGCATATCCTTATACAGACACCATATCACCAGTTCCACAGAACATACCTCTAGGCTTTAGCAGTCTTAATTCCCAAAGAACCCAATTAGCATGAGAGAAGAGACTTCAAATACAAGTCTGGCAATGTATCTACATATCTGTACAAAAACGTGGGAAGCAGGGGCACTGAGGTGGCTGCAGCACCTCTACATTTTAGGATTGGTTAACTGCAAATGCAAAAAAAAAAAAAAAAGACACTATTATTATAATAAGTTAGGAGTTAATATCCTAACAAACATTTTAGGGCAAAGCCTATGGCTAACATCCTATACTGCTGTCCACTTTGGTGGCAAGTTACATAAAAATAAGCAGACTTATAATAAGGACACCCTACAGAAACTACCTCAGTGGTTCAGCCTGTTTCAAATCATCACAGTATTTCAATAGGATTAAGATCCAGCCTTTGACATGGTCATTCCAGAACACTCTATTCCATTTCTTTTGAGCCATTCCCTGGTGGAATTCAAAGTGGATTTCATAATGGAGAGCCTGCCAGGCTTTACTGCAAAGGTTCTGGTCATTGTCAAGGTGTTCTCTGCCAAATCTTGGTCTGTGTGGCCTGCAGGTTATGGCACATTTTATGTCAGTCTTGTCCAATATGTTAAATTCAGCAAATAAATACAATTTGCTGTGACTTAAATTTAATGGCATCTATATTCTGCTAAAACAATACAGCACCTGGAACATAAAACATATTGTATAAAACATCATGCATCTGTACAGGGTGCATCAGGCAGATATTTAACCTACATTAATAAATTTGATGATAAAATTGCTCCCCCTTTGCTGCAGCAACAGCCTATAGTTAGGATTATAGGATTGATTTCTTCCAACTACAAGGACATTAGTAAGGGCAGATACTGATGCTAGATGATCAGTTCTAGCTCACTGTGCTGGGGAACCTTACACTGCTCCAGCTGACACTTTGCATTGGACATGTTGTAGCTGGCACTATGCATTGGATTGCATAACCATTTTTTAAAGCACTTAATGATCAAATCACTCAGGATGCATGTTACTGGCAAGTGTGAATGGGCCCCAAGGCATTACCTCAATGCTCAAAGCAGATTTCTTCCTTAAATCAGGTTTCAAATTAATTCAAATCTGATTGTTCTCCTTAAGGCTGCACAAAGTCCAATCTAGGGCCGCATATGAAAGAAAATATCTCAATATAACAGTAAGATTTCTGGTAGTGAAACATAAAATCTGAAACGAATGTCTAATACAATTCTACTTTAATATAAAGTATAAATACATATTATTTATACACTTTATATTGTATACTCAGGCCAGATTGTATCAGCACTTTTATAACAATGTGTTTTCAGAGTGACCAGATAAGATCAGATTTTACATACAAGCAATTTTCACAAGTCCTCTCTACTTTGGTCTTATGTTACCTACAGTAAACACAAGATGAGTCATCTGTCATTACAGTTATTTAAAAAAAAAACATCACAAAATTAATAATGCAGTATGTAAGATTTAGGGGGGGATATAGAACAATTATATAAAATAATATATTTTTTGTTTTTGTCAGCCATATCTACATGCATGTTGCATCACCATGTTGTACAGTCGCCCAGAACAGACAAACCAAACACTTTGTCTAGTGGGCCATTTTTCACTGAAGTGGCAGCTTTGGTGGCGCTTTAGAATGGGTTGGAAGACAGATATAAAAAGAAACAATGCTGCTGGTGTGGTCTAACCATTCTGTGGGGCGATTTGTTCTCCCTTAAATAACATACTAAACCACAGTTTTGCAAATCTCTAATCACCAACTGCATCATTTAGCACATTTTGGCCACCAGCAAACACTGGCTTTCAAAATGCAACATCCTGATAACAAATTAGTTCTGCTCATGCTGTACCTGCGCAAACTCAATTGGAGGAACACTTTAAAGATGCATCATGTGACTTTGATAGGTGAAAGAAACTAGTACAGCATAAGCCCAGAGAAAGAAAAAGAAAAAGAGTGTGAAGAGGAGGCCTAATGGGTCAGCGAGGCCACTAAGGCCACTGAGGATGAGGGCAACAAAAGAAAGGGTGAGCCAATATTTCCAATTAGACACATGCAACTTTGTTGAACCATATAATCAATCATGGTCTAAGCATGATTAAAGCTGGGTGGCCAGTGCAGTCAAATTTCAGCCACTTTTTAGTAGCCTCTGTTATCTGGGCCTTAAGAAAAGAGAACAGGAAAGTTACCATTGAGTAGTTTTACAATAATATGTAAATCTATTATATTAGACTCCAACAATAAAACTCTTGGTGGCGGCCCTTTACTCAGTTAACAAACCAAAAACCTCTGTGTGAAAGAAACCTCTGAAAGCTGTGACTGTTACACCGAAACGTTACCTTAACTATACATAGAACCTGGCCCAGTTAACAGAGGGGGTTCCAATTCACAGATGGATAAACCACTGACATTTAAGAGTGCCTGGCTTATTCTTACTCAGTTTCCCAGGATGCACCTGGCCCTGGGAAGAACCAGAGTGGGCGAAAGCAGAAAGGGCTTCCCTGTGTTTAAGGTAAGAAAGACCCCCCTAAACAACAAGCCACTGAAGTGTGTAACGCCCCCGTTGTGGAACATACCCCATCTCTGGGTGTTCGACTGAGACTGTGTGTCTGTGAATATACATGCATAGCCACATCAAGTAGCAGGTGTATCCTGTTTCAGTAGCAGTTGATCTCCTAAATCTGCTAAAAAGGCAAAGTGAGATGAGAAAAGGCAAGCATTTTGTTCTCTCCTACATCAAAATGTCAGATCGGCTGTTTAAAGTTATAAGATTAAAAAAAAAAAAACCCTGTAGTGAAAAAAAACAGAACAACAATGCAGTACCACCTTTCACCAACAGAGAGCAGCAAAGAACAGCCACTAACACTCCACCAGAGTAAGAGTAACTGCAGGTTTATTTCATTTCATCAGGTGCTCAAATGCTACCTCTTTTATATTTAATCTACACATGCTTCTCTGCTGCTAACTCCAGCTCCTCCTCAGAGGCCCACAAGCTTTAGGTATATAAATATCTTCTGCTAACTCAGCCAACCTTGTGGCCCACATACATCGGCCACAGATTTAACCAGTGTTTGTGTTAGAGAGCAACTAAACGAGAGCAAGGGAGAGAGAGAGAGAGAGAGAGAGAAAGAGAGCGAGAGAGTGAGTGAGCGAGTGGGCAAGAGAGCATTAGAAAGACTGTATGCTCTAGAAAGGAATGAAAACACATTCAAGTAAAACACACCAATTTTATTTGTCCATTCAGTATTTTTCACATATTTTCATATTCTGTGTGTATAGATTACTTAGAAGTAATTAGGTAATTTATATAACAAAAACAGCAAAAATCTTTATTTTTAAGGAAAACCTTACAATTAGACACTAAGTTATTTACATTAGCAATTTATAAATCACTAACATGGTTGTCTAACAGTACCCCAGCATTGCCAGCTCTTCTGAACATTATGTACATGAATGAGAAGCAAGCTCAATGGTCTCAATGCTTTACTTTGATCAAAATTCCAGAAGTGAAACTCCAGTGAACTACAGTATAAGTCATAATCTGCAACCTGGAACAGAGGTTAATCCTCCCAGAAGTCTGTGATCCAAAATATTCCTTCATCATGATTCATCCAGAAATCACAAACATACCAAGACAAACACCTAAATAAGTGAAGGCTTTGTTCACCTCCCATAAAACTGGCATAAGATCTGCATTATTTTTTCTTCCATTAGAAAGATCCTGGAGAAAATGGTCTCCAAGGGAGAGCTGAAGCTGAAAACCACTGCTAACTAAGATGAATATAATGGCTCGTCTCGCACCTGTCACACCTTGACGACTCCCCAAAGCCCTTTGGAACAACATTGTGGGGACTGGTATTTCTAAAGGATAGATTTGCTATAGAATTATGTTTTTGCACTCCAATAACTGATCCTGCTGGTAGAAAACAAATACTGGTCACTGGGTCTCTAGTTTTTATGCCTTTAATTTATAACAAGAAGCTGAGTTTACATGAGGGAACACCACGAAGAGGAAAACTAATCTGTTTCCTGTAGCATAAACTTCACAGGATAAAGACAAACCTTTACATACTGCTGTCATTATAAAGGAGATGAGAATATACAATATCCTTTCTAAAAAAAATCTTTCGTACCTCTTTCATAACTCGCTTTGGTTTAGCCATTCAGTCGTCCTTGCAGCTCTAGCCCGCCCACGGATAAGGTCAGAAGCATGTGGCATGCAGCCAACTTGCAGCCAACTCTGCCAAGCTGTGTGGTGTATGTAAAGACAACTGAAGATCACTTCTATTGTTACTTCAGTAACTTCAGCTACTTCAGTGTATGTGTGTGTGTGTTTGCCTGGAGGCAGAAGGAAAAAATGTCTGACAACAATACAAAGACAGGGCAAGCTCCTATGCGCTGCCGCTACTGTGAGGAGCACAGAGTCAGTTCTTCTGGGCTAAAATACTCTTCAGCAGCAGCTAAGCCTGCTGTAAAAACGGATAACCTAGATGATTATGACACACAAATATAATAAGTAATTGTTTATTTGTCCTAATTTGTCCTAAAAGTGTTCATGATTACACAACTTCTCAACTAAAAACAATAGTCAACATCAATAATCAATGGTCAAATATTACTCCCTTATAGGTGAAAACCACAGGTCTTTCTCCATCCTTCCACTAGAAAACCACCCAAGGGTCTGAAAGGATGTGTAGCTGTCAAGATGATTGTATTGAGATGTCAGGGAATGTGGTTGGGAGTACTCAATTCCAAGTAACTCCTCAGAAATTAAGTTATATATCACTATTATAAAGGGTTCTGTACTGACTAGGTCACGTTCTAGACTAATGATTCAGCCACTGTTGTGAATTAGACATTCAGCAAAAATGAACTCAACTCGCCTCACACTCAGCATTTCCAGCAAAGAGTCACAGTAGCAGTATTGGCTGATCATCTAAACTAACACCTGGAAGTGACACCACTACTGGAACCGGTTACAGAGCAGGTAAATACCAGTCAAGAATATCCCTTGCCTTTGGCTGAGCTATCTGACCCAAGCTGTGATTAACATTCGCATATACAGCACGAAAAACAATGTGTGATACAATTTCTTTTTCTCCAAATAAAGTTTGAGAAAATGAAGCGAACACCAAATATGAAATACGCAGAAGCTGGGATGCTGTACAAAACGTAAATAAAAGGGCACACTCGGGGTATGTTTACCACTGTGTTGCATCACCTCTTCCTATAAGAGCGCTCTGAAAACTGAAAACACCAACGTCTGTAGGTTTGAAAGTGAAATTTTTCTAGCATGATAAAAGATTTCAACAGCTCAGGATCTCCTTTGTCATATTTTTGTTTCATATTTTTTTTTAAAAGCGAGTGACAGGTATGTACCACAGGCAGGTCAGTTTAGCACCTGACCTCTTTTTCCTACCGAGCCATGCTGTTTTAATATGTGCACCTTTCAGCATTAACAGAGTCTATACAGATATGCAAAATTTACCATGCCAAGTGTTTTAGTAAGTTTTGGTAACTGATCTGATGCAGTGATTTCTATTACAGAAGCATGTTTTTAATGCTGTGCTGTCTGTGGCCCAAAAATCACAGCCATTAAGTGTTGGTTCTGGGCCTTGCTGTTTGCAGACAGAGATTTCTCTGGATTCTGTCAAACCAACACAGATATTCTTACGTAAGGGATGAATTCCTGATGTTCCTCCAAGTATTTGTTAATACACAACATCACTAGTCTTTTGTTTCTCCTGTTCCAATTGTTTTGAAACATGCTGCTAACATCAAATTCAAAATGATATGTTTCAAAAACATTACAGATTTTCAGTTGCAACAGTTGATATATTGTATGTTCAGGTAAATATAGGGTTTGACTGATCTGCACATCATTGCATTCTGTCCAAGGCTTTTGGAAACATGGCCGTACATCAGGACAGGTAAAGAATTAGCCTTCAATAAATTTGGTACAACAAAGATGAGGTTTGAGTCTGAATCGCATGTATTACTGTACTATTTCAATGAATTATACACACACACACACACACACACACACACACACACACACCTTTCAAACCCCTCTGCTATGCTGCGTCGTCATCTTCTCACTTCAATGCATTCATGCTGCCCTCTCCTGGAGGAGACCAACAGGTGTCAGAGTGAGCAGTTCAGGGGCCTCCAAACACCAGCACTTTCAATTACTGCTAAAGCAGATAAGTGAGCACAGTAGCCACATGGCTGAGGTTGCTATAGCAACTAGCTTTCTTTTTTTTTTTTTACTGACATCAGAGGTGATGGATGTGAGAGGGCACTGGAAGCTCCAGAGCAGAGGACAGCAAAATACAGCCACACTGTAGTGTCTTAAATGAAGTCAGGGTCATACTGAGTAGAAAGCACTAAAAGCACTTAATGCCTGTGGGAATAAATCCTTTACACAACTCACCTAAATTAGACTCCTAGACGTCTTCTGGTCTTTTCAGCTCACTGCACTTCATCTCTCCGCCTCATACATGTTTGTTTCAATGACAAAACTTCTGTCATTGTTACCTATAGTACAAGCTGTTGGTGTACTACAATGGAGCTCTAAGGGGGTGTGTGGTTAAAGACTGCTGCTTTTTCAAGAGGGTCCAGTTAAATACTAAGATCTTTTTTTTTATTCTTCCACCCCCAGCCCAGACATTACAACAAAACAAAAGAGCTAAAGGAAGAAAAAACTGAACAACTTATTTTGGTTTAATTACAGGGCTGACTTTCTATTATCCACTAATTGCTGACTGCCAGCAGCGCTCCACAACCAATGACATCATAGCTTCTCGGCACAGCACTACAATTTATTAAAGCGCCCCACATCACCTCCACCATGTGTGAGTGCGTGCAAGTGCGTGAATGACATGGCTCCCTATTGTCGAGCAGCGGTCTCCGGAGAGGTCGCTTCATTGAGGCAGGTTGCTCCATTACAGGTGCCTGCAGCTTGAGGCTATTTTTAAACACAGCACCTCTGGCAGTGCGTTACTTGCATCTTCTAGGAGAAAGCACAGCAGACCAGGTTTACCTCAGGCTCTGAAACCAATGCTGCTACATGATCTACACCTTATCTGTGCACTACATCTTTAGAGAGCTTGCTCATTAACTCTAATGCTTTTCACTTACAAATTGAAATGATGTAATAAAAAAAGTATTTGTTTCTGTTGGTGGTTATCGATTTTCTGTTTTTATTTGGAAGCTCTGTCTGTTTTTACAAGCCATAAAAATTGCAGCCTGAAACAAGTTATATCAGAAAAGGCCAGCAAAGACATCCCAGATATATGTAGCAGATAAGAATAATTCTTAGTGCAAAATTCACGATAAAAGGTATGCCATGGGGGTAAGACTGATGCGTCATCTCACATATTTAAGTGAGATACATATATTGTGGTACTTATACAAGGAGCATAAGCATCTGGTGAGATCTGCATTAAATTTCAACTCAAACCTGTTTGGTTGGTAGTGGTGAATTCTAGCAGTGGACAGGACAGTTGAAGGAGTCTACCATGGGGTAAACTTTACTTCAGGCCCATTAGGCCAACTGAAAGCCACAATACACCGCCTGTGTTATTTGAGCTTGGTACCAGCTCTAGAGAATAGGATGGACCAGTTCAGTGTAACACCTGCCGAGTCCTTTACAGGGTGGTCCTGTGTGTCCATAGTTTCTTATTGCATTTTATTTGTATTTTTAACCTAACAATAGAGATTTATTTTCTTATTTTGTGTTCTGTAAACCTGCACTTTAGTCTGCCTCTTGTTCTGTATCTTATCTGCTGCTATTCTTCTAATGAAGGTTTTTTTTTTTTTTATAAGCAGCCAGCTATGGTCTAACAATATACTGATGCATTTTGAATATACTTTTAACTGCAGCAACACAGTCACTTAAAATTACAGGTAATTATGAAACAATATTATTTCTTAGTTTTTCAGGGTGACTGAGAAAGAGCATTCACAGCCTGTAAAATAGTGTTCAGACCAGCAATCTTATCACATCAGGGCAGTCTAAAGAATAACAAACATCTCCAAAATGGCAACTTTACAGGTGAGGTGTACAAATAATCCACAAAAGGAAAAATCAACAAAACTGGAGATGTATGTTTTTCCTTGGACAGTGATATCTATTATCATGTTTCAATAATTATACACACAAAAAAAATTTAATCAAGAATAACTCAACTTTTGATTCAAGAGAAGGTGAGCATGATGTGAAGGAAAGCAAAGAACTGTTTGCTGCTGCTTCTACAGAATTTAATATTTGGAGTCGACAGCACCAAACCAAACTACAGCCTCAGGGTCTCACAGCTTGAGCAAGTTTAACCACACACCTGCACTCATACACATTTTCTCCTCTAATTGGCCCAATTGTTGCAGTGTGGTTCCGTTTCTACCTGTATGCAAAGGACCGAGGAAGCTACACTAATAGCCAAGCTACGTTTTTGCTCCATCAGCCTGGAACAGCCTTGCTGTCAATCAAAACAGAATCTGAAACCAAGCTAATATGCACTAGCACTTCACTCCACTGAATTTGGGCTATAATGAGAAACACCAGACAGTTATGTTCAGCTAAATACAACCCTGAGCTGTCGAGAGGTTGGAGAGAGGTAAAAGACAGGTGGTGGGACAATAAAGGAAAGAATAAACAGAAGGTAGATGTATTTGTCATCTTGTTGGAAATGTCAGTTCACAACTATACACCTTCTTACATAACTGCATGTAGACACACACTCACTCAGTAATATTGCTTAAATTCTCTTCCAGACCAACCACCCACACCGCTCTCTACCCATCCACCCACACAATTACCACACGCAGAGGTTCATTTGCCTGTTCAAACTCTGAAGCACAGCCTAAATACTGAACAAGAGGATTCATATCCACTTTGTTAGACAGGCAGGCCTGAGAGGCCACACGTTAGGAGAGAATGACAGAATCAAGAGATTGTGATCAGAACGGCCGAAGGACAGACCCTGAGGACAAACAGTTCTCACATGGACTGACCAAGGCAAAATTCTGTGCATTCTAAAGAACAGGGAAAAAATAGAAAAACACAGACACTTACTTGACAGTCAAAGTCCTGGAAGTTTCGGCCATTCTGTGAGGAAAGAGAAAAGATGACAGAACAATAAGAGAGAATGACTCATTACCATGCATGAAACCAAATTACTTTGCTCATTAAACTCTATGGATATGACGCCACTTCCAGACTTTAATTCCTCAATGCCATAACTGTGTTTCATATTAGACAGCGTAGTTACTAGATATTAAAATGAGCAACTGAACAACAATCCTGCAGTGTAAGGAGTTCATCTTCATGCAACACATGTACCAACCTGGAAATGCAATTCTTTCAAGCTCAGTTGATTTTTTGTTTTTTGTCACACAGAGCACTGCTATTTTTAATATTTTTAAAAAATAAAAATGTCATACATCAGGACTTATAGGTACCACCTGAGTACTAATTATTATCAATACCTGGTACCAGCAGCTTCTTGAGGGCCAGGTATCTGTATCAAATAGGGAAAAGGGTCAGTTTCGCCCTTTACCCCTGGGTATTTGTGACTACTTCTGGGGCAAATATTCCCAAAACAAGTTATAAAAGTAAAAGGACTAAGTATTCTGGGTCACCACTAAAATCCACAAAAACTTGCTGTGGCTTCAAGATTCTGTTACAATTAGGCAGAAGCACACCTGGTTCCACTTTTTTAATCTGTTGGTGTCTGTCCACAATCAACTGATTAGTTTTATGAAGTGTACTCTTGTTTGGATAGAATGAAAGTCTGCATCCCCCATGCAGTACCTCCATTTGAGTCTAAAATGCTCATCATCAAAATCACATAAACCAATATGAAGCAAATTTTTAATAACCATGTCAATGCATGAAATACAGCTTCGTACAACGTTTAGCACTGTATCTACACTGCTTTATACAGCGTTTAGCCCTGTATCTAGGCTTTACATAGCGTTTAGCCCCGTATCTAGGCTTTACACAGCGTTTAGCCCCGTATCTAGGCTTTACACAGCGTTTAGCCCCGTATCTAGGCTTTACACAGCGTTTAGCCCCGTATCTAGGCTTTACACAGCGTTTAGCCCCGTATCTAGGCTTTACACAGCGTTTAGCCCCGTATCTAGGCTTTACACAGCGTTTAGCCCCGTATCTAGGCTTTACACAATGTTTAGCCCCGTATCTAGGCTTTACACAGCGTTTAGCCCCGTATCTAGGCTTTATACAGCGTTTAGCCCCGTATCTAGGCTTTACACAGCGTTTAGCCCCGTATCTAGGCTTTATAAGGCGTTTAGCCCTGTATCTAGGCTTTATAAGGCGTTTAGCCCTGTATCTAGGCTTTACACAGCGTTTAGCCCTGTATCTAGGCTTTATAAGGCGTTTAGCCCTGTATCTAGGCTTTATAAGGCGTTTAGCCCCGTATCTAGGCTTTACACAGCGTTTAGCCCTGTATCTAGGCTTTACACAGCGTTTAGCCCTGTATCTAGGCTTTATAAGGCGTTTAGCCCCGTATCTAGGCTTTACACAGCGTTTAGCCCTGTATCTAGGCTTTACACAGCGTTTAGCCCTGTATCTAGGCTTTACACAGCGTTTAGCCCCGTATCTAGGCTTTATAAGGCGTTTAGCCCCGTATCTAGGCTTTACACAGCGTTTAGCCCTGTATCTAGGCTTTACACAGCGTTTAGCCCTGTATCTAGGCTTTACACAGCGTTTAGCCCTGTATCTAGGCTTTACACAGCGTTTAGCCCTGTATCTAGGCTTTATAAGGCGTTTAGCCCCGTATCTAGGCTTTACACAGCGTTTAGCCCTGTATCTAGGCTTTACACAGCGTTTAGCCCTGTATCTAGGCTTGACACAGCGTTTAGCCCTGTATCTAGGCTTTATAAGGCGTTTAGCCCCGTATCTAGGCTTTATAAGGCGTTTAGCCCCGTATCTAGGCTTTACACAGCGTTTAGCCCCGTATCTAGGCTTTACACAGCGTTTAGCCCTGTATCTAGGCTTTACACAGCGTTTAGCCCTGTATCTAGGCTTTACACAGCGTTTAGCCCTGTATCTAGGCTTTATAAGGCGTTTAGCCCCGTATCTAGGCTTTATAAGGCGTTTAGCCCCGTATCTAGGCTTTACACAGCGTTTAGCCCCGTATCTAGGCTTTACACAGCGTTTAGCCCTGTATCTAGGCTTTATAAGGCGTTTAGCCCCGTATCTAGGCTTTACACAGCGTTTAGCCCTGTATCTAGGCTTTACACAGCGTTTAGCCCCGTGTCTAGGCTTTACACAGCGTTTAGCCCTGTATCTAGGCTTTACACAGCGTTTAGCCCCGTATCTAGGCTTTATAAGGCGTTTAGCCCCGTATCTAGGCTTTACACAGCGTTTAGCCCTGTATCTAGGCTTTACACAGCGTTTAGCCCCGTGTCTAGGCTTTACACAGCGTTTAGCCCTGTATCTAGGCTTTACACAGCGTTTAGCCCCGTGTCTAGGCTTTACACAGCGTTTAGCCCTGTATCTAGGCTTTACACAGCGTTTAGCCCTGTATCTAGGCTTTATAAGGCGTTTAGCCCCGTATCTAGGCTTTATAAGGCGTTTAGCCCCGTATCTAGGCTTTACACAGCGTTTAGCCCTGTATCTAGGCTTTACACAGCGTTTAGCCCTGTATCTAGGCTTTACACAGCGTTTAGCCCTGTATCTAGGCTTTACACAGCGTTTAGCCCCGTATCTAGGCTTTACACAGCGTTTAGCCCCGTATCTAGGCTTTATACAGCGTTTAGCCCCGTATCTAGGCTTTATAAGGCGTTTAGCCCCGTATCTAGGCTTTATACAGCGTTTAGCCCCGTATCTAGGCTTTATACAGCGTTTAGCCCTGTATCTAGGCTTTATACAGCGTTTAGCCCTGTATCTAGGCTTTATAAGGCGTTTAGCCCCGTATCTAGGCTTTACACAGCGTTTAGCCCCGTATCTAGGCTTTACACAGCGTTTAGCCCTGTATCTAGGCTTTATAAGGCGTTTAGCCCCGTATCTAGGCTTTACACAGCGTTTAGCCCTGTATCTAGGCTTTACACAGCGTTTAGCCCCGTGTCTAGGCTTTACACAGCGTTTAGCCCTGTATCTAGGCTTTACACAGCGTTTAGCCCTGTATCTAGGCTTTATAAGGCGTTTAGCCCCGTATCTAGGCTTTACACAGCGTTTAGCCCTGTATCTAGGCTTTACACAGCGTTTAGCCCCGTGTCTAGGCTTTACACAGCGTTTAGCCCTGTATCTAGGCTTTACACAGCGTTTAGCCCCGTGTCTAGGCTTTACACAGCGTTTAGCCCTGTATCTAGGCTTTACACAGCGTTTAGCCCTGTATCTAGGCTTTATAAGGCGTTTAGCCCCGTATCTAGGCTTTACACAGCGTTTAGCCCTGTATCTAGGCTTTACACAGCGTTTAGCCCTGTATCTAGGCTTTACACAGCGTTTAGCCCTGTATCTAGGCTTTACACAGCGTTTAGCCCTGTATCTAGGCTTTACACAGCGTTTAGCCCCGTATCTAGGCTTTACACAGTGTTTAGCCCCGTATCTAGGCTTTATACAGCGTTTAGCCCCGTATCTAGGCTTTATAAGGCGTTTAGCCCCGTATCTAGGCTTTATACAGCGTTTAGCCCCGTATCTAGGCTTTATACAGCGTTTAGCCCCGTATCTAGGCTTTATAAGGCGTTTAGCCCCGTATCTAGGCTTTATACAGCGTTTAGCCCTGTATCTAGGCTTTACAAAGCGTTTAGCTTTATACAGCGTTCAACTCTTCCCGGTGGGGCCAGAAGGGGGAAGAGGACTTCTGAGGACTAAATTCTCTTGTTTAATCATAGTCTTACTTGTGCACTATTACCCTTTACTGTATATACTGTACATCTTAACTCCTGGACACTCTCAGACACTTACTGTATATACTGTACATCTGAACTCCTGGACACTAGACACTTACTGTATATACTGTACATCTGAACTCCTGGACACTGGACACTTACTGTATATACTGTACATCTGAACTCCTGGACACTGGACACTTACTGTATATACTGAACATCTGAACTCCTGGACGCTGGACACTTACTGTATATACTGTACATCTGAACTCCTGGACACTCCACTTTACTTAAATACCAGTTTATGCACATTTTTGTTATGTTAATTCAGTCATTATCTGCTGATAACTGTGTCCCTTGCACAATCATGCACATTTATTTATTATCTTTTCTACAGTATACAGTTATATTTGTATTTCTTGCATATATTTCTTGCCTCCTTGCGAAGTGAGATATATTTTTATATTTATCGATAGTGACCTGTACTATGTATAGTTTATAGTTAACAGTTAATAATACTGCTGTCGGTACCTACCCATTTAGGTTTGTCATACTGCACAATGCTGTTTTTATTGTTTAATTTGTATTTGAGCTGTTTTTTGTGAAACAGCTACTGGCTGCTAAATTTCCTTCGGGATGGATAATATTTCTTTCTTGCTTTCATCCTTTCTTTCTAGCCCTGTATCGAGGCTTTACACAGCGTTTACCCCTCTATTGAGGCTGTATACAGCGTTTAGCCCTGTATGCAGGCTTTATACAGCATTTAGACTGTACCTAGGCTTAATTCAGTATTTAGACTGTATCTAGGCTTTATAGTTTAGACTGTGTCTAGGTTGTATACAGCGTTTAGTCTGTAACTAGGGGTTTATCCAGCACAATTCAATTATGTTAACAAGCACATGCTATATTTTGTCTTAACTTGTACTTAACTTTTAGTAATCATTTATGATAATTCCTAACAAGTCTGTAAAAACCTCAGTGCACAAGAATTTAGTCTTTCTCTGCTACAACTACTCTCCTCAACCTTCTCCTCTAGAGAGGAGATTCATAAAGCATAAGCACATCACTGAGTTTCTCCCTGACTTATGAAAGGCAGTACAAATCGTTCTCTCCAGTGCTCTGAGATGGATGCAGATTCAGAGGACATCCACAGAGTGGCTCAGACCCATCTGATTCCAGAACAGCTCCTACAAACAGATCAGGAAGCAGCAGCCCGGTATCCAAGGGTAACCAGGAGCTCCGCAGAGCCTTAGGGGGAAAACCTTGAATCGATCTGGGATGCAAATCAGACTTATGAGATTGGGGGGCATGAGACTGAGATGACTGAGGTGTGGCAGCGTTTAAAAGATTGCGAGTGGTGAATTTTATAGGGTACTGGCCATAAGGGTGGCAATCTCTGGGCAGAACATAATTTGCTTTCATAGAAGGCGACAAGTTGCAATTAGAAAGCTACCCACTATGCATCATTCTTTCTGACTGCTATATTCTGCATTTGTCCATCTTCACAAACAGTGCTGCTGTTTTCATTTGAATGCAGCCTACATTTGGTGCCCTACTGCACAGCCCAGTGTCTTCATCTGAAAGGTTAAATAATAATCCAACCAAAATAAAATAGAAAGCACTCTTTCAATTGCACTTTTTGTTCTTTATGCCATATTATACACAAAATGTCATACTGTAGGGAAGTAACTAAACAGTGTATCACATTGCATCAATTCGTATTACACCGAATTATGAGTAGGATGTTGGCCTTTTGCTAATGTTTTAGTGTCAGATTGTGAACAGAGCACAAGACTGGAATACTAAAAACTTTTAATATATCGTTTTATGAAGTTGAAAGGCTTAATTTCTTTCTAGGGGCAGCATATATTTTGAGAGCACATTTAAAACAGAATTTGGATCAACTGATTGTTTAATCAGAGCACTGATAAAGCATCACAGCTCCAGATTAACACACAAGACTAACAGACTAGAACAGTCCAAGAAAACAACTGAAATTAATTTGTTAACACTATGTTAATCTCCTGAGACACACGCAGACACTGAGATGTTTGCATGTCAAGACACTCTGTAGCTAAATATGTAATGTTTTAGAATGTTTTAATCAATACTTTGTACTAAATTGCATTCCAGAATTTATTAGGGTTTCCTCTCAAATTACAGGGCTTGGTATGTGATGTCCTACCACTAGGTGGATCGCACAGAACACACATCACAACCATAACATTAGCATCACCACCATAACATTAGCATCACCACCATAACCGCAAACTTTTATCCACTTTATAATGATCTATGTAAGATCATGTTAAATTGAAAGCTTCATTGTGATTTAACACCGTTACTTTGTGTTGTATATAGCTACTAGCAAGCCACAGGCAAATAACGTTAGCATAGCTAATTAAATAGTACGATAACCTAGCTTATGCACATTGAAGTTCATTTTACTGCCCGACCCAAGTCTATTTCCAGACGTTGCCTCTGTGTGATCAATGTGTAATGTCTAACCCACATCTAGGCATTTAGTGCCCACATCAAAACTACATAACTTATGTACACATCAGAGAATTTTAATTACTGAATAAAATGTATTCTATGGGTTCTTTAAGTGTTAACACCCACAAGTTCTGAGCTAAAATCGACGGATGTTGCTTAGTTACTTAAGAAAAGTGTGATTGAACTGTGACTTGTCCTACTTAAAATGGTAGTTGAACTCAGCTTTCAGAAAACATTTTCTTAACAGAATATAAGATTAATGTAAGATACATGTTTCAGTCAAAGTATGTAGACTTTTGCATAGTAGTACTACAGTACTATAGCATATTGAATAATGTTAATAAGTTTTGTACATCATTACAACCCTAACATTTAAATGATGTTAAATAAATAAAGAATAACTGTCTGCACAGGTCAATATAAAATCCAGAGATTTTGTGCACTGATGCAAAATATTACAAACCAAGCAGATAATGTTGCAAACCCCTAACTGGAGAGAATGTGGACTTTTCTAAAGTTGGATCTGTGTATGTGTGTGAGTATATATGTTGGAAAACTAACCTTGTCCGTCAGAAGCGGCTTAATCTCAGTCAACTGCACATCCTGTAACTCGTCCATTCTCAAGACCGACAGCTGTCAATAACAAAGTGAGAGACAAAGAGAGTAAGTGAGTGTGAGTGAGGGAAACAGGGAGAGAGAAAAGAAGAAAAAAAAAAAAAAAAGAGGGAGAGAGACAGAAATCAGTGGTGTTAACATCACTAATGACAGCTACTAAAGCCCTTATTGTCTGTGTTAACCATATTCAGATGAGTTCATGTTTTATTCATCAGGATGACCCTTCTGAATGTCAATGAAGGCATGCATGTCTCTAAAAGCCATTATGTAGTCTTATGTTAGCCAACGTATGACATCACTAAACCCTTTTTACTGCAACATGCTGCAGCACAATGTCTAGGGACTACACCACATGGATGACATGAACAATAATCAACACTAGTGCTATAAGGCTATCACAAAAGATACAGATAATGCTTTCCATTTCCATTTTTTTTTTTACCCGTTTCACAAATTACAAAGGACAGCTTTCAAAAGACAAAGTGTATAAATGCAATTATGAACACAAAAGAGGGAGAGAGAATGAAAAAAGAGCTGTCAGACAGATAGTTTAATGTCCAGTTGCTTCCAAGGTTATTTTGCATTTTAGGGATTACATAGTAGTACCTAATACATATCTGTATACTGCATACATTTCACTTCCTGGTTTTTCATGTTGTTGGAGCTGCTCATCTAAGACCATTTCCATCATATACCAAGTGACATGTTATTTAAGACCAGTTTAAAAGGAATATTACCAAAGTGAATCCCTACTCCAGGCAAAAGCAGGGGCGGGTTTTAATGAGAGGGTGATGAAATGAATGAGAGAAGGATGAAAAATGACCACAGAGCCTTGGGTGGTGTCTGCAAAAGGAGAAAGGGCTGACAGAAGGTGACGGGGTCACTGTGTGTGTGTGTGCGCGCGCATGTGTGCGCCTGTCAGGCGACTTGGACTGGAAGTTGCTTGGACAGGCACGCTGCTGAACGATCAGTGCATGCAAAATGCATGCAGAACAAGTGAAGCACATAGAGACTCCTGCAGAGAGTCTGGCTGTGTGAAAACCTCAGCCATAGTGCCTGGAGAAAGTTCGGTCAGAGATCCAAATAGAAGGCCAACAGTTTCCAAAGATTCATTCATAATTTCCTTCTTTAACTGAATCATTTTCTGATTTGTTCAGTGTTTCGGTAGTCTCAGGACCAGACATTATCTTGTAATGAGAAGATCTGGGGGCAGCCATTAGAAAATTGTGGCATTGCAGATATATGAGAAAAGGGGGTAAAGAGAGAAAGTCCAACATCTCATGAAGGCAAGGTTTATAGTATGGGGTGATTGTACTGTAATGCAGGTATGTAATGAGAGTTAATACACCTAAAAAGTCAGATAAAACAAAAGTCAGGTTAGCATGTAAATGTGTGACAGGACATTACATGCAGTAAAATCCATCAGCCAGTGAAAAGGTTTTTCTGTTTTATTTGTGCTACTGACTGCACTTCGGACATTAAGAGAGTAAATTGTTACCACAAATTGTTCTCATTGCAATATCAACAGAAAGCACAAGAATATCCTGGAACCATTGTTTTATTGGTGAACTGCTACATTAATTAAACTGTTCAAGATAAAGTCTGCTGGATTTGCATCTTAGCAAAGAATCCTTTCTAACAGTCATCTCAAAATCAAGGCGTCTTTATTTTTACATTTTAATGCTGAGCATCATTTACCTGATGTTAAACTTTCCTCACATTGCTCTAAACCTACCCTGTGTTATTCCAATGTTGCCAAATAACCTAATTCTAAAGAATACAACTAGATCGTCGCTCTCTAGATTAACACTGTATATTGTACAATGTTTAATAATCATTTCAAGATTATTGTTTTAAATCAGTGTAGCTAGAGAATGTTAATGTGCATGTTGTGTAGTTTCTTTTCTTGCTTGCACAAAAGGACCTTGTCACAGAGGTTTTATACACCGTGTCACCACACCCGTAAGATTCAAAGACGATGTGTCAGATGTCCTTCAAGTGGTGTTAGATCTATGACCTGTAGAACCCTGAGGGCAACATTCTCTTAGGGGCTCCATTCTGTTCTGATGATGCAGCTGTTTCCTTACATGGTAAACATATACACACTTCTACACAAAACACACTTGTATACAAAACACTGATATCCAACAGTTGCTACACTGGTTACCGCTGGTACAGATGTTCAAAATGATCACTACAGGGTGCACAAAAAGGTAAGCCAGAGTGCTGGCTTCTTCTACCACCACATTTCTCTTCTTGTTTTAAACTGAGGAGTCAATGAATGCATCTTACATCCGCAACAAGCTGGATCAAAAGCAGTAATACTTAGTCATAACTGGCATCACATGCTGTACCACCTTCCATATGAGAGACAGAAACAGACATATCCACACACTTCCCACAGTGAGGGACGTGATGCCAGCGGCTCCAACACGTTACACATCTGAGATCTTCAGAGACATCAGACCCTCTATTCTCTCAGCTCTGCAGTCAGACAACCTCTTCCCAATCCTCACCATGCCCTCATCACCATATAAAAGGCACAAAAAAAAAGGAAGTAAAATGAAAGAAGCTGCACTTTTACAGCCCCCAGCATTAACCTCGCACACTGTGCCATGCTTGATAAGACAGGTCTGAAACAAGGCCAGGTCTACTGTGGGGCCAAGGAGAGCTGGTCAGGCAATTCAATAAATGTGTTTAAAAAAAAAAAAAGTTGCTGGATCTGGACTCAACTGGCAAACTGGGATACTGAACATGCTTTAAAAGTTTTGCTGAACTACCGAATGACTAGCAACATGCTGGACACCCATCTGCTGATCACAGCCCTGCAACCAGGCTAGGAAATAAATTATTAAAGCATCAATTTTGCCCATCAAAATTCAGAAGCCTAACAAGTGATTTGATCTCAAGAGCAGACCAAATATAAATTATACAGTCTTTTTATCTTTAAAAAAACATAGAATTCGAAGACCTTAAACGGATACTGTCAGTTTTATTTCCAAAGAAAACAAAAGTTATAAAGCCCAATGTACACATCACAGGGAGAAATGCTCTTCCACAAAAAACACTGGTTACAGCTGTCCGAAACGCTTCAATGGAATGATGCAACAAAACAGTAAAAGCCATGTTGCCCCAGCACTTCCTGTAGTATTGTGTCAAATGAGCACACCCTGATTCTTAAATTGTAGATAACTCTTTTTTGCACTCATATTGCCAATAGCAACCTGTGTCTGTATTTTTTCATTATTGTTCCATTGTACTGTCATCACCAGCTAACTTGCTATCTATGTTTACTTTGTATATGTCGAACTAACACAAATGTCTACAACCACAAAGAATTACTTGTAGCTGAGCTTGTTCCTCACAAGGGTGAAAATAAAAGCAATTTTTTTTGTTTTTTGTTTTTTACCACCAAACATACTACAGATGTTACACACATTAGACACATGTCCAAAAGGCCTGGCGTCATTCCACCTTTACCCCTAACATAAAATTTGCAGGAACTGTGATTTTGATAATGAGTGTACATTTATTTGCCTCAACACAATGCACCACATTCAGTTCATTATAGTATATTATTATTATGACTATAAACGCTGATTTATGACTACTGGTCTCTGCAGATACATACATTAAAAATCTCAGGTACTGACAGAAGCCTACAATTCCTCTATCACTGCCCCCTTAGTGCTCTTCATTCATCTATCCCCTTGTCCTACTGTCGATAGCACACCACTGATAGGAGATAACGCCCTGTGCGGATTGCAGGTGAAAGGTTAAATCTCTCATGGAGTGTGGGCGGCGGGCGAGGGTTAAAGCAGCAGTAATATGGGGTTCCATTGCTACTCCATCTCTCCTCCCTCCATCTCAGTCCACATTAGCAGCAACATAAAGGACAACTTTGAGCTGCCTCAATGTCGTCTCACGAGTTCATCCTCCAATTCATGCTCCTGTCCCCATCTCTCTCCATTTCTCTCTTCTGCCCCTAATTAGCTTTGAGGGCAAGGATTTGCAGATGAGACAGTAATTGCAGCCTTTTAGAGACCGCAGAGAAGAGCACAGCATTGGGGGCCATTCGTGGGTGGAAGGATAGAGAAAGAAATCAGGTTTAATATAAAGTGCTAATAAAATGGAAAGCAAATTGAGGTGGTTTATGTTCTCAGCATATTGCGCTGGGATTTCAGATCATTAGGACTTGTTTTGATGTGCTCTGAAGGGCGAGTGCCAGCACGAACACAACACACAATGTGTTACAGCACATATTCAGATCTGCTAGACAAACAGTGATTTAAGTGCTTTTAAAAGTTTTGCACTCTTTTGGGAACAAACATGGTCCAAACACGTTTCTTCAGTGCAATGGACCTAGAACCACACACCATTCATCACAGCACTGAAGGGTAGGCGATTACTTGACTAGAGGTGCACAGATAACTGAGCACTCAAGGTGAAAGAACCAATTAACTTTGATGTAACCACACAGTTCAAACAATTTTATAGCTTGGTTAATGTTTCACAAGTGAAAGCATTCTGCAGCAAAGCTTTCGGCCTTACTATCAGGACCATATTTGTGCTGCCTTGGACAAAACATTCTAAAGCCAATGCATTAGGTCTGGTTTATGACAAGGGCTACACACTGAATTTATTACAATAAGTATTAGGGACATACTAATAACATATTAATATATTATATTATATTATATTATATATATATATATATATATATATATATATATGTGTGTGTTTGTATTAATACAATATAATACATAGAGATATATATATATATATATATATATATATACACACACATACATACACTTTTATATTATATTAGTTAGCAAACAAACAGCCAACAGCCAGGAATTAGAACTTATAAATTCAATTCTCAAAAATTGCAATCAAGTGACTTAGATGACAGGTAAATGCACTTACTATTACTATATTCATAACTAGAAAAAAAAATTCAGTTACAGCACACTGATTATGCCCCACAATCAGCCCGAAAACACTTGGCAGACTTTCAAAAGGAAACCAGACTGTGAGACAAATGCACAAAAAAAAAAAAGTCTTGAAAAAGGGCACTCCTATTTCACTGATGGACAGCTCTATTTCTGGCTGGCATTTCCAGCTGGGATTGAAATGGTGGGTTATGAATAGTTTTGACAGGTAGGCTACCACCAGAAACACAGTTAGATGAGCACAACAGGTTTAGATCATGCAGCAGGTGGCTACAGAGAACAGACCATTTAAAATAAGAGCAAATGGAGTAGGGGGATTGCAAGAAGGTGTCAAAATCAAAGATATGTGCCAAAGAGGGTGCAAAGTTGGAATGTGATCACACACTTATGTATTTGTAGAGCACAATGTAATATGAAATCCATACATTTATAACATATTCTGTACAGAACTGCTCCAAGGAACTGTACTAGGGCTTTTATCTGTAAGCATAGATAAGACTTATTTAAATTACCAAAGACATTAAGTTAATGATGTTCTAATGGGAAAAATAAATAGCTACAGCCATAGCTCAGGTGATCAGTATCCGAAGTCTGAAAGGAACTAAATTATATAGGAACTATGGCATTGAGACTGGTCTACATCTCCTAAATAGAAAGAGCAGCTTTACAATATGCGGTGCTATATGGGGGTAGTACTGCACACTGTAAAACTAAATTATAAAAGATCTCGCATCTATGTATTATTATACAGTCACAAAATCATGAGCATGTGCCTGCCAATCACGGCACTACACAGCAACAAATAAAAGGGACCTACTATGTGCTTGTCCAGATTTCCCTTTAGTATGTCATAGAGTGTTGTGTGCATGTAAACCATGTAAATCTAGGCCCTTTTCTCTGTTACAAGTCTGTTCCAGCTCATAACACAGTCTTTACTGCCCGCTTACCAACAAGTTTGGCACAATGCACAGAAACTGGAGGCCGTGTAGGGGCAGAACCTCCTGAGCAGTTGACCAATCATAACAGAGTGGGCAAGTTGAAAAATCTAAGCACACTGGGCTCACTGGCAGCAGGGCTTAAAAGATACAGGATGTAACTCCCTCGAAGCACAGGCAGACACAAGTGGCTTTCTCACAACTGGTTTATTTGAAGGCGTCTCTCCAAATCCACCGTGAAAACGAAACACACAATATTGGCGATGAAATAAGCCATGTTAGCTTAGCACGAAACAATAACATGCACAGCATGTGAAATAAAATACGGACAACAAATACCTCGTTGGCTGCATGCTATGACCAAGGGAATCATCCTTGAGTCCTTGGGGTGGTTTCCTTAAACCCTTCATACGAACGGTAAACCACTGCGAACAGGATAAACTTTAACAAGGCCCAAATGACAATGCGCATGCTGCTAGCTTGCTGATAAAGCTAAATTGCCCAAAACGCTTTTCACATGACTGAACAGAGATTTCAAAATAAAAGTACTGTTGCTGATACAAAATGAAATATGTATTACAATGTAACTTACACTCTTATTACGAAACAAATTCTATACATAATGTAAACAATGTAGTTGCAACAGTTACACAGGTCATGACGGTTTCAGGGTGAATGAAGATGTACAGTATGAGAAATCTTGTTTTTGGAACACCAAAGCATGTAAATCTACAGTGTATCTATAGGTAGTAATATTCTTAACGCTAGAATTGAGCACATTTGGTCCCCTTTAATGCAAAAACCTTTGAAAGTTGCTTTAGTTTACATGTTTGCTTCACTAGCAGAACACAAATTCCCACTAGCCTGGTAATGGGGGGGTTTGCCTGTTTTGTTGAGTGTTGAGATGCTTACATTTCATAGGAACTCTTTATTAAACACACATCTGTAGCTTGTAACAGACATTTAAGTAATGCATGCTTTACTCTGAAAGTTAAGCTTGTATGTCAAGAGATTTTCACGACACGCAATATGTCACATACTGTATATTTAGTTGGAACTGAAAAAATAAAACAGAACAGGAATGCTAAATTACAATATAATTGTAAAAACAGTGATCTTAATCCACTACCTGGCATATGGTGTTGCACTAGACCAAGTTAACTAATACTCAGGGACTAATTTTGCTCTCTTTACAATAAAATATGCAGTTAGTCAGTGTTTATACCAAGAATGCTACAGTTAATGTGGAAATGGTATGCCTGTCCATGCGACTAAATCAATCATTCATCAGAGGTCAATTAGCATCAGGCTACTGATTACAAGAGCAGCAGGATTAACGTGTAAGGCTGCAACCCAAGTTTATGAGGTTTTTTCGAGTTCAAGTAGTCTTCTTGTAGGAAGAATAGAAACCTCGAAAGATGCAATATTTCTGATTAGCTAACAATTTAACAACCATGAATTAAGTAATCATTCACAGAACCAGCTGCTGTAACAAGTGCATTTAGAGAAAATAAGAAACAGTGCTTAAAAGAAAACAACCACATCTAAGTCAGTTAGCTTAATTCCAGGTAAAATGGAGCTCATAGGATTGAGAGATGAACAGAAACGGAGTGTAGGTGGAAACCTCTGACCTATATCCCTCGTAGTATGAACCCGAGAGATCAGCGGATCTGCATCAAGAAGCAAAGCCTGGTTAATGAAGCCAGAGAAACCAAAGCAAAACAAAAACACCACGCTTACGACTCGCTAATCCATCCGATTTCTAATCAGCTAAAGCGTAAGCGGAAACCTTTTCTTCCGACAGATTTGCTTTAAGGAGAGTTTACATGAGGGGCAAGGGTGAGACAAGTCTAGTTTATTTCTAGTTATTACGTAAGCGTCCTGTATGGATCTCCTTCTGGTCTGTTTAGAAGTGTCCTGTGTCTGTATCAAATGGCTAACTTGGTATAAAAAGGCCATGGCCAGACTTCTGAAAGTAACATCTGTTGAGCTTCAAACCACCTCTCTCTCTCACTCTCCCTCCGAGTCCATATTCATCAGTGCAGCCCATTTGATTACTGGTGAGCGCCAGACCATCCTCCTCTCCTCATCACCATAACAACCAAGCAGTACTCTGCCAGTGGCGTCAGAAATCGCGCTCATAGCAGTAATTAGTCTTCACAGCTCCCTCTGCTTTCAATATGGCATCTCAGACTTTAAGACAAAACACCACTTATCTTCATCGTCATCGTTCTTCCCAATGCCATCACAGGCTAGGCCGATAAACACCAGTTTCCAAGGAGGACTGGAGATTTGGGGACAAATGCTTTGAGACTGGTTGCCTTGCACTGTATTTCAGGTAAAGCTGGTAGTAGAGAAGAGACAGAGTGGTGATTCATGCAGTTAAGACTACACTCCTAAAATGGTTCTTTTGGAGAGATGCCATAGAAGATTTCAGAGAAGAACCACTTCTGGTTCCCCAAAGAATCTTTCAATGGAAGAGATGTGAGAGTATAAAGAAGTAAAGTAAAAACATATATACAAATAAATAAAATAGTAAGTAAATTACATAAAAAGTAAAATAATATCACGATACTATTTAAATCTGCAACAGTTTTGAGATGTAAAGCCAGAAATAAAGCCATTTTAGACACTTAAGCCACTGTTGACCTACAAATATAGGGTTGCTTATTATTCCTCACTGATTCCTACATGAGTTTTAACAGCCAACATAAACACAGAATATCTTTATTGTGCAAAATAGCTACAACAAACCTGACCAATACATAGACAGACCTATGGCAATGTTTTTTTTCTTTTAACAATAGCCCTGGAGGTTGGGCCAAATATGTAGCTAAACATCACATCACATCTTAATGCACAAACCTCTGGTCCACCTTGCAGCTTGTACAGGAGTGTTAGGAGTGCCATAGAAAACTGTATTTACATTGGCAGCATTGACTGAACTGAGCTGAACTGACAGAGTTTGGAACATGGCTGTAAGCCTCAGACACTGTTGTCTCCTTCTTCAAATACAAATCCTACATTTAAAATCCTAGACTTGAATTACGCCCCCAAAATTTAATACAGCAAAGCAGCACAGCAATAAAAAGATTGACTATGTGCAGAAATCAGTGTTGACCTTTCCAAGAGGAGGGGAAATAGTGCATAGTTGATGTTAATCTTTAAGCGTGGCAGAAATTGGTTTACTTTTTGCCAAAGGCAGTTCCAACTCTATTAGCATCACAACCCCAACAGGAACTTGTAAGTAGCAGTCGTGCTGGGTGACATTTTGCCTGTTGAAGCAGATTTGAAAATAAAACTTTTATAAGTGATTTAATTTGTAGTGTGTAAAATCACATCTGGGCATTTTTTCTCCTCTTGTATATCTTTTAAAAAGCTAAAATAATATTTTTTTTAATACTGTGTCACCTTAATCAACTTCATCAACTTACATCTAAAGGGGCCTAACACATCGTTAAACAACTATTCATTGAAAAAAGTGCATCTATTTTTATATGGTAGACAAAAAAAGAAAAGTAACTAATAACTGTTCGGCTGTCTAATCAACAGATGAAGTGAGCCACTCGACCTCACCATGACTGGGGGTTATCAGAACATTGTTAATCGATATGACACAGCATTTACTTTCGAAGGACCATAAACAGATCGATTAGTTCTGCTCATTTAAAACCACCAACATAGCTTTAATGTCTCTCTCTCTCTCCCCCTCACTCTCTAACCCACTGGAGACCAGAGAATCATAAACAAACACAATACAACCTCCAACCTCTAATGCTCTGTGTGTAATGCACAAGCTCTCTACCCTGTTCTCTCTACATTGCTTGTCATACTTATTGGCATGCCTCACCCAACACATCAAGCAAAGGACTGAATCCCAGCCAGGAGACACATTCCAGCTTCCAATCAGCACAAACACCACACACATACACAGTGCAGCGGCGTTGGCCATGGTTAAGCCATGCGTGACCAGGCAGTAATTAACAAGCCATGGTAAAAGTCAAATTGAGCTTTAACCATGACCTGAAAGATCTCTCGCAAACTCAGACAGGCTATTTACCACCCTACACGAGATCAGTATCAATGCAAGCCAGGGGTGTCCAATCTAACCCGCAACAGGCCGGTGTGGATTCCAACAAAGCTGGAGCACACAGGACCAACTGCTGAAGAATGAGGCCACATCCACGGATATCAGGATACCTACAATAACAGTTTACTCCGCTCAGTTTCCCAAAAAGCTCATCCACACTAGCAGTGTTTTCAAAAGTCTCTCTGCCCACATGACGATGCAAAAACTGTGAGAAAAGTCAGAGCCCTGCACAGTTGTGATTTTTTTCTACTGAAGCACACCCGATTCAGCCCTGTACTAGGTTTAGCTGGTGTGCTACAGCAAGAAAAATCAACAGAACTTCAGCCCTCAGTTCCCACCTCAAAATATATAGAACAAATACACTGTTGGGTAGGGTGCAATGTTTAACTGACTAGTCTATTAAAATCAATGACCATATAAGCTGCCAACCAATTTAATAGTCAATTAGTTGGTGATTTCAAAAACCTGTGATTGTACAATGTGAATGTAAACAGACATCAGAATGTACAAAGCACAAAACACACTAGATAAATTTAGTTTTATTTATTTATTTATTTATTTTTTTTTATCTTTTTATTAGCAGGAAATGTTTAAATAAGGCATTTACCTTGTCTTCATTGTTAGTTAGCAGATGCATAATACACTTAAGCTAACATTAAAAGCTGACACCAAACACATTTAACAGTTCAGTTATGCTTATTGACCAGAATCAAGTGAGTTGTTAACTGTCTCTGGGGCCTCTTACCAGGAAAATACCTGTTCCCCGAAAAACTGTGATGGGTACAGGACTAGCTGAAGTATTTTATTTCTATGGTACAATAGCTCCACACTGCCGACAAAACATCTCAAACTGCGCCCCGCTGCGAGCTGTAGATAATGTTTGTTTGCAGTAGTCCTCTAAACACTAAATACAAAAAGTATTGAAATTGGACTGGGCTTAATATAACCAAAAGCTATATTAACATCACTTAAATACAACTACATATTTCTTCCACTAACCTCAAGGGATCCAGTCCTCAAGGTCTGTACTAAAGGCTAGTGTAGTTAAATCTGACACTCAGTTTAGTTACTAAAACAAAATGGCTGGAGTTTTTGTAGCTTGTGCTCACTCACTATGAATGAAGTATGAATGAAGTCTTCGCCAATGCCTTTGGCCTCCCATCTGTGTCTGTGGTCTCTAATGGTAGTAGCTGTTCCTCATTAATGGTTCCCTGCCTGTAGCACAGGAGAAGCAGCAGCAGCGGGACTAAAGCTGGCAGCTTTCCCCAACTGAGAGACCAGGCAGGAAGTCAGGACACAATGCGGAAACATCTACCGTTTCATTACTTAGGATACTGACAGGCTCCAAGAAGGCAATAGATGGCGATTGCTTGCGTGGTAAGGCCTGCTGTGGACAGAGAGGCAAACGAAGGCACTCTTTTCAAACAGTCAGTCAAAGTGACACTACCAAACTGTTTACAGATTTAGAGGAGAAAGGAGCATTCATTACCAAAATCACATGCATCATAGCCGCTAGTCATCTTCTCAGACAAAAAGCAATTACTCATCTCATAAGCTTTCAATGGAAAGCACAGACAAGCATAGAAGAGGAGCAATCCAAAGTCTCTGAATTAGAGTCAGAGGTAACTACGTACCTACATGCGTTTTTGCTGTTAATCAATATGGATATGCCAAATTTCGGATTTGGGCTGGCAGTCGAGACTAGACTTTATAGGTGCCCCCTTTATCACGATGCACATCATATGACTAGGATCTTGCCAATACACAGCCATATAAGACAGCAGGCTGAGGCTACTACAAATGACTAAAATAGCTAAAACAACACCAATATACTTTTGTTTTGTTTTTTATTGTACTGACAAATTTTATTGTTGTGTATTTTAATGTAATGTTATAGGCAACTCTGAAAACCAATAAGCAAGTAAAATTCAGTTTGGCTGAAGCAGAATTTTAATATCAATAAGTGCCTTAATGTATACCAGGAAAAACAATACACACAAGCTGTCACAGGAATGAGACGATATGAATATGTACCAACATGTCTATATATAAAATAATTTTACATACAGACCCGACAACAGTATGACTACATTAGGATCAAGCTACACACATGGACAAAATTGTTGGTACCCCTCGGTTAATGAAAGAAAAACCCACAAAAAAAGGTTCCATTTCTGTCTCATCTGTCCATAGGACATTCTCCCAAAAGCTTTGTGGCTTGTCAACATGTAGTTTGGCAAATTCCAGTCTGGCTTTTTCAGTATTACCCGTCTCTTTGATTTGTCATCAATTTTCCTCCTGCGTCCACGTCCAGGGAGGTTGGCTACAGTCCCATGGATCTTAAATTTCTGAATAATATATGCAACTGTAGTCACAGGAACATCACGCTGCTTGGAGATGGTCTTATAATCTTTACCTTTAACATGCTTGTCTATAATTTTCTTTCTAATGTCCTTTGCTTCCTCTGGTCCATGCTGAGTGTGGTACACACCTTGTCACCAAACAGCACAGTGACTACCTGTAGTCCTATATATAGGCCCACTGACTGATTACAAGATTGTAGACACCTGTGATGCTAATTAATGAACACACCTTGATTTAACATGTCCCTTTGGTCACATTTTTCAGGGGTACCATCATTTCTGTCCAGGCCTGTTTCAGGTGTTTATTTTTTTAAAATAATTCTGTTGAAGCATGTTTGAAAAGCAAAATCTGACTTTCATTTGTTCATTTTCATAGAATATTTATTTATTACTTTTGTCAGATTTAAGTTATTTCTGTTACCATTGTGTTTTTTTTTCTCATTAACCGAGGGGTACCAACAATTCTGTCCACATGTGTAGATTCCGAACACATTTTAGTCATGTGGGTTCATTTTGGGTAATATCCAGATACACTAAATTTTTTTGTCAAGTGTAAAAAGGGCCTATGTCCGTAGACATCTCTCATTTGTAACCAAGTAAAGAGATTCATGTCCGCCTCCCTTTGTCAGGCTAACCAACCTTGCAATCCCTTGAGGACAAATGTTCATGTTAATCTGCCTTATAAAGAGTTAAGGGAGCCGAGCATCCAGCATTCTGCAGAACACTGCTATAAACAGAGCTGGCAGTGTGAAATCGCTCCGCTGCCTTCAATTTGCTTCTGAACTAAACCTGCGTCTGCTTGGACATTTTCCATTCCAAATATCAAATTCAAAAGACTTCCCGGCTCCACTGCAAAAATATAAGGCTCAAGTCTTCTATTATTCTAAATAGGCTGAACACAAGACAAAGTACAAGAAGGAGATGTTTACTACACACACCAATAATATTTAGTTTTTAAGTGGAATGCTCTGATGGTTTTACGTATCTTATGATTTTCTCTGTTATCAACCTACACTTATTTTACACCTACACCTAATTTTAGACATCATTTTTAAAAATCTAGTTTTATCCTATACAGTAGTAAGAGAACCTGCATGTAAGCAAGACAGTTTAACTATGGGAAATATGTACATTCAACATTACTCTTTTACTGGGCCTTTAAACTGCTTCATGATAAACGTTTCCTTTAAACATGAGACCTTGCGGCCACCATGTAACCAGTATACTACACCTTTTAATGTGCTCAGAAATTAAAACTCAAATTTTGCACTTGGCAGAACTTCCTTTTCAGGCAAGAAGATCTCATCAGGACATGAAGCTAAATTTCACATGAAAAGAACAGCTAACAGAACAAGAGACAAATGTAATTACTTCTGTTCATCTGAAAAGTGCCAACAGCCATTTAAAATGTGCAGTGGCGTTGCATACAGCTTGGTGGGAGTGCAGCAGAAAGAAGATGATACTTCACAACTACATGCAATATTTAACAGCCCCTACAGAACAGAGCTCGGTATCACTTTACTAGCACACGGCCTACATTACACAGAATCACACGAGCTCACGAATGCGAGCGCTCAGTAACAGATGGGCACTATGGGCACTGTGCTATGGATGTTCAACAGCTGCCAGTCTGAGGGAAAGTCAAGTCGTCTCTCACTCCCTCTTTCACACCGTCTTTCTGTCTCTTTCTCTGCAGGGGTATCTGACTTCATTTAAAGGACCCAGGGAAGAGGTCAAGGGCAACTTTTTCTTTGTTAATTCTTATCCCTCCTCAACGAATCAGGTCAAGCCCCCAAGCACAATGACAACTACCATTGAGTAGGGAAGGATGCATTTGGCAAGACCTCAAAAGCAGCAAGCCATTACAATCTACAGTAAAACCACCACATTAATGTTAAATCCTTAAATTCCTTAAAATTAGAGGAAAACATTATTCATTAAGCTTTCAGAGAGATCTTTGTAACTCTCGCAAGCTCTCCATCAGACAGTGCAGAGAAATGACAGGAGGTACTTAAAGTAATAATTAAATCAAGGTGACGGATATACAGAACATTCATACACAGTACTTCTAAACGTTGCACTATTTTTTTTATTCTACTTCTTGCACTGCAATATAGAACAATGCCTTGTTTTAAATGCAAATTTAAGTTGCTGTATAGCAGTGGCTCAATATTTCTCTCAACTGAAAAGGGATTGGAAAATCACAATCACATGCTAAACATGGGACCGTAGAGAACAGGACATATGCAAATATGACAGAATAATACTTAGATCTGCTAGATTAGTAAATGTTTGAGGTTTTCCCCTTGCAATACTAAGTCAAAGCCTTTTTTTAGCATCTGTATTTTACTCTTGCTATCTGTAGTTATTGCTTTATCATCATGAGACTATATCCTCTGGGGCGACGCAAGTTAAAAGAATAATTAGTAGCAACGGAGGTCATTTCAAGTCTTTCAGCAAATCATTTTTCCAGATTAATTCACCAAAATAACATACTCATATGTCCACAAGTACACTAGCGTAAATGTTGACGTATATTTCTCTTAACCACTACATAAATCTCAAATCAGCCTGCTACAACATTTATACTATAGCAAGCTTAATGCTGTGTAGATCATACGATGAGCAGAGGATCCATCACTAGATAATATAGGGTGCAGGGGAAAGTCACATGCCTTAATGAGCAAAAAGTAGGGATGAAATTACCAGGATTAACAACAGCTGGGACAAGGAAAAACAGAGGAACTATTATCAAGCGAGAAGTTATAGTTGAGATTGATTACACTGTAATGAAACAACTAATTACTTCCTTTTCCAGTGTTATGTACAGATGCTTATTTACATCCCAAAATAATGAAAAATGATGTAATTTAAGCAGACAGATGAGCACAACTAAGGTCAGTGTGATGTCCACTATTCACTCTCACCTCGCTCCCTGCCCAGCGGAGAGTGTGAACGCTGCTGTCCCCCTGAGGAATTCCACCACAAATAGAAGCTGCCACAGAATGACGGAAGGCTATGGGGAACAAAGCCAATGGAAAGTCAGGGACGCGAGGAAACACAAAACAGCTGTCGCCAAGGGAAGTTGTTGGCATAGCGTTGGGGAGGAGACAGGAAGGGATTAGTAACAACGTGTTACTGGAGTTTTTAATCTATGAACCGGATTTGAAGACCTCCATGGGATCAAAGACTGAATGGCTTGAGGAATGTCTCTCAGATCCCTAATTCTTTGGGGGGATGCTCAAATGTCCTGATGTTCAAAACCCACAGAGAACATATCAATGTAGGTTACAGCATCCAAACAGTGTAGGAGGTTTTGGCTAGCTCTTTCGTCTTGGCAGAGGAGCAAGAAGAGAAGGCTCAAGGCTGTGGGAGAGACCTCTCTCTGACAGATTTAAGCATGACCCTGTACTGAAGGTGTTTACTCTCAGTTTTAAATATGAGGGCTACCACTGGACAAAACGCTACTACACAGACATTTCATACTTTGTTAACTGATTCATAAGCACCTATTCCAAGTGTCACTATGGAGATGACATTCAGTCCTAGCTACTCTAACGTTTTCCAGGTTTTACCATAAGCCTATCAGATGTCCCATCATTCAATTAGGACAGTCTATTTGCAAGCACTTCCCGATCAACACAACAAGGTTACAGTTACAATTTTAGAGACTTTTGTCTTCTTCAAACTGCAAAAAATAAAGCATGTTAGTTTGCAAGATGCACATAAAAAAAAAACTTGAAAGACTATTCAGGTATTAAGAGACTGAACAACAGGTGGGTAGCGAATTGTGGATACTGTTCTTTGCCTCCAGAGTAGTTTACAGAAAAACCCAGCAGTGTATTTTACTCTGTCTTTAATGTGGTCCTCTGTAATATGTTGTAGTGACATGAAATCACTGTAAAGAGGCTGACACTTGCGGGAATAGCACTGTTAAAGGCGGACATCTGTTGTTTCTTCTACTGCCTATAAGTAGTTGGCAATACGTTTTTATGTGCCCGAGTGCCAGATATAGCCCTTTTAACGCAGGCTTTTTGTTAACCTTGCTTGCAAAACATGGGTGCAGTATTTACCAGTTTTATATGTTCTCTGAGAGAAAGGCTGATACACAGTGGTGTGAGCAAATCACATAAGTGTGCAAAAACCAGAGAACAACATGGTGGGCAGTAGAATTGGGTGGCATATTGACTTTTTCAGTACATCGATGTATTTTCAAAAAAGGCGTAGGAGGAGAAAATAACATTTATTATAAATACAGTTTGATGCTGCATTAAAATACATAACCCATGCCAGTGTTTGCATGTGTTCCCTTTCATACTGTCTGCAAAATCATCCACTCCCCTCTTTCCTTTCCAGGCAAACCTGGTCCCACAAGTTCACAAATTCACCTGCAACATTAGGTCAGGAGAGAGACAGACAGACAGAGAGAGAGACAGAAACACAATGCCAGTACACATTGCCCAAGATGACCTGGGGCTGTATAACTTCCTATCTTTAATCCTAAGATTTTTCACAAATTCCTCACCTTTATATAAGAATTTTATCTTCTCTTACTCGATCGAGGTGTATAATCAACTGCATTGCATGCATTCTACATTTTACCAGTTTTATCTGGGGGTCTCACAGCACAATGAACAGAGGAAAAATTGCTTCGATCCAGTTTTTCCATTTATGAGACCTTTCAATAATGCATATCCCAACAGTAATGCTTCCATATTGTGCATCCTTTTAGATCTGTTGCTGCATGGGAAGGGTAGCAGGAAATGCTTTTAGAATACTCATGGTTTGTACAAACCATGAGTGCAGAACTTGCAGTGTGAGCTCACTCTATATTTGTTATTTACATACAGTCATGTGCAACATACACAAACTAAACGTGGTTTTAAACATAAAACTATGATTTCTTCATACACACACATACACATACACGCATACATACATACATACATACATATACACACACACATACTACATTAAATCACATGATCACATTGAATTACATGATTAATGTCAACATACATGTTTGCATACAGTTGTAATGAGATGTAATTTTTTTTTATTTATGTGCTACATACAACAGTAAAATAACCAAAACAACAATGTATTTGTGTCTATTTTGGTTCATCTGAGGACCAACTCACACAAGACACAACATGATCATGTTGATTATGGCTGCCAGTCAGGTATCAGTCCTAGTTATTACAGCAAATATGGGCCTGTATTGTCTTTTCATGCTTTTTCATGATATCTAACACAGTAGGTGAGATTATCAGGGTAGAAGTATGCGGGCCAAGCTAAATAAACACACACACACACACACGCACACACACACACACACATCATTTCAAGGCTCATGAGACACTGACAGTAAAGCTAACTTCAGAGCATTTGGTGTTACCTAAATAAGGAATTCACACATAATACAACCTACTCACAAAACACTGCCTAGTCATGAATGATAAAGATAGTCTGTCGTTTACAAGAACAGCAAGTCAATGGTCTCATTGTCTTACTAAGGCTATGTTTACTTGGTAGGCTGTGTAATTATCACATCTAATTGTTTTTCCAGGCTGTTTTTAAAAACTCTGAACGAATGTGTGTGTTTAGAAAAGCACGCCTATGTGCATCCAGTGTATATCTGATCAATACATTCTTTCTTTAAAGAAATGGAGAGCTGCAAGAGGCAATAACTGACACTGTTTTTAGGACAGGTTGCACTAACTGTGAAAATGAAATGTGTGTCACTGGGACAATCTCTTTTTTGTCTGTGCATGTGGTGTTAAACACACACATATACATCACGGACCAATCTGAGGACTGTGTGGGTGTGGCTAAATTCTTTTTTACAACCAAACAGGATGTACAGATATATGGACGCACAAACGTCAATGAACAACGCTGGCGTATGGATAAATTAATGGACACGCAACAGATAACTAAAGACTGGCCTAGTTTGCCATCTTTTGGTTATAGTGGATTAGCCTAGGTTGTGATTAATCGACAGTCTTAAACTACTTGGTGGGCAGGGCAAAATAACGGCCTTATGTTTGGTAAATGAAATGCTTATGAAAGCACTGGGACCGCCTAGTTTAGAGAGTAATATGGTGAAGTACAATGGTCATTTGTTGGTCATATTTAACTCATGTTTCCACCTGCAGGCATCTCATTGCATGGGAACCACAGACATGCTCAAAACAGAACAAATACAGTTTTTTTTGAATGGCCAAGTGTAACCTTGAGTCCTAACCTCAATCCCACTAAAATGCCGCATGAGCATGACAGGCCATTCAAGCATGCCAACCCAAAAATACACATTCACTGAGACTGATCTGTACAGGGGACAAATGCTGCAACAAATCCTACCTGCTACGCAGGACTCATCAGTAGCTACAGAGAGGGTTTTGTTAAGGCTACTGCCAATAAAGGAGTTAAAGATCAGTTCACATCTGTGGTTGATTTTTCTCAAGCTTAGCAACAGGCCTTGATGAGCAGTAAGGTTGAGGCTAAGAAGATTATTCTTCTTAACTGGAAATCTGGTTCAACTGAAATGACCCGTGTGGTGCATATGACAGGACTGAGATGCTGTTACAAGTTTTTGGATGTAACAGGGACCTTTGGTGCCAATTTAATTTTTTGCTAGGGCTGTTTCCCTTTAAGATGTTGCATATGGATGGACTGGTGAAATGGAAGAGTGCATCCATAGTTAAACTCCATTCACTGCAGAAACTTTAGATTGATGTCTAAACGCAACTAGGTTAGAACTATTTAACTAATGCATGTGTAGATGTTATAGGCGGTTATGTATCTGCCCTGTTGTAAATATGACTCTATTCTCAGTTAAATCTTCATATTGTTACCAATGCTTTCCTTTCCTGAACAGTATGTGCAGTGGATAAAATCTGATTTTGGATGCAAGCTCTCATTTCACCAGCTCATCAATATGCAATAGCTCTGTCATATTTTAACATTTGCAAAAATAAAGATGCATCATTAGACTCATTGTTAGGCTTAGCATCATTGACTGAGAACACGAAGCAAGAGACCAAGCTGCAACCACAGCCAGTATACACAGAATATCACTCACAGACCAAATGCAAATAATATTTATTTATATTTAATATGATTTGCTCCTTAGAAAAGTTTTAATAATTTATACCATGTCTCGATCAGGATCCCCATGGATCCATTTGATTAATCTATGACTCAGAATCCTGATACAAACATGTACAGGCATCACTAGAGAAGTTCTGTCCCGAAGGTTTCTGTGGTCTTCAGTCATATTTCTCCAGTTGTTTCTCCGTCTTGTTTGAAGGCTAAAGTGTGGGACTGTCTACACCTAAATATTAGTAGTGCCTCATCGCTTACTATCTTCAATAAACAAAAAAATAAAAAAATAAAAAACACACATTGTTAGCATTTTGAATTTTAATTTTTTATTAATTTTATGCTGATTACATGTGCCCTGCATATCTCAATATTTCATACATTCTTATTTACAGACAGCACTTTGGTCTGTTATTCATTAAATTAATAAATTATTTTCAGTTATGTAAACAATCTCATTGCTACCTTTGCTTTAAAATAGCAATGTAAAGACTCAACTCTTTACTAATTCACGTATGATGTTTTTTAACATTTTTTCCCATATTCAGCACTTTGCTGCATATTCTAATTTATGTGATGGATCTTATGTGATCTTTTGCTTTCAGGGAAACACTGTATTTATTACAGTAACCCTGTAAGGAAACTATTGCTATTTAAAATGATCAGTGAAAATACGCCCGTTTGCTGAAAATAATAAAATTGTGGTAAATCTGAAAGTTTGTCTTTGGCTTCTATTTTGACCCGCATGTACCTCTCTATCTGAATGAATTTTTAATGATAATTCTCGAAACTAAGAATGCATCAATACTGTGAATATTATTCGGTACTGGTCCAATACACTTGTACTCATAAAAACTATTATTATTTATCTTCTTTCCCCCCACTGTTTTACTCTTTACATACGGGCAGATGAACGCAAAGTGTTGGTGGGGGATGGAGCTGTGAAAAAACTTTTTTTTTTTTTATATTAATATAAATTCAAATACTCAATAAAGAAAATATTTTTGTTGAATAAAATTTCAGACCTGTAAAAAAACACTGCATTTACACTCACAACCTTGTTTAAGAGTTAGTGGAAATGAACAACACTGCTGTTTCTCAGCCTGTTCAGTACTCGGGTGCACAGAAGTTATATTCAAAATTGTTCATATGCAGAGCTGTCTACTGACGCTGTTTGATGTGGCATGTCAAATGGATAGAGTAATTTAGTACAGTGTAGGTATATAAATTGTAGGCTTTGTTTGTACACTATGGTCGATTCACATGCACAGCATGAGTTGCCAAAGAACAAGGTTTCTAAAAATCACCCGTGGCTTTATGCCTGGCTTTAGAGGACATTCAACTACCCCTCAAGCAGTCAATCAAAAGACATAAAAACTCAACAAATGAGCTCCTCAGCTTCGCCTCTGATGTGATTTCTGCTGTCACTGTGCTACAGAGGCTGCTGTTGAAAGAGACAGATGAGGAGAATGAGGCCAAACTATTAAATTTACCTTAATTAAAGTTGTACAGAAGTGCTTTCCTGACACAGAACACAACCTAATCTTCTCCATTGCAACTCCAGTCCAGAGTACTACTTAGGTAGCCAAACGTAGCATAGCTTAGCTAGTGTACTTCATTAAAAATCATCTAGATTTTAATTCTGGAACCATACTTTGGATTTGTTGTTTTGGCATTTGTTATCTTAATGTCATTGGTCAGGACAAGACCTCCTTAAAACAAAATATGAGAGGGTAACAGTGTGAATAGCATCATACTCTGCCGACTAGGGACGTATTCTTGGAAAAAAAAGGCAATAAAGCTTAGACAAGCTGGAACCTTGCCATATCCTGCATAATACTGGATTAATGTGCGCTTAAAGGTAATGTCTGGCACAGCAAACGTACCAGGTCCTCCCTTACAACACAGTCCTACTTTCAAGAGTTCTTGTACATGCCCATACCACCTGCCCTGCTTTTAAAGGGTAAGAAGCTTAGGTGTAGGACCATCAGAAACTAACAAGGATTTCAAAGTGTTAACACACTTTTACACACACATAGAAAGGACAACTAACATGGCACACTTTGGACATTCTCTCATCCCATGATAATCTTACCCCGAAGTAGCTTAAGGCCCTGTTTTAGCTGGATTACTTTAACCTTGGTAGGTGCTATAATTTGAGTGATTACTGAGGAGATCAGTGATTTTAATCCACATCGAATCTGCAATGTCTGTAGTTTTTACAGGTCTGATATGTAATAATTCTGTGAATTACTTCCTATAATACACCAAACGTAGAACTCTCCCATATTCGCTGCTGCACACTGTATTGCATGTGAGGTTCTCATAACACATAACATTTGCACTACAACGTTTTTAACCTGGCTATTTGGTATTATTTGCAAAAACTAAACAGATCCCGGACCAAGCCTATATATTACTTAAGGCATAATAAAAGTGTAAGAGATAAAAACAACCTTATATTCAATGTTTTTGTTCCTTAAAGCACAAATAAAAATGCCCAAAACAAAAGGGTAAATGTAACAAATGTCACCTACTGCACAAATAACACACTGAGCATCACTTCACACTTTGATCTTGAGCAGACAGCCTGAACACGCTCAGATAAAAGGATAAAAGGCACCGCAACATTAAGCTGATGCAAATGACAACATCACCCCCACAACAGAAAGGTCTTCACGTTAACTGTACCAGTGTACCTACCAATGCCAGACCTACCAACAATGGGTTCTGGCAAAATACCTTGTATATCATATTAAAATTCTAATATTTTTGTCCGACACTCTTTACAGTCCCAAGACTGGTTATTTAGAAATGCTAAATTAACCTAAGTGTGAGTGTGTGTATGTAGACCCATTGAAGGCTGGGATAGGGTCCGGCATCCTCCTGTAACCCAGAAGGTTAGGTAAAAATGTTTTATATGAAAATGTTTTGATTAAGTCCAAAACTTGCATCAAGTGTGCTTTTGATCGTTTTGGCTACACCTGCTTTCTGTTCTAAGAGATACTGACATCATTACATTAATGTTCTTGTATAGTTCACAAAGAAGCTTAAAACAGCAGATCCAGGATCAGATTTGCTTACAAACTTTTGTCACTATCAGTAAAACATACTGGTCCAGACACTACGCATAAGAATGGAGAAGCATTGTGATTACTAGTCTCATGGGTCTAGATGCAATCTCATAACAACAATGACTGAGAAAAACCATGAGAAATGTGGGGTGGAAACAAATACTAAACCAATCCAACATCTCCTCCATTCAAAGCTCATAATGAGGGATGTGGGCACATTAGTTAACATTGTAAGACGGTCAAGTATCCCACCATTAAAGCATGGATGTACATTAAAAGTCCAATTACGCACGTAGATTGTAGAGGGTCAGGTATTCCAAAATCCCTTTACATGAGAAAAAACCGAAACATTACTATTTTATGTTCCACCTTGCATCTTGGAATGCTAACGCACCAGACAGGTCTTAAAGGACAATGTGCAGAGTCATTTTGGAACATTTCAGAATGTCAAAAGCAACCCTCGAAAAGCTATGTGCCATCTTTAGAGCCACTCATTTCCAGTCACCAGCCCCCTGTGACAACTGATAAGAGAATTGGCACTGTATTACATACAAGATGGCCACTGCAGACGTGCAGACGTGTAGTAATAGTAGGTGGAACCAAATCATGTGACATACAGTACAATATGTCAATTGTTTAACAAAATATCCCTGTTTATGCACAATATACTCCATATTTCAGAATAATTGATGGAAAGCCTGGTTATTTAAAATCAGCCCTGATTAAAGCTATGTTGTGTAGATTTGGAGAACTGTCTGACGGGAATGTGTAAAAGGCCTGGAACATTTTGTAATGTCAGTTGTGCTGTGGACCCCTTCCCTGGGATGACTGCAGGCACCTTAAAAGAGCATTCAAAGAAAACCTTCAAAATTAAAAAAAATTCAAAGCTTTGTGCAGCCTTAAGCTTCAAACGTTATTTTGCAATGTGCACATATTTCAGTCGAGTGCCCTGGTTTTCCGTCAGTGAGAGAAACTACACGACCACACTATACAAATAATCATTTCCTACTCTGCCCTGAAGAATATACCGAGAATTTCCAGGGTTGAGAATTTCCAAGTGAAGTGGGTGAGGCAGGCCTGAGCTTCTCTGTGAGTCACAGGTCTTGTAAAGATCAATGGTTGAAGACACCTCTTGCCACCAATCCCTGCTCTGTGTCAGACACATTACCCATCTGACCAAAGCATCAACTAATCTGCACCACATCCATATCAATGGTGCTCTGTAGCTCATCAGTCCTACTACTGACAGCAGAGCAGTTAAGTTAATATATGCGTTATTCAGGCCAATAAAGCAATAAAAGTGTAGGAGTGCTGAGTGAAGCAGTAGTGCTTCGGACAAAGAAGTAGGCCGTCCGGAAGAGAGAAAACACAGTAGAGGCTTCAATGACCATTTGCTTTTGTAATTCTACCCCTTCTGCACAGGCATTGCAGCTGACTTTACACGACACTAAAGCGTGTCCTGCTAGGGATTGCCGAGAGGTCAGCTTACGTATTAGGCCATCTGGACTCCAAAACCGCTGTCACTAATCAGATGGCTTTGCTGGTGCTTTGTTGATTCCCTCACTTAGTATTTTGGGAAACTGGGTTAGCAGCCCCATTATCAAACACACACAAAGATAATACACTTGGATGAGACTGACAAAGCCCTAACCGTTCCGTGAAACGATGGCCTGAGAACAGCTTGATGTCAAAGCCATGCCAAAGGAGGGTGGGGAGTGCTCACCCTGCCAGCTCAAAACAGACTGATGTTCTGAAGGTCAGTGTGCTCTTGTGTTGGAGTTCCAATGCTTCGTGTACTACAACCTCTTAATTAAGCCTCACTAATTAAACTTTTAACCACTCTGGGAAAGAGCATCAGCTCGCCCGGCCATGCTGAAAATGAGAATCAGTTTTAACTTGGTCACATATCAAATCGCAAAGATTTAAAGATCAAACCTGTCGATCCTAAACTTGTCCTTGGACGTAGTTCAGTCACAGGTACCTGACGAAAGCCACTGATGGATCTTTGATTAGGTAGAAAAGAAATGACGCTTCAACAGCAACAAATAGCATCCTCGCCTAATTCCAGCTGCAGCAGACCGGACCCCTTCGGCTATACCTGCACTCAATCTGACCGGTGCAGAGCTAGCTAGTCCGTGCAGCTAGTTAGAAGAGGCATAGGTTCACTGTAGCAGTTACCACATGTACACTTCACCAGACTGTATATACCCGAACGTACGAGGGACAAATATCAATTCACACGATTCTTAAAGTGTCGGTTTCAACATGATAACCGAGAAACCTGCTGAGGGTAATCGGTTAACCTTAGCTAGCAGGCTAGCATGACAGCTAGTGATGTGTTATCTGGCGAGATAGCTTGGGTAGATAGCTAACGGTTAGCTAGCTAGCTGATTGAGTGGAGCGCCTATATTAGTTCGGGAACACCTCCTTGTGAAATAATCTCACGTTGTCTAACGAAGGCTGTGAAATGTATGAGAAGTTATCCCATTTACAAAAAGGAAGAAAGAACACTTACCGTTTGCGAAAATAAGAGGACAGAACGGGCGCTGAACGAGGAGCGTGTATCCAGACGAGTTGAGGGAGCTTCTGCTCTAAGCTCTCCGTCTCTGCTTGCTCTCAGTGGGAAGAGGCGGAGCCACACAGCCGCTTCGACCGTGGTAACGACAGCGGCGAGAACTTCGATTCAGTAATAGAGCCGATTCTTGTAAGCCATTCGTTTCAATTAACTCACTGACCGAATCACCTATTGAATCACCTCAAACATCATACTGGGCTCAGTCTCGAAATGGGCCAGGCACAAAAAGAGCAGAGATTACAGAGAAACAATGTAAGCGAATTCAGGATCTATCCTACACGTACACATTTCATATAGTGAATATTTTGATAATGTTTGTGATAAATCTATTTACGAGGTATGTTTCACTGTAACATTGTGTATTAAGAATAAACGACTGCTATTTGTATTTTATTATAAATCTTCAGTGAGTAACTGACGTTTAAAAAAATGTTTGATTTAATTGGAGTTCGGCTCGACTGATTCAGAACCGGTTCAACAGAAAGACTCGTTCACAAATAAATTGAACCCACTATATCGGTGTTACAGCACAGTACCATACAAGCGTTCCCCATCACACTGAAGTCAGTAAGGTCTAGAATCATCTTTATCATTTTATATCTTATTGGCCTAAATGAAAACACATAAGCATGTTAGTCAGCTTAATTACAGATTTACCAGTATGTAAAACAGCTTAACCATCCTCATTCTTAGTCACCAATTATTATTATAGATTATTCATTGTATGTATATTATTATTTGTTATTTTACACTAATTAAAGAGCCCATATCCTACATATAAAATGCTATTTTAATTACTGTGCCTATAAGACTGATCTAAGATAAAGTAGCCTATAGGATAGTAGCCTAAGGATATATGCAAATAAGCTGGTTCCTGTAACATCACAAAAACAATGAATTTCCACATATGGACTGTATTCACGTGGAAACAAATAGTAATGGTAGGTTTTCCATTATATGCATCTTTAATGCCAGAGAGGTATATGCAGGGTGTTGCAGGGTAAAGTAGTCCCTAAAGACCAACTATCTAGCTACAGAACTGTCTATGTGTATAAGAGCTATACATCCATTTAAAAAGGCTTGACTGTGTATCCAAATATGGCATAAAAGATAGATCAGTAATGCACTATAATTTTATGACAACCACAGAGGAGTGGGCAAAAGTAGCCAGCAGATCCGGCCCAGTCTAAGTAAAGCAACATATGGAAATATTTCAGACATAAATAAATTAGGGACATCTTAAATTCAGTAAGGTCTGCTGGCTCTTAAAATCAATATGTTAACTGATATTTATGAAGAGAATGCCTATACCTACAGCGTTCCACTAGCAGGAGCCAGAGGCACTCCAGCAGATTGTGTGCATCATTGCTAAAGAACAAAACACAGTTTCATTGTTAAGATCATTTTTTTGCCCGTTGTTAGGTATATGTAACTGGATTACTGTTTGTCTGTTACAGAATTGTTACCTCTTTGTATCACTGTTATATTTTAATCTGAAGGCCAACAATCTCAGAAATATGAGCTGCAGGCAGGCTGACCAAATCCTAGATGTTCCAGATGAGGGAATAAAAATGCAGGTCTTTTTTCATCACATCATGGATACAACAGTGTGGTTTTAATGCATTGCAAGACTGCAATATGTAACAATATAATTAGAAATCATCATTTTATCCATACACTCGTTATCTTTCCTGATATATATCACTGCTGTCTGATCAAAACCTTGTATCTCCAAAATGCTAACTTTACAGAATAAGGGTGGAAAAAAACAAAAAAAAACAAAAACAAAAACACCACAACCTTTAATGCAAGTCAGTGGAACCAGACTTTGTCTAAGGAATTTGGGGGGATTTATTTTGGTCTATTTATTCTAGTATTTACACACAACCTAAGGTTAACAGATTATTTCACATTGTCAAAAACTGAAAGATGACAAAAATGAAGATACACGGTTTTGTTTCAACAGCAGAAATGTATGTACATGCCCAAAGACTCAAAAATAAAACACAGCTAAGTTAACAGTATGAAGAGATGAGGCTCTACGAAGAAACGCCCCGATGAAGCCGCTGCCAAAAAAGAAAAATGTAGTGAACGGACCACAGAACGATGGGAGCTGAACGTACAGTAAGTACATATTTATTTTCTTGGCTTGTTTGGTTTGTATTAATATGCATAACAAAGCATTTCTCCAGTTTGCCTGGACACTCAGAGATGAAGGAAAATTCAATACAGAAGCAAAGAGATTTACTTTGTGTAAAAATTATGGGCCAAATTCATCCATGAAGGATTTTTGTAATTGATTGTTAATGCAGGAGGGCAGACATGCACCACAAGTTACAGAGAACGGACCATTTACTGGCTGCACAAAGAAAAAGGGGAGAAGCCCTTTTTCATAGAGCCGTATATGTTTTCTGGGGAGGTAAACATTTGAGTATGTTGGTCTGAAAAACAAAAGAGTGATGCTAGGCACAGGCTGTAGAGTTCTAATGAAATACTATGTAGGGAAACAAAAGAAAAACAAAAACACACAAATGACTGATGCGAGAGAGAGCACTGAAATACCCCTCTCGCCCTCTTTGACTACACACTGTGGGGCCATCTGCTCCCCTGACACGGACAAGCTCTCTCATCATGACCAGCACACCGGCCAACAACTCATCCCACATACACACTACGCAGACCACCAACTACTGTACTACTGAAAAGGTACAACAACTGTGAGAAAGAAAACAAAGACAGCAGGATCAATAACTTAAATTCTCAATGGCAATAAATTAACAAGGCAACTACAGTGCCTTCAATACGCACAGAAAACACATCTGTTTGGATCTGGGCAAGAAAAAAAAAAAAAAGACAGCACTATGTTTTAAGTGTCTGAAACGAAGGGAATAGAGGAAAAAAAAAGAACATTAAACATTTTTAATCTGTAGTATGAAAATCTCAAAACCTTTTGTGCTTGTTAAATACACAAGTAAAAACATTTGCATTCACAGGAAACACAAGAAACAGCAATGATGTCAAAACCGAGGCAGACGAGAAGGAAACGACAGTACTACAGTATTCACAAGAGATTAAGGATAAATTTCCTATCGCTATTAATATGAATGCAGACTCAAAGTCACAGTTAATAACATTGCAGTTTAGATCAAATGTAATAGCAAAAAATTCAAACAAGCAAAAATGGTCTGGAACATGGATTAAAGAGTACACGCTAGGCAATTTACATTGTCTATTTAGTACAAATATAGAAGTAAGATGCAATTACTTTCAGATTAAAATATATTTTAATATTAACATTTTCAGGTGTACTTTTATTTATTTATTTTTTTTTTTAAACAGCTACAAAACCAACATCACTGCCTCAAACGCTCTCGGTCTGAAGCCACAGTATCCTCAGGATTTCAAACCCCATTCTGAAGAGCCAGATAAACATCAATAAGGTCATTTTGCATAATGTCAAAGTAAATGGAAAAAGTCAACCAACCAAACAAAATGAAAACTGAACTGTATATGATAACTAACGGTAAGTGCCAAAAAAAACCTCACATTTCAGATAACAAAAATAATGTTCCTAGCATTTAATGCCATTAACCCTCATCATAGGATGTGTACTACTCCAAAAAGCAAGAAATTCCAAACTAAGTGAAAAACTGGTGTCCGAACGTGGAACACAACCCTCGAATACATTCAAAACTCTAACCTATTGCATTTTCAAGTAACTTTCTCTCTGCTTTTCTGTCATGGCTTGATTAGTTTGGCCTGAAGTTTCTTCCCTAGGACTGGTGCTTGGGATGTGCCATCATAATAAGAGCATCATGTTGGCCGACTGTGCCTCGCCAATACCAGCACAGTATCTGTTAAGTTCAATTTAGTTCAAGTCTCTATGTCCAGCCCTCCTGCTGTATGGAGAGCTGAAGGATCTGGCGCCCTCATGTGGACGAGGAGCACAGCGCAATTTGCTGAACTGTTCCCAGGTCTGTCAGTAGTTGTCTGATGCGGTGTTTCAGTTGGGGCAGACGAGCAAGAGGATCTGGTGGCTCCAGCTCACCAGTGTAGTCCAGCCAACTTTCCAAAACTGCAAAATAAACAAAGAGATTCTGCTTAAGTGCTCTGAACATGAAGCATCCCTCAGTTACATCACAACTCAACATTATATCACATTACATCACAACTAAGCCAGACTTGCCAATCCTAAGGGGTTACACTGTATGACACCAGAACCACCCAGTAGTGAAATACTTGTTGTGGATGAAGGCGAGGCCATTAGTCCTCACATCTTGACCGATCTTTCTTAGCTGCCTACATTTAAATAGATAATATTTCATATATTAAATATTATATACACATTTCTTGGGTGGTGCTTTCTTTTCCCAGACTGCCATCATCATAATGGTTCTCTGACAACCACCAAACTTCTAACCACAATCTAAGTTACTACACCAAGTAAATTAATAGGGTTCATTAAAAATCCACAGGGTAGCGTACTCTTATAATCTAGTGAAGACAGTTGAAATATATACAGAACTGACATAAAAAAAATTCTGATTTTAAAACCTCCCTTTAACTGCCAACAAAAGCAACATGTTAATTCTTGTTTTGCTTCAATTGAGATCACTATAAATAGTGATCTAAATGAAAGGTGTATTTGCTAAGTGCTTCCACCATCGCTGTACTTACTGTTCCTTTCATTGGCTACCTGTACTTTTCCAGGTGCAGATCCTTCAACATAATTGACAAGTGGCTGCAAAACACCGTCTAGGCAGAACTACTTAATTCTGTCAAGCACAGAATGCTATTATGAGATGGGATGGTCCAGGGCTAGTTGTATTAGCAGATATCTCTTAATAATTTTCATTTAACGTTGAAGTGTACTAAACTAAAAATCTAAAAATATCTAAACTGAAACATCCAAAGTAATGTAATGTCTTTCCAGAGAGCTGCTATGAAGTGTTATTAGATGAAGTGTTATTAGATTATTAGATACCATCTAGATTGAAAGCCTTCTTAAAGGGCTAGTGGAATTAGAAAATTATTTAAAATTAAAATTATAAAAGTAATTTAGAAAAGTATTATCTAAACATTATTAGCAGTGGCAAACAGGTAAATGAGACTTTCAAGGTTTCTGACAAACAAACTCCACAACAAACTATGTTCAAGAGTTCTCCACCACCACAATAACCCCTACTCCACCCCTTCACTGAGACGACCAATAAGAGTGAAGAGGTTTTTTTAATCTAAATTGAAGAAACATTTATTTGTTTTAATTTATATTAAATACTCCCAAAATATCTTTCATTTTCAATTCTATTTGTCATCCTGCAGGAAACAGAGGATAGAGCCACAAGCCTGTTAACATGAGGGAGTAAAGCCCAGGAGAGGAAGACTGCTTATTCGGTATGCCTTAAAGTGACAATTCATACTCCTCTTAGATGTCTAAATGTGGGCCTCCTTTTGCAAAGAGCCTGGAATGACAAAGACTAGTCCGTGCAGAGCCGAGCACTCACCATCCAACTCCCTTTCTATGAGGTCCATCCTGTGGCTGACTTCATCTTGCACGGCTTCTATGTGCTCCAACAGATTCAGCTGCCACTGCTGGTGCAGCAGGAGATCAGGATCAGGCTTGGTGTCACAAGTCACAGGGTCAGGCTCCTCCTCCTCCTCCTCCTCCTCCTTCACCTCAACCACACAGTTCTTCTCTCTTTCTGCAGCCGCCAGCAGCTTCATGCGACACTCCAGTTCCTAACACCACAAAACCATCCATAAGGTCAGTACACGTTCTTCAGCGCTCTTATAATGACGTCTGCATGTGTAAAAAATTGAAGCCATTGGAAATTGGATGGACCGCCATAGTAATAAAGCAAGCACCGTAATCCCACATTTAAGCACTTGAGTTGCTAGGATTATCTGGAAATATAAACACACATAATACACCAAGTACACTTTTGATGGAATTGCATACAGCACCTGGCAGCAAAAAGCATCCATCCTCCTCTCATAAACTGCTAACATGTTTGTCTATGTGCTACTGGTGCTACTTTTAGTACTACTAACACTTTCAGGGGAATTAAGCAAGCAAGCTGGAGATTTCCACCAATCAACATATTCCAACTAATTACTGATTTTAAATCAGAACTGATGCCAAACTAATTATGGAATCACTGCCATAAACGATCATACATGATGACACATGATCTGAGAAATCTGAGGAGTCACTACAGCAGAGACTGAAGCAGCAACTAGTGAAGGTAACACTTTACAATACAACATCACATTTGCTCTATGATGGTCACAGATTTTGCCTGTTGAAGCACCAATTGACTCATTTAGCTGCTCTTTCCTAGCACTGTGGCGATCATGTGAGAAGTCTGGAAGTGGCAGAATTACAGCAAAGTGCGACTGACTCATAGGCCCAGTGTGTTAAAGGCACAGTTGGCGTACGAATAGTCAAACACCTTTTAATTTAGTTTAATTTACTCATGTTTAGAGCCACCAACAGTGGTTTACTTTTTACATTTATATAAGGTTTAGCTTTAATACACTAAACTAAAACTAATAATGCATTAAAAGATACATTTATCACTTTGTATGCTGCAGTTCTACAGTTGTCGATGCTTGCCAGCTCCTGATTTGTTCCATTTTAGTGCAGCCATAGTCTTTGTGGCCTAGTGGAAATGTTCCAAAGGAGACAGGAGGCGATGTCATGCTGCCAATCATCAGCCACTGGTTGCTAATGATGACTTGGCATGTTTGGGTGTAAAGTTTAAGCTCAGAATGATACTGATCCTCGGGAGTAAGTGACAACTGCTTAAAGTAAACCTGATCCTAGGCCTCACCTTAGCATTCGCAGCGGTGTGGTCGGCCAGCTGCAATTTGCATTGTTCATATTCCAATGGAGCACCATACCGATGCTCAGCCAGCTCCAGCAGGTCCTCACTACTACGTAGGCTGTGCTCCAACTCTGAGCCACCACGCGTCTCTACCACCAGCCGTCTCTCCAACACTGGGTAGTATGTGCGTGGTTTCTGGTAGCAGTGCTCACTGCTGATGTAGGAAGTGTGGAAGGAATAGGGGGTCCCCACTGATGCAGGTGCTTCAGGCTCATCGTCCTTGAATTCCGCTGTAAGGGGAGAGGAGGGAGAAGGGGTGGCCATGCCAGAGTCTCCCGCCCACTTCCTACGCACACCATCGTTGGATCTCCAGGGCTGCCGCCACAACTTTAAGTCAGGATGGGCCTGCGTCCTGTCAGAGATGTAAAGCATGCTGATCACTAGGTCTGCTAATGCTAAAGTTAGCAGTTTGCTCTGCTGCTACCTGTTTAAGTGGCTTAAAGCTGCAGATGTACTATAAATATTACACAACACCAGTCTGCCATCAATCTTTGCATGTAAACTATTAATTGAATTGTATTAGCTTGTATTATATAAATTAAGAACACCAGTACTGTGCTTTTGATAACTGATAATCACAAAACATAATATTGCGATACTCAAGCATATTGATATGTTGTACAGCAAATTATTAAACACAAGACCAGATTCTTTTATCCATTAAATGCTTATATATATATATATATATATATATATATATATATATATATATATATATATATATATATATATATATATATATATATATATATATATATATATATATAGTACTATTTAGTACTACTAAAAATTTGTCTTAGTATGATCTTGTCCTTCTACAGTCTTAAATGGCTTTACCTACAGTAACCTTTCAGTGTGTATTTCCATTCTGTGTTCTTCCCCTTGGCTAGACTTAAGGATCACATTCAATCAATCAATCAATCAATCAATCAATCAATAAATAAATAAATAAATAACAGCGGGGAGTCAGGGGAAAACTGGACAATCCCCAAAGAAAATAATCTGGAAGAAGGATTAAATGCATTTGAGTGAAGGGAACTTCCACCTACTGTAAAATGCTCATCTTAAGCTGGAGGCCGTAGAGCACCTCAAACACGCGGTGGACGTCACCCAGGAGCTGGTGTGTGGCGGCCATTTTCTTACTGTTCTGATGCGAGTAATTCTCTTCCAGGAAAGAAAGTCCATACATGTGGCCGCTACTTAGCCAGTCCTTGTCATACCAGAAGCGCTGACTCTGTCTCTGAGCTATAAATACACAAGCACGCACAAAGTGACACACAGATTCAGCACAATCTCTCCTCTTAAAAAAGGAGCGTGATACATTTATTGCCACTCCAGTGGCTAGACAGAAGTGGAAGAAATTATTTTTGGCCAGTCTGCAGAATAACCTGGGTAATTCATCAGCCTTTTTCGAAGAGACGAGGCTCCCCTGACATGGTGGGGAGAGTTCAGATTAAGAGGGATCTTACCTGGTGGGTCCCTGCAAATGTAGCAGCTGTAGGAGTCAGGCACACTGTCCTCATAAAGACCCATGCATGTGCCGTGCTGCCAACAGAGACACTCATCACACTAGAGAGACCAGGGAGAGAAAGCAAGGAGTTAGACAGAACTGATGGATTCTCAAGTGGTAACAACAACAACACGTTTTTATAAAGTGGTGGTCTACATGTCTGTCCCTTTTCTAATGTAACTCTGTTAAGAAGAATCTGTAAACAATATGAACATCTGTACATGATCTATAGAGGCTACAGTGGAAAATAAAGTAAGTACCTAATGAAATGTTTGATAGTCTTAACCATTAGTTGGCAGTACTGAGGAGGAGCACGCTATTAGGTCTGGCACAAGTTTTACTTTGCACTGCAACCTTCTCCTCTGTAGCAGATGAAAATGTTAAGCAGGTAGGCGTATAAAAGTAGCATAGGGAAATAAGAATACAAACACCGACTAAGAGGCTGCTCTGAACCCCAGCTTAATTAAGATTTTGTTTATCACTGTAATAGAATATTTTTTTCACCAAGGAATATAGTTATTTAGCTTACATGTCTCTATGAGGCCTGGGACATGGACAAGGACTTTAGGTTTTGTTTCAGTCTTCATTAGTGTGCTGCACTGTACACTTGAATTAGTTGACTACTGCTCATGCTTGGATCAGTTGGAAACCCACAAAATGGCTGGGAAGCACAAAACTCTTCAGTTTGATCAAATTAACTGTCTTCGCCTTAGTAAGGATTATAGAAGAAATATTTTTTGTTGCTAGATTAGTAGTAGTAGTAATTTAACCAAATAATAATTAGGGATGCACCGAATGTTCTACAAACTGAAAAGATACAGAACAATGATGCTGTTAACTTTGTCTTCCAGAGCAGAACCTTTTCTCCTTAGCCCAGGGCTAGCGCCAGTCTGCTAAGGGGTAACCCCGCCTTTAATGCGATTTCTTTCACTGTGAGTCACACAGGACCACGCTGATGCTTTCCAGCTTTTATTCAGTTTCAAGCATTCGGGTCGATGGAACACCAGACAGAGTACAGAACAGGGCTGAGCCGTTACAGTGAGGCAGACAGCAGCTTCTCAGTGCACGAGAACACGCGCTCTTTCTCACTCTCTCACATGCAGGTGTTTTTTCCCTCTCGCTCCTTTGTGCCTGCATCCCTAAATTTACAACGGGGTATAATCTCTGAAAGCGTGGAGTGGGGCGCTCTTTGTAAATGCAGCTATCAGAAACTACTGAAAGTTTTTCTCCTCACGGTACAACTGAGAAAAGGCGATCATTGGGGAACCTTCAAAGCTGATGGCCTTACTGAAAGCAACTCTTGCTGACATCATGGAGAGACAGTCTTTCTTTACTAAGTGTCGCTGACAGTGTGTTCAATTTTGTTTAATAGTTAACATTATAGCTGTTTTAGATTTATGATAAAATTTACATTTAGCACAGGTATAATAGGCATAATAGTTTTGACCAAGCCTGTGTTGATGAGGAAGGATGGGATCATCCCCAGCACTCACTTTCTCTCTTTCCAGTATAGTTTGCTGATTGTTTTGGGAAAAAAAAGTTAACAGCATCATTAAAAATCATCACTGTTTGGTATAAATTATTCAGTCTTTCCAGTCATTCATTTAGCCATTACATTTTTCAGTAAGCTATTTCCGGCAAAATAACTGACAAATGGCTGGTTTAAGACGTCACAGCATTGTTTTAAAAACTCTGAAGTAATCAAACTACACCTCAATTTTTTGCATGGGACGATGTGCCATGTGTTAAAGGCTGTATCTTAACCCAATGTAAACATAACGTCTGGACTACTCATCTACCTACAGGGGAGAAACAAGAGGAAAAGAACTAGGGGAATGAGCCCACCTGGATCATGAAATCGTTCTCCTCTTGCACCTCACACACACAACGAACTATCTCAGTGTCACGAGTCGCCGTCTCCACCCCTTGCTCAGAGAGGGGTGTATTCAGGTCTAGCCCTGCCTCCGACTCCTCCTCACTCCACAGAGGGCTGTCTGTGGACCAATCACTGCCACTGTCTTCACCTGTAGGATGGGAAAGCATATACAACAAAACGATTCACTTGGAGTTGGTGATTTGTGCATTTGCTAGGTCTTCTGATCTAAACCACACACCACATACACAGAGTAAAAATAACACAACTGGCACGGCTGAAGGCAGGAATAGCACGCAACAGACACAAAACAAGCCACAAGTGGACGCAGGACAGCAAAATGAAGGAGCCAAGATGAAATAACTGAGACTATAAGCAAAGACAGAGTGAAGTGACAATCTGGTGGGAGGAGGAGCTGTGTGTTTGGTACCCACCGTCATCCAGCTCCTGTTCTGGGAAGTGTGCGGCGTAGGAGCAGTGTTTGTGGGAGAGGGGCAATTTGAGCGACAGTTTCAGATTGCAGGGGGAGGAGCTAAAGCCAGTGCTCTTCTCACTGCTGTGAGAGTCTGTCAGAGGAAGGGAGAGCAGACGCCAGACAGCGTTAGCGCACACACACACGCACACACAAAGCAGAAGAATGAAGAATCCACAGGTGTAAATCTGGGAGTCTCCTAAAAGAAACTGACTGGAATTTTTTTTTTTTTTACACAATTTCCCCCTAGCTTGGACATGTCTGGAGTCGAAATCTTTCTTAATTAGTTCAGAACTGAAGCTGCAGCATCTACACTAGAAGTATAGAAGTCACCTTAAAAAAATAAAAAATATAAAAACGATTAAAGCTTCACTACTACAGTTCAATAAGCTTAGTAACACCAGGGCTGATATGCACAAAGCAGTTATTAATTGCAGATTTTGGCTTGGAAAAACAAACAAACAAACAAACAAACAAAACCCTCACTCCTGTGGTGGTATGCGCAGGCCCTGATGTCTTAAAAGGCCACCAGTTCATCTACATAGCGTGGTTTTCTTAATTATTATTATGCGCTACAGTAGGTTACACTGTGCGCTAAAATACACTAATGGAATATATGGAATATTTGTGTGACTATTGACTTCTAGGATTTTTTTCTTTTTTTTTTAATATAGCCTCATAGCGCCAGCATCAAGCTAAAGAAGCAAAGTTTGAACTCCAAACATATTGTGGCTGACTGACTAAATTTGGAGTACAATATGTTTTGGAAAACCTCAAATCTTAATACTGATAAGATATTTCATTGCCTAATGTAGTACTGAATGATTTATCCAACTGTGATTTTTACAACCAATATTACAAATGCGATTTAAATTGCAATGCGTTTTTGCAGTGCCTGCGAGGCATGTCTAGTGTATGCACCTTTTTGTGGCTTGAGGCTTAAATTTAACAAGTTAAAATGCCCAACCCACAGTTGTGGCTTATTTGTGATTAACTCATCTAGAGATGGTTTAGAAGCTCCACATGATCAGATTTGTTAAAGACATTGGTTAAAGAAACAAAGATGATAATGTAGGCTGTTAGAAGAACTGCAGCTTTGCGATTTGAAAAATACATTCAGATGATGTAGATCTGAATCATTTTGTAAATCATTTTAATTGTTTGGAATTTGTCAAACATTGTTAGTTGCTGCATTTCGGTGATCCAAACCTGTTCTTTTCTAGGAACTATACTACCACTAAGTTATTTGTAAAATAATTGCTAGATGAGTCAATAGCTTGCTTTTTTATATATATATATATATATATATATATATATATATATATATATATATATATATATATATATATATATATATATATATATATATATATATATATCAACTATGACATAAGCTTTGTCCTCAAGACCTGCCAACACAAATCTGAGACAAGACCAACATACATAGTAAGACCACTTTTTTATTACTAAGACTGCCTTAAGACTGGTCTCGAGTATTACAACACTAAGTGATAGCCTCAGAAGGAATACTAAGTCCAAAAAGCCAACACAAAAAACGACCATCCAAACACTGCCAAGACCGCTATTAAACAGCAAAAAAAATAAAAAAAGCATATTGCAGATGAGATCATACTAACCAATTCCATTTTGCCCTGTTTAACAATTGCATTTAAAGCATCTATGTCCATAAGGATAAATTAACTGTGCTCTGTTCATTTCAAGCCCACGGAAAACCCCACCCATGATCATGGCAGGCTACTCAGTGCCAGCAATGAACAGCAAAGGCATAAAGTCAATCAGATACTGTACCACATAGAAAAACAACATGCTTAGAGCACCTAGACCACCCCCACGCCCCCACCCCATCAAGTAACATCAGTAACACAAGCCCCCGTGTTACCATTGTTAACACATCATGGTTAATTGTTAACTTCTGTGACTGTACGTCAGGTTAAAACACAAACTGAAAATGTCTAGACTGTGGTTGTAAGAGAAGTGATTATCACAGACACAACAGGATATACATGAGCTTATGAGATTTAGCCAAGCCTGTAAGTACCAGAGAAAAGCACATGAGGGTGCCAGAGAGACTAAGCACCATCCACATGTGTCTCAAGGCCCAAACTGGCTTACCTGATTTGGACTTCCTTTTCTTCTTCTTCTTTTTCTTTGACTTGATGCAGAAGAAATCTCTTTGTCTCTTCTCTCGCCGCTTTTCTCTTTCTGCACACAGCCCCCCAAAAGAAGAGAAAAAAAGAGGAAAAACTAAAAGAAATGAATTGAATGTCTAAACGCTCCCCGTTACACTATAAGCAGTTAGCTCGGAAGCTTCAGCCGGCACTAGACGTGACGAGGGCGATGCTCTCCTGTACCTGTTTCCATGGCAACCCAGTCTCTGTCGTCATGGAGTGAGCGGTTGGCGTGCAGGTTCTCCTTGCTTCTCTCGCAGTGGGAGGAGCTGCGCTGACGATGCACACCATTGGCGGTAGGGGGCGATGGAGTGTGGCCAGACTTACTGTCACTCAGCGGGGATGGAGTGTCTGTGCATGTGAAAGTGAGAGAAAGGGAGGGGGAGAGAGAGAGGTAAGGAGGACCATGTTTAATAAACTGATAATGATCACAGGAAAACAGAAATCGTTCCACTTGAGTCACAAATGTTACATCTTGGAAAGAATGTGGGGCTTTATGGAAGCATCAAGCTAAAATTAACTTGAGATTAAAGATTAACTGACTTCTTAATAAACACCATAAACTTCTCCAATTGTACCGATACGGCTCAGAAGGACTAAACTGACAACTTTTGAGAAAAGTCAGGTCACATTATTATGACCACTAGCTAATACGCAGAGTAACTGCCATGTGCACCATGGACAGCACCTAGATGGGCTAGGAGGAAGATCAAATCTGGGGAATAAGGGGGACAAGGTAGTACTTGGAAGTCTTTTTCATGGTCCTCTAATCAGTGTTGGCCATTTCTAGCCATTTGATACAAAACATTGTCTTCCTGGAAGATTCCATCCGCCCCCAGGGAATCAGCATGTATGTGTGTATGTGATCCGTAAGGATGGATTTATACCCAAATCAGTTGAGTGTGCTTTGCGCATGAATGAGTGGGCCCAGAGAAAGCCTTGAAAACGTGACTGCCTTCATGAGCTTTGTGCTGCCGCCACTGAAAGTGAGAAGTGGTCATAATGCGACTCAAGTGTGTAATTAAAAGAGCAAATCCTGAAACTACTCTGTGTAAAATCTGGAGACCTTTCTTGTGGAACAATCTAACTACACCCAATATGCTGAACAACACTCTGAAAACAGTTCTGTGCTTTAGATTTGTTCCCTGAGCAGATAATTCAGGTAATTACTAGCGTGTTAAGAGAGTATTCAAATAGATTTCTCAAAACTTGGTAAAGGACATGTTTTGCGAAACTAAGTGAATTATCTAGTGTTGTCACGATATCCTGACTTATACTGCTTTTGCATGTCTAACCTAAAAATTTCAAGCTGGACCTTCTTTTTGAGCTGGTGCCTGTAACATTAATAGCACTATAGCAAAAGAGACACGGCATGGTCCAAAAACAGTCCCTTGAAATCTGACCTCAAGATTCTGATTTAATATATGACCAGCTAAGCTGGCTAATTCGCAGCAGCAGCAGCACACCACACTGCTCTTTCTTTGGACACAGCAATGCCACTCATTTTAGTTTTGACAAAACAAATATTAAATACTGGAGATTTATCATTAATTATTTTTCCTCTCAAATTATGTTTATATAAACCTACAGCTATAAAATCATACCCATGTTCTCTATATAGAGTCGCTTCTAGTCGAACCTTGTAAAGACTTTTGTCCCACGCGTAACCACACTAGAGCATACAAACTTAAGAGCCCACACGGGGCATGCTGACCTAGTGATGCAGAAACAGTGCGGCGTCTGCGGGGGGTTTCCTGGTTGTGGGGCTGCCGGTCAGATGCTCGTGCCTGGGTGCCACGTGTGGGGCTCAGGTCACTCTGCGAGTGGTAGTACTTCATGTGGTAGTGCAGAAGAGAAGCCTTGCGGAAAGACTTGGTGCAGCCAGGGACCTGGCACTTGAATGGGTTGTGGTCCAACTCGATAGAAAGGATGGGTGGTGGCTGGTTTTTGATGACCCTGTACACTGTTGGCAGGAAACCGAGAGAAGAGTGTTAAAGGAGTCTGTATGTGAATGGATAATGGACAATGCAGCCACTGTAGAGGCAGTGGTATAGCAATGGACTCACATGGTTCCCTGCTGTACTTGTTTGTGGTTGGAAGGTGGACTTGCCGCTGAAGCAGCGTCGCTGAGAAAGTGAAAAACAAGCATTACATTATATAACAAAATTAAATGCGATTTTTTAAAATTGCAAATCACACCTGTTTACAGATGTGTGACGCAAACACACAAACATACCGAGATCAGCGGTAGGCCCAGACTGTCCTGTAGGTTTAGGGCTTTCTGGATGACTTGATTGACTGTGGTCATCCTTATCTTCTGAGCTTTTCTGGACGGAATCAGATTTAGAAGGCAGGATCTGGGATCGGCTGGTTCTGTCTGTATTGGTGTAACATAGAATATTCTCAGATCACCGGCCATGCTATTACCCATCCATCCATCCATATATGTATATATAAAAACAGACTACATGTTTCAACCTGTGCTGGAGTTGGCTCTGCTTCTCTTGGACGGAGGAGTCTGTCCTGTGGATGCACGTCTCTTCCTCAGTTCTGGCACGCTGGGCCTTTCTGCGTCTTTGCCTACAAAAGGTACACAAGCCAACATTCAGCATAAGTTAGAGTTGGGGAAGGGAACCACTCCTGCTGCAATCATCACATCTGGAGCAACCAAAGCTGGCCCAGCTACTTAAGTGAAAATGAAAGCATAATTTCTCTCATATACACACAGACACACACACTGACCCACACACACTGACCCACACATTTTACATTTACAAACTTCATGCCAACTATGACTGCTTTATCATATTGTTATATAGGAAACGTGGAGAATAAATACAGTAGATAACTTTTAGATCAGTCATCTGGTGTAATAAGGATAACTGGCTCTGCATGCAGCAGATATATGACTGGAAATGTATGCAAGTATTTTTCCAGCAAAACTGTATAAGACCAAAAAAAAAATCTGGTTACAAATTATATGCAATAATGATTTGAAACGAATATGCAACTTGGTCATCTTACAGGAGCTATTTTTTCCAACAGAATGAGATGCAGAACAGTGTCATGAAAAACAGGCTATAACGCACTGGCAGAAATCCTAACAAATGAGTTAAGATGTTTTTTGGCCCTGCATCTGGTGGTTTACACAAGCAGGATGTTTAATCTAACTCCAAATCTGGGTCATCAAACTCTCAGGGACTTTCAACAGAAACTGCAAACTCTGCTTTACCTTCAGCTGTCTTGCCCCTCGTCCTCCTGGCTAGGTTGGAAGCCTTGTCCTCCTGGTTAGCCTCTGATGTTTCATCTTTCTCCTGCTTCTCCTCATTGCTCTCATGAGTTCCATTCTGAAGAGTTTCTGCTTTCTCCTCCTCCACCTCCATCATTTCATTCACTTCCCCCATCTCTTCTTCTACATTCTCCAGAGATTCAGCTCTCCCATCTCCACTACACGGCTTCTCCTCTGGCTCTGCAGATCCGTTAACCCTCTCCGTCACCCTGTTCTCATCCACCGCGCCATTCTGCAGCTTGCCGGACTGCCGTTCTGCAGCTTGCTGGACTGCCTCCTCCATCACCCTGCTGTTTTCCTCCTCAGAGTCGCTGTCCCTGTCTTGGTCGGAGGTGCTATGCCGGGTGCCATTGCTCTTGCCTGTACCGTTCTCTTTGGCCTTCCAGTATCTTCTAGGTGGCCCACCCCGCTTTCGGCTTTGCGGCGCAGACCTGCCGTTAGAGTTCTAAACACCAAAATCAGAGGAGAGCCTCTTACTGTACCCATGAATGAAAAATTCATTTTCTAAAAAAACTGTTTCTAAATAAACAACTGCATACACTGTTTGGGGACACTTTGTTGTTCTTTAAATACGTTGGACTTTATTATTAGAAAGAGAAAACACTGGCAACAGTCAGCAGTGAAGAGGTTTCTACCTATATTTCAGTTATATACTGCTAGTGGTGTGATAAGACAACATGCCACAATACTAGAACACAAGTTATAATATGTGATGTTACTTATAGACATTGTTGCCAATGTTAAGCAGTCAAAGGTACAAGGATCTCCCTAGAGAGTCTGACAATGCGAGACTAGTCTAATGTTAACCTGCTAGCTTTTGGTTATACTGGGTCAGCTTTAGCTCACTAGTTTCTCAGAGTGAAATTATTTCGTGGGTTGAGGCACAAAACATCAGGTCATGCTTACGAAAGCACAACCCAGCTTACATTATGGAGAGAATTATGATACAAAGACATCAGGTATTAACTAGACTTTGGAAACACATACTGTGTGTACTGTGGCCCAGAGAAGCATGCCTAACATAATTAAAAAGAAAACTGAAAGATTTAGGTCAACATTTTGTGTAGTATGCCGCACTGTACACAGAGTAAATACGCATATTCATTAAAAAGATCTGGAAATGACAGATGTCCCCAAATGTCTGACAGGTGGAGTGTATATAAATGTACATAACACATACACCAGACAACCACTAACCCCAAATAAATACTGCTTATTTACAATCTTATGAACACTAATAGAGAGACTGGATTCTCACCTCTTTTCTGAAGGGCTTAATTTTTATTCCCTTCACAGTCTTCACAACACCATCAAAAAACTTCACTGTATAAGAATCTGAAAAAAACAAAAAAAGCAACAGATTTGTAGCCTGGGTCAGTAAAGTAAAGTTCCAAAAAAATGACACACAGAATTACAGCAAGGCACTAAGCGTGAACAAAAACTAACCGTCTTTATCACGGGTGAGGATCTTGGCAGGGTAGTAGCGGCAGTCTGACCAGCTGGCTAAAACTTTTTGGTTGATATGAAACCCCTGAAATGAACAAAGACAAACGTTACTGTAATGACTTAGCTACAGAAGTCCTACTTGCAATGCATTTAAAAAGGCTTTAAATGACTCACCGGGGCCGTGTTGTGCTCCTGGAGGCCCTGTCGTCGGAGTTGGATGCGTTCCACAGGCCTCAGATACGGACTACTCCACTCGAACCACTCGTCATAACGATGACTCCACTGCCTGTAGTGAATCAGGACCTTCTCATCTTCATAGTCAATCTTTTCTATGCTGGCAGCATACCTAATCATACAGAGCAGAGAATGGTATTTACTGGTGGTAAATCTACACATTTAGTTAAAATGTCACATACTAATCCTGATATCCTGATTACTCCAATGCTAAGCAAAACTAGAAGACCACAACGGACATCGTAAGCCGCCGGAATGCTCAGGGCAGGGGTCAACATTTCACATTTTGGCCTCTAAAACTGCAGAGATATTTGGCAGAGTGGATGACAGCTTTCAATTACACCAAACCAACATTATTTACTACTCAGACAATTAATACTATAAACATAACGCTATGATGGCCCCAGAAGCATCCAGTGTATATCTGCTATTGCTATCTAGTTATTTAATATGAGAATCCTGAGACACTCTTACGGTATCAGAAAATGACATAGCAAGGGCTTTAGTCTGAGATCACCATAGTTACAGTGTGAGGTGTGTATGGCTGTCCTGCTAAGAACAGAGGACCTGCTGAACATAGAGTCAGTGCCGCTCATGATCATGATATAACAGGATCAGTGCAGTGTTCTCGCTGGCCCACCAGAGGGAACCATCCAGCTGAGAATCACTGATACTATTCCTGTATTACCAGACATTCCTAGTGCAGATCAGTAAATGTACTTCAATCAAATCTTGGCTTTTGAAAATGGGATTAATTGGGCAAATACTGTTTATTTAATACATTTAAAATATGTTAATAAAAACTTTCAGTATAATATACAGAAATTGTAAACTAGTATTAATATGTTGTATTTTAGTTCGTCAGTCATGGGCTGGAGGCTAGGGAACCAGCCTGTGACCGGTGTGTAAGCACAAAAGGCACACAATGACTCAAAAACTCACTACCAAGAGAATAATTGGCCTCACCTAAATGGTGTGAATGATGCGTCTGTATGTTTATATTTATGAAATGCATACAGTGCACTTATTTATCCATTATAATTATCACATTATTACATTCTCTCTCTCTCTCTCTTTTTTTTTTTTATAGAATTTGTACTGCTGAAAGGCACTACCAGAAATTGAGGTTCTTGAAACTTGGTCTGGAAAAATACAGGATGTTTGCCACTCCTGTCTCTTAGCTTCTCTGACTGTATCTGTAAGCTCACAGGACAAAAAAATTAGTCATCTGTGACTGAGACGTACCTAACAGCATGCAATACGTCCACAAGCACAAATAACAGCTGCAGTTCGATTTGGCATGGAATGGGCAAGTTTCTGGATGTAGGCCACATCAATATTCTGCTACTGAAAAGGCCAGATTTGGTGGATGCCTTCCTTGGCACAATTCTGAGGAGGATTTTTGCTACTGCCACTCATATGACCATTCACTTCCAAACACCTGCACATTTAGCTTTGTCCCCTTATACTATGGCTTCTGGCACATCCAAATGCCATCATTTCTTTTGCAAATCATTAAGATCTGCTTTGAGAACCAATTTTCACACACGAAACATGACATTTACTGAACTGTACTACTCTTCTCAATCTATGAATCCCATCACACACCCCACAGGTATTTAAAGCTCCATCAGCATCTGCTAGGAGCCTGAAGTTACTACCACCTTAAACACGCAAGCTGACTAAGATTTTGTCTGGTAAGCTTATGTTTCATGTAAATTAAAGATTACAGGCCTTATTTCTACATCTGAAAAAGGACAGAATCAGAGGGAAGCAAACGGCTGTGCTGGTGGTTTAGAATGCTGAGTAGGGTGAAGGGCTCTGGCAGCTGCATTTGAGTAAGGCCCTCTAAAAGAAGGGAGGGAGTGAGGGAAAGATGGAGACCAAGGCTATACAGAAAAACAAGATGAAAGGGATAAAAGAAGGAAAGAAAGACAAAATGAAGGGGGGGAGGAAAAAATAAAAAAAACCCTCACCAGTTCTTCAGGCTGTCCCGAGCCTCCAATGGTGCCCCCACCTCAAACGTGATCCCTCGTCGGTGAGGGGGGGTCTTAGTCATGCTGGATGCTTCACACCAACCTAAAGGACAATGAAGCCATTGATCAGCGATGCATCTCTTCATTTAATGTCCATTTACAATTCAGAGGCTAAAAAGCATCAGCCTTAAATATACTGGTGAAACACGCACAGCTTCCAGATGGTTCTCAGGGCCATACTGTGCCATTCTGTGCTGGTACAGACTTGTGAGACCTTCCTATTTCCATCTGCTATGCATCTGTTACACCTGCAGCTGGAACCAGCACTGTACTTTGGTGGGGTGCACCAAACAAACACTCATCTTAACTCAGCCTAGCTGGCTGCAGTTTACAACTACACAGAACTGATTGTTGTAATTTTCAATACTTGTGATGGCAGAGCACCAGTTAATCAAACCTGTACTGGGGATCTCTTTAGCTAATGTAAGTTAGCTAAGAGCAGGTAGCCACCTAGCTTTAGCTTATTAGCTTAACTAGAAGGCTACAGCTCCAAACACACAGAGTAGGTATATTTTCTGCTTTCTGTCTCTCCAATATATACACACGCACACATTGAACACCATCACTGCAATTCAATCAACTGACAGTATTTCACTGACACCAAAACAAAAAGAGAAAAAGGCCTGACTAATTATAATGCCTGTCATAACAGTCTAACAATAACATTTGCTTTTCGGTAGGACGGGTAACTGTAGAAACTGAAGCTTACATCAGAAACTAGCACACTGCTGGTGTCGTTCAGTTTAGGACAGCACTTAGGACATTCTGTCTGGTTCAGATCCTTTTGTAATAATCTTTTCTTTTCTGGAGATGGAATAACTTTAAACTAACTAAAATGTTGTTGTAATAAGGTCCCCAGAGATCTACAGTACAAAAAGCATTTCGCATTGCATTCTATCGGCAGTACATACATATGTAATTACATAATTTGTTTCATTGTAATTAATTACAAAATACAACCAATTTACACCTTTACTAACAGGCTCAAGTCTGAACTTCCCACTCAAATAGTTTTAATAGCAATAAATGGCAACGATATGGCCAAAATGTAATGACAGTACACATAACTTTCCAGTAAATTCAAAGCTTTATAATCATCTGATTTCCCACTATAGCAACAAAAATGTTAACAGTGGATCAACACTGTACATGTACAATCCTGGACCAGCTTACATCTAAATTAATCACAACACCAAATAGCTAGGCTAACCTTACTAACCAGGTAAAGCAAACATGCAACAAATCTAGCTTGAAACAATTTCTTTACAGTGTTCACTGTACAGCTTAGGACGAGACCATCAACTGGTCCTCAAAACTTCAGCATCAGCATCATAATGAGCAAGAAACAGTGGTATCATGCCATTTCTAACATGACAAATCTACATCAGCCCATGAGCACATTTGCATGGTGCACTGTAAACAGATTTTGTAACATCTCTTAACACCTCCATGCTTAAGTCTGAACGGAGAACCTAAATCAGTGCACCGGAGAACATCTAGTCATCATGACGGTGCACAAGACTGCACACAAAGAAAGACTGCGCCCCTCTCCGCCCTCTAGCGGCCAGGCCATAATCCAGCATTTCCTGATAAACCTCCACCACTAAACCTGGGCCTGCTTTTATAAAGCCTCTCAGTGCTGACCCAGGATTTGATCATGTCAGCAAAGTCCTCGTAAATAAGAGAGGAACCTGATTCCAGATCAGCTCTTCTTACTGTTTATGAATACAAGCCTGAACTTCAAATCTTATAAATCAAGGGCTACAGAACTTCCCCATCCTTGAAAGCAGCAATTAGACAGGTGGTGAAGGCGAACGCTAACTAAGCCTAGGCCTTTAAAGCAGACTGGCCCAGACAGAATCAAAAAGAAGAAGAAGAGAAACGAGGGACAGATAACCAGGGTAGTAGGGAAGTGAAAGAAGATAAACAGTGGCCTTAAATTAGATTATGAAAAGTAAAGATAAAAACAGGCTGCTATATAAATAACTGTGCACAAAATAAATCAGTCATAGTTATGTAATAAGTCCTGATAAATACTGCTATGCATAGTTAGCTCACCATGTCCAACAGAAGTCTTCTTTGACATCAATGTACAGCTATCACCACCATTTCCACTTTTAATCCAGCATATTTTGGAGCAATATGAAAAGCAGATTGTGTAAGTACAGGAGGGGAGAGACTGTTTACAGTGGTGCTAATAGAAACCCGACGTCCTGAGAGTTTAGTGTCTTTAAGCCTAGTTTCAGACTGCAGACAAGTGGGATTTGTTTCTCAAATCAGATGTTTTAAGACGCACTGTTATTTGGAAGTGATCATGAGATTTGTGTGTGCAGACATTACCAAGCTTTCTGCATGAGCTACTGCGGTTAATGACGGTGGCATCAGAAACTCATCAGCTATGCCGGTGATGGAGAAATGGAAGTGCATCATCTCACCCTCCAAACAATCGCAATCTGTTCTCTTCCAGAGTGTTTACAAGTAGGAATTGTCTGACATAAGTATGATACTTTTGGGCTCCTCAAGCCCCAGCATTGCTGTCACTCTGGATATGATGTCCTCCTTGTTTGCCATGTTGCGAGCGATGCAGAAGACACTTTGAAATCCTATTGAAGCAGCCAAAGCTTACAGACCAAGATGCATCTGTATATATCTGAGTGCAATTGCATTTCAAACCACCTTCAAATTAGTTTTACAAATTTCAGAGATTTTTTTTGCTGTCCAGACTATCAAGAATCAGACACAGACACATGTACATGTTAAATATCAGGTTTGGGTGTGTTGCCTGAACAAGGCTCATAAGCTGCTTTTAGAGAAAACTTACAATGTTTACACATACGCTGCCCAAAGTCTGAGAGACTGCTGGTTTGAGATTTTGTTTTGTTAACATAAACACCACATTTAACACCATATCTGCCAGAATTCATGGCAGAAACATTCACGCTGAGCATTTTGTGGCAGAACGGCACCAAACCAACCTTCACTCTCCCAATAAATTACCATTATTAACTGGTCATTTTAGATAGTGAATAAAATTGCCATATTGGAGCTGAGGACATTGCGACCCCTGGTTCCCATCAGTCCCACTGCAAGGAAATCTGAGTTGGTTCGTTTCTCTTCGCTGAGCCATTCCACAGAAAACCACCAGGATGGGTCTGTTTACACCACATCGATTAAATTATGCAGACGTTTGGTAAATTCGGTGGAGTTCCACTCTAAACCGCGGATTTAATGACAGTCTAAGGCTTTCGATATAAAATGTCTTCTACGGCGTCACTGTGAGCGTCGTTTCATAACTGGCTCCCCAGATTTGATCCAATCAGAACCGCTCCTCCCGGTGACGCGACGCCATCGGGCCGCCGGTCTCGTGTACCGTCATGTTTAGTCGAGTCCGAGCGGTTTGTTGGGCGGAACCGATGAAGCTCGGGATTAAATAATGCACGGCTCTCCAAAACTGTCGGAAACAGGGCCGTGGCGAGTCCCTGTCAGGAGGGTTTTATAAGACCATGAGGCCGCGGCAGCGGTGTGACGCAAATGGCGCGCAATACGTTTCCTCTTCGTTGTTTACCTTCTAGACGAGGCGCCTATTCGCCAGGAGTTTGTCATAAACACGTCTCTTTCGTACAAAAACTAAAGCGCGAGCAGCATTTTGTGCACGTAGACTCAGAATAATTTGCCAGAAGAGGCGACAAATAGAAACAAAGGCTTTAAACTTTTCCCCCAGTTTCGCACGCAGAGTGGAGAAACGTGGGTGCAACGTTGTCAGCGAACATGCAGCGAGCAGCAAGCGTTTGTACACATTCCCGAAAACAGACAATCCCACAAACGGAGCGCTGCTTTGGCATAAAGTGGCGTCAAGATGAATATTCATGCACATTTACACGTATGTATACAGTCGTTATTTGTAGGTTAGCCTGTTTAGACGTTTTACATTGTTCGCCTGGCCGCCACGATGCGCACGGTTATCCAAACAGCTGATTGGCTGAGGCCCCTGACGGACGGTGAATCCAACGACACGATTGGTTCACCGACCTGTCAGTCAACCAGCCATTCCTCGGCGGCCTCCTTTCGGCCTACTCCTTGCTGCATGGCACTACCGTAATTATGGTTCGGGAAGACGAACGCCAACTTCACCCGAAAGTCATCTGGTCATTCAGAAACCTGGGCGTGCATTTCACCCTATTTCGAGCCGAAGCAGAAGGCACAGTCCACCCAAAAGCCCCGCCGAATACATTTTTGTCCCCGATGACGACTTACTTAGTGCCCGTTAGCATCGGATGAACACATGTACCGGAGACAAGTTTCGCTTAATCACAACAGCATCACCACCAAACACTGCCAATTCTGCATATACACTGTGTTTCAGACATTCGCGAATACCGTCGGTATATAACAAGAAAGACGTTTACCTCTATTAGTAAAGGACTCTATTTCAGTGCTCCAGAGAACAGTTGTAAGTGCTCGCTGGGTCCTTCAGGTCGCATGCTGCTTCTCCACGCAGTTTGTTTTCTCCGGCGGAGCGAGGCCGGTGCTTACGAGGCGCTGCGCGCTCTGCGCATGCGCAGGACTTCTCCGCCTTTTCGTTGGCTGAGGGTCTGACTCTGTCAAGAGAACATGCTAGACATTAACAGCTCCACTTTATATAGTTATACATACACACGCTTTTATAGAGGTCAGTCCATGCCAGCTCACCTGCTCTCTCACATCACAGATTTTTGTTAAGAATAAAAGGGGATTTAAAGCGGAATTCCACCGATTTTTTAAAAGTTCTATATGATAAAAAGATTCAGAGGGAAACAGTTATACAGAGCGGTATGATGTAAAATGATCCAATGAGTCAAAATTAGTTTGATGGTGTTAGGAACCAGGTATCTGATAAGTCTCCCTCACTCCCTCACTAAAAGTTATAATGTGAACTTGTTATGAAGTGCCCTGCGTCTGTGCTTTATATAAAAGCTCACTCCTGTTACTTAAATTAAAAATATCTAAAGCCCAATTATTTTTACATTATTAAGTAAATGGCTATGCCATCATTTTCAGATACTATCTTATTTTTCTGAGATCCTAATTTATTTATGTGAGCTACTATCATGATTATTTTGTGATAGTAAGTAGTTGAGATGTTGTCATAGCTTGAGATACACTGTCTATTTTTTCTGAGATGTTAGATCAGGCTAGATTCTCAGAGGCTAAGTCAATATTCTGACATCAAACCACGTGGAATTACTTTGTTTGAATTATACAGAGAATGTAAAACACTGAGGGACTTTCTCATTTATACAAGCATTCACAATTTTAATGTAGTGTATGGTGTTTTCACTTATTAAGTTATATTTTATGTTTCCCATTTACTGAGTATAAATAACCACAAACATTATATCAATTTAAATAGATATTTTTTAAAAAAAATTATAAGATGGGTTTAAAACAGCTTTACAGCTTTAGGCATGTTAATGGTATATTTATCACCATTTTCTTATTCTATTTACCTTTAAAACATCTTATGTTTGTTATGACTGTCGGAATTACATATAACGAAATTCTAGAGGTGCTATATCTCCTTCATTATCGTTTGACTGAGAAACACAATATTAAATGTCATAACATTTTAAACATTTAGAAAACACTGGATTTCCAATTGTATCTAACAGCACTTCATATAGTCTGTACTCACTGGGCCTCATTCAACAATATTTATATAAAAGCTCTTTCTTAAATGTGTTCTTGAGTAAGACGTCTACATTCTAGACATCCTTCTCAGGAATACTTCTACATCAGATTCGTGGCTTGTTCTGGCTAGTTAGCCAGTCAGTAGATTCTGTGCATATGTTCTCACATGAGAACATAACTCATAAATCATGGGTTAATATCATAATCTTCATAAAAACTGTGTACATGGGTTTTAAGAGCTCCATTGCTGAGAGAGATATGTCCTCTTATTTCTTGTTATTTGAGGATCTCAGGTATGATTCAACTTTTAACACATTTAGCTCAGTATGAAGTTGTTAGTGAGCTGATTAGCTGATCAGGTGCAATTGAGGAGGGACAACACCTAAATATAAAGAGCAGTGGGCTTCCAAGATCAGAGTTGGGAAGCACGAAACTACATGAACAATGAACAATAAGCTCGCCACGTGGCAGTATTCTGAGACATGAAAAAACAATATCTCAACATTACTACTTACTATCACATGTTATATGACAACCCAATTAAACACACCTGTGACATCTTTGACAAATGAGCCTGCTGTGAGCAGGGATAGTTTGACTAAATGCCTGGCATGGTTTGCATGTAGGCTGAAGGAAACAATAGAGTTTGAGAGGGGCTGAAAAATATTATGACAGTCTATGGGAGGATTGAGGGATAAATAAATGACACATAGAGAATTGCAGGTCAGTATGGCTGTGGATTAGAGTTTGAGGATCTGCCCTGAGTAAGTACATGCAGTTTGCTGTCTGTAGGTCATAGATGACAGCGAATTCATGCTCAACCATCTCGAGTGTCTCTCAGTCGAGTAAAAGTCCATTCCATTCATGCTTGATGTGAAACAATTTTGGAATTCCGTTCCTGTGCGGAAACCGTGCATCCAATCAAAAAGCTTTAAGCACACCATTCCTGTTCAGACTGAACATTTTGGAATTGGAACAGTGTCAACGTCCCAAAGACTGCTAATATATATTGTATAACAATATAATCATAATTAAAAGTTTCTGTTAGCTAACAGGACTTTTAAATAACCCTCAAGGCATCCTCTGAGGTCCTTTTTATATTCAGTTTTAGGGGCACAGACAAGCTTGGCCAGTTCCTTACCCTGTACAACAGTGTTACACAAGAACTACGTCAACAGGGAGCAGTGTGGACTATAACTACTGCCTGTTGATCCGTTGCAGCCATAAACCACATACTGGAGTATATTTGTGTAGTATAGTACAAATTTGGATGCAGCCATTGTTTGCATGAAATACAGATGTGGATCCCTCATGCTCTGCACATTTAAGTTTTCCCTTGTCCTCAGTCATCACACAAGGATCTTGTTTATTAGTTAATAAACAACATCAGTTATTCAAGGGCAGTGTTTCTCAGTGCTGGTCCTGGAGGTCCACTGCCCTGCACCTTTTACTCTTCTTAGGCTCCCAAAATACCTGATTTAACGAATTAGCTCATTAACAGCTCGTTACTGAGAGAAAGCGCCTCTGTTAAAGCAGGAACAGCAGTAAACAGTGCAGGCCAGCAGGCCTCCAGGACCATTTGTACCCATTACAGGTTCATATTTGTACCTCATGGACCAGTGTCTTAAATAATTTTTAAAAAATAATTAAATTAAAAGGCTGCAGATAATATAATAGTCAATATACAAATATAACAGAACAAAATGTAAACTCTTTGATTTAACAGACTAAGATAAATATTACTATTCAGGTTATGGGCTGTTCTTTTTAATCAGAAGTAATTTTAAATTCTGTCTCAGATGAGTCTGTCTAGTGAAGTGTATGTAGCCAGCTAAGCTAATGCAACTGCTGAAAAGACTGAGGGAGCTCAGGGAGGATTTGTAAAGACACCAAAGGGAAATGGAAGTGACGAACGTGTTTCTATGCCCGCTGCGGCAGTGCTGGCCTATAGTGATCGGATCTGGGTGTATAAAATCGCTGTGTAGTTGTTCCTCGTATTCACGCCTCAGCTGTTTAATGTAACTGTAATCTCTGTCCACTGAGGCAGTGAGCTGTGTGTGTTTATTAGCTTGTGCATCTTTAACTCTGTATGTCTAACTTTGTAATGTTAACTTATCTGTGGTCTCCTCTGGACAGAGGTGTCTGTGGTAAGCGGCCTTATGCTTTCTATGTGAATCATGTATGACCCTGTATGCTCAGTTTTATAGACATGCTAGAGTTTTAACCCTCAATAAAAACATATAATGTTTAAAAAATGAATTAGAAATAAATTTTAAAGATAGTTTTACTTTTTTAAAGGACAGGAAGGGTTGTTGGGGTCAAATAGATGACGTTAGTGATTTGAACACTTTGTTTTCTAATTTAGAGGTTTCAGTTTGACTTTTACGTTGGTTGGATCACTGTAGAACATATATTTGTTAGATTAATCAAGAGTGGCATTGGTGGTGTTCATTAAGAGTGGGGATTAGTTGGACTCAGAATGGGCAGTGAAGCCAAAGTAATCCACACAATGTTAGTGTTTGTAAGTAGAGGAGGAAATGCTGTATTGAATGGAGTGTTTTTGTAGGTACAGTTTTGTTTTGTGATAAGAAAATACTTCCTTTGTATTTTTGTTTTATGGTTTTGTTATTAACCTATCTCGCTTTCATGGGGCAAGCTCTCTTCCGCATTCTGAGTCAGCCAGCTTTTTCACTTCCAGTGCACACATTCAACATGCTAGCCATAGCACTTTCACTTATTCACTTCAAGATTTGAACGCTGTTTCTTAAAGCCATGAATGCAAATGCATATTTGTGTTCTTTGGAAGAACATTCTTGACAAGATCCCTTTTTAAGAACACAAGTACAGAAAATACATGCACAGGATTTTGAGATATGCTGTGTACCTGCTGTTGCGCATGAACCTGCTGATTTCACCAGCATTAAATTTAGAATATTATACATGGATTAAAAACAGTTTTTGTACAGATAATATGCCTGAGTCTGATATGATTGTTTATGTGCTTTTCTCTCTGTTAGAACAAACCAATGTTCACCAGCTAAGACCCTGATGGCAGCAGTATTTTCACTTAACTGTTCATGAGCCAACAGCAGGTTAAATTAGGATTAAGAGCCTGGATTTTGAATAAATGAATATAAATGTAGCATGTGGGAATAAAAGCAGGAGAAATGGAAAAGAGAATGTGCTGCAGCCATTGTCAGAGTAAGAAGAAAAGATGAACGAGAGACCCATGGTAGTGTCGTTAATCTTCATCTGTAGCTATAGTTTTGAATTTTCACAAAACATTGGTCAATTTCAGGAACTTTTGTTATTTCAAGAGTCATCTTTATTTTCTGCCATATTTGGCCCGATTTCCAGTGTTTTGTAGTCCTGTATTTTTATTTCCTTTATAATATACAAACAATCGTTGTCTGCTAATGTCTAGTTTATAAAACATCATGTGTGCGACCATTAAAATAAGACAGCTTTGGAGATTTTATATGAAAAAAAATGTAAGGAAAGAACATTGCATAATATGCCTATTTGCCAGGGAAGCAGCAAGCAAGTAACAAAGTTTGGAAACAAATAACCTATAACAGCTGGTAGGTAGTTGCTTCATGTGGTATCACTTAAAAAAAAAATTAACATTAAGTTATTACTACTAAATTATATATTGTGATTATAAATTTCATAATTTCTCTATTGTTTGGAAAGCTAGCTTATTTTGTTTAGGCGGTGAAATTTTGTGCCTGTAAATTTGGACTGAACTCGACCAAATATGAGTGTTTTCTATGACAGATTTATGGCCTGGATTGGCAGTTTGAGTGAATTTATATTGATTTTTTACAAATATAAATGACTGTATTGTAGTATTTTTGGAATAGATGATTCTAATGCAGTATATGTAATTATTCTAATATTTAGGAAATATATGTAAACTTTGTACAATATCCTAAAAAAGTACACAAATAAAAATATAGAGCATTTCATTATAGTCCCACCATCACAGCTCTCATTTAATATTCCAACCCTAACAGATCATTTCTCTCAGCAGAACCAACAGACCCAGAGGTCGTTTCAGCTGCTGTAGGTGAGGAAAATACTTTAGCTGTACAGTTGAGCTATGGAGGAGCTATAAAGAGATATGCACACTTCAAGCACACCTGAGTCATCAAGGGAAAAAGATAGTCTTCAAGACTTTCAAGTCTTGTTTGTTTTTGATTTGTTTGAAGCTTTTGATTGCAGCCTGTGATGTACTCCCATATGTAGGCTTGATGTTGTGAAAAAGGAAGTCTAGATGAGCCCTCTGTGACAGTTTGACCACAAACTGCTAATATCTACTATAAGAAAGATGTTCATGCTATCATCTCAGAACCAGAGCCAGCAACTCAACACCACTGGGCAAAGCTTAGATGAGGTCACAAATGTCTGCGGTTGACTTCATATTCCTCACTTTTACACAGACATTCCTGATAATAGCATCGATAGCATGATGATTTTCAAGTGTAATGAAATGTTCACAATGTGCAGTTAAAGCTGTTAGTTATGAAGCATGATCATATGATGGAAAACATTAATGTATAGTTCTAATTAAAACCATTTCATGATCAAAATAGATTTATTCTGTTGTTAAGTTAAATGAACTGTTTGTCATAAATGTTTTTGATTAGATTTGTATTTGAAAACGTTTGTGAGATATGTGAGTGCAATGTGAAATGTCAAGTAAATCTAGTTAAAATCTGTTTTTGCAGGGAATTTACTGTATCGCTCATATCTTAAAACGATGATAGCATATCATTTGGAGCGACCACTCACCTTGTGGTGCAACCAATAATAGAAGTAACTTTTAAATTCAAATTAAATTCAAAATAAAATGTCTAACACATGTGGCTAAAATATTTACCACTGATGCAGTATGCTTAAGTCAATGGTATTTGTTTAATACGTTTTGTTTAACTTAGTTTTTTTTTTTTTTTAATTTGTTTAATTAGTTTTATGTGATTAAAAAATTCATTAAGATACATTACAGAAGGTGACTGTGACAAGATAGAACAAATATATGAGACTGTCTTTTACAAAACCTAAAAATAATGCAAATATTTTGTTTCTAAACCCATTCCGTTATTGAGAACTTGTGAAACAAATGTTAAGCATGTTGAGGGAATTAATTCATTTTAAGATAAATCTTGGTCGCATCACATGATATTTTGTAAGGTCATAGTCAATTCATCTGAATACAAAAACACTAAAATCACTTAATTTAAACTTTTAATATAAATTTATATGCACACAATGTTCTCCATGTTTGAACAACAGGAATGGATCTTCTTATTTATAGTATTTTAAAACCTTATACATTATACAAATTATTACTATTGTTCTATAACTAAGTTCCCGCATTGTTGATATCACTAAAGGGTAGAGAAGAACTTATGGTTCAGTCCTTCACTGAATAACAGATCACTTTATAAAGTAACTAACATTTTGCTTATTAATGCCCAGATCCACCCATTCTCTTACTCGCAATGATAACAGACATCTTCAGCCAGTCACTAAACGTGTATTTGCTGTGCTCTTGGCAGACTGAGGCAGAGAACTGACTTCTTGAACATAGGTCAGAGAAAAAGTTAAAGACACGGGTACCAAGTGCTGACCCTTTAAATCAGTGAGTTTGTCATCAGTTCAGTGGAGCTATCACCACACAGGGATCAGCTAAACTGCGCTGAAAGAATAGACACAGACTAGAAGACTATATATATTATTATAAAGGTAACTCCATGCTGTTGAGTCCTGCTTCATGAAAGCACAACAGTGGCCTCTTTCCCACTGCAACCCCAAAGGGTTCTGAGCAGGAAGGGTAATCGCTCTGATGACTTTTTCACATGGACATGGTTCAGCAGGGTATACTTACAAACTGAGGTGTGCCTGGTTGTTTCAGCACAGCTAGGTAATCATATCTGGGGCTACTGAGCCTGTCGGTGGGTTGACGTAGTGACATAGCTATTTGCTGATTGGCCATACGTTGTTGTGCTGTCGCACCTGCTGCAATATTACAAACCTAAAAATGAAGTGAATGAAGTTCAGTTCACTCACAGATACAGATGCCAAATAAATGAAAGCCGTGCACATGTTTCAAGTAACCTCCTGTTAAATGTTACAGCTTTAATGTTAAAGCTTTAGTAATACCAGTTTCTAACTGTCTAACACTTTTAAACCATGACAGAGTACCTGCAGCCACAGTTAGCATTAGCTCAGCTAGCATGCTGTCAACTCTGTTCACCACAGATTTACTGATATAGATGTAGATAATAAAGGCTCGACTTTGAGAAGGCAAAGTTGAGTGGCTAATGTTGGAGGGACCAAAAGAAACCTTTTCTGTGGTGTTTGTAGCTGTAGCTGTAGCTGAAGCTAGCGAATTCTCTCTCCTAGCTAACATAGCCTAAAGAAAACCTGACACATGTCTGATTCAACTAAACAGTGTTCTGCATTAAGCATTCATGATAAAATCATATAACAGCAAGAGTAAAAAGGACTGATGGTGTTGAAGTGACATAAAGTCAGAATAGAACATGTTCTGTTGTGTTTTAAGCCATAGCCTGCTAGGCTAAGCTAACACATGCATATGGTGACTCCCACCAAATGACTAGGCAGATTTATGGTGCAATGGTGAAAAAGTGGCAAAATGAATTAAACACCATGAAAAATTGTGTGACGAAATGACACAGGAAAAAAGTATTGAACACATGAAGAAACAGAGGTGCAAAAAGCCATGGAAAGTCATAACACCAGCTGAAAACTACCAGTAATCCTGCCCCTTAGTGCAAATTAACATCAGCTGGTTCAACTGATAGCCTATAGAAAAGGTGTCTCATTACCAAGGCGCCACACAAGACACATGTCATGATGGGTAAAACCAGTAAGCTCTCTCAAGACCTTCGCAACCTTATTGTTGCAAAACGTTCTGATGTCATTGGTTACAGAAGAATTTCTAAACTACTGAAGGTTCCAGTGAGCACTGTTGGGGCCATAATCCGGAATTGGAAAGAACATAATTTCACGATAAACCCTGCAAGATTCCAGACTGAGGAATGAAAAGAATTATCAAGAGTTGTCCAAAAGGCAAGGACCACCTGTGGAGAGCTACAGAAAGACCTGGAATCAGCAGGTACAGTTGTTTCTAAAAACGCAACAAGTACTGCACTCGATCAGCATGGGCTGTATGCACAGTCACCACGCAAGACTCCATTGCTGAAGTAAAAGCATGTTGAAGCACGTTTAAAGTTTGCTCAATAACATTTAGATGAGCCTGTAAAAGATAGGGAGAATATAGTCTGACCGTCAGATTAGATCAAAATTGAACTTTTTGGATGTCATAATATACACGGTGTTTGGAGGTCAAAAGGCTCTGCATATCAGCTCAATAACACCATAACAACAGCGAAGTTTGGAACTGGCAACATCATGGTGTGGGGCTGTTTTTCAGCATACCACACTGGCACACTTCATGGAAGGATAAATGGACAAATGTACCAAGACCTACTTGATAAAAATGTGCTGCCATCTACCAGGATGATGAAGATCATGAAGAATGAGGATGGACATTTCAGCAAGACAATGATCCCAAACACACAGCCAAGGAAACTCTCAACTGGTTTCAGAGAAAGAAAATAAAGCTGCTAGAATGGCCCAGCTAATCATCTGACCTGAATTCCATTAAAAATCTATGGAAGGAACTAAAGCTTGAGGTCGTAGAAGGAGCCCACGTGAGTGTTGTGTAGAAGAACTGGCCAAAATCACACCTGAGCAATGCATGCGTCTATTTTCTCCATACAGGAGGCGTCTTGAAGCTGTCATCACCAACAAAGGCTTTTGTGGGAAGTATTACATAAATTTCAGTGAGCATGTTCAATACTTTTTCCCTGTGTCATGTTTCATTATTATGCATAACCTAATTTATGGACGTCTATGGTTTGATTTCTTTGCATGTGTGGATTGGATAGGTTGGTACCGACATCTGATGAGAGTTTCATGTTAATAGCATCCTTAGAAATACATTAACTTAGAAAATTGGTGACATGTTCAATACTTATTTCACCCGTTGTATATGAGATCACAATCTGATGGTGACAGAAAAATAAAATAATAGCTGAAAACTGTCATAGTATGAAAACATTGTGCTGTATGTATTACTAAGGTTAGCAGTGCTTTCTTATGCTACTTGTTTACTTTAGTAGGGGGACAGTCTAATACTGTGTTCACATGTTTACACTGAAAAATACACTATTCTGCACCTTATAGTGACAACGGCATGAAGTTACAAAAATAACTGACATCTCTTCTTCAACAGACTCAGCCAACTTCAGTACTTATTGTTATACATTACTGTATAAGTTGGAACTAGGTTTTATAGTGCTACGACTGGAATCCTAGTGTGCAGTGGGTACCAATGCCAATTTAAGCACATTTTCTGACATTCTTGGTTTAAACATTTAATTAACGGATTTGAAGTATGACAAATATTTTTGGATGATTTCACTGCAAACTACTAGTTAATGTATTGAATTCTAGAGGGTATGAGTCCCCCACACTGTGCTATGGAGCATTGAGGCCGTATTCTGTGGAGTGATTCAGCTCTGTTCAGTACCTTTTGGATGCTGCACATTAATAGCTAATGTGGTGAATGCACTAAAAGATCATTATTATAGAAATTATCACAGTATAACTGTATTACAAAACGTGCTAAATCACTTGAAAAAAGTTGATGTCTGTGCTGCATTCTGATATTTGGCCACAAGAGGTCAGTAGAGTTATTTTAGGACATGCTTGTTTACTTTCGGTTCTCTCTTTGTCTTTAGAATCTTTAGAAGGTCTTGTGTAATCTAAAGGAAAGTTTGTCAGTGTTATTTAAATACAAATTTTAATGTATATATATATCATGTTTATATGGATCTCTTGTAGTCTTAGGTAGCTGTGCAGTTTTATAACAGGCATTCCTGAAAGAGGTGTGGCAGGTTCTCTTTCTTTTATCAATTGAACACTGTGTGAAAGGCTCACAAAACAAAAAACAAAAAAAACCCCAAAAAAACAAAACAGATTTTATGATTGTAGTCTGCAAATATGACATTAGCTTTTTTTTATTGGTAGTCTTTGAAAGCAGAACATGTATTTATGAAGTTAGTTTAGCTGTTGGTCTTTCTATAGGACACCTCACTCTATTTGAGGACCTTATTACATAATTACTTATGAGTTTTAATGATGACTCAACAATGTGGAAACCTGTCACCAAGTCATCGAAAGCATTTGCTCTGCACCACTTACTTTCCAAATGAATGCACATCCTGTCCACCTTCTGGCTAGGGTGTGTGCACAAGAGCTGAGCAGCTGATCGGGGCAGCCCATCTTTAAATCCTGTTATACGCATGATGAAGCACAGAGTGGGATAGATCAAGCTCAGCACAGTGCATGTTGTGTATAATGACAGCTCCCTCAGATCCCTCTATTTGAAATTATGTCTAGGCAGCTCCTCAATGCAGACAGCTTGTATAATCTCAGTGTGAAAGCACTGACCAATAACATGAGCTTACACTCACCCAATGCTGAATGTGTCTAAAAGAGAATAAGCCCCACCATGTTGGGTTGCAGATTTTCTGGAATAATGGTGTTCCATTTAATACCATTGGGATGAGCTGGAGTGGTGTTAGTGATCCAGAATAATCATCCAACATCAATACGTGACTTAATGAATCCTCACAGCAATGTGCCAACCTATATTTAATTAGACATATATTTAGTTTAACCATTAGCCTACATTGTAAAATCTCATTAATTAAAACAGGAAAAATATAAAAGATCAAATCAATATGGCACAGAAGATCTTTTTGCCACCAAACCAAATTATATCCAAAGCAGGCCCCTTTTTGGTATCACTAAAGTGCTGGGTAGATCAGAAATGATTTCAGCTCAATTCAACAGCTCAGTGTTTTTTTCTAATATTCTTTGTTTATCATTTTTGTAAATGTAAATGTAATGTACTAAATTTTTGTTTTTACCACAGTAACACAAATCTGTGCATAGATACTCTGCTGTTCTTCATTTTTGAAGGCCTTCTTTGGTGGAGGGTTTGCACTCCTCTACGTTCTGCTTTAAGGTTCCCCAAAGGTGATCTGTAAGAAAGTCTCAAGTCAGGTGAAATACCTGGTCAGCTGTTCAGGCTCATCATGTTGAAAGATTCCTTTTCTGCCAAGCACCGTAAGAGTGGGGATTATCTTCTCATTCAGTGCATTCACGACGTCACCTTTAAAAGCCACCTCTCCTACACCTGAAGTCATATACTGCCTTCACCATGTTTCAGTTGACACCAGGTCCACACCAGACATGCTGGACACAATCTAATCCAAACAAATTCTTGGAAACACCTGGGATTAACATGCATGTCATGACTTGGACACTTCCCACTAAAATGCATCCCCAGTTTGACTAGACGGGATCAAATTCTATTTTCTCACCTTAAATACCAGTTAACACCGTGTTTCTCTGTTGCTTTTGTTTTATATTTTCCTATAACAATGTGTGCCAACAAGCTCAGCTTGGCCAATCAGAGAAAAGCTTGGGTTGAAAATAACTCCTGACCTCACATTTGCTCCATCTTTTGTATTTACCGTATGGTCTCTTACCTGATATTCAGCACTCTGCAGACACATTCCTGCTAATGTAACTTCATACGGATAACATAAATGCATTCCGTTTATGGCTGTTTTAAATGTGGTCAAGATCCATCACTAACCAGCTCTAGTTTGAGTGATCTGATCGTAATTTGATCACAATGGTGCCTAGGGGTGTTTACACCTGGCTATTCATGCGGCCTATCGAAATCCAAACGTGATTCAATCACCCAGGATGCATGTTGATGCAAGGGGTAAACAGGCCTTTAGTTTAATCTGGCTAGAAAACGTGCTGCCAATATTCATCAGGCCTCTTTTCATGTTCTTTTACAAAGCTTAGGTTTTTTTAGGCTTGTGCCAATTTGTTAGTAACAGTTTTCCTTTTTGGATGGCGTCCGTAGAGGCCGCGTCCAAATTCTGTGCACTGTCTGAGCATTCAGTGAGAGGCTGATGTCTGAAGATAAATCTCCTGCTAAGCTGGAAACACTGGCCCGTCTATTTTCCAGTCCAATAGCTGACCGTGCACTTTGTCAACTTCCGAGCACAGCTGCTGTGCCTTAGGATTTGTCTAGCAAACAATCAAGCAGCCATTAATGTTTTAAACAAAGGGTGTAACAGGGCTTAAATAATCAGCTGTATATGGAAATCACAGGGGCTTCACTGACTTTTTACAATGAAGCCTGTCATTTCAGTATAGTCTGTTTAACCCCATTTTAAACATTAACCACATGTATCTTTTTTCCAAGTGTATATATATCATGAATAAATAATCTTTATGTTTTTACAGTGAAGGAAAATCTCTGAGCTAGGTGGTGCACAGTTACAAATCCTTGCACACATTTTTGAGGCAGGCAGGTAATACATCACCCTGACTGAAGATTACAGGAAAAACTGAATGTGTCTTTTAAATATTACCAGCATAATAAACTAGCAAGGCGAAAAGATTTTCATCATTTTGATTTCTCTAAGATTTGTGTTCAGTGGTTAAAGAGCAGAGGAAGAACACTTTTTTCTCGACTTCCCCTTTCTGACAGAGTCATGGCCGCTGGAAAGGCAAGGGATTTGAAACATCTGTATCAATTGAAAGCACATATGCATGTTTCGTGTCAAAGCTAACTAAAAGCTGAAGCCAGTTGCTTTAAAGAATTACATAGATGCTTTAAGAGCTTTCTGAAGAATTTAGCAAACTTTATTTCTTTACAAAACGATGCAAATTGAAACACACATCATCCATGTTTTCCAGATCAGCATTAGCTGTTTTTGCACTCTCAGGAGCGAGCACCTGTTACGCTGCACCAAAAATGAAAGAAAACAAGCATTTACAGTCAGACTCATCCATCCCTGTAAGGACAGCAACAGAGGGGACAAAGGTAAGTGCAATACAGTATTCGGGGGTAAGATGTGGGGTGTCAACAACACAGAAAGTTGTTATGCTACTGTATTCTGCCACAGTTTGTCATAATACACAATTATCAAAAAGTAAGGGAGAACTATATTAAAAACAAGGTATGACAACCTGAACCAACTGAGACAGTGTAAATTAAAGGTACCCAAAGATGAAATGATGTTACTGTAACAAAAATGATGAATCGAATGAAGAGCACAACAGTATTCACATATGGTCATATATACAGCACAAGAGGAGAACTCCAGTGGGATAACCTGCTGCTTTGTCCTGTAAAATAATGGAACGATTCTTGATCAACCCAAGGCCCTAACCTCAGACTCAGCTGACATCTATGTTCCAATCCTGTCAATCAGATCTACAAAATGTGTTATGCATTTTATGTAAGTCACACCCATATATTATAGGCTTTGTTATGCAAGAGCAGTTTTACATTTTTAAAGTCTTTTTAAGGTCACCTTTTCCAAAAAAAGCATTTTGGATTTTTGAAGGCTATACATGGTTTATTATGGTTTATTTTTTATTCTTTGGCATAAAAAAAATCTATTATGCAACAAACTGTCAAAATAATCAATACTCATACACTAATAGAATTGACACTGACAGCTCTGAAATCTTCTCAATCTGGTTGTTCGTTTGCTTTGATGGGAATGTCCCATGGCAACTTCTTGAACCCGTGCTCTGAGGTGCTTCTATTAAGTCAGCATTTCTTTCAAAAAAGGCTTGCTCGCAACGCCTGCTCACCCTCGCTCCTGAAGGAGAGGTAACTGGTACTGAAGTAAGGTGCAGTAGCAGACCTGCGTTACCCAGGTGAAGGTCTGTGGAAATGCTAGAAAAGGGACTTTAGCTAATCTCGTTGGACTTTTTTGACTGACGGAACCCTCTCATTTGGGGCCTGCAGCTTAAAAATAGAAAGGGGGCATTTGTGCCGTGTGTGTGTGTACAATCTAGCACAGTCTCTTGCCAAAACCAAGAGACATTCCAGCCCCATGCTGGGCGCTAAACCCCAAAACTCTGACCACAGAGCTAAATATACTATAGCCAACCCTCTGCCTGTCCCCTTTAACCACACATCTCAAATATGAAATCACTCCCACTTTCTGTAAACTGCTTTTGGGGAACAGCAATGTAAGAATTCACTCTCTAAACACCACTTTGGGTCTGGTTTGTAAATGGTGTCCACAGAGCCAAAGACGCTAGCTACTAGATGTACTTGATCCCCCTGCTGTAGTGAACAGCTATAACAAAGAGTCCTCATTAAGTGTGTGCCTTTCTGTTGTCCTGCTAAAGCCAAAAATAGCTGGGTTCATCAAAGATCGAATTGTTACCCTCTTGAATGGAAAATCAGAAGAAGATAGTTTGTTTAGAAGCACCAGCAAGGCCTTGCCCTCCAGATTTGAGTGTGATGACCTCGCAGCAGACCATCCGGGACCACATGTATAAGATAAAGTCATGGACTTTTGTAGGACATCAACTGTTACTCCACTGAGCTTCTCTCCTGTCTTAAAGACAGAGCTGGAGCATTGCATTCTCCCCTTGTATGCTCCACACCATACAAATAGCATCCATTAAATACCCAACACAGTCATACCATATTAAATTAAGAGAAATAAACTGAAGATCTAAGGATCATCGCTTGCATAATCTTATCTGAGTACGAGGAAAAAAGATCATGATTGTCCATAAAGCATGTCCAAACCCTGCTTTTCAAATAGACAGAATTAGTAGTAATAACCCAAAGGGCCAAAAAGTCATGCTGCATCATTCATATTCCTGCACATGTGGTTTCATGTGCTTAGAAGTCTGGCTACTGTGGATGTGTCAGAACACAAACCAGCATCATCAGCATGACAAAAGCAGTGAGAACCATTCGCACCCGAATAGATCCAGTCTGTACAGTGCTGTGAAAACTCTTGAAGGAGCCTCTTTCCTGGCTGAAGATTCCCTCAAAATGATTCAGAGCAGGATTCAGGTCAAAGGATTGAGGGGAACCTTCTAGGGAAGCTGGTATACAGTGAGTCGCTGAGCCATAAGTTTGAGGCTTCGTTTGCTGGTGATTCAGGTTTGAGGGGTTTTGTTAAGACACCAATCGAATGGGTCCAAAAGCTTGAGGCCATCACTAAGAATTTCAGCAAATGATTCCATAGCTTCCTTTTAAGACATCAGAACGTCCGAGTTAAGGAGGATGGAGTTCACCTGACAAGATTTAATTCTTACTTTCACCAATGCCATAAGTTAGTGTCCCAAAATGAGAAAACCTGGGCACTCAGTGCTGATTAGAAGAAGGCAAAGTTGAGTGGTCAGATGAGGCCCTTAATGAAGCTGGTGTCCAGGTGCACAATGAGCATGCGAAGGAAGGACATCTCTTTGCGTGTATTCTCAAAGATGATACGGGGGTCGTCAGACTGGCAGCGTAGACAGTTGGGAGCCATCACCATGGCCAGATTATTTACGTCCATCTTAGTCTTACTCACATTCACTGGCTGGGCAAAAACCTTAAGAGGGAGAAAACAGGCAGAGATAAGGGGAGCGTGTATACGTTAACAAACATAACAAACAAAGTGGGTGGTAACAAATATGACTGTACCAATCCCACACATTTACATGCACTGTATAGATGGTCTGCGGTATGGTATGTTACTAATCCAAATCTAGAACTCTCCGTACCCTGGCCGAGTATTTGTGTCCATTTACCATCACACAACAGAACTGTGAGGGTAGAAGGGGTTCTCAGAAGCCTTAGAAATTACAATATGTCTTCTATACATATTTTATTGAATGATTGAAGTGCACACTTGTGTAGCTACACTCTATTCTTGTTTTGGGAATTTTCACCAACTCTTTCTTGCAGAACTTTTGAGATTTTCCTGACTGGTCTTGCATGCATAGTATGTTTAATATCTACCCACAGATTTTCAATTTTGTTTAAGGCAAGGCCCTTCCAAAATCTTCAGCTTGCATATCTAAAGTAAATCACGATGAATTTTAAAGTTGCTAATGTTTTGGATCACCCTGTTGTAGAAGCCCCCCTCTTTTCAGCTTCAGTACTGACCGTCACATTTTCTTCCAGAATACGATGATATTTACTGGAATATATATTCTCCAAAATTAGAATTTTGTTTCTTCGTAAAATGCTACCTGTGCCACTGGCATAGTGGACTCCCCTTCATGTTTACCAGTTCAATTTAAATGCAGTTTCCTAAGGACACTTTAGGCAGCCTTCAGCTGTTTGTATAAATCAGTTAGCTTGATTTTGAGATCCTTAGCCAGCTGTCCATGGTTGTTGAGTGTTAGCACAAGGTTTGAAGAGGCAGAGAATTTTATTACACTCATCAGCTGATCATTTCTAATGACTGTTCTTGACATGCTTAACCAGTTCAACCTGTTTTTTAAATTATTATCATCTGCTGGAGTTGCGTTTATTTCTTTGCACTTCATCAGTCCACAAAGTGACCAAACGTGACCATGTTGTACCTACTAGCCCTGCACAGTTGGTTCTCAGACAGAAAGAGTAACTAAATTCAGTTCATGTGGCTACGTAAATGTAACCATACCACGCAGCACTGTGTCAGAAAATGCCATATGATTTCTTTTTTGTAAAGGGCTTTAAAAATAAAAAGCGTCTGTTTCTGTGAATCATGCTGTTTTATTTCCAGGAGGATAGTATACTGTCAGTTTGGGGATCTTTAAAGCAGAACACTGGTTAATATTCATGATTTCAGCTTAGACGTCGGTTCACACCGACTGTGTACATGTCTGTAATTAATATCTAAAAATGGCAGCAAACCAGTCCAACAGGCTCTAGAAGTGCGTATGTGTTTTTGATGCTGGTCCAAAGTGGACTAAGTAGGACAACAACAGCTTCTTTAACTGTACGAGTGGGAGTATCTAGTTGCACGAAAGGGTATTTGTATTAATTCACTGATTTACACTATTCATTTATTTGCATTCATTTTATAAAATCATTAATTTAACACAGCACTAAAGTAGCCAGGCCATTTTCTTGTGTTCACATTCATCTTATATAAGAACGTGTGAGTGTTACCTGTAAGAAGTGGATGAAGTAGCAGAGCACCAGTCTGTTGAGCTCTGGTAATGACTGCACCACGCTGATGGCTGCCTCAGGATCCTCATAGTGACTGATGCACTGCGTATAGAAAGTCTGCGGAATCACCGGCTCCTCCAACTCTCTGTACCACAACTTCAACAGAGATGCTGGGAGAGAGAGACAGAAAGCATGATCAAAGGCTTAACCATCACTCTAACTTTCTTACAGTCATAAGATGAATTACATAAGAAAGTAGTTTGAGAAGTAAAGGGACGGTTTTTAAAACAGGTGATATTGCTCTTACCTGGGACGTTAGGATCAGAGAGGTTTTCTGGAAGTTTCCATTGATCTACCTGTAGCTTGAGGGCATTCACCTCATCAATGTCTCCTGGTACTCTGAAGCATAAAATAATAATAACACTTATTTAGATAATCTGTGACACTATTAATGCTATGATTATTTTGCTTATCATGTATGCAACACGGGCGGCAAAGTGTTTCAGTGGATACAATTGTTGCCTCACCGCAAGAAGGACCTGGGTTAATTTCCCTGCTGGGACATCCAGAGTTTGGTCTGTGTGGAGTTTGCATGTGCTCCCTATGTTTGCATGCATTTTCTTGACATGCAGTCATGTGAACTGGAGATGCTAAACTGCCCCCTAGGTGTGAGTGTGTGTGAATGAATTTGTATGTCTCCTAGCCCCCACAACCCAGAAGAATAAAAGGATGTTGATATGGATGCCACTTCACATCAGCATCTAATATGCCAACAGACTAATTGTTGGAAAAAGCTTTTATGAATACCTTCATGGAACAAAAACTGAACACGGAAATAGTTTACTGAAGCCTGCAGAAAACAGAGCAAAATCTTGTGTAATGGCAAGTGTTATTTTATAGAATTACAAAAAAAAAACCTTGAAAACAAGTCAGCAGAGTGTGACGTGTCCTTTTCATCAAACCCTGGATCACATTCAAAGCTGAAAGAGAAAAGATATGGACCCCTAATCTTGCAATTTGTTGTATGACTCAGGTGCATGCTAGGCAGCCTTGGCCGCGATAGAGGTCTGTAGAAATTGATAACCAAAACCTGGCAAAAATAAGAGAAACCGAATTTAAATGTTACAGGATTATAAAGCTGCCCCCCCACCCACCCCGCCTCTGCAATTACACACAGCTTTTTATTGTCATCTTCAGGAAACTGGAAACAACAGCTTTCAGTGTCTGATACTTAAAGCAGTTTAGATCAAAGTGCCATTACAACAAGCCCTGGACTGCATTGCTAGGCCTCAGGAAACCAGGGATTTATCTTTTCTGAGGGATCTATGTTGTTAGTGTCAGTCATGTGATCAGCAACTAGTAGACATCAACCTTCAGGTGTCATTGCCAAACAGTCAACCAGACAGTTAATCTGTACAACCCCTAGTCTGTTCATTATGAAATTCTTATACAATATAAAGAGTAACTGTTGTTTTCAGATAAAGGTTTTTGTGTGGTCTACAGACTTCTGTTGCTTATCATGACAAGGCTTATGTAGGTGTCATACAGCCTTATGAATAATGCCATTCAGCAAAGTATTACTGAACTAATTAAGAACATGCGGGATTTTCCTTTGGAAGGAATAGGCCACAAGGTGGCACTAGTTTACCCAATACAATCCAATGCATTGAACTTAGAATGATACAGGCATGCAAGATAAACAAAAGCATGCCTTAATATGAACATGTTTTACTGACATCTCTGTCAGACAGATTTAACCAAAGCAGATGGTCCTGTGTGTTGGATTACACACAGAGACAGTCTGAAGAAGAATGAGGATGATTCTTGTAATATACAAGTGCCCTGAACTGAATATCATATTTAAAAATAATAAACTTTCAGCGTAGAGTGATATTAAAAACAGGAGATTTCGTTGGCTTAAGAGTATGAAAAACAAACGACTGGGGACAGATTTCCTGACACAACTCACATCGGTTGCAAGCATCATGAAAAGAGATAATTAGAAAAGGGATGGGGGGATGGAAAGAATGTGTTTGCCTTTTTTATATCTGCACACATACACACACAGGAAAAGGGCAAATCCACTGGGCTACATTTAGAGTAAGTCTGTCTGAGTGAGATACTGATGTAGGATCAGGTCTGTCCTGCACATATTAATCTTCATGTGGATGTACAAGTAAAAAAAAAAAAAGATTCCTGATCAACTTTCATAACCTATAAACTTAGTCCATAGTGTTCATGCTCTGGCCGCGGCCCAGTGTAAAGTTAGTACTGTAACGTGGCCTTGTTTGGATCACGTGTGTATCAATGCAAAACCAACACTCGCTTTTTGTGAAAGCACATCAGCCAGCTTTACAAATGAATGTGCTGTTCTGTTTAAACGATTAATGCGTTGAATTTTATTTCTCCTTTTGCCAAATGTCAAACAGACAGGGGTCTGTTTGGACAAATAACTGCTGAAGGGACCACCCAGCCATGGGGCCACTGCTTGAAGGAGAAGCGTGTGAGAAGACACACTCTCTGTAATGACACATGGAATGAGCACAGGGTTTGCATAGGGCTGTATTTGAGTGAAGGGGGTGGGGGTGGGGGCAGAAAATAGGATTGAGCCATCAGTCTTTGAACTCTGTATCACACACACGTGTTTGTTTGGGTCTTATAATTAACTTGGCTTGACATGCAGAGAAGAAATTAACTCTTTTCTTCCCTTAAACCGTCAAGATTTGTTGGTTTTACATGTAGAGAAACTGCTGCATCTTCACCAGCCTGCGAGAGCCCACCATATTTTGGAATGTTCTACTGGCATAAGGAAAGTCTGATTGCACTTGTGAAAATTCCATTCGGTTGCTGCTCTGCTGAACACATGATATCAATCCCTCACAGATCATAAATATTTGCTCATACATAATGGTTATAGATATCTGATTACAGCTAATTCATAATGGTAGTAGATGTTTGATTACAGCTCATACATAATGGTTAAGTATTTGGTCAAAACAAATAAATGAGAGTAGATTTGTTTGGTCTTAGCTATAACATCATGATGCAAGTGTGCTCAGAGCTAATACATGGTGGTCATAAGCATTTGGTCACAACTTATACCTGATGGTTTAAGGTGTTTCATAGCTAATGTGTAATGGGCTTAGATGTTTGGTCGTAGCAGTTAGGCATGTTTTTGTTTTCTGACAAGTCAGTAAGATGTATTACATTCCAGTGTTCTTTTCCTTGTAAAGACGCTATTTTGAAAATTCTTGGTTTTGTTCCAACAATGACAATAGGCTTCCAGAGCAAATTAAATTTTTTTAGAGGACATTTCTCTCTCTCTCACCTGAAGATTCCCTCTGCCTGAGCTCCGCCAAGAGCTAGAACACACTGTGAGAGCTGCACCTGCACCCAGGGCAGCCTCCTCTGAGGGAACAGCTGGCTCTGTCTCTCCATAATTTCCTCCAGGGCACTGCCAAACAGAGATGGTGTCACAATGGCATTGCGCCCATGATCGATCTCATCCAGAGTGGGCTTCCTCAAACCCTATGGTGGGAGAAAGAGAGAAAGGAATGAGTGCACAGAGGACAGTGAAATTACAGATGCAATTATCTGAGTACAAAAACAACACAATCGATTAACAGTCAACAGGTTAATCAATTACAGAAATAACCTGACATCTATCGATATAACAGCTCATCAAGTCTGAGAAACAATTTGTAGTATATTCATTGGTATATGGCTGTATTGTAGTTTATATATTCAAATTCAGTGTAATGCACGGCTCTGTGGTGTGTCCTTAAAAATAGCACTCCAGTAAAAACAGTGGAGGCGGTGGTGGGACAGCTGATTACAGGGTAAGGACTAGAAAACGAACAGGGAGGGAGGGGGACACAACTTTTACTGTGATACATGAGTGTATGTATGCGTTGGGGGGGTGCCTAGGGGGGTTATTGTAACCCTTCCCCCAAAGTCTGAGTAGTTCTCATGGAGCTTTCCTAAAGGCTTAGTGCTCTGATTGCTAACACATGTAGGCACTTGCACACTGCTACACTATGTTACACTTAAGCAGTCAAAGGCCAGTCTGAACACATTACAGGCTGCTTTGTTTCAGTACCGTATAACCCGCAGCACGACCATCTCCACATACCTCTCTCCGGAAAAGCCTTTTAAACCATTGACCTTTGAGATAACCTGCCAAAACCCCTCTTCTGTTTACCTAGAATGTGCGGATGACTATTAATCAGGTCCCTATGTACCTGCTGGCCATAATTACTGGTCTGGAATCAGGCTAATCAGGTGAAAGAACAATAAGTAAGGTAAAAGGATAAACAAGTCTGGGAGCAGAAGCTTGGACCATTCTTACCTTCTTGCCCCCAGTCACAACAACCTTCTGCAGCTTACGGTAGCAGTACTTGGCATATGTGCTGATTGGCAGACCTGTGGAGGAAACGGATAACCAGCAATGTAACTGACCAATAAACAATGAACAGTGGATGAGAGTCAAAGCTTTGCCATGAGAACAGAACAAAATCCTGTGGTCTTGTGACTAATATTACAGTCCTAAGACATCTGTGTGGATTTGTAGAAGAGTTTAGAGAGGTAAGATTATGGGTTCACACATGAACAATCTGATTATACACTAACAGAATTTTTGTTAATCTACCACCAAGTATTGCTGCTATTGCTCACAGGATTACTGATAAAACTAAAGTGTTAGATTATTTAAAAAAATCTTTTTATTCTCTTTTATATTTGTATATTTTTATTTATTCTATTTTATTATTTTAGTTTAAACCTGTAAACTCCTAGAGAGTGTTTCTTGTTATTAACAGAGTTCACAGCAATACAGAGATTTTAAAGTCAAGCTCTTTACCATGATGGCGGTTAATAGGGCACTAAAAGTTAATTCTTGAAATCCAGCTGGTCCAGATAATTTGGAGCCTTGTTTTCTCAAAATGGCCTTAGTGTCATATTTTCAATCCTACTCCTACTACTTGAATCACTGGTTAAACACGTCAAAGAGTATTTGCTTTTAAATTTATGGCATTTAGCTGACGCTTTTGTCCATCTTTTTATTTTTATCCAGCACAGTCACCCAGGCCGGGAATTGAAGCCCTGCCTCCCACATGGGGTGAGGCCTTACGGGCAAGTACTGGTGTTATCTGTTGTGCCACGCCAACCAGCCAAAGCTTTATTTGGATTTTGTTAAAAACCACAGTACTACCACTGCTAGTTTATAAATGAAATGAGCAAAGCCCTTGATAAACTGTAATATCATAATTAGCTGTCTCTTAGAAATTGGCTTTTCGGATCAGGCAGTTACGTGGTTTGGAGACTACTTCTCTCGAGGCTCAGTCCTGGGTTCCTATAAAATACAGCTTGTATATAATTAGCCTTAGACAGAATACTACAAATGCAACTTTTCATTTTTATGCTGATGTCATTTCTGGCTGTGCACTTACCCCGGTTAAAGATTCTTTGCATCTTTAGCATAAATTTGACTTCATCACCTTCATCAACTACGCCCTAAAGGCAGGTACAAATTCTCTTTTTCTACTTCAAAAACGAAATGTTCTGTACTGTGTGAAAATATTATTTCTAGTTTTAAAAATTCAGGCTTAAAATTTAAATATGCAGTATATAATAAAACGAAGCTTTCAATAGGATTGTCCTACAGAAATAAGGCTTGCCTTTCTGTCTGTGAAAAAAGGAGTCTTGGAGTCTGCCTTTTTGCCTGTGATTGACGATGTAGATGTGCTGTATATAAATGCCTCTGTTCTGCTTCATATGCTAGACAGTGCTTACTGCAAAGTTTACTACAAATGTTGGTACTCTTACTCATCATTGTGTGTTGTATTCAAAAGTGAATTTGTCTTCCCTAGGTGCACGCTGTCTTAGTCACTGGTATGCTTTTTATAAATAAAGCTGTTCTTGGTAAACTCCCTGTTTATTTGTCTTCTCTTAAACATGAAGCTTGGAAACACAGTCTTCGTTCTCTTGAAGTGTTGCAGTTTGTTGTTTCCAATGTTGTTAAATGAGGTGGACGAATAAAAATGGATTAAACAGGCATTAATGACTTTGATCTGACAGCAGCTACCTCTGTGTGTGTATGTGTGTTGTTATATGTGTGTATTAGACTGAGTGGATGTGTGTTCTTAGTTTAGATTACCACCAGCATGAGTACTTTTCTGCTCAAGATGTTTTACTACGCTTTGGCTGCGGCTAAGAAAAATACACAGGGCAGTGTAAATCGATACAGCAGATTTTGTTACCAACACAAGATCAAACAAACCACCTTTGCCCCTGGACATTTTTCTGGGCTTCCAGAAAATTCTTCTCTCATTACAACAGTATGATAACATTTGTGGAAAGTGGAGTATCTTGTAGCTGTAGAAGCTCCAAAAAACGACCATTAAACTCATTTAGAAACCGTGACGCTTAATACTGGAATGAAATCTGAAACGCTGGTGACAGATGAAAGGCTGCAACTTAATGATTCATAGTACTGAGATCAATGTCCCAAACACAGTGTGAAGTACAGATCTCTGCATGTCTTCTCAGTTCTCTTACTTCATGCAGGGCCAAATACTAATCCTACCATCTTCTAGGCTACTGAAACTACTGAGGAGAAGCACAGTGAAACGCTGTTCCACACTGTCTCTGGAATCTAAACATAGCAGGCTAGTGTTAGGGTTGTTTCTGATGCAGCACACGGGCACTTGCCATGAGGACATACTGTATATTCTGCTCTGCTGTCCCGCTCTGTAGGAAGGTGAGTCATTCTTGGCTATATGTGTGAGACAGACACTGATTTGCTGGTCTGAGGTCAGTTGGTGTATTTACTGCTAGCAGGTTATAGTAGTTTTACTGGACTGACCCAGTACCTGATAATCAGCATCACCAACTAAGGAGGTCCTGCTCCTTCTCTTTTTGAACTTTTGTCTACTCCATTGATCTGGTAATGTACCAGTCCATTAGTAAGTGGTAATGCTGTGTATTCATGTGGATGGATGTTTTAGAAAACCCTAACCTAACATGCAGTTGTACTGCTGTTTAGTGTGTGGTGAGCCTGCTCAACCATAGCCAACTGATATGTCACTTTGTGTGGTGTGGCGCAATGGATAAGACCACATGTCATTGAGCTACCACACCATGTGGGAGACTGGGGTTCGATTCCCGGTCTGGGTGACAACGCTGTGCAACAACAATAACTGCCAAAGTCCTTTGTCAAGACTCCTAACACTACATTGGCCTACCTGTAATATAATTAACCATGTAAGTCGCTCTGGATAAGAACGTCAGCTAAATGCCATAAAATATTAAATGTAAATTTCGGGCTGTACCAGTAACAGTTCTGAAACTGAGTGATATTGATCAAAAAGGGCATCAAAGAGAAGAAGAATCACTGAACATCAAGGAGGAGAAAGAGAGGAAAAGGCTCCTTAAAGTCCAGTCATAGGTGGGATGGAAATGGAACATGATAGTACTGGTAAATATTCTTCCCCTCCCAGCAGTGCAAAGTAGCGTAATGAAAACTCAAAACATCATATCAGGTCTGAGCAAAAGTCACTACAGTCTAATCAAACATAACAGGAAAACAAGAACCTGTGTTTAAATAGGATATGAAGAACTTTGCTTTACATGGCGCGAGAGCTGAACTAACAAGGTAAAAAGGTCAATTCTTATTTCAAGTTGACTTTAAAGATGTGTGGTAGTCTGGGAACACTAAGAGTGCAAAAGAGTGATGGGAAAACTGCTTGGAGCTGTGTTCTAACTCAAGCAGAACAACCACATTCTCAAAACAAACAATACACTGCTTGTTAAAGTTTACAGCTGCATAAACTGCAACTATGCACTGTGGCTTCTAAGGTCTAAATAAATTTTGCTCATACTGTACATGAGCAGCTTGTTCATTTGTTATAAAAGTGGATGCATGGTGAACAGAAGGGTTATGAAAGCACAAAGAAGAATCGCTCAACAGCTGCATAAATGACCAGAGAGAAGGCGTGACCATTACAGCAAAGCAGGGATGAGAGAGGAGGAGTGACCACAGTCAAAGACTGGGACTCATTCAGAACCACCTGTCTTTCTAGAATGGACAGAAAGAAAGTGGTTATGCAAGTGTGCTCCAAAAGAGCAATTTAGGAATCCGATTACTGCAAGCCTCTGGCCAACACCCCTCCCGGATTTTTGGAACAAATGTCCAGCGTTTTATGTATTTAAAACAGATACGCTAGGATGGTTAAGGTGCCACTGTTTTAGGGTTAGACATGGCGTATGATGGTTACCTTATCACTGACTTTTCTAAAAAAAAAAAAAAAAATTTTTTAAATAACGCATCCTGGTCTATTCCCTTTTACCAGTAATAGTTTCTTAAACCAAGCACTCTCATGTTATTTAACAGATCTAAAGATCAGAACCAGATCTAAAGAAATCTAAAGTCTGCTTCACACCTCTCTGCCCACAGGGGAAAAGGACTTCACAATGCTGGTAGGTCGCACTGTTAGTTTGTAATATCACAGACACAACTACAGTATGCTTTAAAAGCACAACACTGCTGGCTATAAATCAACCAAACAATAACTTTTCATGCATCAGTCAGCTCAGTCACTTTGAACAAAGTTTTGTACCTGTTTGCATAGTTTGCTAATGTTCACAGAAGCTGCACACTAGGAGCTATGGCTGAAAGGTTAAAGTTTTTAATATCAGAATCACAATTCAATTAAACTTAACTCTACAGTCACTCACTTGAGGTACAAAATGGGAGGACAGACTGGGGATATCATGTTAGCATGCTACCTTTAACAGATATCTCTGCAATAACATACACAGACATCTTTGGCATATCATGAAAATGTTTTATACTACAAATATTATCTATGTTTAAATTAACTATGTCTTTTGGCAAAAATAACCCCATGAGAACCACCTCATTGATAACACTCATTGATAACATTGATAACAAATAATTAAAGCCACTATTAAAATAAAGAACATTTTTCTTTTCTTTTTTCTTATTTGTTTTTGGGACAAATAAATACTCTTTAAAAAGCATACTGGTCAGGCATAATTCCAATGTAATGTGTTATACTAAAGGCACATGCGAGTGCTTATTATTGTGGCATTGTAATTCTTCTTTCATTTCTTGCGTATTTAAAACAATGACTTTATATCACGAAACTCAACTATCATTCTATATAAAGCACAGCACTACTAACACGCATGCACAGCCACACACACTCACACCTGCAGACACAGGATGAGTCAACGCCACCCAAGATCTGTCACGGCCTGCAGAGGAAGTTTGTAATCTGAGATTTTAAAGCTGGCTTCAAACTGTTGGTACTCACTGGTTCCCATCCCACAGCAAAGAAGACGAAAAAGGCTGAATGAAAAAAAGATGGCAGGTTTTACAGCTGGTGATTTACATGGATGACCCCCCAATTTATCAGGCTGTGAAAACATGGTCAACATACGGGTCAGATATTTCACAAGGGCCTGTTCCTCTTTGATTCTTCTCATACACATGCTGTCGCTATACCCACCCCTTGTATCCTGAACCGCTCTCTCGGCTCCTCTACTGTCTTAAAAAGTCTTTCATTCTTGTGTTTTACCTTTTAATGGAACATCAGCCACCCTCTTTCCTCTTTTTTCTATTCCTATACAGTTTATTCTATTCCGTCTTTTTTATCCTGCTTCTCTTCCCCTACTCTTTTCTCTCACTCCTCCTCTGCTTGTATTAACCGCCTCTTGAAAGGAAAGTACAGCCGATTGACATAGCCACTCCAGGCCAGACAGAGTGGGAGGAAATGAGGAGTGAGCTGGAAAGAGAGTAAAAAGAGAGAGGAGATAGGAGAGGGCCGTTTTGCATACCAATAGTAACCGCTGTAACCGCCTCTCTTTAATCCTATAGACTGGATGAATCTCCACTTTCCAAGAGAGTGCTTAACATTAATGCTTGTTTTCTTTCTCACAATGTCCCTTTGGCCCCGCCCTGTCCACCCACTGCCAGGCCATGCCTCTACCGCTCCAGATTGGCACATAGAGGGAGACTGAAAGGGCCCCAGTGCACAAACTATACAATAAACTTCACTCAATGCACTTTCACCCATTTTAAAGAGGAGAGAAACAGGGTGAAATCTGCTCCTCCTGCACAATGCCATCTATAATGGGCTGCAGCGTTGGCAGACAGCTGGTGAGGCCTAACATTATTCATCCCACAGTCTTGCTGCCACCCATGCCATCAGCAGCCGTTGGCTAACTGACCACTGATGTCATATGGAATTAGTTGAGCCAAAAGAACGCCCCAGGATATCAACTCTGCCAAAAGAGAGATAATAATTAAATGGGAAGCAAGGAGAACTAGGATACTGATAACACAGAATGAGAATCACTAAGGTTCTTTCGTGAGTGTTCTGTAGGCATTTTGACAAATTAAAGTTCACCTTCTCCAAAACATTTAAAGGAGCAATATAGAAAATGACACAAAAAGTAAGATTTTGGTTTTAAGCCAGAGAACTGCTGTCATGTTATGATGTCTTTTCTATGTCATTAACCATAAAATTAATACCAAGGACGTGTATGAGTGCCTAAAGACTAGGTCATTGGTTTGAGGTGCAAGTTTTGCTACACTAACAAAGAAATCACTATTTAAGTATTCTTTACTTTTCTTTGCAGAAAGATGGTTTGTTTCAGTAGGACTGCAAAATGTGGCAGATTTGTTCTTATTTGTCCGTAAGGACAAATTTTTGTTCTGCTACAAGTACATACTTTGGCAAACATGCATTGTTTAGGACATGACTGAGGAGGCAAAGGTTGTACAGTCAGTGCTGGTGTTGCTTTTTTGCTAACTACTCTAGCTGATGTCCAGAAACAATACAAATATATTCCCCTAGCTTTGTCTAACTAGCTTTCTAGTTACAAGTTCTGACACAACTTCAGATCATGAAACTTTGACCCTCAAACTAATCCTAGTCCATTGGCTGAGGTCAAACAATTGAGACAGTGTTTCCAGAGAATGTCACATGGCCTTGAATAAGACCAGAGGCACCAAAACAAAAAGGCTGCGTCAGCCACCATACACACACTCATATAAAACTCCATTTCAAAACCACATGCTCTTGTCTGATGAACACTGCTGCACCTCTTTGCATCTCGCTCGCCAGAAAAAAATGCTTTGAGGTTTTTGATGAGTAACAGAGTCATATAGACATATATGATGTGGTCTGGAAGAACCTAATGAATCTTAGGACACAGCTGGAAGTGGCTTTGTGATTGGCCACAGCAGGTGGTGACATCAGTGAAACCACAAACACACCACTAAATACAGTGCACAAGAGCGTGCTGTATGACCGGGGTTAAAATGACTAAGACACACACACACACACACACACACACACACACACACACACACACACACACACTCTTGACTCAGCTGATTACACCCAGCAGAGCCTCAGGCCATGTCTAGAAGTGGTGAGTAACCACAGCGTGCAGCTTTGAAAGTATCTGTCATTTGCGCAATATCAAAACAAACATCCCTCAGACATAGCTAACCTGGGGAGGACACATCCGACCACCAACAAAGTCTTCCAAACATCAACTTCTAAACACAACTTCTTCACAACTATACCTTTAAATTTAAAGTTTCCAAAGTGTTTGTGGTTTGAATGTACAGTTCAGCGTAAAACCAAATAAGCAGATAAAGGAGATTCAAATCCGCACCCTGAATTTTCAGTACTGTATTTTGCTGTCACTGGTGGGTATAGCCAGCTCCCTCAATAGTTCAGTTAACTACAAGTGATAATGCAGAATATCTAAATTATGTGGACCTGAAATGAGGGTTATTCAGGCATCCTATTTACAACAAGTGTAAACTGAAGCATCCACTTCAACATCAGTGGACTCACTGCCCTAACGTGTCAGGTTTTTCCTTCTCTAGAACACCCAGTCCAGTTTGTCTGTCAGTTAATCATCTTTCCCTTTATTAGTTTGATTAAACCCCTGGCTTGAAGAACTATTTGCTGAAGGGTTCTGTATGGAACCAGAAGTGGGACTTTTATGGTACAGCTCCTGTTTTTCAGGGTGCAGTAAAATGCTTTTTTTTTAGCATTTTAAACTGTTTGCTGATGTTTACACTGAAGGCATGTAACTTCGGAGGAATGTAGTTTTGTAGCAGAACATTTGATCAAGAAGGTGCCAAACACGAAGCCAACTTAAAAGGTGAACATCAACAATACTCGTTGACGGTTCAATGGTAAGGATATGAAAAGTGTCAACGCCGCATCCACTGACTAGAATGTTTCTACACAGTCTAGCAGCTTCTGCTGCCCTATTATCGTTGTTTACAGGGCTATAACTTAAGCTCAGGTACATTTTGCTGGATATTCCTCCTTCAGCAGGACTTGGCTTTTTATAGGGTCACTGTTAGACAAAATCCTATCTCCAAAACAGTAAGACAGACTGTCTTCATTTTTACTGGAAGCTAATTAGGGTAAGAATATTTTTATTTATAATTGAATATAAGAGAACTCCAGACCATTCCTTTCATTCTTCAAGAAACTTTCATACAATGTGAAGAACAGCTTCATATTACATTCAAAAAAGGGCAAAAATGGGTATATAAGGCTTTGTTCTGACAGTAACAATATACACAGAGAATGAACTTTGTTGTTACAGCCAAGAAGATTTTCCATGCTTTTTAAATGTCTTTGTTTTTGGAATGGAGTACTTGAACAGGGCTCACTGTGTGTGAAAGAGAATGAGATAAATGGTGAAAAGGAGAGAGCGGAAAGGGAGAGAGAGAAAAAAGAAGAGTTAAACTGGATGGAAGGACAGAGGGTGCAGCCTGATAAAAATGGCCTATCTCTCTTTGTTGGTCTGTCTATTCTATGCACACTTCCTAAACGATTACTCTCCCTCTTAAGGACTCCAACGGGGACTTTCTTTCTTTTCTGAATAAGGTCTCCTCCCTCTCTGAGTAGTTTGGCAGAGCACCAAAAGAGCGTGGGACTTCTTGGAGAATATCTTGCTACTTTAGGCTAATCTTATTTGTGTGTGTGTGTGTGTGTGTGTGTGTGTGTGTGCGCGTGTTTTAAAGGCAGGCACAATGGCTGACTGACAGCCAGTATTTACAGAAATCCATGGTTGGAAGGTGTCTCTATGAACGATCAAACTATTCTTTCCTTGCTTCACAAAAACTGAAATACAGAAATTCAGGAATAAAAAAACAAGCAACTGAATTGAGCAATACAGCCAAAACTGAAAAAAAAAAAAAAACGAAACACTACACTTCCCACAATGCACAGCAGTACCTCCAATACCATCCACTATCTCACAGGACCAAATTGCTCCTATCTCCTAGTGATACACTATATGTGTGTGTGTCTGTGTCTGTGTGTCTGTGTTGGTGTGTATGTGTGCCATGCTGTGGTAAAAACGTACCCTGCTGTTCCTCCTCTTCATTGTTCTGTTTCCTCTTCTTCCTGGACTTTGAGTTCTTCTTGTTTTTCATGTCCTGTTGTTCCATAATTCTCTGTAATACTGATTAACCAGAGAAAGAAACCCTTTTCAGTTAAAAACCTTCTACAAAATATAAGCACACTTTTTTCCATCTGAAAAACACATCATCAAGCTTTGTTCCATGGCCTGTGAACTATGACCTCGAGTAACCCTGCTTTTTATTTTCCTCCCGTCCCCAGGCTTGCATCCTGTTTGAACTGGCACTGAGCCATCATAATTTTAGCACTGAAACTAATATTGACTTGCGATGTAAGTGTGTGTTTGGAGACATGGGGCGTACCTGAAACGTAAACATTCGCTGTGGGTTCAATAAAAACAGAAAAGGCTAAGATAAAAACAAGGGAAGCAAATGAACTTTAAATTCTGTACCTGCAGATTGTATGGGCTCAGAAAAACAAACTGACGTTACCGTTTAATGCTACCTTTAAATGTTTCTCTGAATTCACATTAATCAAAAAGAAGGATCTACCACTGAAAAGCTCAATAAACACTGTCAACATTATCACTTATCTGACTTCAGAAGGTCAAACTCCTCACATTTAAAATAATTAAAATAAGTTATAATTAAAGAAATATACATAAAGCCTACAATTTTCATACTGAGACAAAGGTCTTGATTAATCACACTACTTTATTCACATTAACTGCATTTCTAATTTACAAATTTGATCTGAAATAACACAGCATGTTTTTCTAGCCATACAAGTGGACAAAATAAGCCTTAGCATAAAACCAAGAATGAATATCAGTGTCCAGTGAGGAAACAGTGGCTACATGTTCCAACTCCTGTAGTCTCTCACAGTGATAATAATAACTGTAGCATTAGTAGCATTAAAACAACTAACATTCTAGTCGCAGTCGCATGGTAACTTTGTTACGACTTCATATAAGATAAAAATGATGAACAGACCAAGTACTACAGACTTTTTAAAGGTTCTGTAGACATGCTGAATTGCTCACAACCTCCATACTCACTTTTCTTGTCATTACTGGGCTCCAGATGTCTCTGAATGTAGCCCTCCAGGTAGCGTCTGAACTTTGGTGAAGGAGAGAAAAAAGCCAAGCTGATGGCCATTAGTTCCCACCCGGCCTCCAGGCTGTGCAGGCACAAGTTGTCCGTGGTTTGTCTAACCAGCTGCACATACAGCTCATCCCTCAGGCCCTGCGTACCCCAGCACTTGGTGACCACCAGCAAGGCGGCATGGCGACGGTCCAGACGGGCTGGCCGGTCGCCCATGTACACCTGCACCAGCTTAAACATCTCACAGGCTTCCTTCTTGACAGTACGCTCACTGGTGATCAGCATGGGCTTCTTAATAGAGCCACCGTTCCACGACAGCATGTTGGCGATGGAGACGCGGCGGCGAAACAGGCCCTGAGTGTGTAGGTTAAAGTTTTTGCTGGCCCAGTCCTCCATGTCCACATCGGCTGAGGGCTTACACAGGGTGGAGTAAGGGTACTGGTAGGTGGAGCTGGATGAGGGATGGCGAGCTTGTGGGGTGTGGCTGTGACCAGAGGAGATGGATGCAGTGCCATGTCCAGGTCGGCCATTGTCATCATCGTCATGGTCGTCGCCATGCTGGGGACGAAGCTCCGGCTGGCCTTTGGATTCCAGTGTTCCTGTCTGAGAATGAGGAAAGGAGAAAGAGAAGGAGAAAGAGATAGGGTTTTAACTGGACTTTAACCAAAGCTAAATATAGCCCGAAATGCTGAGACCATATACAGGGATTACATCTGTCAAAATGTGTCTGGAATTCAGTTGTTTAAATGTAAACAAGGTGATTTAGACAGCTACGATGTTGTTTTGAGTTGTGGACAAGCTTGCTGACTCGGAGTCGTAATAGCCGCTGTGTTTACTATCCAAACCGACCAGTCAACATACCTTCTGGGTCTATACAGAATAAATTGTTAATTTAGCAAAAACTGAAACAGTAGTGAATGCAGGCCAAAAAAGGGAGACAAGCTATGAGAAAGCCTAACATGAACCTGACACAAGCCTCACAAATATTTGAGAAATGATCTCCAAACCTGATTAAACACCAACAAACTGTCATGTCCTGTTAGGCTACAAGAAATATCTCTGATCTAACTGTTCTCATTATGGCCACAAATGCCATTTGTGTGTCACCTAGTGCCACACATGGACGCGTCCAGAAAAAGATCTGAGTTTTAAGTTCAGACAGCTTCGAAGAAATTACAGCTGTTTCACATTCAAGCAAAAAGTCCTGTAATGTGAACAGAGCCGAAGAATGAGAAAGAGAGAGATCGATGTCACCGCTGAAGGAGCGATGCAAAAATCTGACAAAGTGCATATCCAAGCGTGTACATGTGTGTTAGAGCGACAGTAAGCATGCAAGAGCATGTGTGCGGGGTGCGCTGTGCGTAGGCAGCGGGCGATCAGCTTACTCATTCCCCCTGTAACCGGAACAGGCTCAGAAACCTGGAAACATTCACAAGGATTGCGCTTGCTCCCAAAATAGGTGACCCAATATGGAAATCATATCCCGACATCAAACAATACTGCCTCCCCTCTTTCTCCCCCCATCATTCCGTCTCTCATTGGTTTCTATTCCCCCTCCTCATCTCCTAATACTCTTAATTCCATCATAACCCTGTTATACTATTATACTTAACCAAGGCTAATAACTTACCTATTCTATTCACTTAAACTGACTTAGGTTTTTTCCTTATTGTGACCATAATCCTATAATTCTAAATTCAGAAAAAACATTTGTTGTTTACAGCAGTAAACAAAGATATTACATAATGTCTCATAGAATTGTTCTACCATTCAAAACAAAGATGTCTAGGATGGAATTTCCAGTGTGAACCACGGGTCCCCAGCAGTGAGGTGCTGGCTTAAACTCAGCGTTTCTACTGTTTCCGTTATTAGATCGTCACAAGCTGCGGGATCACCCGACATTTATGAACCATTAAATGAATGCAGACTCCATGCCACATGTGATACAGGTTTAACGATGCATATTGCGTATAAAGAGTTGATGAATCCACCATGCCATCGGCTCTGTAATTCAGAGGGGGAATTTCAGACCTGGGGGGAGATTTTCCAAAGTTAACATATGATTTAACATTTATCGTAGAATGTTAAAGGTTTCATTAAAAGGACTGTAGAAAGAGCGTGTGCGGGAGAGAGAGAGAGAGAGCGCACTGCGGTTGATTTACCAGCTAATGAAGCATATGGAAGCATGGAGCAGAGAGCCAAGACGGCAGATCGCTAACATAAAGATTAAGGCTAAAATCCAGCCACTCTCTTCACATTACATTCACCTCTCTGCTTCATCACCTTGTCCTTCCTATCCTCCAGTTGAAGCGTTTTCTGCCTCCACCTGATTTTCCTTCTCTCACTCCAAGTTTGTATCACTAGAGGGTTTAAAATACTGTAACAACTTTGTACTCTGGAAAGGCAACACTGCTTGTGCCAACTGACTCTATAGAGAAGGCTCTCTTTCTGGCCCATATGTTCTCTGTAGGAGCATCTATAGGACACTGGCTCATCTGCCCTGGCATCTGCGCTGCTCCTTATGGTTTCAGACACCAAGCAGCGATACCTTCATGGCACATTTTGTCTGCATGTAAACACGGTTATCTTTGTAGCTGCTAGTGGAAAAGCAAACTAACGTTGCTCATGCCTAACAGTAGTATGCTCTACTAAAACAACTGGAGCTTACTTGGTTACCTCTGACCACACAGATTAGATTATCCATTCCAATCATTTTAATTGATTCCATGCAGAAAGAGGATCCATGGACACATTGCTAGAACTCTGTAGGATCAAGATGTTTTAGCATGCCCAATATCAAAAATCTTGACCGCAAAATCAAATGTCATGTTCAACTGGAAATACTCATGAGCAAAAAATGGGCCACATTAAGCTTTTAATGGTCTTAACTACAAATCATTCAACAAAAACTCATAAAGTGACTTAGTATGGAAGCTTTTTAGTTTGTGTTTAATGTGAGAAATAATATTCTCTATAAAGTTTAAATATGGACTGTGACAAGCCTTTGGGCTTGGCTCATTTCTTGCCCATGGGTGTACGTGCATCATCAAACACTTACAAAGCAGATAGGTAACCCTAAACAGTAAACCTTGTTAGACGCAAAGTAATCTGAGCAAGTAAAAGTGAAAGTGTCTACAAGTGTGTTGCACTGTCCAGTCGTGCAACCAGCATAAAGTGTCACTTTAATCGGGCTCTCCTGTGAACCTGTCTGGCTGCTCTGCAGTATAGACTTCAGCCTTCTCTGAGAGCTGCTTAGTCCTGTTAGTTTTTTGGGGGGAACTATTTTACATCTGAAGGCTTTTAGTGGAATTCACTTTATCAGATGTCTAATTCCTATCGCCAGCAGCAATCGCTCAGTGTTCTCCTCTATGCATTTTTAGCTTTTCAATGAGAATAGCAGCAGCTTTAAGAATTTCTGTAGGACGTTTCAGCTGATGTACAGGAAGCATATGGTTGCCATAACTCCTAGCCTGGTTGAACTAGACGATAAGAAAACAGCTAGCTTGTGCATGGAGTCGGCAATTAGAGACAAAATTAGGGAGTAAACTGAGTGAAAATCTGATAAATGAATACACACAGAAGAAAACACACACACAACGAACTGATTTGTATCACATGCTTTTAGGGTTTAGGACAGTGGGCCTGTTCTGAGTTCCCAATGTCCAAAACAAAACACTTGAGTAAAGGAGGCACTAGTTCAGTTCTTTCTGTTGGAGGGGAGGTTCTTTGGAGAGGGAGTGAGAGAATGAAAGAGAGAGAGGGAGAGAGAAAAAAACAGAGAGAAAGAAAAAGAGAGGAAGTTTATGGAGAGGTCCAGAGAACTCTCTGAGTGGAGGTTAATTTATGTTCCAGTTGTTTCATAAAAACGGCTGGAGGGGGGAAGGAATGATGCAGTAGCCGGCGGTGACGACCCCTGCTAGGCATTAGTGTGGGAAAATCAGAATTTGAAACACAGTGACTCATAGCTAGCCTGATAATGCTAATACGCCAGAAGGGACCATGATCTCGAAACACCTAGCGGCACAGAGCAAAAGCCCTGCATGCTCTCTCTCTCTCTTTTACTACTTGTACTACTCTCTTTTACTACTTATAGAAGCCCAAGCTGAGTTCTTTAAAGTTATCAGTTCTCATGATTAAAAAGCACACACCAGAGTTCACAAATAAACACACACACACACACACACACATACACACACACACACACACACACACACACACAAACACACACACACACACACGCACACACACACACACGCACACACGCACACACGCACACACACACACACACACACACACACACACACACACAAACACATATAAATCAAGTGCACATTGTGACCGCACACTGGCTGAGAAAAATTGCACGGGAATGGTAGTGGGTTCCTCCTGCTGAACACTGACCTACTTGCTGCACAGCTATTCGATTCCCATATTTACATCTAATGCACTGACACAGTCAGTCAGACCCCCCCAACCCCCCCGATATCTGGTCCCACGAAGACCCAAACGCAGACACACAACGCATCTCTAAACTCACCTGAGCTCTGATCGCTGTAGTGGAATCTAGCTTTCTCCTTTTTGCTCACGTCCTCCTTATCCCTCTCTCCTCATCTCTCTTTCTCTCTCTCTCTCTCCCTGCCTGAGAGAGAAGGTTTTCTCCTTCTACTTAGTGGAGGTGACTAAGCAGCAGCAAGCCTTTGAAAAGCTTTGAGCCCACGTGTGTGTGTGTGTGTGTGTGTGTGTGTGTGTGCTTGCATATACAGTGCTTGCACCATTACAGCTTTAATTTAGGTTGTTTCTCTTTTTACACCACAACCCATCATCATCAGTTCATGTGTCTTCCACTTTCTCTCCATCTCTCTCTATCCCTCTCCTTATAGAGGGAAGGCCTAAACTTTTCCTAATCATATAGTGTGTTTTTCTTTCCTCAAAATTTAGATCACAAATCTCGCTAACGATTACATTTTAAATTGACATGTATGTTTACTAAATTATTACATACACTGCCTGACCAAAAAAGTCTTCTCCAGTACATCCCAAAGATTGTCAATGGGGTTCAGGTATGGAATCCATGTGTGAAAATGAGGTCTCATGCTCCCTGAACAACTAATACACAATTTGAGCCCCATGAATCCTGGCATTGTCATCTTGATATATGCCCGTGCCATCAGGGAGGAAGAAATGCATTGATGGAATAACCAGGAGGTTCAGTATATTCAGGTAGTCAGCTGACCTCATTCTTTGGGCACGTAACTTTGCTGAACTTAGACCTGACCAACTGCAGCAACTCCAAATCATAGCACTGCCATGCTTGTACAGTAGCCACTAGGCATGATGAGTGCATCACTTCAGTCCCCTCTCTTTTTACCCTGATGCACCCACTTTGGAACAGGGTAAATCTGGACTCAGACCACAGGACCTTCTTTCATCGCCCCAGAGTCCGATATTTATGCTCCCTAGCAAATTGAAGCCGTTTTGCCGGTTAGCCTCACTGTCAAGTGGTTTTCTTAAGGCTACACAACTGTTAAGTGCCAATCACTTGAGTTCCCTTCAGACTGTGTGTGAGGAAATGCTCTTACATTCAAAATTTCTACTGGTGCTTTTCTACGATTTGATTTCACCAAACGTTTAAGCGATCGCCGATCACCGTCATCCAACCACATTTCTTCCTCGAAGATGATGTGCCCCACTGTCCTTCTACTTTTTACTAATGCATTGGACTGTTTTTAACCTGATTTCAGTAGTTTCAGCAATCCCCTTTGATGTTTTCTCTGCTTGATACATGCCAATAATTTGCCCCATCTGAAACAGATTAACATCTTTTCCACAACCAAATGATGTGTCTTTTCACATGGTTGCTTAACAAATAAGAAGCTACACACTGTATCAGTTAGAGTTAAATAACTTGCCAGCTAAAACATAATCATCCATGCCGAAATTGTCCAATGGGAGGCTCTTACCTATTTGCTTAGTTAAATCCAGGTGGTGACCTTTTCTTTGGCTAGCCAGTGTAGTTATAACAGCAGATCAAATAACAATAAAATCTTAAAAGCCTGGATCATCTTTTAAATTTTTAGATTTCTGCACAATTCAAACCTTCAAGCCTACATTACAAACAACTTATTAAGTATTAAAAGGGAAAAATAAAAACCAATTTAAGCCAGAGAATGTAAAAGCTACATTACCAATCACAAGCAACCAAACACCCATGTGCTGTGTACATGTTAACACAACCACGGCTAACCTTAATTCTACCCAACAAAACAAGCCAAGACCTCAATTTATGGAAAATAATCACACTTTAAATTCCAGTCACAATTTTGGTTCAAATCTTTCATCTCTAGCTTAAGAGGAATCAAATCACCTCCTTACTGAAAACAATCAACCTAATCACCTAGTCTGCGTAGTCCAACGCCCCCACTCACGCCCACTTACACACAAAGATACACACACACTGATAGGGCAAATCACTGTGGAATGGAATACTTGCACCCTGCGAGACAGGAAGCCCTTAGTCAGTCCCTTACTGTTGTATTGTTTCCACAGTGACCGGATGGAGACTGATGTTTTGCTTTTCCACTCAGACAAACCATATGAGACACAGTGGGAATCTGACCCAGAGGCCAATAGATAGAAGAGGAAAGGGGATGGACAGCTTGAGTGAAAGCAAGAACATTAAAGACATACATTTCTAGTCTTGCTGCAGTCAGAGAAGGAAATAAAAGAACAGTTAGAGAAAGTATGTGTAAAAGCATAACTAATCTGAACAGTGAGAAACTATGCCCAACATTAAATGACTCCTATCAGGCAGGTGGACAAGCAGCAGCATGCCAGCACAATGAGGAGAAAACACACTAAGGCTGTGCAAAATAACCAAAAACACATCACAACATACCTAAACTTTTTTATCTAAACTTTTTTAACCTAATTTCTTCATTGTTAATGATTGTTCTATGCTTCCTCTGATTGTCAAAGTCTGATTTTTAGCCTTGAGAAAAACAGAACAGCAAAAGGACTTTAACACCTAAAATCCATAATACCTCAAATGTATCAAACACTGAACACTGTATCAAAAATATCATTGTTTATACTTTAGGAGCTGTACCTGTGAGGGCGACATGGGTGGTTCCGGAGAAGACAGGCTTGTCTGAGACACCCCACTTTTCTCTAGAGAGTCTACTTTCTCATAAGTCCTCTTTTGCCTCACAACCACACCTTCCATTGCTAATGGTGACATTGGCACATCGCCATGGCTACTCCCACCGTTGCGGTACAGTGAACGCTCACTAGCTGTCACATCCTCCCTGGACCCCCGCATCCCGCCTGCCCGTGTTCCATTTCTTAGCGATCCCGGAGGAGAACGGGCAGCTCCACTTCCAGAAGCTTCCGAGCCCATTTCAGTGTCAAGGCTGGCTTTGGACACCGAGCGGCTCACTGCTGCCTTCATCTCCGCCATTAGCTTGTCATTGAGTGCAATCAGTTCTCCGCTTCCTGCTGATCCGGGACGTCCTGAGCCCACCATTCCAGGCCCTGGGCCCCTCCTCCGGTTCTTCCTTCGTAGACTAGGTGAAGGTCCAGTAGAATAACCCGAGTCCTGGTAGGTGACGGCTGCTGGACCCGGGTACTCCTGGGATGCCAAGCTGCTTTGCCTGCTGTGCCTGGGCTCCGGCAGCCTCCAAGACTGCTTCTTCTCAAGAGAGACCTCCTTCTTTGCTTGGGCAGGAAGACCTAAAGGAACCTGAGATGGGATATCATTCGGATTGGTGGTTAATGGAGGCTGGGGCTGAATCAGGCTGGAATTAGAAGCCAAAGGAGGTTGAGACTGGGTCAGGCTAGTACTGGAAGCCAAGGGATGCTGAGGCAGAATCAGTCTAGAGGCGGATGGGTCCACGTTGACCATGTGCTTGATGCACTCACGGCCAGCTGGGCTGTAGTCTCCGGCTGAGGGGTTACGTCTGTGCTTCCCATGAGGGAACTGGAGGAGTTTGGGGGGTTGAACTGCTCGGGGCAGGCTGTGGGCAGCAGAGGAGATGTAGTGACTGCGGATTAAGGGCTGAACCCCTTCCACCTCCATCTCCATAGGTGGCTCATCATAAATAGGGGGGTCCATGGCTGGTGGCTCATCGTAGATGGGCGGGGCAGGTGCAGTGGGCGTGGCTCCATAAGGTGGTGAAGAAGGGCGCTGACCAGCTGAGACAGAGTGCTGGGGATTAGGTAAAGAAGCAGAGCCGGAATTGGGCACCACCAGGCAGAAGGTGCCGTTGTCAGCTTTCTTGAGGTGGAATGCTTGCTTGGGGTCCCCTGGCACAGCCATACTGCCAAAGGGGCCCGGCCTGCTGGGCTGGGATGGGGTATGAGAACTGGAAGACGGGCTGAGGTGCAGGAGTTGACTGGCGCTAGCGGTAGTGGTGGACTGGTTTCTGCCAGTGTTGCTCACTTTCACCAACAAGGCTGCCTTGGAGCCTGGAGCTGGCTGCCATCTTTGAGTAGTTTCCCTAAAAAAAATCCATAGCAAGGGGAACATTAAAAACCAGACAAATGCACAAATATTTAAACAGATAAAAGACCATTCAATCTGTCACTTACCTTCTTCTATTTAATGTACATGTACATGTCACAACCATGCATGATCAGTTTGAATGATTTAGAATTGACCAAAATATTATTCACAGACATGAGGAACATTTTAATACCATTTGCTGAACCTTATTTGGAACTCCATTTCTGTTTAATAAAGGGAAGTACAGTTTGGAAACAAAGAACAAGTCAAAGAACAACAAGAGGGAAACATACTGAATGTCTAGGAACCTTATTTCATTTTAAGGTGTCAATACGATTAAGTTGATTGTTCAGTGTCCATATAAAAATCTGATTATAATGTTTTGTGAAATCATTTAGAATCTTTCAAGAGAGAATTACAATGCATGTAAGATTTGATAATGTCTACGTATCTACTAAATAGCACTATCAGTATTAATTAATATTTAACATAATTCCAGTGATTTAAACAGCCTAAAGCAAAGGAATGAAATTCTGTTCCTGGCGGGTACATGTTCAGCAAGATCTCCTGCTCAAACATCTATTTAGGTATGTTTAAACAGGTAAATCAACAAACCATACTAGACACCATCCCTTCATGATCCAGAACATATGACAGCTAGCTAGCATCTTATGAGTTTAACTTGGCTTGTGCTCACTGCGCTTCCTATACGGAATGTAATTACCACCTGGGTATGATTATGTAGAGTATATTATGTCAAAATGCATTATAAGTTCTGGATTTGGAAAAAAGTCATTTGTCTCTCTGTGCTGTGCAGCCTTGTATCACACAACATCTCGTGTTTATTAAATAAACATGCACCCTAATCCAAACGTCTCCATATCTAATAGAGAGGAATGCATGGCTGAAATGCCACTCCTGGCACTGGCTCTAAAATGCATTCCTCTGTCTCTCTCCCTCTCTCTCTCTCCACGCTATCCTGTTAGCCTCTCGGGTGTAAGGACAGGCCAAAGCGAGACACTGACGTTTCTATCGAAGGGAAAACTGAACCAATGCTAAAATGGAGAACGGGGTTTAGAAACATCCTATATGTAGTGAAATATGCATGTTGGGGGAACACGGTATGTATTCATAGAACTCCAGCAAAATTCCTTATAGTGGAATTTCTATTCCTTCCTTATCAGCATCAGGAGCTGTACTGGTGCATGATGTGATTAGAGAGCAGGCAACAATATGAAGCACAGACAAGTGCACGCTTTCTCTCTCCCTCTCTTTCTGTAACAGTGCGCAAGAGAAACACAACAGGAAAGGCTGTGTAGGGAGTGTGTTCCAGAGAGAGGCGGAGGCCACGGAGAAAAACAGGATTTCACACACACAACCGTTCTACACACTTATTAGAATGGTACTGACACACACACACGAACACACAGACACACATGAGAGCTGGGGACATATTAATGTGGCATGAAATGTACCATTTTCATTCTGGACGTTTTCATTCTAAACAGACACAAGTACAACATGCTTACAGTCTCAAATTCCCATAGTAACCCATAGTAATCACCTGTGATGTTTGATATTAATAAAAGAGATATTTCTCCAGATTCATCTGCAGTCTGTTGCTATGCCATCATGAACCCTTGAACTTTTGCAAAAGTGCTTTTTGGTTGCGGAGTAGTGTGCCACAGAATTTTCATCTGGAACGGTTTAATCGCTTTATTGGTGGCTGTATACAACACAGTCTGAAGCACATGAATAACTTGCTGTAGGAGCTAGCCAGGTGAAAGTACAGCCTCTACCTAATGGGATTAGCTTTAACTTAGTGTTACCACTAAGCCTCCTGAAGAAGTCCTGAGTTTTTAATGCACAATTTAAAAATCTTTAAAATCTCTGTGTTCTAAATATAAAATACTTCAATGTTATTTCAGTTAATAAAGAATCTGAATGAAAATTTACACTATTTCAATAACCCCATGTACATTTTGATGTGTGTTATTTTGATATGATTTTGGAAAATTTGTCTGTACATCAGCTTTGTAGACCTTTTAGTGATTTAGTGATATATATATATATATATGTGTGTGTGTGTGTGTGTGACTGAAAATGGTATTAATTCATTTTTACATTACCATTTCCAACCTCTCCTTGCCCCTTAGAAATACAGCAGGCTGGCTGTGCATTAAAATACCAGTATTTCTAAATGTAAATCTCTTCTGCTCGGTTCTGTGCCTCATTCAAAAATGGGTCCAGGCTGAAACACTCCACATAACATTAGTGTGCATGGTCGGGGTTAAACCGCTATAATATAAAAATAATAAAAAAGGACAATTCTCAATAATACAGGTCCATTAAAAAAATTTTAGAGAACAAAATGGTTATGCCACACACTCCCCTACATGTGAATCATACACACTCACACCCACCCACACACAAGTTCAGTAGTAATCTAATACTGTTAGAGGGAGTTTCACCTCATTAATGGTCCACCTTCAGACCTCATACCACAAATGCTGATTTGTGTGTGTATGTGTGTGTGTATGTGTTGAATGCTAATCTCACCTCGTCCAGTTCTAACTGTTTCCTTCCTCCAAAGCTGGGCCTCCACAAACACACACGCCACACCTCTACAAAACACGACCTGACCACAAATACACACCCCACCCCACCCCACCCCGCACAATTTACGTTTAACAGCCAAACTTTTGGGGGAGCACACAGAAACAGAGAAACTGATGTAATATACAAGTCAACTAGTCAGCACTGATCTCTTTAGAAATATTGGCAACTTTCTAAATCGTAACAGTTGTGCCATTTAACTGTGGATGGGTTTAAACAAGTACCAACTCAAAAAGTAAAAGTCAATATCCATCAAGCCCAATACTTCCAAGTACACCAACTCAGCAAGTACCAATTCTACAAGGACCAAACCATTATGTAATAAAGCAACACACAATAATAAGTACCACCATATACAACACATCAGAACTTAAAAGCTCAGCAGAATCAAAGCTTTGCAGATTTATTTGCAGCATTAATTATGTCATGTATAAGATATATAAACATATTACATGTACCATCAATTCCTAGTGAACAGTATTAATCATGCTTAAACACACACACACACACACACACACACACACTCATGCCCACCCCAGAGACGCGCACGAGTGTGTGTGTCAGTGCACACACACTTACCCCTGGTGTTCCCGCAGCACTTGGGACAGCACTTGGTTTGGCTTGAGTTGCAATGTGCCCCGCGCTGGCGTGAGAATGCGCCCGTGGACCAGTCCAAGAGAGAGAGAGAGGTTGGAGAGCGAAGGAAAGAATAACAAGACGAAAAAAAAATCCAAACGGCTAAAACGGCCTGTAGTTTCGCTAACGCGTCTATTTTTAACACACAGCTCCTCCTGTGTCTGTTCGTAGTTTAAAGAGTCCAGTGTTAATTCCTACTCTCACTATGGTACTCTTCAATTATCTAGTGAGAGAGAGAAAGAGAGAGAGAGAGAGTGAAGGAGGGAGGAGAAGGAGAAAGGAAGGGAGGGAGGGGGCAAGGCTGCAGTCTTAGCCCTCCTTCTGTTTTACGGTAGCAGATACACACACACACACACACACACACATTTATACAATGTGGGGACATGAGGTCAGTCTGATGTCTGTGTATTATACATGCATGTAGGTACAAGGGTTGGACAATATGATGATAAAATATGCCACATTATGCTTTTCTGAAATCATCAGTACTTCAAGAACACTTACCAGTTGCATGTTTTATTACAAAATGTATAATAAGTCATCATGGTTAATACAGTGCAGTGTGAATAAGACTGTTATATAGTAACTTGTTGTATTTTATATGCTGGTACTGTTGTACTCAAAAAAGAAAAGGCATGTTGCAAATCTCAATACCTATATCTTTATGAATATGGGATCAGTATGCCCAGTACTTAATTTACATATTATACTTTCTAATTAGTATACGTTTGGTAATTATTATACACATAGAGGGGTAGAGTAAATAAATTTAAAATAAATTAAAAGTAAAAGTACTTTCTCAAAAAACAACTTGAGTAGAAGCACAAATGTATCATTTATTAAGTACTACTTAAGTTACTGGGTAACTTGGAGCTGCACTTTCTCGTGAATCCAGCATCTATCAGCAGCAAAACCAACGACTGTTACGACAAAAGCTACAAAAATGCTAAAATTCCAAAGTCAGAGACCAATCACAAAGCAGTGTAGATAAAACAGAAATGAAAAAAAGACTAAATATGATTCCAGGTAGTATAATTTGACTGAGACTATGTTCAAATTCAAATTTTTGTGATATCCAGATTGAATCCCGACTGATTTTTCATAGTCTGTTCAGAAAAGAAACACTAATTAGATCCAAACCACATTCCAGGTCTGGACTCTTGAATCGGATTTCAGAATGTCTACTGCATCACTTGCAGTGGGACAAACACTTGCCATGTCAAATCCAGAGTGTTGGGATTCCAGAAAAGCGCCAAGAATTTATGAATCATGACTTGACAGAGCAATTGTTTGGAGGATGAAATGATGCACATCTCTCCAGCTTTCACATGTAAAACCCAAGACCAGTGTGGCTATACAGGTACAGACGCTTACACACAGCCTAAATGTGACTAGTTACTGCCTACCTCTCATATACAGTTTGTATTACAGGCAGTAAACGTAATGTCATTGATTATGGATGAAAGTGAATCCTCATTTGACAAGGCAATGACTTGTGTCTGGATGGTGGACTTGAATTAAAACCTGACAGCTGTGTGGGACAGATTATGCAAATCTGCTTGTTATGCGGTCACTTAAAAACAATAACTTATCTGTTCAGTCTCTTATTATCTGCAGTCTGTTTTGCGCGGTATTGTCTGTACATATTGCATATAAGCATTTTGTCTCGTCCAGTCCCAAACCGTGTGCGTCCTCCATTATCTTCCTCACAGACATAGATCACATGCCCACTGATGTACTGCACGGGGAGGAGTTTAGATTGTGCAAGGATGGTTTTGGTTGTTGAATGTGTCTTGAAGAGACGGATACGTTGACACTGGCATTACATGTGGCTGAAATGCATTTCAGACCAGCTGGTGAAGCGGTTTGAGTGATTAGGTTTGTTGTAAATCTGGGTCCTGGGTGTGTTTACACTGGCATTTTATGTGGTTTGACTTTATCCAGAAAAAAATTGATATCAAGATACATTTAGTGACTAGGTGTACACATGTTTATAGAGTCATTACATTTGCTGTCTGCTTGTTATAATTTGAAGTTAGCCATGTCCGGATTTTTGACAAATAGCTCATAAAAATTAGCTAATATTCTGCAAAGTCTTGTTTATTTCTTGTTTATCTATAAGTCTGATGCTTTTCCAAGAATTTTATTTCTGTCTTGTATGAAAATGAGTACATACACACACACACACACACACACACACACACACACACACACACACACACACACACACACACACTTAACCCTGGGTCAAGTTTTCTCTCTCTCTCACTCTTTCTTGCATGAGAAACTATATTCAGTCCCCAACAGGCACTCGTCCAACTCTGTCTCTTTTCCCACTTTACTACACCATACTTTTTAAGAATATCCTTCTGTTCTATCCCTCTCCATTATTCTATTTCTCACTCTCATTTTGAATCACTGTTCATGTCTAAAACATCCCCCACTCAAAGCCCATTGTTTTCTTTAAGTGTCTCTCCATACCTCTAGGCCCTTTGACTAATGTGCTCACTCTTTCTCACACACAATGCCCATTTTGTTGTAATAGCTTTTAAAAGTCTCTCTCTCAATCTTTCTGTCTCTCTCTCCAAATTGTGGTCAGTCTCCACCCTTTGTGCCTCCTATCTCACGGCTCCAAATGTCAACAATCTTTTCATAGTGGCGAGTAAATACGGAGTCTACAGGCCGTAAACAAGCTCAACAGTTCAATACAAATACTGGAAGAGTGGAAAACTCCCAAACACACACGCGCGCCTACACACACACACACACACACACACACACACACACACACACACACACACACAAATTTAATTACTCAATTACATAATGCTTGCTTTCTTAATTAATCAGGAATGATTCACTGAGAATTTCCCAGCTGATGATGCATATTTTACCTTTTCTTATTAAACACTCTTTGGTCCCTTTCACACATCTTCCTGGGAATTTAGCAGTAATAAAACAAGAAGAGGTTAAGTGGAAGTGCAAGCTAGGGCAATTTACCTCCATGAGACCAATAACAATTCCCAGGAAATCATCAGAAGGCCTTATGTGTGAACAGAAGCTGATACATTACCATAAGCATCTATATTGTACAGTCAAAGATACAGTCAAAGTATCTTGATATCCCAGCCTTCAGAGATAAAGAGGGCTTTACAGTAAGAAACAGATGATGCATACATCCATTTATGTGCATTTGTTTGTCAAACAGTGTTTTATATATTTGTGATGAAGACTTTTTAAATACTCATTTGTCTTTTTCCATGCACTCAGGGTCTTTCAAATACTATTAATGTTTTCTTTGATAGTCAGGTAAGTTTATTTTGTTGTCTGTCCTTGTATTCCTGAGTAATACTCAGTAGATCACTTATCTTTCACCTGAATCATCATTATGATCTCCATGGTCAATCCACATCACATCTACACTCAATTACGGACTTTCTCTAAAATGTATTAAACGTCAAATCTAGCAATACACGATACATGCACATATAGCTAACCTGACATTGTATACACCTTCTATTCATATCTTGTATAATCTGGAACACATATATATATATATATATATATATATATATATATATATATATATATATAGAGAGAGAGAGAGAGAGAGAGAGAGAGAGAGAGAGTAATATAAAGTTATTAAATAGAAGCAATGGTGCATGCAGTTGTACACATTTCCATATTTGGTGAGCATGAGTTAGATAAGAAAGCTGTTTGGTGTACAGCAGATATATATATATATATATATATATATATATATATATATATATATATATATATATATATATATTTCTTATCTACCTCATGCTCACCAAATATGGAAATGCGTACAACTGCATGCACCATTGCTTCTATTTAATAACTTTATATTACTGTTATATAACACTGCATATTTGGTAAACAGTGGTAATGGTGTATAGTAATGTGTATATTTTTATACTGATGTATTGCAAGGGACTACACACTTAAGATTTTTACTTACCTTCACACCTGATTGTGATATAATTGATAGTGAAAGGCCCCATTTTTTTCCACTCTTTTCCTACACTCTCTGGCCCTCACTCTCACTCTCTGGCCCTCACTCTCTCTATAAACACATTTAAAACCATTGTAACCATCAGACATGTGACCTCTTAATGTTTTTACTAGGCGAGACGCTTTGCAATTCACACAAAGCTACTGTCGCTCCCCAGGTGTTAAGAATCACACCTACACACATATCCCCACACACCCACACACATAATCTAAAGCCCCACAGACTCAGAAACAGTCAGGCGCGAGCATGCTTTGTTGAGTGCCTGGAGTGTGGTTACTACATTCGTGTGTGTTTGCAACGCGGGGGCTCAGGGGGGTGCTGGGGGAAATCGGGGCTCTGGGTCTGTGTGCTGGGTCGGGGCGTCCTGGGGTTGTGGCTGATGGAAAAGTTCAAAGGGTGCCTTCCCGAGGAATAAACAGGAAATAGCAGCAGAACAACTCGGCCATCAACTGCTTTATGACTGATGGGAAGTTAATGCAGAGAAAACACAAATATACACACAGAAACTATGAGGCAGAACTCTATTCCCTGTTCTGAGTGTACCAAGAAGTAGGCTTTGGAGGTATAATAATTAAAATTATTACAGAAGGCAAATCAGTACTGATGGGAATAAGTATCAGGTCGGCATCGACAGAAAAAACTCAGAATGAATAAAAACAGTGAATTCCATCCAGTCCTGTAACAAATCTATCTTGATGTTGCATCCTTACATTGTATGATGTAATGTTATTGTCTCTGAGCAATCTGAGCATGATGGACTTCCTTTAAATGGTTAACTAAACATTAAAAACAGCCCATTTTTAAGTTTAAAAGTTTTTGGAGTAAAGGAAAAAGACTGGTATTGGTAACCACCAATATTTGAAATGGCAAGAACAAGGCCCTATAAAACCATTTGTACTAAGAATGCAATATCTGAATGATTAGTTTAATGAATAAAAGCATAAAATAAGAAACGGCATAAGGGGTTGACATTTAACAAGCTACTTGTTTGTATAAGGCTTATGTAGTTACTGTACACTGACTGTGTTAGTAGACTTTTTATAATAGAGTATTTACAAGAGTATTTACATCATCATATCGCCCAAACTAGCTATAGGTCTGCTTAGGCAGTCTATTTAAGCTGACGTTTTGCATTCAGTCTTTTGGGTCCCAACATTCTTTGTACCCCTTAAAGGTCAATTTCTATTATTGTGCTTACATTGTCCACATTGGAATAGATATTGAATATTTTAATGCCATCTTTCTATGAAATGATGTCACCCATGAGGCACACACATATACATAAACACACACACACACACACACACACACACACAGACACACACACACTTGTGATGTTCCTACCACTTACAGATTCAGTAAACAGCCATGACCTCACCTCCCAGTCTTCTAGATCAACTTTTAACAGTTTAGGATTACAACAGGGGAGGGGGTTCCCATTACTTCCAGAATAACACATACAGAAATACCTTCAGATCACTCACTGATATTATCCTGCCAAAGCAAACCAAAAACTTCCACTGCCAGAAATTCTAATTCAAATAAATACTCAAATACAGGGCAAAGGGGGAAAAGAGAGGCAGAGAGAAAGAGCAGATTAGCTATAGTTTAATCACAGATTCAGTTTTAGTTAATGACCTTCACGTTGTATTATACAACCAAAGAGGAGTAAATCTCCATTAGGGTGCTTCACTGTTATGTCGAAGCCCTCCAGCTAAACCATTCTCCGTGCTGATCATCAGAAGCACAAGAACGGTGTTCCAAGTTACAAACAAACAAGCACACATGCACCAGTAAGTCTGACTTAGAGTGGGACTATTGATTTAACTTGTGTTCAGAGAAACACAGAACACACTACGTACACAACATCAAGGCCAGTCTTCTAACCTATCACACTGCACACACACAAGCATGCACACACACACACACACACACACACACACACACACACACACACACACATGTGAAGGTCTTTAAAACTCATGAGTTCACTTATAAACAGAAAGAAAAAGGATAAAGTAAGAGGAAAGGAAGGGAAATTGGAAGAAATGAAGAATGATGAGAAGAAAGAAAGCTAGATGCAACACAATAAAGAAGAGGATGTAGGAATGAAGGATGAGAAAAAAGAAAGGTGTATGCAAATGAGACAGATGTAAAGAGAGCTGGAAAAAAGAAAGAAAGATTAAACTGAGTTGGGAAGAAAGAAAGATGGATAAAAAAGAAGGAAAGAAATGATGATGGAAAGATATTTGGGAAGAAAGAAAGAAAACACAAGCTAACAATAAATATGGTAAAAGTAAAGTGCAGCAATTAACCGCTGCAGTTCAAACCACCGCGGTTTAATCCCAGTAGGAAAAGCTGATAACCTCGTGCAGCTGTGAGAGGCTGCACACTGGCCTCTGTAATGAGCTAAGGAGGCAGCTATGAGGCCTGGGAGAGAAAGAGAGATAAAAGTATGAGGAACGAATGAGCGGGACAAAAGAATGAGATGGAAAAAGTTAACGTTCTGGGCCTGTGGGAAATATTTTTCACAAGGAGAGAGAATGTAATTTGGAAGGGGAGAAAATATCATTTAGACATTTTTTGTTTAAGACACAAATTAAATTTAAAAGGACATATTTAGTCAAATATTTTAGGTATGTGTCAGTTAGATTCATGCAGCCAAAGTGGACTAAAGCTTCAGTCAGAGGTTTAACATATAGCTGCAGGAAAAAAGAATGTTCTTTTCCTCTACCTAGTCGGCATGCGCTTCCATAGCTCTGATACAACAGGCACAATATGTAAAACGTTTTGGCATTGGAGTCGAAGCTGTTTGTTAGAGCTAATTTAATGGCAGATGAAATGGCATTTTCTGTGTGTGTGTGAGTGTGTGTGTGTGTGTGTGTGTACTTTAGGGGCAGGTTGGAGTCACATACCTCTTTCGTTCTCCATTCTCTCTCTTTCTCTCTCTGAATATAATCCTTTTTTAGCCTCTAGACAAAAGAACAGTTCGCCACACATGGCTCACAGGGTACTGAACAGTGGAGGTGTTATCCTTGGACTGGACACTAGATACTGTGACTGGACTGTGGGGAGTAGTGATCTTGACCACTGATTCCTCACTGACCACACACCCAACATGAACACACCCCAGCCTCACTACACACACACCCAAAACAGCAGGAAGAATGCTGAACACTTGTAACAAAGTGTGATCATTACACACACACACACACACACACACACACAGACACACACACAGACACATATACACAGATACACACACACACACACACACATACACGCAGATACACACAGACACACACACACACAGAGACACACACACACATGCAGATACACACAGACACGCACACACACACACACACACACACACACACAAACGTACCCTAATCTAAATTCAGAGAGAAGGACCAACAGTGAACAGTAAAAGGAAAAGAGAGAGGGTGGGGGCATCTTGAAGAGATTTGTCATGGGAAAGTCGTGCAGGGAATCTGAAAATGACTTTGGAATTCTGAGACTTTGGAATGCTGGGAGAGTGTATGTGAGAGCATGATAGTGGGAGTGGGAGAGTATAAAGAGGCGTATGCATTTCTGTGTTACAAGATACTAAAGAGTGGAGCTGTACGTGTGCGTGTGCCCACATGTGGGAATATCAATATCCCTTCCTCTGCTCACTTCACTGGGTCAAAGCTGTTGACCTTTGCTCTCTAGACTGACCTGATTGACCTGATGTATGGAATATGAGCCAGAAAAAGCCACTGCTCCATATGCCAGACCTCTCTTTGTCTTATTCATTCTGCATCACTAAATACCACTCACAACAATTACAAGTCATCTCGATCTAGCCCATCTTATCAACACAGACATCTGTCAGAGGACAGGGAATATCTCAGCTAGTGTTTCGTGCTAGTGCTGATGAAAAGCTTTGACTGATTATCAACACTATTGAGTTTATGTCACTTGTGGCATTATGTGCTTCATTACGTTGATCTTTTAACAAAATATAACAAAATACTTTTCATAAAACAATTAAGAGAAAATTTACATAAGGCTGCACTGTTTGAATATCATATTAGTCTACACACACATATAGACATGCATGTACACAAACAGTGCACGTCATAATCCTGAGTGGGTGTCTTTTGGGATATAAAAGAGAATGAGAAAAAAAAACGTTTGAAGCTGTGGAATTCCGAGGAGGAGGCAAACAAAGTTAAGCAGCATTTGAAAGCGGAGCTAACTTGATTTGAACAAGCCTGGTCCAATTGGGTTAGCAGTCAGGGAGTTCCAATTAGCATGAAGAGAGCACAACTGAGGGGAGCTGGAAGCTTACATTTTTCTCTCAAGGAAAATGTTAGGACTCAGGCTAGACTGTTGTGAAAGAGAAGAGAGAAAAAAAGAGAGCTAGGATAAATAATAATCATAAATATAATAATAATAAATATATGGGAAAATAAGACAAAATGTAAGAAAATCTAAAGCTAGAATTCTAGAAAACTTAAAAAAGATTTGAATAAAAATACAAATATAAAATATAAAATAATAAAAATATAAAATGCAAATATACATATATATATATATATTATTGATATTATAATAAAACTATAGGGCAATTTAAGATATAAAGGAACAGAACGAATATAAAATACAAAGGAAATATATGAATATAAAATAAATATAAACAAATTATAAGTGAATATTAGATAAAATATATGGAAATTCGGTACAAAAATCTTGAATATTTCAGTGCCACTTTCTTATACTTTTGCCTATTAGTCACACTTTAATGTTTAAGATCACCCAACAACTTCAATATTATTATGAGGATTTTAACTTCATGATTTTGTTTACTGAAAGAGTAGGGCAGTTACAGAAAAACTCTGCAAAGAATAGTGGGCCAAAGTCCTCCACAGCAATGTAAAAGAGTTAAAGCTACATTTAATGTTTTCTAGTGCTGTTCTTATCTTATATTACTAATAGCTGGATTAACTGAGTCACGGTAACTGGAAGTAACAAGGATGTTTGTTTTTAAAGAGAACTTGATGTTCCACATTTATAATCACTGTTTCTGTGTGCTAAAACAATTTTTTTTAAATGAGCAACTCCTCAACAATAAACACTGTACACCTGACAGAAAATGAGTCAGTTCCAGGTGTTTTATGCCAGTAAGCAAGATACGGGTGTGGCCTGTAGTAACAGTAAGTTCACCCGCATCAAGAATTAAGTGATCAGAGCAGCAGGTGCAGGTTTGGTGTGGTGCAACTGTGGTCAAATTCTGTTTCAATATGAATAAATAGTGTCTGCTTCTTTAAAGTGCTGCCGCAGGGTTTCCAGTCTGAAGTCTCTCTCTCTCTCTCTCTCTCTCTCTCTCTCTCTCTGTCTCTTGCTCTCGCACTCTCTCTCTCTCTCTCTCTCTCTCTGAGCAAGGTAATGAGGGTGGTGCTTGGGCCCAGGCCACAAAGGCCAGGGCAACGCGGTAAAACACGCCAGGAATTTAGCTTGGCATAAACACATCTAGCTACAGCAGACTGGTACAGTACCAACAGCACTACTACACATGCACTTAATATGAACTGCACAAACTTCATATAATGCTCAGCAGAGCAAAAAGCAACAGAGCGCTGGCCAACATGCTAGACTACTGCATAAACTGTATGTATGTAAATAAGTTCCAACATGATGTTACATGAAAACCTAAATGTAAGCAAAGAACATTCTGTACTTACTTACCTGCACATACATACTAATGGTCTTAATGCAGATTATTTTGCAAAAGCTCTACACCCCATTAACTAAAAACCTTCACAAGAGAGGGTACTGAGTAGTTTTCAAACAAGGGGCTACTCAAAACATCAGTATTAAAAAGTGGTTTTGTGTCATCTCTGGCTAGAATTCAGAATCCAAACAGTTAAAACATGTCACAGTAATTCATGTAAACATATAAAACATTATTTGGCATTTAAATATAACAAGTGCAGGTACTCACTACAATACAGCCGATGGAAAGGCTTGCTTCTTGTTCTTTCATTAAAAACTTTTTTATTTTATTCACATACTCATTTAGTAGACTGTTTCTACTTGAATAATGGCGTCCCCATAAAACACTAAAGTGTCCTAATGGAGTATGTGAACACCATTTACTCCCCAGTCCCATTCTGAATTCACTGTTTTTGTGAAGCCACAAAAGCCAACATATTTACATATATACATCCACTCAGAGTTACAGTTAGAAACAGTCTTTCAGTCCAGACAGCCTTTTGAATGAGGCACAACACAGAAAAGGCCAATCAGAATCCAACAATGCCCATTAACAAAAAAGCCTGCTTAATTCTAAGGCAGGGGTCAGGAGCATGCGGCTGTTTTACTGCCCCCTTGCAGCTCCACACCAAATAACAGATCTTCATGTACAAAAATCAACAATTGTAGTTTTTTCTGTTTTCTGATATTGACATTGGCAGGGGAGATAAATACATTTAAGGTTAATGTATGATATACATATATATTAAATACACTCCTCAAAAAAATAAAGGGAACACTTTTTAATCAGAGTATAGCATCAACTCAGTTCAACTTCAGGGATATTGATCTGGTCAGTTAAGTAGCAGGGAGGGCCGTTAATCAGTTTCAGCTGTTTTGGTGTTAATGAAATTAACAACAGGTGCAGTAGAGGAGCAACAATGAGACACCCCCCAAAACAGAAATGGTTTAAAAGGACGAGGTCATTGACATTTTGTCCCCCCTCATCTTTTCCGACTGATTTTTCACTAGTTTTGCAGTTGACTTGGGTCAGCATCACTACTAGTACCATGGTGCCGTACCTGGACCCTACAGAGGTTGCAGAGGTAGTCCAACTACTGAAGGATGGCACATCAATATGTGCCATTGCCACAAGGTTTGCTGTATCTCCCAGCACAGTCTTAAGAGTACGGTGGAGATTCCAGGAGACAGGCAGTTACTCTAGGAAAGCCGGACTAGTCTGTAGAAGGTCCTTAACCCATCAGCAGGACCGGTCTGCCTATCTGCTCCTTTGTTCAAGGAGGAACAGGATGAGCACTGCCAGAGCCCTACAAAATGAACTCACTGCCCAGCACCATAGAACTCGATTGCCACAGAACACCAGAATTGGCAGATCCGCCACTGGCAGCCTGTGCTTTTCAAGGATGAGAGCAGGTTTCACCTGAGCAGATGTGACAGACAAGACAGGGTCTGGAGACCATTATTCCGGCTGCAACATCATTCAGCATGACCGTTTGGTAGTGGGTCAGTAATGGTATGAGACGGCATATCCCTGGAAGAATGCACCGACCTCTACAGACTAGATAACGGCACCTTGACTGTTATTAGGTATCGGGACAAAATCCTTGAACCCATTGTCAGACCCTACTCCAGGCGCATCACAGTGCCTGGCCTCATGTGGCGAGAGTATGCAGGCAGTTCTTGGAGGATAAAGGAATTGATACCATTGGCATTCCCACCACTCATCTGACCTAAATCCAATAGAACACCACTGGAACATTATGTTTTGGTCTATCTGACGCCACCAGTTGCACTTCAGACTGTCCAGGAGCTCAGTGATGCCCTGGTCCAGATCTGGGATGAGATGCCCTGGTCCAGATCTGGGATGAGATCCCCCAGGACACAAATCCTTCGTCTCATTAGGAGCATGCCCCATCGTTGTCAGGCATGCAAACAAGCACGTGAAGGCCATACAAACTACTGAGTACCATTTTGAGTTGCTGTAATGGAATTTGGGTTAAATGGACGAGCCTGCTGCATCATTTTCTCGCTTTGATTTTCAGGGTGTCTTTGAATTCAACCCTCTGTAGGGTGATCAATTTCATTTCCATCAAACGATGTGGCATCCTTTCGTTCCCAACACATTACCCAGTCTATATGAGGAAAGATATTCTGCATGATTTTTTTCCCATTGAGATCTGATGTGTTTTCAAAGTGTTCCCTTTATTTTTTTGAGCAGGGTATAACATTCTTTAAAGTAAAATAAGTCCACCAGATAGGCTGTTTAACAACTCCATGCAACATTGTAAGTAACTGTATCCACCCTCTATCCACCACTGTGTGTATTTAACCTTACTAAACTTCTCTGTAACATATTAACTCACTCACTCAGGTCCATGTACACACTGAGAGAAAGAAATACAGGATTAGGGAGGAAGATGAATGCATGCAGATAAATCAGGAACTTGAGATAAAGGAATAGAGATAGAGAAATTTTTAGAAGTGGATGAAAACGATTTGATCTAAGGTTAAATCAGATGTTCTTCTGCTGTAACAATATTCATGACAACACTCAGCCATAACCCTTACCAAGGGAACTTTACCCAAGCAGAACAGGTGAGCCGACCTGTTGGAACACCTGCAGCTGCTACTTGACATGTTTTTAAATGCTTCGTGTTTTTACAGCCACATAGAACAAGCTTGCTCTGATCTCAACAACCTTATTCTTTCACTTTCTCTCTCTCTCTTTCTCCTTCCTCGTTTGATCAGACTGGCGGGGGGGATGGATAGTTAAGTGCTAGCTTTGTTCACAGCAGGAGAAAGGAGGGATGTTTACATGAGGATTCTAATCCAAGCGGATTTCTTCACGCGGGTGGAGATAATACGGGAATCTGCTGAGCAGATTAACAATGACATCCCAATCCTCTTTATGAGAAGAAGTCTTGAGAAGAAAGGGGGGAGAGTGAGAATGAGAGAGGCAGAGAGTGAGAGAGAGCATGAGAAAAAAGCAAGAGAGACGAAATGAGAAAACAAGCACATGATAAAGAGACCAGTATGAGTGAAATAGAAAAATACAGGGAGAGTATATGAAATAGAGAGCATTTAAAATAGACAAATAGTATTCGAGGCAATATAGAAGTTAGAGAAAGTGAGAATATATGAGAGAGAAAGAAAAAGCATATGTATATATATATATATATATATATATATATATATTTATATATATATATATATATATATATATATATATATATATATATTTATATACACACAAGATAAAGAGAGGGAAAGACAGAATACAATTCAAGAGGAAAAACGTAGATGATGAGTGTGAGAGAGAGAGAATAAAAAGATGTGCTTGTAATCTAAGAAAATTAATATTGAAGTTTGCAGCTAACACAAATACAGGATCACCTACTAATCTCAAAAACCTGCAAAGTGATTAACACCAGAAACTAGTCCAGTCTGTTTGAAGATTTTTTAAAAACTTTTTTTTCCTTTTCCAATTTCTTTAATTTCTTTTTATCACCTGTAGTCACTTGATGCAGTCGTATCTTTAGATACACAGCACAGACACAGATGTGTTATAGAAGAATCCATGGATAGAAGCATCTTCTTAGTGTCCATAAATACAGTTCTCCAGAAAAAAACCCAAGAAAATTTCTCCATGAGCAAAAGGAAAACATATACATTCTGTAACAAAATCAGAGGTGTTAAACTTAAATAATTATCTCTCAGGTCATAATTTATGTAAATATAAAATTACTAAGTAGAATTCTAGAAGAAGTCAGGAAGTTCCCTGTTTCTAGCTGCAGCCTTGCGGTTATGTTCTCCATGCAGTAAATGGCCGTAGCTTTCTTTTTGAGTATTTCAACATTTTGAGAACTGATTTCATTTTCACTATATACATTTGTACAACTTGACCAATGGCAAACATCAGGGGCTATGAGAAGAGGAACTGATCACTGGACTGGACTTTGTCCTGTCAGTGGTTAAACTCACAATCAGTGGCTGCAAGTACAGCAGCTAGTACAGTAGGTCAGACTGTATAAACGGAGTGAGCTCAGTGACTCCCAGCAGCTTCTGAGAAAAAACTCAGCTCAGCGGCAACAATGGCACAGATTCATGTGTAAATGAGTGAGTGAAAACGCCTGGTGCCATACCGACTGCCCTTTGTGCTTCACTGGCAAACAAGTGACCACACACAATAAGTGGGATCTAAGCCAGAGAGATGACCCATATGCTAGAGGAGAGGGAGAGCAGGCTTTACAACGCCAAAGCTGATGAACTCCTTTTCAGAGTAGTCACAAAGCACAATTTGCATGCGTTTGAAATAATGCTGTATTTTTTAATTAAAATGAGTTACTAAACTGGAAGCAAACTGGATTTCCTTCCTCTGAAGTGACCAATCAAAGTAACATTCTTAGAGTTTAAATGCTACTATGTATTCCAGCAGTTGTGCATTTGATTTTAAAATCATGAAAGCTGCTGTTATGTTGTCCCCTTTAATGTCGCTTTGTGGATAGGTGTGAATTGCTTTTACAGCAGGGGTCCTCATCCCTGCACTTTCACTCCTCATTGCTCACTAGCAACTCTACACAAAATCATACTAACATTTCACATAAAAAAATAAATGTCCATGGCCACTAGGGGGCCAGTAAACAGACGTTAGCACACACCACCCTCCACCCACACTTGTGCACATGCACTTAACAAATAAAAAAAAAACCCTAGAGCTCCCTACCACTACAGATAATTAAACATCCACATCTACAAATAATCGGAGGCACAGACCTATTTCTTGGAGACATACCCTGACCTAAACCTAACCTTACCCTGACCCTAAAATGACCTTAATGACTTACTCAAGGACAAAAGATCCCCACAACATGACTATATGGTCCCCACAATGTGGCATAAACATGATACTGAAACACAGACAGGCACTGAAACAAATGAAAGGGACTTCATTTCCATAATTATGGAGCTGACCTTCTCATTTAGAGTATGTCCTCAAACACAGATACACACAAACTCATAGCCGCCATTTTAATTTAGCACTGTGGATCCCATTAGACCACTTTTAAATCATAGCGTGTTAACATCGCACACACAGACACAATGGGCCTCTTGGGTGGCTCATCCTAAAAATATGCACCCTCTGAATGCAGAGGAAAGCCCTGCCCCTGAGCTGCAAGTTCCAAGTCACTGTTATGCCACGTGCCACCTTAGGCTGGTGGTGCCTGACAACACAGAGCTTTAGTTAGGATCATCAGCAATGTTCCATTCAACCGGCTGTCTGCTTAGTGACCAGTGAAGTCCGAGTGCCAGACTGCACATACAATCAGGCTACACAATACTGATATAAAAAAGGGATGTTTGATAAAGCGTTGTATGTATGAGGTAATTTGATCTGTGTGGCAATGCTGCCCTAACGATGTGTTTATCTTGGAAACTTACACCATGATAACAAATATTCTCTGTAGAGGCCTGCTGCACAGAACATTGAAAAAACACCATATTGCGAGTATATTCATACACAAATACATTTAAACACCTTCATGTAACAATCACACCCCTCGTGCTTCCAATAGAAAAGAAATGACTTTTAAAACTGTGCATTGTCCTAACATGTATCGCTATAACCCATATGTAACAGTGAACACATATTACATGTACTGTGAATGAACCATTTAAAATAAAGTGAGACTAACTAAACATAGTATCGTGTACAGTTTTCCTCACTGGGATTTGGACATTCACTGCATGGTACAATCTCAATCAATGAATCCAGTCACACAACCTGCAGAAATGTATAGTGTGCAATGCATCTGCAGGAGCCTGAAGTTACTACAAAACAAAATGAACTAACAAGCAGCTAACAGGTGAGCATGTCTCCTCACCCTCTCGGTAGGCAGTAAAGAAGTTAGTGGATGTCCATAATACGACCCAAATAAACCACTCATACACTCAAGAGCTGGATCCTGCCTGGAATGCCTGCCCTTTTTAATTATGTTAGGCTTTATAGGTTACTTTACTGAGCCTTTGTGAGAGAGAGAGAGAGAGAGAGAGAGAGAGAGAGAGAGAGAGAGAGAAAGAGAAAGAAAGAGAGAGAGAGAGAGAGAGAGAGAGAGAGAGAGAGAGAAAGACAGACTGATGAAAATCTCCAAAATAAACTCTGTGATCTCAGCAAGGTACATATTTGTCCTCCTCTGCCAAAACATTGACGAGACTGTACTTCAGGTGAGAGTATGTATGTGTCTGTGTGTACATATCCAAAAACATCCACCGAAAATGATTGAAGTGCTGTCATTACTGTTCAACGCAGGGCTAGTTACAAAGCATGTTTAGTGTGGGTGTGTTCGCAGAAGTGTGTTGTGTTAACAAATGAGAGTGTGTGACCATTTAAGGCTGACTCCATTAGCTGTTAGAGGAGCCTGCAACACATCCTCATTCTTATACACAAAGCAGCCGTGGTGTTCTCCTAGAGCAATACTGTAATCCTGATACACTACAACAGCTGCTTACGCTTCACTACGGAGAAATGGTTCAAATATTAAATACTGATGAAAGAGGACGTAGCACACACAAGCATCCAGACCAGAGCTCATGAAACTATAGCCTGCACCCGTGACTTTGAGATCTGACCAGGCCCAACTGGTTCTGCTACGTTAGAAAGCAAAATCCGACCTGAACCTGCTTGTAGATGCTAACAGTGACAGACTAGCGCACTAGTTCACAGTGGTGAAACTAGCAAATACTGCCTCCAAAACTTTGGATGGTAAATAAAATGCTGTTTTTGGCTGCAGACATAAGGAACCCTGGATCCCATCATCACTAATTTAAATTTCTCATCATATTACTGTGAATGAATTTGTGCTTCTCAATGACTAAATTATTAAGCAAATTTTAAATATGGGTGTAATTCCTCTCAAACAAGCAATGGAAAGATTTTTCTGCCAATCCAACACATCCCCCTTTAGAGACGGCAAGAAAGAGAAAGGGGGGGTGCGTTTGTGGAATTTATTCAGAGGTGATGACAGGGGAGTATAACAGCTCTGCATAAACTGTACTCTTTCCCGTCTCACTATCTCTGTTCTCCTCTGTTCTCCAGTCTCATTATCCTTCTCTCATTTTAATTTCCCTTCTCACAACAGACTCACTCACACAGACTATCTGTCTTACGCTGCTGTTTGCCATATATAGACTGACACACTCCAACTGCTGATCTCACTGTGTGTATTCTTCAGAGTCACGTTTTCAGCCTCTTCTGCCAAACCACACCCACCTCAGCTCATGCCATGACCTACACACATTCATACGCTCACACTCTCCAGCCAACAGGTGAGTCTGAAGTGAAGAGGAAGAAGAAAAGCAGAATGCGTGTCACTGAACAGCGTCAACTGTCTGATCAGAAAGCGGTTACCCAGGAGAGAGACTGTATGCCTGTCTGTGTGTGTGTGTGCATGTGTGTGCGGAAGCAGACATTCACACAGGTGTCTAACAACATACTTTCATGTAACATGGACATGTGCACTAAGAGGACAGTCCTGTCTCCCCTGTCTAATTTACCTGTCTCTCTCTCCACTAATTAAAACTGCTTCACTATATTTGCATGTATAAATGTTACACTAAAGAATGTTATAGATTGGGCCTCGTTCGCCTCGTTTATCCTCAAACTGCTCATGATTTGCTTCTTTGTTTGATTTCCTCTTTGTGTCAATACCACCAAACGGCTTGTCCTCTCTCTCATTACGCGTGCTTCCTCTGAGACACATGAAGGCAACCAGACTAACTCCCGCTAACACATCATCATTGGAGAGCTCAACGTGCTGGTAGGAGAACGTTTACTGCCAATTCTGTTATGTAAAGGCTAAAGATAATAGACTATTATGCATGTTCAATAGGCTTTGTCTAATTCAGACTGGATCTTTGGGAATGTGACACCGTTTAACCAGTCAGATAGGATTTCAGCTGTTTTTTCCTCCAACGCACAGTGCCTGTGTTGGCCCCGCCTTGATCACTATGACAAACACAACTGTTATGTGAGCAAATGCAGCTACAGTTGGGGCATATAACACCTAGCTTACTGTGGATGCTCATTTTGAAATCGAGTTTAAGAAATCTGATCTGTCCTGCTGTTTCATTCTAAAGGGACAGGAGCACTGTTCCTCTCTGCTGATGAATACATAACAATTCTTTTACCTGCACCCCTGTCATGTGTGAGGACAGAGCTAACCTAAAATTCCCATCCTATTCAAATCTCTCTTCATCTTCATCCTTCCACGATGACACCAAACAAGCCCCGCTGCCTTAGATCAATTAAAAACAACATGCTGTTACCTAAAAACTCTTCTGTCATAGATTTGCATGTATTTTACATGGTTATTTGCATGGCATAGGGTTAAGAACTCTCACTATATTGACAGGTGTCCTGTGTTATTATTCATGATATTTACGTGAGTCATTTTGAGTCAACTACAAGAAGCATTAGAAAAAAATTGTTTTTTTTGTCACCATCCTTGCATCCAAGGAAATGTATTAGCCTAGGAGCTGCATACAGAAAAGCTATGGAGCTTGGCCCAGTGGCTAACACCTTCTGTATCCCTTTGGCCATTTCTGTGGCTGCAAGCTACGATTACCTGAAGTGACCCATACTGGTACATTAGCCTGTGCTTAGACAGGCTATCTATTGCAGCTAACATCCTAATAGGATCAGGAGTTAAGATGGCGCCCAGCTGAGGGATGATCTGGGGTAGACTTTAGCCTACTGAAACAGATCAGAGACCACCAGGGAGAAATCCCATTTCACACCGCCATATCCCCCCATAGTCATACTATGAGTCACAGTCTGGCTGCATTCAGCCCTGGTGGAAGATGTCAGGTGGAGAGAGAGTGATGGAAGTCAGCTGGCTCTGAAGACTGAAGAGTCCTCTCATGACTCATAAGCTAGAGTGTGTTTTCAAACTGCCATGAAGAACTATGGGCCACAATGAGTAGGCTTTTGATAAGAGGAGATGATTCAAGATATGCCCATTACGGTCTACAGAATATGAACTAAAGATAACTAATCTGTGTATGCAGATCTATGTAAAGTGCCAGCACAAGAATCACGCACAAACATTTATGCCATGTTAACATGTGAGTCGAACATACCATAACAGCTTAATGTAATACATGTGCATATTATGTGAACATCACACCTTAATCTAATATACATGTATATTATGCAAAAAATATATAATGCAAAAATGCAAAAAATCACTCTGTCCCATCAGGACTGTCTTCAAAATACCAATGATGCAATATATTGTGCATTAATTTTTCATATGCTTGTGGCTAACGATACAATCATGACTCAGTTTACTTTGAAATAAGGAGTCCATGCTTAGAGTAGACACTACACTTCAGTTTAAAGGGTACCTATTGAGCTTCTCTGTTTTTTCCCTGTCCTTTATTGTGTTATGTAGCTTGTTCATGTAAAGGGTCCTTATTTTCACATTCTCAAACTCTGGCTGTGCACGTACTCCCACTGATACACTCCCCTCCCTCACCTGCTGCCTTGGCTCCTCTTCTCCAGACTGTCTTCTCTCCCTTTAAGCGAAGACGTCTCCATCCCGATCTCCAAGTCCTGAGATGTGTTTAAGATAGGTGAAACCATTCCGGCCAGAGGAGTGTTTCTTCCTTCACCGGACCCTGCTCCAGCCCCGGGCCTTATGGGCTGCCCATTTCCATTCAGCTCGGCCTCCGAGCTCTTCTTGATGGCCTGGAGCTTGGCCAGGGGCACAATGTCGCAGTCCTGTGGCCGGTGCCACACTGTCTGCTGGGTGGTGGAGTTGTAGTAGTAGAAGCGGTTGTTGTTGTTGTCGAATAGCTCCCACCACTGGTTCCCGTCGGACTGGCGAATGGGTACTCCCAGCGGCGGCTCCCAGCCACACTCGCCCGTCAGCAGGTTGACGTACATGCGCTCCCTCGAGCGCGGCTCCACGATCTCCACCCAGTCAGACCTGCACATGCAGACACAAAGAAAATGTGGTCAGGAAATTTGAAATCAGTAGTTCACCACCGAATACGTTACCCCATTAAAAAAAGAAAATTCGAAAGAACGTGCTGATTCTTTCAATACCACATGGGTCTTGTCTCATGTAGCCTTGTTTTGCAAGACTTTGCTCTTATAGTTTTTGACACAGTAAAAAGCACAAAAGCGACCCAACTGCAAAATCAAACCTTCTGTCAATTAAATGTAAAGGGAATTAGTTACATTATTATGCTTTATGTATAAATGTGAATACATTTACATTGATGCAACATAAAAAAGAGATTTTAGTATATAGTAGTATTATACCTGAAAATTGCTATTTCTACATAAAACTAATCATTGTATTTGATGATGCATTTTGAAGTCTTCCATTGACGGCTTTAGTTGACGTAGATTTAGCTATGGCTTTTTACTCATCTGAGGCTGATTAATGCTGATTTATATAAGATATTTAAGTTTGTGACCCTTAAACTAAATAAGGCACTTTTACTAAACTGAAATCCAGAGGAAGCATTAGCAACAGTGTGTTCTCTCTTACACAACCAAGGACTCCAGCTAGTCCCCATTTCGCGCAAGCCTGACCAACAGGTGTCGTTAAGAAGCCTGTCCTCTTAAAAAAACCTCTTAATCTAGCTTTCAGCCTCAGGCACAACAGGTACACAGCAGGCGGAGCTTAACTAACCACTGAGCCAAAATCCAATTAAAATTCTTTCAAAAATGCCCCATGAAATCTGAAATGGCACCACAATTCTATTCAGTTTGAATTTTGGTATGAATAATCCTGCTATGATTTAACAAATACACAAATGTTACTGGAGAACCTATTTACACAATAGTAGAACATAGACAATTAAACTGATGCTGACACAGATTTTTTGAATTAGCCAAGCATTTGGGTTCCTAACTGGCAAATGTTGTCTCGTTGGCTTTATCATGGGGAGTTTTTGATGCCACAGTCACTTGTGGGCTGGAACTTAAAAGAAAATAAAAACGTGTACAACAAATGTACAAAACAAATCAAAACTATAATAATCCCTTTTCACAAGAAACAGAGATAAGTAAATGACAGGTAAAACCAATTCTGCTATTCCTCTACAGACAAATATTAATCTGAGAAATGCCTTTATTCGTATCACTTTAAAAAGTATCAAATAAAATATAACTCTAACCAAAAAGCTACTTCAGACATGTTAACTGGAGATGTTGAAACAGCTTCTTAACAAGGAAGTAGTAGACAAATAAACACGCACAGATATCAGCAATGGGGCATGCTGCGTAGTCATGGTACATAACACCACTGTGGATGTTTTCCACAACCACATATGTGAATAAAACAACACTACCTGCTAAGTCCTTGCTCTCACAAATGCCACCAGCTTTTTCTGGAGAACGTCAAAACTGCTCCCCTGAAAGTGGCTGGAAACAGCAGCGCAAACAGATAATTAGTGCAACGTTAGTCGGCAGAAGTGAAATGTTGACACAAAGGTGCTCGTCTTCAGCTTAGAAACCAGGTAAGCTGAGCTATGATTCTGTTTGCTTCTAGCTCAAACACTTGGGTACGCTCGGCATCACTGTTCCCATGTTATCTGCAGGTTATGATGCAGTTTCCCTTTCATGTGCGTATAGTTAGAGGGTAAGACATGGTAAAGGGTTTGTACATTGGTTAAATTAGCACTTCTTTTATTTTGGAGGTTCAGTGCTGCTGTCCAAAGGCATCTAAGACAAAAACTGTTTGTAGAGGATGCTAAGACACATATCACAGTTTAATTGACACAAAACTTTGCAGGCACAAAGTTACTCATCCTGCAAGTCTGCACTGCGAAATGGCTTAGTTTAACCAACGAGTCTGATTGGGCTTTAAACAGCCATTAAAGAAGAAGCAAGACTGCTTCATGTGCCTTTTAGGTAGCATATGCTAACCCTCTTAGCTTAGCGGCATCCTGTGATTGGAGGATAAATTACTTAATATCTCCTTTTTAGACAACAAAGATTCTTGTAGTAGGAATATGTAGCAACATCTTTTTCCCCAGCCTGTGTGTGTTAAATGGTGTAAGAGCGTTCTCCTGTCTGCTACCCTGGGTGAAGACCTCTAAGATCAGGAGATCCATCCACCTTTGTTACAGATAGCCAGCAGCACTCAAAGCCATAAACTCGCAGTTATGAACACAAAACAATCTGTGACCTTAATATTTTTACAAAAATCCCATATCATGAAGTCAAATATTTTAACTTGCCTTCAGAAGCTTTCAATTACATTTTTTTGTGTAAATTATTTTAAATAAATAAATAATTAAAAAAAAAACTAAAAATAATAAGTCATTTTAAGGGTGTGACTGAATAGTGAGTTCCAGACAGACAGTACCAAGGGTCCACCAATTATCAGAGCCATTATTCAAAATTTTTCCAATTTTCATGCTCACATGACCAACAATATGCACCTCTGCAGTCTGGCCCCACACACCGCATTAATATACTGATTGAAATGTCGATGACTCATCGAGTCCCAACAACCAACATTGTATTCTGTCTCTGTGTCTAACATGCTTTTTCAGAAACCCAGAGGAATGAAGAAGTCCCTGCTTCGCTTTCACAAGTAAGAACAAAAGAAAAGGCTTGTCAACAGTGCATTCAGTCATATAACTTCACTCCCTTTAGACCCGTGTGACTACTGCGTGTATCTAGTCCTGCCTGAGACATCACGTTTGTTATAAGTGAGGTTTCTGTGTGTGGGCAGCTTCTGTAGTGGTTTGACATGTTCAGAATTAGTCTTCTTGCCTGCTGAAAGTTCAGACAGCTACAGCTCACAGCTTCCAAAGATTTCATCACTCTGCCTACACTAAATTAGAATCATGCAACACAGAACAATATTGCGTCTCATCATGTGGCGCAGAACACATCTGATACACTCAACACGTCCGACTCCTGCTTGTAGTCATACAAAATACATTTTTGGTTGAACAGAATGGTAGTAATAGTGTTATTACTGTATGATATTGAGATGTTTACTGTAATAAAGTGTACTGTAACACAGGCGTTAAACGGTACATGGTCTGTATCTAGGCTTTCTACAGCATTTAGACTGTATCTAGGCTACACACAGTGTTAGGTCTGTCTCTAGGTTTTATACAGTGTTTAAACTGTATAAAGTTTTTGAGCCCCTTACTGTAAGCCATATTTGTCTAACAACTATCACTAACTATTTAACATCACTGACAGCTATTAAAGCTTATTATTTTAATCTGTTTTGAGGTTTTTACATTTTTACATTGAGATGTTTATTTTGTCCAAATGGCTTCCAAAAACATAATGCAACACCAGCAGCCTGACACAAAAATCAGGGCAGACCTTTAAAAACTGTGCGTAGGCTTCTAAAGCAGCTGCCATCATACCGTTCCTCCCCCAAACGCATTTTGCTCCAGCTCGATACATAGAGATAGAGGAGAAATGTGGACCATATGAGGGGCCCTGAGGAGCGGCTGGTAAATTACCGCACTAAAGACCATAATCTGACACATCTGACCGCAGTCTGGTTTGTTGCCTCTGGGGAGTACCTCAGTGCCCCTTCAGGAGTGATCATTTGGGTTTCCTGCACTGTGATGCCTTTGTGAAGCTCAGGACTCAAAAGTTCAAAAGTTCAACCACATCTAAAAACAAAGTACACACCTGTTCACATCTCCTGTGTCTCTCAGAAACACACACACGCACACACACACACAGGCCAAATGAGGCTATACCAGGGCATCACCTGCTGAAATCAATCAACAAGCCAAACCTCTGTTTCTCCTCCTTCTCTCTGTGTCTCTGGTGCTACCGAGTCAGAACACAATAAAATATGGTCTTCCTTTTCCCAGTCTCCCTTTTCTTCACTCTCTCTCCTTTTCTTTTTTCTGTCTTTCAACATGACTACATTCTCTCCTTTTCTCCTTCTTCTTTCTCTCTATCTCAGCATTGGACAAAGGCCATAACCCTTTTTTTTCTCCAGCTTTCTGTTTAATTTTTCCTTTTTCCATTTTTTTGGTTCCTTTTTCGCTGTTTTAAAATTACACACTTCCTTCCCTTTTCTGCTCCCTGTCTCTTGTTCTACCTCCCTCATTCGTTCACAACTTTGAATTTAGACACTTCCCTGTGCTATGTTTCTCTTTTTTTAATCACTCTTTCTCAGCTTTGAATCTTTTATATACGTGTTCATGAGGTTTGCAAATCAAATATTGGCAGATAGAATTGTGTCATATAACACCGACAACGTCTCATTCTGGGACAACAGTGTGATGTAACACCACAAACAAAAGTACACGCTGACATAAAAGCTACAAACAGAACCCAGAGCACTCACACCTTGATTAGGCTAGGAGTGACACCTTATTAACACCCATGCAAACCTGATTACACTCATAACGTACGCAACAGTCCACTCACTTCTCAAGCTTTGTCTTGTACCAGATCCAGGAGGTAAAGTCCACAGAGACACAGCTTCAATCCATTACACTCACTGCACTACAGGGCACATCAGGTAGTGTGTTTGGTATTAAAGCGGGAACACTTTCCTCTTCTTCATGAAGAGACTAGTGTGTGGGAAGGAGTGTGTGTGAGAGAGAGAGAGAGAGAGAGAGAAGAGACATAGAGACATAGAGACATAGAGAGAGAGAGAGAGAGAGAGAGAGAGAGAGAGAGAGAGAGAGGGACTTTTGGTGCAGATTTGGCCCATCCCTCCCTCTAGGAGATCCTGGACCATCTGGTAAGCGAGAAGCTTGTGGTCAGTTTGGTCTCAATCACCCTCTGTTGCCCACGCCAGCCATAAGTCACTGACCCACAGTCATACTGTGTCATACTGACCCACAGTCATACCACCTCAGCACATGACCAGCTGCATAGTCAGACTGACCCCTCTGGATGAGACCACTCGATTAGGCAAAACCAAGTGTGTGAGGACAGAGCACAACAGAGGTTTTAGGGCTGCAGTGACCATGACTTGTTATGGTAAACTGTGAACTGACAATATGATCTGGGTTTTGTTACAATGAGTTCTAATAGATTTTCGGGAATCCTCTTTTTTCCATGACATATGTTGTTGGGAGTGGGTGAACACATGCAAGAAATACCAATGCTATATTATAATCAATATCATCTATACCAGAGAGATAAACCTTTAGAAAACTTTTTATATCCCAAAAACAAATAGACACACTAGAGAAAGCTCAAGACTACTCCACCTTTTCTGATTTGCCAGTGACTGAGATGTAACTTTCATTACAGGGGGTTTTATTAACTATCCAAAACCATCAATAAACCTAAACATGCCTTCTGAGGTTGTATATGTCATTTTGATGATTCAGTTCCATATCAGTTCATTTCAATACATTGACATTAACAATGTGCAAGTACAACTGTAAATGAAAAGAGGGATGGCACAATAGTAGTAAATCTAAAAAATATATTTTTTATGGCCTATTTTTCCTCACAACACCCTGCATGTGTACCCGCATGACAAAAATGCAAATGCATTAAAATAAAAATTTGGGCACAAACCTTAAATAACCCCAGAAAACAATGTGTATGACACAACAGTGGGTTCATAACCATTTCAAGCAATACATTTTTGCGAGGGAACTTTGGGAGGCATTAATCTCTCCAGACATCTGGTTCCCAACACCACCACTGTGAATTATTCTGCCCCTGCAATTATCTCTAGAACAAAGCATTGCACACCAAACCACACTGAATGACTCTGTTTACATGGTAATAATCGCTTAATTATGTAGACATTTCCCTTTAAGTCACATCCTCATTAAATCGGCAAATACTGAAACCAGATTTCGATTTTTTTTTTCGATTTTTTACTTTTAAAATTAAAATGAGGGGATACAATTAAAGTCGGTTTTCACAGGATGGAATACCCATCTAACAACATCCAGATCACACAGGGAGAGTGTGTAGCTACTGCTTTAGGCTAGATTTTATACAGAATTGGATCAGATTCATTCTTTCTTCCCATTTCTGCTGATATCATCCTGATACCCATCAATACCGACATACCATCTCTGGAAGGGACTAATATGAAACTCACAAGCAGGTGGGACATTTAAATTTAAATTTATCAGTATGTGGCTGACTCGCATTACTTTGATCAGATGATCATGACACAGATCAGTCGTAATAAAAAATCAACTGGCTGTCAGGCATGCATTTCAAACAATTCCAATCCTGCTCAATATATTATTCATTACACAAATTATAAAAACAGAGAGAAAGTAAAACAGAAAAGGATACAGAGAGAAAGGGAGAGAGAGAGAGAGAGAGAGAGAGAGAGAGAGAGAGAGAGAGAGAGAGAGAGAGAGAGAGAGAGAGAGAGAGAGAGAGAAAGAGGGGGAGACTGCCTCTTTCTCTCTCGCCTCGCTTTCTCCCTCACAAACATATATACAATAGCGCCTCTGGAGGTTCATCACTGAGAAGTCGGTTTGTACACAATGGCAGTGAAAGGGGAAACAGAAGACTGATGTCTCTCTGTTTATGAGCTTTTCCATGAATCTAATCCTTGTCTCCAAGTCCCAGCTGACCTAGAACAGCACACAGAGGCACTAGCCACTGACAGATGTGTCCGAGACCGATCCTAGAGCGGAATCTTGGTTTGAAGAGTTTATTCAACAGAAGCTCAAGCCCTGCTACGTCCACAGACATCTGAGCTTTAATGAAAAGCTCTATAATAACGCTCCATGTTTAATGTTATCTTGTCGTAACATACAGGACCGCACATATGTGCCCTCTATCTGCTAGCCAGAAAGCTTTCACTGGCACTTCCCACACTCACACACACACAGGCTTTGCTGAGCACAATAGTGGTGGGTTTTGTTTCAGACAGCAGTGTTATCGGCAGTTCCAGTCCCCCTCCGACCTCATAATGCTTGCCAAGCCCCTCACAAAGGAGATGAAAGCCGTGATGAGCTCCTCACTGGGCCACATACAACAAAATCTCTGCTGTTCTTTCCACACACAGCTCTAGCAGCCCTACATTTATCAAAGCCTGCCTGCAGGCTGCTATAGTATATACAGTCTCTGTACCATGTAACAGTAGGTACAACATGACAAATACATCAACTTATCACAGGTTCCCTTCCTCACGTATCCGTGAAACAACTTTGATCAAGCCTAAACTTTCTACATACAGATGGGTTGAGTTTCTTATCAGGAAATGAGAAAAACTATGTCCAAAAACCAAAATAATTATTAATACAGAATATTCCTAGGGCAAGACAATTATTGCGCAGATCACAAACACAAAATTTCAGCTGACAATTCATCTGCAATACACTTGGTCAGACAAAAATGTGTCTTCCAAGCTGCCCACTGTATTACCTGCTCACCACTGTGTATATGTGTTACAGCACTAATCAGACATTAGAACATTGCTTTTGTCAGATAACAAATGTATTTCCTTATTTTTTCTTTTATTTTTATGCCTTTGCTTCAGTCCATCAATTGAAAATGCATGTTTTGAATTGTCCAAGTAATCCACACATAATTGTGGAAGCTGATGACTGTAGAAAGCAACTGTAGTCAGCTTTAGGGCTCGGTGGTGAAAAATGAGGACAGTTACGGTATTTTTAAAATTATGACATTTACATTCCGCATCTGAAAGGCTAAATAAACAAATCAAACATGTGTTCATTTGAGGTGAGGGGAAAACTGTCCAATTTCTTTGTTTTTCTTCACTTTGAAGCACTTCTTAGAAACAAAACCCACCATCTGCAGTTACCATCTGAACACTCAGTGGGTTCATTTGTAAAGCAGCTATCTTTCCCAAACAGCCTCAACCTACAAGACCCCTGAAAAAGTGATTTGTGTGCCATCTGAGCTGGAAACGAAATGGGACAAAAGCACACCCGACTTTACTTTGCGTAACGCATGAACTGAAATGATCCCTATACATGTTCACAGCTGACATGAGTTATTCTGTCTCGGAGGTATAGCTTTACATATGTTTGCCGTTACACAGCAATACAACACAGCTCCACAATCCAATGCCAGGGACCTAGAGCTGAGCTATATGGTAAAAATATTATATCACAATACATCAAAAGGGTTTCACAAATTCACATTCTCAAGTTTGAACAGACAAAGCACAGGCACATTTAAAAAAGTTGTAAACCCAGGGAACATTTCACATACTGTGCTGCACTAAATCTAATAATAGCAGAACTATTATGCTCATTTAATGTTAATAGTTTTATTAGTTAATTAATTAAATTTTCATGACACAATGTTTCTCTCACACTGTACATTTGTATCCACCTCCTGTCTGAAACGCTCTGTCACAGCTGTTGTCCTTAAGCCCTGCCTCCCGATAAGCCTACTGTGCTATGAATGGTCCATACGCCCACTCTGTGTGTTGTGTGAGGGTGTGCTAAGCTTGCTGGTAGGCAGGCATTAGGAATTGTGTTACGAAATGATGTCACCTTGTAACAGGGAACAGGGCTGGAATTCCAATGAGCCATTTCAGACACCAGAGAAGAGTGGTTTCTGTAGCATGTACTTTGGGACTAACAACACTACAGACAGCTACAGTACACCCTGAAGGAAACAGGAAAAAACTAAAAAAGCATAACAAGTCCTATTTAAACAGGAGTAATTCTACTCTCTTTGTAATCAAGCATGCGGCTAGCGTGTTTAAGAAGTGACGACATCCTTGAACGCTGAGAAAATAGAATGCTGACATACCGTTACGTAACTTAGCAAAATAACGACAAATATAAACATTATACTGTCCAGCCGATGTTTGGCACTGACCTTGGTGAACGTAGGCTCATGAGTGGCTGTTCCAGAGTCTTGTTCTATTGGCAATGCTTTTCTATGCCCATTACGCAAGCTGCGTGTGTGTGCTGAATTGAATGCTACTTCACTGATGCTTGCTTTGTGCATTCTGATAGCAGCTGCGGTGGTTGAGAAGTGCCCTTTAAAAAAAAAGTTATGGGGTGAAAGCTGCATTCTGAAAAAAGGATCGGTGTTCATTGCCCGGATCTCCTTTGGACATGCCCAGACATGTCAGTAGTCTGGCAAAAAGGGGAATAAAGCTCTTCTTTACTCACTGATCTCCAAACAGTTCAGCATCTCCTCCTATAGCCCTTACAGCTCAGAGCTGGTTGAGAGAAACCAGTTGTAAATCAGGTCTTGAATAATTTTGAAATGAAATACTGTGACAGAGAGACGGAGGGAGTTTATGTATTTACATCCGCCAGACTTTTGTAAACGATGAAAGCACAATGAAAAGGCTTGTGGAGCCGATCTTCGACACGCAATACTTCCCTTGGTTTCATATCTGGCCCTTCGTAGGGCCCTTAGTAAACAGTAAGGGGGTCTCTGAAATGTGCTGTGTTCAGAACAGCAAACAAACTAAAATGTGAAACATTCTAATGCATATTTACACACGCTTATGTTGTATGACACCAGGTCTAGCCATGTCTAGCCACTGATTCCACAGAAAATGTGTACATCTACTGCATAAACTTTGTCATGTTCCATAATGAGAGGTGATGCATCTGCTCATCCAGCTGAGCCAAAAACAAGCAAAACCCTATAATGAAGGTTTATAAGTATGCACATACCACGATCAGTAGGTTTGGGGTGATGTTTGTAAAAGACCAGGTCTCTCAGTGGCTAGCGTGCAGTGGTGGCAGGTACATAGTAAATACACAAAATCACACTTTACTTCAGGTGTCACAGTCAGTATAGATAAGAAAATCTCTCCTGCTTCTTTTCTTAAAAAGCACAGAAGCTACCACACACCCACAGTCCCATAAGAGAAAGGAGCAGAGTCAATAATCTCACTCCCCCGCAGCTACAGCTGCAAAAGTCAGTAACTCCACCATGCAAAAATGCTAACCTCTTACCTTAAATGGTGTACTGGTGTACTGAAGCTACAGTGCTAATGTAGCTAACCAGTAATGGAAACTTATACTCCACCAATTAGTACGGTTACAACTGCATGCCTAAATCATTACAGACTTTCCTCAAACTGTTCTAGAGGAATTCAACCAATTCTCAATGTGAAACAATGTGGAGAAACTTACCAATTCAGGATTATTTACAGTGGTGGTGATTGATACCAGAGGTCTCAGTGTCAGCAACTGTCCAAAAACACCAGTTAGCCTGCATGCCTGAGTGTTCATATGCAATGTATGCAAGGTCTAACATATAGTAGCTACTGGAGCACTATTATTTTCTCATGGTCAAAGTCTTCTCAATAACTTCTCAGGGCTCTATATGTAATAACTTTTCGTGAGGGCGCTTTAAACACTTCAGACATCTGCTTCCTATCACCACCACCACAAACAGTTCTGACCCAATAAGTTTCACTTGAATAGCACATTTCTCATCAGGCCAATCTGAATAACGGTTTACATTTCAACAATAGAATAATATAAAAATATAGGGAAAAAAATTTACTTGTGGATTCTTACACTGACATTGTTATCTATATACCACTGCATTACTAAACCAGAATTAGCAGCCTTTAAATTAGAATTTATTTTGACTTTGTCCTCTTTTATAGATCACAGTATGTCAAACACTTTCAGAAACTGCCTAAGCAAATTTATTTGCGATTGCTCAACAACTGACTGCGCTTTCAGGCAAATGTGTGATGTCTTAGACAGGCATTTTTCAAAACACTAATTGGTAGACTATAAACTTCCATTACATGCAAGCCATATTAGCCAGTGTAAACATGAAAAGGTAAACAGCAGACACAAAAACATGTCTTAGCTGATTAAATACAGTTGAGTTTACTATGTAAATTTGATGATCTGCCAACTATTACTTTAAAGTCAAGGTCACTTGGCTCAGGTCCACCCGTTCCCCAAGTGGGACAGCATCACATGTGTTTGGCATTTGTTCTGTTTATGCTGTTGTCAGAGCTGGACTCTAAACCCTTTGTGTTTGTTTCTGTGTGTGTTTGTTTATATGATGTATCTACAATCTGTGTGAACGTTCTGAACAATACAATGTTTTTTCTCTCAAAAGTCCAAAGTTTGATCACATAAGGTTTAGTTTAGCCTACTATTTTAACTGCAAGCCATATTGCATGCGCAAACCTTTTGAATATATGCAGTGTATATATTCACATCACACACTGAGGCCCACAGAAGACATGGACAGTACTTACACCTGCCACACCTGATTATGCTTAAGAAGAACCCTGTCATTAACTAATGATATGACTCTGGGAAGGAGCTGGAAGCACTGATTTAGTGCTCAACGCTATATTCAAAATACCAAATAAATGGCACTTATTTCTTTAGGATGGCTTCTTATGTGCCCAGGGTCCTTTAGAATGGCTTCTTATCTGCTTAGTGAGCTGGTTTAAAAACTAAAATAGAGGTTTAAAGAGCCTCAAGGCACAAACAGATCAGTCATTGTGATATGAACCATTGCAATACTGCAATTCCAGTAAGCGGCAATATGTAAATGACTGTGTTTAGTGAGCATCCTATTCGATCTCAAATGGTTCTTTAGGCATTTAGAAGAATCGAGGCATTAAAAATTCCACTGAGGCAAAACATATCACTCACCTCAACAACCTACTCTAGTCTATTTTGTGAAGGAGGATTTGGGTCCACCAATTTTTTTTCTTCATGACTTTCAGGATCGGACTGACAAGGTAAAACTCTGGCACCTTTGCAAGAACAGTCAGTGTATAGTAACAGTCGAAACTGCACAGAAACAAGTAGCAGATTGGATATGTTTGCAAATAAACCCCCAAAAAATATCATTAAAATGGCATAATGTATTGTGATATCATTGACATATCAATCTTTTAGTTCTGTACCGAGAGGACAGTGGAGAGGCACTGAGTCACAGTGAGACTGAGCGTCAAACACACCTGACTCAGACAGCACATCTGCATCTACATCTGCTCACACGTGAAACAGAACCTACACATGTACATACCGACATCCATACACACACACACACACACACACACGCACGCACGCACGCACACACACACACACACACACACACACACACACACACACGCACACACACACACACGCACACACACACACAAACACACACACACACACACACACACACACACACACACACACACACACACACACACAAATGCAAAAAGGGACGATATTTGCTCACATGTAGGTGGACACTTAAATGTGCCCACACACCCAAACTGCTTATAAGGAGTCCCTAAACTTTTGATGGGTAGTGTACAAACAAACATGCAAACACACACACTTTTCAAAATGTATTGTGGCTATGGTGAGAGCTAACACCTGTTTGAGTCAATTATGAAAAAATACAGAAGCTACTTCTCCTCTCTCTCGTGCGCGCACACACACACACACACACACACACACACACACACACACACACACACACACAAACACACACACACTCACTCACACACACTTCACACTGGACCATCTGTTTCACTTCTCAATGAGAAACACCTCTCACCTTTCTGATGACATAGCACACACCCTAACTGTTCTCTCCTTCAACTGTGCTATTAATAATTAAATAGGATATCATACTGCAGCCTGTCACGCTCAACAGAACTACACATCCGATTTCCTGTTACTGTAGGTAATAAAGTTTTTTCCATATTTAACTCAATGTGAGAAAACACTTTATACTTATCTACTGTTTGGATTTTACTGGAACTCAGTCACATTGTTTCGTTCTGATTACGGAAGAGGAACTTGGGATCATACAATAATAATAAAAAAAAAATGGGTGTGTGCACACAGCAAACAACCCAAAGTCCAGCTTTAGAGGTCAGTTTGAAAGCCACAGTAAAGTTCAGCACACAGTGCACCATCAGCTGGATCCACTCCCACTGAGTATGTGTGTGGTAACAAGAAAGCCGACACTGAAGCAGACTTTAGGATCTGCTTTTCTGACTAATAAAAGCCCAAACTGCACATGTGCTGTTGACACCGGGGCCGTTTGTCATTTCTTCTAAAACAAAACATAATGCACTAATGTAGAGTAATCGTCACTCTTATCAGGAGCCACACTTATGGCCAGAGAAAACAAAGGCATGCTGTTACTCAGAATCACTTATTTCTAATTCACTGCTTATTAAAACAACTGCTGAAATTCTGTCAAAAGTGCAGATTCTAAACTTTCAATCAACAGTACATCTGTGTTAGTGAAGTGAAGACATGTTGTAATGATTTCAGTTTCATAAAAGTTTATCATTCCTCTCTATTAAAACAAGTGAAGAACACTGGTAAGAAATGTAAACTGAATGTAAATGTTCTTTACTATGTAATTTAATAAGCAAACAAGTAAAGACTATATATGACAGTATCACCTTTTTGAATATTGACAGAATATTGGCAGATATTGATTCAATAAATGCTTCAAAAACTACTAAGCACTTGCCTTAAAATGAGAAGCAGTGTGTAACAGTGGGTTAGTTTGAAACAGCATGATATGTATGATCTTTTTTATCTCCAGTACTGATACTGATACCAACACACAGAGTGGCGTCCAATATCAATGAGGACATTCTTTCTTTCAAAATGATGGAGCTTAACCATTTTGCATGTATGGTTACAGATCAGAGGAGAAGTACTGCTGAGAGCTCTGTCCCACTTCTGTTCACTACAGTCTATATATGCATCAGAAAGTATCAATTCTAAATAATAAAGCATCAACTTAGAATAAAAAACAGACAAGTTTCAAGATGAGAAAGGTTTATCTTTCAATTTCACTTGATTTCATGTATTATGAACAGCTGATAATAAATATCTGAACAATGATAATTTTTGATAAATACTTATAATGCCCTAATCAAAACATACCTAGTCCTGTCAAGTTTGGGTATTGATGTTTAATTACTGGATCCAAGAGGACAGAAAAATCCTTGTGTTTATTAAAAACCCAAAATAAAACAAGCATTTATTATTTTTAAATAATAGTTTAATTATGCTGGTTGGTAAGTATGGTACATTTAAACAGTATTGGACATGTACAACTTACTGGGACCTATAAGTCAGGGTTCCTTTTAATGTTGTATCTCCTCCATAATGTAACTGGAGGTAGCATCAACTTAACATAGGGACTTTACTGGAGTTTGAATACAGTTATGAGCCACGGTTTTTTGCATTAGCATCAAGCCAACTGGAGATTAGTGGAGTGTGGCCAGGTCAGGAACTGGAATAATCCTAACAGTAGCTTCAATTTGACAGCTGTGTAACAAAAGTCTTCTAAACTAAAATAATTTGTGTATTAAAAAAACAAATAGCCTGAGAGAAAATTAGTTTAGGAAAAAAGTGTTCAGAAGTGAGGAAAAACACTTAAATTTGCTTTCACCTTCCCACAGTTGTCAGTTATGCTGAAATGTAGTATGCTGAGAATGAATGTCATTAACTGAGTAGATAGAGTGCCTTTTGTCAGTTGGAACAGACTTTAAAAACACTGGTCATGGCTTCACTGCTGCTGTATTCATTCCCCAGCAACACCCTCTGTGCTGAGGAAGCCAACCATACAGAGACAAGCCTTTACTCCAGGCATCATCATGATCTCTATCAGCACTAAAGTAAACAGGAACATCACTCTCCTCACTTGCTCCATCGCTCTATACACAAGAACTCACATACACTTCATCAGTGCATTACCTACCTGCATATAGCTTCATCTCCATTTAGTTCATTACATTTTACATAGATAATGTGCATATTCACCAGTGTGTTCAAACTATGCATGGTAGTTCAGACTGAAGCCCTGCATATGAAGTGCTGCATATGATATCAGCTTTTAAATGGCTTTTAAAACAACAATCACCAAAGCACCTTCTTAAACTATGCTGGACAGTGGTCAACAGGGGTACTATTGATAAATCACTGAGTAGCAAACTAACAAAAGCAAAAGCAAAATGAAAAGCTTCAGTTCCCCTAAAGCCTCCCCAAACTTCTACAAGCTGCGTGGACCAAAATTCAGATTTGGAACCACTGACTGAACATATGTGAAGAATACTGGAAACCCAATATCACTTTATTGACATCTTATGATTTTCATGTTCACAATCAGATGGTAAAAATAAATATTCCTGAAAAAGTGAAAGGGAAAGATGCTGCACACCAAACGCTTTGCACTGTGAAGTGTTGAAAACATGAAAACCGCAGCTTGTGATGGTAGTATACACACCAGCGCCAGCACAGCGCATCAATACACCAATGCTAAGCATTTTGCCATTACTACATTAAAATAAAACCATATTAAGACACCAGAAAGCCACAGTAGAAGACATGTGGCAGGCAATTTACACAGAGAAAGGAAGCCAGTCTTCAGACAAATGCTAATGGTAAGTTACCTAAGCTAATGTTACTAGTCTGTAAAGCCAGTTTGTGGAGAGGTAGCAAAGTGATGCAAGGCAAGATAGCTGAAGTTGAAGGCTTTATTGAGTAGAGTGTAAAAATGAACTTGAAGCAGGCTTTTATCAGCTAGCATTCTATAGACTTGTTTTGCTACATGATGCTAGATAATGTTTAGCAGCACAGTGCAGCGTGCCTGGTGGACAGCAGGCTTAGTAAATACATACATCACACAGCAGTTGAAAAGCTTCACACTACAGTTTTATAAGTGCACACAACTACTGCATCTCTACACATGTGTAATTGTGATTAATTACCCGGTTAGATGGACCTGAATAATATAGTTAATGGCTGGGGCACAGTCGTCAAAGTATTTAACAGGATATGTACCATTTATCAAAAAAGAAATGAATATTAGCGTATATTTATGCTTATTTGCACCTATTGACCAGCCTATTAATAATATGGGTATATGGTGTTGTTACAGGTTGCTGTTACAAAAACACATTTATTGCTAAGATATGGTTTTAATGGGTTTTTAATGGATAATGGGTTTAATAACTGTATATACACAGATAGACACATACAGTGATCTAGTGATCGCGGTGGCTCGAGGGCAGAAATTCTTTGTTTTCTTTGAGCGTGTGTTCCAGGGAAGGGCAAGTTCCATCAGTTTTACTTAAAAAGTTCAACACTTTGATCTGAGAGCTGTGTGTGTGCCTAAAGAGTAAATTTAAAAAGCCAAAGTATAGGTCTTTTGAGCCAAGTGACCTGAGGCAAAGTTTACGCCTTAAATCCAGCTGAACTTCTCTCTCTCTCTCGCTCTCTCTCACACACACACACACACACACACACACACACACAAACTCTTAAAGCAAGCCTGCCACTCTGTCAATCAATGTATCGATCTGACTGTGACCATCTGTCTGAATCGATCAGTCAGTCATTTAAACATAACTGACTGGTCATAACCTCAAAGTGACCTTTTCTGATTGGTCTTGACACTGGCATGAACTCCTCAGCCCAGCCCACCCTGGTTTATCTCATTCACACCAGTCAAAATCACTAATAAATCTCTCAACAGGCCCAACTCACACACTTTCAGCCATTTGACTTGCTTTGTGCGTGTGTGTGTGTGTGTGTGGCATAGGTGGAGCCTTCTGCTAGTAGCAACATGCAGCTTGTAAACCGTAGTGAATGGGAAGAAATGAAAAAGCCGGTTTTGAGTGCGACCTGATGGCATGCTGACACAGCCAGCTGGCAAAAACAGCATGATACAGAGACAGCCTATGTTCTGACACAGACTCGCACAAACCAGCACACTTTTTTCATGCGTTGTGTTGTTACACGCAGGTCATAAATGCCACTTCGCCCAAATAACTCACATAAAATGTGAACTAGCTGCTGTGGCTCCCTTTCATTAAACCTGTGTGGGTGTGTGCCTGTACATTCCTCCTATTAATAACCTAATCAGGACAGAAACCTGACACTCACTCACTCTCTCTCCTTCTCGCTGTGTGACAGATACAGCAAACACTGCTGACTGCAAGGCCAACAGGCCACAGCACCACAGCAGACAGAGCAGATTAACATGCATCCCAGGACCAAGCCAACAGGACCCTCAAACTTTCCAACCTGGCTCTCTCTCCATCACGCTTGCTTTCCTTTTCTCACACACAGACACAAGCATAATCACAAGAGACCTTCTCTGAGACCTTCCACTCTGATCCAAAAATATCGCTGTTTTCACTGTATCTGGTAAACAGATTGCAACAGTTGCATGTGTTTCCTAGAGATGGCTAACAACACCATTAATAATAACAGTTCAACTGAAATGTATGGTAATTAAGGACAAGAACCACCATTAGGTCAGCAACAATACAAATACATGGCTACAAGCCATGTCAACACCTGGAGCAAATCTCAACATTTATACTGCAGCAGACTGGGTGAAACTGGGGTTAGAGCATGACCTACATATGATATACAGTACAATAAAAACAAACATTTAATAATATTTAATACTGAAGGAGAATTCCACTCATTCAAAATGCCTGCATAATTCAGCAGCTGAGATGTAAGCAAAGTCACTGAGAGTGCTTTTATGTGAAACGGCTGAATGCAGAGAAACTTAACACTCTGATTTCTTCACAGTGGTGGTGATAGGAACCAGGGGTCTATCACAGCAGCCATTTTATTCACTACTCAGAACCACAGTGGCTGAACCAGTGCAAAAGCTTTAAATGGAAATTCCACCTTTTTTTTTTTTGGAGAAGATAATGACCACCACTGAAGGACATCAGATTTGGTTTCTCTATAATGCACCATTTCATGTCAAACCACTTCACATGATCTCAAACACTAAATAATGGATACTTTTTAAAGAAAAGTGGTGGAATTCTGACCCCTGACTTTACTTTCTGGTGTAAATTACGTTCACCATCTGATGCACAACTTGCATTAGACACACTCCAGCCTTTGGAGCTGCTCTTGGCTGGACATTTGGCTGACATCCCTTAAGGCAGTGGCCAGCAACTCTGTTCTTGGATATCTATTTCATGCAAAGCCTAGTTCCAACCACAACCTGCCACACCTGCTGCAGCTAATTATCCTCTTTAAAAGTACTTGACTGGCTGGATCAGATACAATGGTGCTAGATTAGAAAGAGGTATGTTACATGCAGAATTGAACTAAACTCTGCAAGAGAGGAGACCTCTTAGAAGAGGATGGTTGACCACTTGTTGGTCTTCATATAAAAAGTTTCCACCTTTAGGCTCCATATACTGACAATATCTTTCACATGATATGTGAAATATTTCAGAAACTCAAAAAGGAAATTAATGTTGGCAAAACATAAGAAAACAACTCTGAGCCAGCATTAATTACACAAAAGCAGAAAGTATGTTCGTTCCCATTATGTGGTAAATGCTTACAAGGCAGGTTTAAAAACTCTCTTAATTCCAAAGGAAATGATCCCTGTGGGGCATGTGTGCAGCCCCCTCACCATATGGCTGCAAACTCATCGCTCCTGACCACATTACTGCACATCAGTTAAATCTGGAAGGGGTAAGGAAGAGTGGAATATCCATTAGGAGTGTAAAATGGATTACGGTTGGTCTTGCGTATCGTGTTGGTCTGATTCTCTAAAAGGAAAACCCTCACATCAACACAGTCGCTCGTAACTGATGAGAAGTAATGAAATCTCACGGTAAGCTTTTTCACGGCTGTATGGGACCGCCCCAATTAAAACGAGAGCTGGAACACCTGCTATTAACATTGACTACATTCTCATATGTCTGTTGAAATGTGGGTGGATCTTTTGGCCTTTGCATAGAGAATAGAGGAAGAGAGGGAAGTGAGAGAGAAAGAGAAAGAGTGTGTGTCTGACAGGTGTTCTCAGTGTGCACTGCGCAAATTTGTAAAGACCTGAAACATGTCAAAGAAAGCCATGACTGTCCTTTATCTTATACAGCATAAACATTCTGAATGAGACAGAGAGAGAGAGAGAGCGAGCGAGAGATAGAGAGAGGGAGGAGAAAGAGAGGTAGGGAGAATTTCAGGTGAGTCAACACTTTGTCATACTTTGTTTATCCAAATGCTCCTTGGTTAATCGTCTCTACTGCAGGAGAAAAAGAGAGAAAAGTACTGAGGAGAGAAAAAGCAAGATGAACATTACAGCAGCTCTGGGAGAAAATATCTCCCCAGATGAGGCTATTTGTCTTCACTATGCTGGGGTCAGATAAAAGAGAGAGAGAGAGAGAGAGAGAGAGAGAGAGAGAGGGAGAGAGAGAGAGAGAGAGAGAGAAAGAAAGAGAGAGAGAGAGAAAGAGAGAGAGAGAGAGAGAGAGAGAGAGAGAGAGAGAGCCAAGAACATTTAGTCACTCCTGGCTTCATGATTCCGACTGTCTCGTACAATGTTCTGTTTAATTCCAGAAATCACTCACAGACTCATCGTTCTGCAGACTTACATCCATCAGCCAGCACAAATGGAAAACCGGCACAGAGGATAAAACATACAGAGGAATATGCTAAGCTTTACTGTTAAGCTTCTGTGAGCTGCAAGTATGATGTGCAATTGCAGCAGACCTGACAGTAACATACGTGAGAATAAAGAAGGAGACTAGCCCTGCAGGGTAAGGTAGACCAGCCACATATCTCACTACCCACAGAACAATAACTGGTACTGCCAAGGAATGGCCCAAATCACACTGAACACAGCCCGTTTACACTTAGTTACAGTAAAGTTTGTTTTTTCTTTCCCTCTCCTATAAAGTCATCATTTTAGAGATGTGAGGTTTTTGTTCCGACAGCAGCGATATAAAGGTGGCAAGAGTACTTATTTATAGGAGTCCAAGAAAAGACTAAAGAGATAGATAGTGATAGTCTGTCACACAACATATTTAATACAGGTGTAACCTGAGCTGGACTTCAGAAAGAGTCCACAAAGATCACACATACAAACAGAACCCTAGAAATGCATTTCACAAATACACTTACTCTCTCTCTCTCTCTCTCTCTCTCTCTCTCTCTCTCTCTCTCTCTCTCTCTCACACACACACACACACACACACAGAGTGGACCTGAATCCTCCACAGACTAGTGCATTAACAGTGAAGTTGTGTCAATGCTGCCATTAATGGATGAATTGCTTGGGTTTCTTCTACTTAAATTATCGCTTTACACTAACATTCTGAACCATTGCACTGTTGTTACATATTAGTTTATTTTATGAATATTAAATTATTTCACTCATTAAAATATGTATGAAGTAACTACTTAATGCCTTTAGATCACAGTATGCTATGAAAGGCCAGCAAATCTTTTTGAACTTTTACAGCAGACTACTTGTTCTACTTTTGCTACTGCAGGAATCCGTCCAGTGTAGATACAAGTGTTACCCATCATTATCCAATTGTGATGATTTAATGCATCGTTATATACTGTTATAGTTTGGACGTGGATGGTGAGCTGGCACGTAAGCTGAGAGAGACTGTGCATGTGTCAGCAGTTTTGTGTGCTTTCTGGACTTCTATAAGCAGAAGAGCAGCCGAGTGCCAGAGACGACAGCACTGAAGCACAGCGACCTGGCATGTTCACACTGGCCTGAAAATACACACAACTCTGCTCTGTAAGTGATCCAGCAGACAGCAGACTCAAAAACTCCACTCTCAGCTTCACCTGTGTGAGTGTATGTGCACAAGAGAGCCATGTTCACACAAAGGGTTTGTACACATTAGTTTTAGTGCATTGCAGTGATGTAAGGAACTCACAAAACAGAGCTTATATACAATATAACAATACAGCAACTTAATAGTCATGAGCTGTACTAAAACTTTAACTAAAAGCTAACTAGTTCATTACTCTAATCTAAAAGGGCAAAACCACTGCACACCACAACAAAACTAACAAGTACAGGTTAGTTGTGAGAGAATCAGATGCAGCAATCCTGTAACCACTGATGAAGGACTTGAAGATGACCCAACACAAACAGGTAGGAGTGTCTTATAGAGTGAACAATAAGTAGACAGAGTGTTCATAAACACCAGCGTGTGTCTATTCAACTAAAACGACACAACAGACACCGATACTGATCCGCCACCTCAATAACATCAGCTCTCTATGGTCCTGTGTGCGTCCTGATTGTTGATGAGCAGAAAGGGGGGCTATCAAAGTATGCAGAGAAACAGATGGGCTAAATACAGTCTGTAAATATCAAACTACATACGTGGGGCTAATAAAATGGACAGTGAGGTTGGATATAAGAGGGTGTACTTAATGAGGTCTATATATACACATAATACACAGTATATATTGTCACTAATACAGTGAAACTTCTTCTCATCTTTCTCAGCAAATTTCAGGTCTTGGGCTGTAGTGTAGCCTACATGTATATGTCGTACTTGCTAAGCCGTTAAAGGTGAACCATTTGAAATTCCAAATAAGTCAGGAATGTATTCACTGTGGAAACATCATCAACACACTGGCCTCCGAATACAACTAGTGCAAAGCAGTGCTAATAGGCACAAGATGAGAGTCAGGTTTAAAGTCAGGTTTGGGCGCCAGTTTCATGACTGTGCATAGCCTAACTAAGTAGTCAGCTAATCCACACACCCACACACATATTTGCTCAGAGAGAAGAGGAGCTACCTTTAAGCTTTTTATATACCAGCGAGTGAGTCAAACAGGTGAATGTGTACAATATCCCGCCTACAGAAAAAACGTGCAGGTGAATTCCATGAGTAAGTATTTGTTTTATGCAAATCCGTCTGCTGCACGAGTATGTGTGTGTGGGTCTCACAACCTGTTGTGATGAATATGTTAGTCATGTGAGCCTCAGCAACAGTGACATAGGAAAAGTGACCAAATGCCCACTCAAGGTTTCTCTGTAAAAGCTTCTGTTTGGTCCACTCTTTCACTCTTTTTGTTGTTTCCTTTCAAACTGAAGCTCTATTTGGAGCGAAGTGACAAACAAACACACCCTCTTTCTCTTTCTGCAAAACATACACATATTGTGTTTGAAAAGGAAGACCAGCAAGTTCCTGCACAGAGACTAGCCAGTGTCCAGCAGTCTAGTGTGATTCACTGTCTCTGATCCTCTCTGCCTTGGCCCAATAGATAAGGTCCACTTTACCTGTTTGATTGGTTAGTTTCCACTACACCTAGCAGAATCAGTAAATCCACTGCAACACATGTGCTCAATACAATGTACCATAGAACACTTAAAGGTCAAATGTAATTCCAAAAATGCACATTTAATTATACAACCTGGTTTAACTGAATTACATCTTTTATTTGACTTACATTCTGTATTGACAGGTTTGAGTCATTGACAGATATGAGTTGCATTACAGGATGCATGCAAAATATTGGATATCGGCATTGACAGTTCAAAAATATCAGCACATCCATACTTAATTGGTTTCATTAATATACAGCCTCTCATACTCATATGTAATAACTGCAACTCCTGAAAAGGGGTGAAGCGGCCCAACGTAAGATTTGAGGTTTTTGAAAATGTGTGCCTGTACGAAAAGTATATAGAAGCACCATATTTGGTGTTATTTTTCTGAATAGAGTTTTTCTCCTGATAATACATAATTTGTTATAATATAACAAATAAAAACTTTATTACAACTTTAACAAAAAACAAAAAAACAAAAAAGCTTTAACTCATAAAGAGGTACGATTTTGTCTCTCAAAATCCCATCAGAAAAAAAACGATGTCTCTTCTTTACCCTGTGGTATTAAATCACAGAATCACCAAGTGTTTCAAGTCAATAAGCTTAGATTACAATGGACGCCTCAATGACATACTTAATGCGCTTGGTATTAACCACACACATACCTCAACTCACTTGCTAGGTTAGAGTGACTGCCTTTTTCCACAAACACACTAAACGCTGATCATTACGGCCGTTTATTTTCTTCTGTTTCCACACAATTTACTGGGGACGAGGCATTTCCCCACAATTAGCTTTTTGGGCAGCTCTAACCTGGAATCAATTACAATTACAAGCATTAGCATACCAGCGTGAGCGTCTGCCCTAGCCACACGCCTGACCACAGACAAAGGCTTGGATTGTCATCTAGACTGGGCCACTAATTAGGGAGAGCACGATGAACAGCTTTCTCAAGGTACAGGGTTCCAGAATGCTATCCTGGAGGTTAAGGAGTTATACTGAGAGTGAACGGGTTCTAGATCATTGCCTCTTCATGTTTGGCTCGGTTCTAGACTCCTTCTAGATTATGTGGGCTGTGATTTAGAGGTAAGTGCTTAAGTTTGTTTTGGTCATGCTTCTCGGTACTGAAGGCAAAGCAATATTGGGCAGTGCTCTCCAAACACAGACCACACAGAGGTAGAAACACAGCATGCACTGTGCAGGTCTGTTTGCTTACTCAAACACACCTGCTTCACGGACTGGGGTCTCCCTGCGCTGAGACCATGAACTACTGTTAGAGGGCAAATGTTAAGTGGATGGGATGATTTAGTAAAATATACTTTAGGCTATTACTAAGGTGGAAAATGTTCAGTTTGCAACCATTACAGCTGTCATGCCTATACAGTGTCATTAAACACAAAGGAGTGCTCATAATAAACAGACTGTGAATGCATCATGTTTTACAATTTCTCTACAATTATTTCCAATAAATTTAATTCTGATTCATTTGGAGCTCTGCTTATAATAATGAATAGTCTGGTAATTTATGTCAGAGGAATTCTTACATATCTAAATACTCTGCATTTCACACTGTCTCAAAGAACTGGATTAGAAACTTAGCAATAAAGATTATTGTTTAAACATGTAGACACTACAAAAAGCTCCAATCCATCTGACAAATTCAATTTTTCTTACTGTACCCAGTGACCAGTGGCAGGATTTAACTTTTCACTCATTACCTAATCAGCAGGAAGGTGCCATTTTTTTTTTTCACAAGAAGAAAAAAATTAGGCTGTTCATCCTCATGAATCAAACTGCACAGACACCTGCATCTCTTCTGCGGTAGAGACAGGCAGGAAGGAAGCGGCTCAGTCAGGCTTGGACAGTAGACCCCCCGTTGGTCCGTCCGGATCCATAAAAGCAACCAAGACACTCAGTTCCTTAGCAAGACAGAGGATATCACTGGGGACTCTTTTAATGGTGGCAGACGCTTGTAGTGGAACAAAGAACTGGCCAGTGTTTAACCCTGACCGCTTGAGGGGCCGGAAAACAGATAAGAGAAAAGAGAGAGTGCTGGAAAAGGCCAAGAATGTGTGTGCGTCAGCAGTACAACCCAAGTGGCCTTTCTTAAGGTTCACCTTTGGCCTTTCTTAAGGTTTTACGTGCATCGTGAGCTTTCTGGCAAGTGCTGATGTTAGCTCAATTAAATGATTCCTGGGAACTGACTGTCTGACTCACCTGAGCTACCCTTAATTAGAAACTAAGAAGTGTAATAAACACAGGTACACTGAGCAAACCAAAGAACCGAGGGCAATCGTCCCAACTCATAACCTCATGTTGAACTCAATGTTGGCAGTAATATACATATTCCGAGCTCATTTGTTCTTTTTTTAATTTAATTTAAATTTAATGTATATCTGTAGGTTTAGGTCCAATCACCCTTAGATGTAGTCGTCCTTATACGTTTGTATATGGACCTAAAGCTACCTGTAAACAGCACAACAGAATTGTTTGTTGTCCTGACGATCAGTATCAGAGGCACCAATAGCTGCAGGGTGTCTGGATAGACAGAGTGCTCTTTAAATAGATGCATGACTCCTGCAAACTCTGTTTTATTGAACACTTAATCTGCATCGACAGAAGAGAAATAATATCTAAAAACACATGACATGAAAATACTGTTACTTTACCTGACGCTGGACCTAGGGGCAGAATATTGCAGCCAAACTTGCATATTCTGCATACTGCTCTGAACCCTAAAACAGAATAGGACTCTACAAAATGTCTGAGCCCATAGTAGTCATCAGATAGTAGATGAAAAATCCACATCCTCTACTAGATATCACACATATACAGACACTATACAGATACTACATATCTGTACAACCCTACCTCTATTTTTAACATGGTACAAATGGCATAAATAAATAAAATGCTAAAGATGGATCTTTCAGCACAGTAGCCCAGCATCACCTAAACATCCTGCACTTCCAGAGTTTAATAAGTAAGTCACCAGGTAACAGGTTTAAATATCTTGTTTAAATATCTAATGTTGCATGCCAGTGTTTCTTTTAAGGTATCTGCTGATACCATGCTTAATATATCATCATGTATCCCTACTACATAGTATTCATTGGCTGTAGTATTTGTAGTATGCCATGGTCATGTGAGACATGGTGGATCTTACAGCATACACCAGATGTAGTAGTGACAAAAACTACCAAAACCACAAAAACATTTAGTTTTTTATTCACCACATACACCATACTGATCTACACAGTGAATCTGTATCTATCTTTCTGCATTTTTAAACTTAAACTTACTGTCATGAAAACAACATGAAGCATGAGCAAAGATTATGCGATACAGTGCATGATGTGCTATATGAAATAACACAATTGAATGTATTAGAATGAAAAAAGACAAAACAAACATGATGGCTGTTGCTCTTGTGTAGCCTGAGAGGAGTGACTGTAACGGTTGCTCTCCTGCAGGATTATCATGGCCTATGTCAGCGTGACAGGCCGGTGATAGAGATGCAAAAGGGACCAAAAAAATAACATCTAACCAGCATGCACTGTACTGAGCCAGGCACCAATTGATCCACCCAGGGCAGCGTTAAGTCAAACAAAACTGATTTCAGATGTCGCGTGTGTATTCCTCTGAAGTCCAGACCCCACCACAACAGCTGGCTGTCCATAAGCCAGTTCATCTGGTGCCTGTTAAGTGTTAGCATGGAGGCGTCCACTAGACTCATTTAACCTCACAAGCGCATTGCATTGTGTCACAAAAAATTAGATTTCCCCAAGTATGTCTACTGGTAATGTAACTAATCTGGGTATGCACTGGTGGGAGAGAGGGATAAACTACTGGTAAAAATGAGAAACATATTTCATCCAACATATTTCATGCAAATTTCATGCTTCCACCAACTAAATCAGGTTTCACGAGCTGCTGCATTCTGAAATGCCCCAAAACAGTTCAGAATGCAATGCAAGCACTGCAGCAGGGGGTATTTTAGCGATAGACACTCTAATATCCGCTCATTTACTCTGACTGTGTCGGGTCTGAGTATAGTGGTTCATCTGGGTGAAAATAAGGAAAACTAAGATGACAACACATAAAAACCAACCTGGGCCTACAGATGGATTTACTTTTGCGATGGCTTCTGCTAGCAGAGCCTTTCCTGCCTTTCTTCTTTTGTATTCTGTGTATTAAGTAGGCCGCTGTAGCGGAGAAGTTCTTCCTGATACTCAGGATGAAGACCTTACAAATTGCCTGTCTAATGGCTTTAATAGATAATGTGAAAGGGTTCTGTGCACCCAATGTTTATTTCTCCTGTTGATCTGTTGCTTCTCAAACTGTTTAAACCTGTCTGCAGCAGTGTGTTTGATGCTGATACTTTGTTGTCGTCTTAAGGTGCCACTTGGGACTATTTTTGTCAGAGATATACTGTAATGAGGTATTAAAACAGAAAGGCAGAACTGAACAGAGAAGTGTGTGTGTGACAAAGAATAAGGGCGTTTAGAGGAACAGCATGTGTGCGTTCTCCAGACATAGTGAATCTGCCTCAGGTCTTCTTAAATACAACCAAGAATGTTTGAAGACACCATCCAGTCCTCTTAGGGGATCAACTATTTCCATTCTAAGCAGATTGGGGAGTTTCCTCAGGGTTTTAGCTCAAAGCTACGAGTGTCAGTGTGAGGAGGGGGAGGAGGACCCTTACGTTCGCTCTCATTAAATTGAGCTTTTGGAATTAGAGAAACTTCAGTAGCCAAGCAAATGGATGGGGGCAGGAACACAGAGTGAGACAGAGGTAGTGAAAAACACGAGGAAGAAAGGATCAAAGGTGCAGGAAAAGGGTAGGAGCTGGAACACAGAAACTGCTCCTGAGTTTACAAGACTTCATCGCTCATTGCATCCTTTCAGATCCCCCCTCACCCACGCCACACCACACACTCTCTTTGTGGTGTGGTCTCTGCATGGTCCCATGGTCTTCAGATCTTCTAAAGTATGGAACATGTGGTAGACATCCTGAGAATAAATGAGAAGCATTGGCTGCAGACTGGAAACTGCATTACTGGGACAAATCTCATGCTAGTTACAAGCTCTCTAAGGAGGCTCTACGCCATGAAAACAACCAGGAGCTGCTGTTTTCTGCTGCGATAATTCTAGGATGACCAGAGCTGTTATTAATCGAGATAAACCCTTGGTTTAATATGGAAAACCGCTAATGCTAATGACAATGTCAATGTCAGTGGTATATTTAACTCGTTCAGTTGTTGTGTCCTTTCATTCACTTTCTGTCCATTGCTTAAATGTCATATAGCGGCGGGGAACCCGCACAAAAGTGTTCCAACAAGCCACATCTCGTGGTTATCCCACTGTGGAACTGAAACCTCACCTGACACTCCAGGCTAATAGACCAAGCCAATAAAAACCTCATTCTAGCTTTCTGAGAGTTAGATTCCATCTTTTTCCACCCTAGCTCTCCCTCATCCACCAGAGGGGAACCACCTGAAAAGAAACCACCACAGTCATCCCTCAGAAAACAGAGGGCGGCCTGAAACTCAATGTAGCGCGACAGGCTTAATGACCTTAATGGAGTCCGCGTCTGCCCATCTTAATGAGGAAAGTTTGAACAGGCCACAGTAGTTAGCGAGCAGACCGCTGCTCCCAGATCCCGATACAGAGGGAAGTGAGAGAGAGGGCGAGTGAGCGGAGGAGGTGCTCCAGGGCCGCCTGGTTCACTTGCTTTCGTATCAGAGAGTTGCTCGCAGACAGCCGCAGACATGCTCCTACTGCGCCTCTAATGATAGCCACTCCAGGCTACAGCGCTTCTGAGTTAATGTTCAGTGGGCTGGAGGCAGATACTCTGCTAGCCCGAGGAGGGCTCCTAAAACAGCGTGACTCAGAGAGAATATATAGGGCTGTGATACCATGCTGGTTGAAGTTTAATATCAGGATAGTGTGTGTGCTTTTACTGATGATTTATATGCGCCCGCACACACACACACTCGCCTTTAGCAGAGACTAAACATGAGTCACAGAAATAGTTTCATTTGTCACCTGCAGGGACGGTCATTCCTCAGTAATGAATCACTGCATACAGAGGTAATCATTTATTAGGCTGACAATACAATACGTAGAGATGGGCAGTATAAGAGTATTATATTGTTACAGTGATACATTTTGACACTTATGGTAATATGCTTTTCTGAGCATACTGTGAATAAAACTGGATTTAGTGCAGTGCAGTTATTTAATAAATGTTCTTAAATGTACAACTTCACATCAAGTCTGTGTGTCGAAATATCTAGATATACATCATGCAAATATATCGTGAGTTCATATTTTTGCCATATTGCCTACCGCTAATCATATGCATTGTGGTCTTAGGTCAATAACAATCAATTAATGCAGCACTCGTTTTTCAGTGCTTGTGGACAAAATCCAACATTCAAAACCACAGATCAGATGGGCATAACCAAGGAGGAAAAAATATAGGATCGTAACACTTGTGTTTCCATACTGGAATGTTGCCTGGTGCCTATATATACATTGTGAATATATACTGGGAGTGAAATCTTAACACCCAGTATACAACACCATTATTTGGCTCCACAAAAAAGGACTAATTGATTAATGAAGGATTAATCAAATAACCATTACACATACAGACAAACAGCTGTTGCTGGAGCGCAGAGTCCAAATCCAAAACCCAGGCTTGCAAATGTATATGAACGAATGCACACAAATGGCCCATGTATCATTTGCATGTGAACAATGCTTCAGCTGCAGCAGAGACTTAGGCAACCAGAGGCTATGCGTCCACAATAAAGCTTTTCAACTCAACCCTGCTGTCAGCATAATCTACAGTCACTATACTGAGCACAACTCAACACACAGAAACACACACACACACACACACACACACAGACACACAAACACACAGACGCACACACACATATACACACACACACATATACACATACACACACATATACACATATCACAGAGCACATGCATTAAGGGTATACCCATTTTAACCGGGTACAAATAAAAAACGAAATCAAAAAAGCTCCTCAAACTCATCTGCGGGTCCACTGTCCACAGGTAGTGACTACACTGACTAGGAATGACTAGGGTTGAGGTACTTATGCTACACACACAAGCAAATCACTGAACATTTTTTACAAGCAGCTTATATTATATGACGGGGAGCTACTCCTTTTCTTTTAAGACACCAATATTAAATTTTTCTGTATCAGCTAACATCTTTTTTTTACAGCTATTTTAACTGTAGCTCAAGATGAGCATATATGGGTAGGCTACTATGTCCAAATGCTCTTCGAACCCACAGGATGAAACACAAAGCTAACAATGTGTACTCATTACTTCAGGGTTATGTTTTTACAGAACTGTATCAGACTTCTGTTGATAGTAGCCTGATACCAATACCCATTGAGACCAACCATCCCTTGTTATACCCTAGCATGTGTGCAGTATCCACCCAAAAAGGCAAACCAAACACATTTGCACATTAGTCCACTGCCAGCATGTCCTTGACCTTTCTCAGCCCTCGACTGCACTGTTTTAAATCAATACGTATTTATTTGCATAGACTTTACAAAGAGCTGCAAGTTGCTACTTGAGATAACTTGATGAGCCACAGACAGACAAACAAACAAATCAAATTATATTTAAAACAGCGACACACCAAATTCAACAGCAGAGTAATGACATCACGTCATCATTACACACCAGGGTTTACTCATTCTGCTCAGGTACAGAGCAAACAGATAACACGGCCACACCTACTCCACTCTCCGGGAATTCCACACCGGTCTCAGTGGAACAATCTAGAACATTTTAGAACAGGACACAACTGGCAGGTTAGCTGGACTTCTAAAGCGAGCCAGCAGGAAAGCACAGGGGGGGGAAGAGGCCAGTTTGGGCAGAGAGGAAAATAGCTGGATGTAGGTTGGGCTACGACCCACTAGAGGCCAAGGCCGATATAAGTGAACAGGGAATGCATTACTGTATCATCATGTGTACACACACACCCTACACTTACACTGTTACAGCAGAGCCAAGTTTAGACTGGAGTCGCACACATACACACACACACAGTTCACTTTCCAGCCAACGATCACTGGCCTAAATATAACAGCCAGTTCCTCAGACCTCTCACTGCTAAAGTTCAACAATATTGAGAGGTAAAGCTACTTTATGTCAGCTACTGACTACTAATGGAAACGTCTTTCTATCATTCCACAAGGATTATAGACAAAACCGGAAAACACACCATTGGCCTGGCAAATGGACCAGAAGGCACCTTTCATCGTTTCTATCAGGTATAGCACATCCTGCAGCATGTCTGGCATGCTGAACATTGGTTTTTGGATTCCACACTTTTTTCCAGCAATGCCAAGTCAATTTGTAACTTCATCCACAAAGTTCCCGAAGAGGAAACTAGTAATTAAGGCCCACCGCAGTCCAAAGAACCAACGCCACTATTTTCCAAGCCACTACAAAGAACAGTGCAGAGCAATGCTGAGCAACATCGGGCCGACACAGGCGATTTGAATGAGGCATGTAGCTTCCAACCATGAGAAAGATCCATCTGCTCCCATGGGCAACTGCAGCAGATAACTTTATTTGCTTCCCATTAGTGAAATAGGGGTCAATAAGATGTCTTCACCAGTTTGACACACTAAAGCTGTCCAGTTTACATTCATCTTCAGCAAAAAAGTTTTTTGAAGAACTCATGTTTCCATGTTCGGACTGCAGGCAAATCTGATTCTCGAGTGAGATCTGCTGAGATGACTGGCTGCACTGTTATTTCCAAGTGCTCAGATCAGATTTGTGTGTCCACATAACAGCAACATATCTGCGTGGGTTGCTCTGATAACACTGCTATGTAGCTACGCTTGTGATGCAGATTTCAAACAGAGGATGTAGGAGACATGGAGTTTCATCATCTTGCCCTCCAAACAAACACTCCTTCACAACTCTACAACAAAGTCGACGGAGGAGACTTTGGTGCTCTTAATAAATCCCAGCACTTCCATCACCCTGGATTGGACAAGGCCATTGTTCGTCATGTTGTGAATGACGCAAAAGATAATCAGATGTCTGATTTGAGTGTCCAGACTGAGATGCATCTGCAAAAACAGGTCACATTTCAAACCACCTGCAAGGCCTTATTTAGACTTCCCGCCCATAACCAAGTTTTTATGTCCAGATTGTATGATATGGATTTTTGACAGTCTAGACAGCAAAAAATCACATCAGATCTGATTTTTATCTGGTCCCCCCACATTTGGAGATGGTGTGAAATGCAATAGCAGTGAACATTTTGTGTGTGTGCCTCAGTCCAGGTGCTCTGGATGCTAAAATCAGAGTTATGTGTACTGCAGGGATCTGCTATGTTGTTACTGACCCAATCCGATCTCTTCACTAGCCCACAACAGGTCGGACTGTCTCAAAAGATTTGATTTGAGAAACAAATCCGATTTGCCTGCAGTGTGAACACAGCCCAACTGTAGTTTGTATTTCATGTGATTTTTTTCTCTGTACAGACTTTTAAAATTGGATCAGGCTAGAAATAAAATCTAATCTGGACTGGCAGGCTGAACAAGGCTTAAGTGATCAACTCCAGCATAGATCCGGAGACGGATACAATGGATTCAGTGCTTCTAAACTGAAGGATCAACTATAACAATAATCAGTTCCACAAAATACCACAAGGTATCTCTCCAGAAAGTTGATCCTGGAGAGTTTGGGGGGCAATGTTTGCAATAAACCAAGGACCAAAAGAACATTTACATTTATGGCATTTAGCTGACACACTTATCCAGAGTGACTTAGGTTAACGGTATTACAGGTAGGCCAATATAGTGTTAGTCACCCACATGTGGTGGTAACTTACTGGCAGGTTGCAGCACACCAGAACAAAACAACATACAAGAAAAGCTGGTTTTAAATCAAAACATATAGAAAAATACATTTTATAATATTTCGATTGCCAAAATATTACAACAAGCAAGTAGAATAACCAGATAATAAGCTATAAATAATATAAATTGTGGTTCTACATTGAATAAGACATCAGGGTTACTTTCGGATGGGCCAATACTGGCCAGTCCTGCTCTAGAGGCTTCATAAGGATGCCAAGCACCAACCAAACAAGACAGCAGGCATAAAGATCACTGTTAACACTGTTAACTATTATCACTATACACTTCAGCCATATGGCATAGTGAGCATTTGAGGAGTGTGGAAGGCAGGGCTTGTTGGGTCTGCCTCGTTAGGAAAGGTCATGAGGTGCCATTACATAATAATAAATAAAACATGGCTCCTCTCCATCGTGGTGGCTTCATTAGCTCTGCCACCTGGAAGATGAAGCTCACATATGTTCAGCAGCATGTGCAGATCAGACCTGCCCGGCCTGCTCCTATAATCCAGACTAACCCACACACTGCTCAGGACAACCACAGAACCCTCTCTCTCTCCTCCGGGCCCTCAGCCTGCGGGAGCTGCGGTGTCGACCTGTCTGAGAGTTCATGCGGGATAATGGATGTACCTGACGGCTTCCGGTCCTCCATCCCCACCTCCACAGACACATGTATCTTATACAGCTTTGCTTTAACAGGCCGTTTGTTTCGGCACTCCACACCCTAAACCACAGTTTAAACTTCACTGTTACACCTGAAACACAGTCTCGAATCTTAACCGACACGTTTCCCGGTGGCCTTGCTGTTAATAACACTCCGTGTGAGACGCGTTTAGTTAATTAAGCAGCTGTAGGTCGTTTATAACACAGTTAAACAGTCTGAGGAGCTTATTAAACAGGTTCATGAAGGTCAGTCTGTCTGCGCTGGTCTATTTTAAACTCGAATAAACTCCAGTTTGGCGTGGGACCATTACAATCCGCACTGTGGTGGGTTTCAAAACACGCCAGCCAACTTCACACGAGAACAGTGAGGAGTTGAAAAGGCTGCCACGAAACTTCAACCACACCGTCTCCCAGCGTCGCTTTCACTTCGAGCCCTCTGGAAAGGTTAAGGCAGACTTACCTTCGCTCGGCCATTTCCTCACATTGTACGAAAAAGAGTCGAACTGAGAGAAGTGGAGTGGGTTTTCGGGTCTGTTGCTGCGTTAGAATTTCAGTGAGAGCTTCCAGCGAGGACTCCGGAGTGAGTGAGTCGCAGCCAAACCAGTGAGTGAGTGAGGGGGGGTTTCCCCCCGCCCTCTCTGGAGCTCCGGCCTGAAGCTGCTCTGCGGTCGGTAATCGGATCTGGAGGCGGTGCGGCCTGATGCGGTACAGTGGCGACATCTGCTGATGGACAGATGAAATAGGGCAGCGCTCCTCTGTGGGTTGCCGCATCACGACCGCAGACAGGAAGAAACTGGACATGCTGATCAGAAAGGCAAGTTCTGTTCTGGGCTGTGCGTTGGACCCAGTGGAGGTAGTTGGGAAGAGGAGGGTGTTGGCCAAGCTGGCATCCATAAAGGAGAACACCTCTCACCCACTACAAGAGTGCTGCAGTGACCAGCACCTTCAGTGATAGGCTCCTCCACCAGCGGAGCGTTAAAGAGAGATACCGCTGCTGTTGGGCTGTACAGACGGCACCTCCACATACAGAGCATCAGACACTCACTACAGTAGTACATTATATGGACTCATATCTATGTATTTAATGTGACTTCACTATTGTGCAATATTTGCTGCTGCACCTCATCACCTGAATACATCCTGTACCAACTGCCAACAAAACCTAATTCACGCACTCTGACTCTCTATACCATCAGTATTTAGGTGACTGCCAAGATTATCAGTATTTGTGTAGCTGGTATAGGAGATCATAACTGCAATATCTTCAAAATATCTGTGCAATGTTTCTCAGTAACTGTGCAAAATACATCTGTGTGATAACATGTACATTTGTGTATTTTTTTTGACCTAACAATAGAGATTTTATTTATTTTCTGTAATTTCTTAACTTACACTTTTGTTCTGTATCTGCTCTGCTGCTATTCTACTGTAACAATGCAAATTTCCCCATGTGGGATAATATAAGGATATCTTATCTTATCTTATCTTATTTATCTTATCTTATTTTAATTCAGTGGTTCAGATGTTAAACGGTTATTTACGTACATTCTGCACATTCTGCAACAGCAGCATAGTTCAGCATGCATTTGATGCTAGTATGAGCTGGTTTATCCTGGCCTGGTTCTGGTTACCATCACAGCATGTCATGGTGGTGATTAGCTATACTGCTTACACCACACCATCATTAGCTAACATTCTTTTGTCTATGCTTTGTTTTTCCATCAGAGCGAAATTCCCCTTTAACTACTTGCAAAAATAATCCACTTGCAAAAATCTACTGCATGTCAGCTTCACTTAAACATGCTAACTCCTGAGCTAATACCAGATCATGTGTAAGTTTGTGCCAAAGCTGGTCAGTTAGGCGGTCACAGTGAGTAAGTATATGGGCTAGAGTAGGCTATCTATTGAAGCTAATAAAGTGGATAGAAAAACAGGTTAATGTCGGTGAATCAGCTAAACTGCTCTACCAGCTTAACCAGCTAGTCAAGCAGTTGTCAGTAGCTGGAGGTGATAGTAGTTTAAACTTTGAGCCTATATTTGAATTTTGGGCCCAGTGTTCCTTAAAGGGAACCTGTTATGTTTTTGTCAGGTTTGTTCCACCTTTAGTGTGTGCCATATGCATCTTTGCTCAGCTGTCTGAAATGCCTGTATAGCCTGCTGTTATATTCAACTGCTCTGGGGGTTGACCGCAGTGAGCAAGATGACCAATCAAAGCATACTTAGCTCACTGAGAGGCGGGGCTTAAAGACTCGGACACTCTAACAGCGTTTCAGAACTGGGCAAGTTCAAATATACAATGGAAATGAGTCAGTATATTAGATTAGTTTAACACAGCTACTTCAACCCAGTGGGCAGAGGTGGGCAGGCGATCCAACGCATCAGCTAATTAGGAGGTTTAGTTAGTGTGCTAGAGCAGGGAAATCACCAAAGTCTGCTGGAGACCCTCACTCCTTCTTGATAATGAGCTAACTAGTGGGGTCAAGTGTGTAAGGAGCAGGGACATTGGGGCAATGTGATTCCAGAACCAGGGTGGGAAAACACCGCCGTAAGGCAAGTTGCTTTTAAACCAGTCCTTCTCAGAGGCTTCACACTTTTGGCTGACAGGGGAATTTGAGTGATTTTATTTTTCAAAGAATTTCAGCACAATTCAATAGAAATAAGTAATTCAAAGTATTTTAATGTGAAATGGTGTGTTATAGAGAACACCAAATGTCATTAAAGTGGTGGTGATTCTTATCTTGCTGCGTTTATAGCAAAACTATACACTGAAAAAAGGCATGAGGCTGCTTTGTGACTAATTCCGGCAATACCTGTGAGGGTGTTTGGGTATTTTTAGGTCAGCCCTGATTTATGGCATATCTAGATTGTATCCAGATTGTTTGTTAACAGTAGGGAGAGCAAAAAAGCACATGACATGCAAGGTGGCTTAAAATGCAAAATTATAATCTGATTAAATACCTCAGATGTCTGGTTCCCATCACCACATTGAACTACGATATTTGGAGCATTTCACACCAAACAATTCTGAATGAATTTATTCAAATTTAATTTAAATTTATTCATGCAGAAGCTTTGATGGGATTCTTATTAAAAGCTGCACACCAACCAGACAATCACCATTTTAATGTCCACAGCTAAACCAAATCAACCAGTGTAAACGGGGAAGAACATTATTGATTCTAGATATGACCCACCAACCAAATGTTTGGGTTTCTCTGTGTCTGTTGGGTCAATTTGCTCTGGCCTTAGAGTAAAGGCAAAAACAAACATATCAATAAACATATTAACAGATTGTTTTAAAATGAAATATATATGAAATGAATGGCAGTTAGAAATCACAACTTTGGGCATTCAACACTTTATTCACAAACTAATGAGCGCTATCAAATGTTCACGGGTTAACCGAAACAAAAATATAGGTCTGATAAATCTCTAAAACTGTACAAGGCTTTGTTCTGTTAAAACCTGTCTGTTATTGTTTAAAATCATCTGTTCACTGAATCAGTCCCTTCTGCCGTTTGGAAAGTGCTGAAGGAAAACACGTCTGTAAGCTGGACTTCTGCAGCACAGGGGACAATTTCATGAAGTAACAATGCACAATCTGGTGCACAAAAATGACAAAACTTACAAACATGTGATACAAACAAACATGTGGTCTTAGAGGATGGTATAGACATGACAGGATCCTTCTGTGAAATATATCTCATTCCAGAGTAAAAGTTCTTCTGGTGTATTCTAAATGACTCCATGCGGCCTGTGAAGTGCACTACACAGTGGACAGTGCGCATTAAGTGCACTACATACAGTATGAGCGCCTTTGACATTTTATGTAGTGCACTACTTTCCAAAAATGGAGGCACAATGGAGTTGCAATCTACCCAAAGGCCAAAGGGATTAAGAGTCAGCACTTCTGATATATTTCACAACTGCAGATGGACTGAACTGCAAAGAAAAGCAATAATGGTTAATATGAGCTGTTCTCAAACCTACAGTTAAAACAAGTATTAAAAAACAATGAATGACGATTTAAACCGAAAGCTTGACTTAAAGTATGCCTGAAGGTCAATTTAGCCTTACCAGTTGTGTGTCATATAAAATATACTTTTAACATTTACAGCATATTAATTGCAAACATACATTCAAATACATACTGCTGTTTTATATATTTGCTCAGACTTTAGTAGCACCATGTAAACACAAAATAATATCTAGGAATTCTGATTCAAAAACAATGTGACACATGATAATCACATCAAGCTCGTTTTCATTATGTCATAAAAAACACACTGACATTTTGTCAGGTGATGATCTCAATTTCTTTGATTTCATAAACAGGACACCAGCTGACAAGGAAATACATTTTGCTGCGATGTGTTCATGGAGAGGTGGGTTAATGCTCAAGAGGCTCGTCAATTAAGATGTTCATCATTGAGGACTCTGTAATAAGTCATGGCTCAAGGTGTGGGGCCTTTAGGAATGTACACAGATACACTGATGGTTATATCCAACTTTTATATCTCCTTCATAGAGAAGGTCAAAATGCTGCAGCAACACTGTAAAACAAATGGCACTGTAAAACAAACGTAGAAGAGAAGCAAAACTTGGAAATGAAAATATGGCACGCTTTCATACATAACCGCACACATACACTATTCAGTTTAGATACTTCTTTAACAGCTCTTTCCTTACAACAAGGTGAACACACAGAATGGGTGCTCTGGGCCTCAAAGAACACACTGAAGAAGATCCCATCCTTATGTTGTTGCACAAATCTTAGGATGGGTGAGTCTGTTAAACAGGTAATGGTATCAGCATTGCCTAAATGGGGAATTCGCTCATTTTTCTACATTTTTGCATAATTAGATCTGTAAGATGTAAACATCATCCTGGTCAAATTATATACAGTGGTGGTGATTCAGAAGTCTGAAGAGTTTAGTGCCTCTAAAAATGACATACAAAAGCTACATAAAGTGTTTTTGAATACACTCTCTAATACGTGGTATTCTGTTATATGATAGTTTTGGGAAGTGGCTTCTTGGCGAAGAGATACACGCAGGGTGTCGTCACCCAAAGTAGGACCTAAAAAATATATATTTCTTTCAGATTTATCATTATTTTATATGATCAGGAACGCCTACAAGAACTGAACAGTACACGTGTAGCCTCACTGGCAGCTTTGGACAGTAAACGAACCAACTATATTAAAATAGTAGACATCATAACCTCTGGTTCTTATCACCACCACTGTAAAGAAAATGGGCAAGTTTCTGTACAATCAAACATTTAGGGAATTAAGGTGGAATTCCCGCTTAAGGTCAGCCAGGGTGTAGCTGAAATCCTAGGTTTCAGCAATTCTGACAGAGAAGACAGGCTGCAAAAGGGCCACATGGTCTACAGTTCTGCAGATGAAACGTACAAGTAGCCATTAACGCAAAAGGAAAACATGTACACATAGCCACAAATCTTAACGTCATTCGACATGAACTCAAATACATCAAGTTCATCTCTCTTGCTTCTGTTTCACTTATGTAATTATCATCCCTCCATCAATACCCCCAAGACAAAAAAAAAAAAGATTCTTCCAAAAGTTAAATGATGAAATGTGCTCTGTTCGAAGCCTTGTCGATCTCAGAGATACTAGTTACTCTTTTCCAGGTTGAGAGTTTAAAGGGAGGTGTATTAGGTGATAGACAGACTGGAAGGGAAAAAAAAGATAGCCTGGAGGCTGTGACTCTGAGGACGGATGCCAGTGTGGAAGAGGCAGAGCGGGAAAACAAGAGGTAGGAGAGAGGCTGGTTTTAAGCTGGAGGTAAAGCCCAGGAGTCTTTTCTGAGATCTCTGTCTTACTCAGAAACAACTGAGGAAAAACGAGTGCAGAGCTGAAAGGAGAGTCACACAGGAATGTCCTGTAAAAAGTCGCTGCAGTCACAGTGGGCGGAGTCAAGTCTCCTTCGGCCTGTCCGTTTCTTAATAAACTCCTCCTCCTCATCTTCCTCCTCCTCCTCCTCACTATTTCTCTCCTCCTCCTTTCTGCGCCCACTCCCCAGAAGCTCTGGTGGGATGTCCCAGTCTGCATCGCCGTCCTGTTGCAAGACAGAGGAGGGGAGATGCGATGAAGGTGGGGAGGAGGAGGTGGGTGGGCCTGATGAAGAGGGCTGTGTCTCCTGGTTCAAACCCAAAGCCTCTCTCAGGACTTCAGCTCCTGCTTTCCTCAGGAGAAAAGCAGGTGTCGCTAAAGTGGTCAGGTAGGCAACCGAAGCTGAACGACTGGTGGAGGACACAAGGGCATGTCCTCCTCCTCTGGCCCCACTCTCCAGGTCCCCCAGATGGTTGTCATTATCCAGGAGAGCAAACATGCGATCCACAGAGTAGCGAAAGTGGGCCCAGTCCTCCAGGCTTAGGGTGAAGTTGAGGTTGAGATCGTAGGCGTGCTCGTCAAGTCTGTACAAGGGTTCAAGTTCGGACCAGTTTGTCACCCACGGAAACGGGCGGGTGCTTTCCGGGTCATCCTCCGACAGGTTCTTATCCCTCCCATCCTTCCCAAATCTGCCCTCTAGTGAGACAAATCATTCACACGCACACATACACATTCATATTTTCTGTTTTACATCTAAAACAGAAAGCTTATCAATTCACACTGCGATGCATACTTTATTACCACGGATTCTATGGGAATGGATTAATGCTTGCGGTTTGAGTGTAAAATAAAAGGAAGCCAAAAAAATGATAGGAGAGAGTAAAGAAGTCGTATGCATGCTCCAGGCAGAGCCCTACAGAACCAGAGAGCTGAGAGAAGAAATGATGGGCTGATGGAGGAGCAGAGGAATGGAGAAGGTGTGTCTGTCCTCTAGTGGTCAAAAATAGAACTGCATGACATGAGAGCAGCAGCCCTGGTGCAAGAGGCTCCATGCAGACAACTACAAAGAAAAGGTATTTCAGTCGAGCAGTGTCATGCAGGCCGAACAAAACTTAAGTCAGAATAGAGGAAGGAAACAAAACAGAGAGAAAGAGAGAAAAAGAGAGAAAAAGATGGGTTAGATTGGGTGGTGGCTTGGTGGTACTCTATCCCAAGGAACGTGAAGCAGAACTGTCCAAACTCACAGCGATTTGGAGGCAGGCTTCCTCATTTTGGGCCATTTGCGACGCTGAAACTGCCTAATGCCACAAGCAACGATAAGACAGACTGTTACCCCGCCTCCCAGACTCAAGCAGGCGATCAGAGAGAGCCAATCAGAAGGCTCGTGAGCTTTTAACATGTACATATTAGCAGGCAGAAGAGGACACATGCAAGAGGCAGTATAGGGTGAGCGAAAGGAGGAGAGAGAAAGATTGAGAGTGAGAGAGAGAGAGAGCGAGAGAGAGAGAGAGAGAGAGAGAGAGAGAGAGAGAGAGACAGAGAGAGAGAGAGGGGGGGGGGAGCGAGCACACAGTGCAATGCCCTTTACAACAAATGAAGGAGAAGACTGCCAAGAAGTTGCCTCTGCACATAAAGCAAAAGCCATCAATATACCTTTGAGTACAATATAAAGGATGAAGTTCTATATTAAACTGAATTACACTGAAATCTGTATAGACGTGTTTCCTGAAAGAGTCGCTCAACAACTACCATAAAGCCCAGGCCTATTTCGTGTGTGCATGCCTATTTAGAGTAGGATGTCCAGATTATTTTTGGGATATAGATAGATAGATAGATAGATAGATAGATAGATACTTTATTGATCCCAGAGGGAAATTCAAGATAGGGGTAGGATGAAGAGTTTTTTATAATCATAAACACTTTCTCTCCATGATTACTATGGTGGTTGCACAACGAGACTTTGGGGAACTGTCCTGACCTATGCATTCTTCACCCACAAATGTGGTACAAGCTTTATACCCATTCAGCCTAATGAGAAGCTGTAGCAAACTTTGTTTACAATGACTACATAAGGTTGTGTTAGGCTATAATTTCAAATAAAAGTGTCTAGTCCAGATACGACTTTCGTCTTCAACCAATGGAAATGCAACCCCAAAGGTCATGAATTATACTTTAGGTCCAATTGTACACTCATAAAAGAAATGGCCATAACTGAATTTTTGTTGTAGCCTTTTGTTGTTGTGAATGAATATAAAACATCTGGAACATACGCAGGTTGTATGGACCCAATAAAATATAACTGCAGCAGACTAAAGGCTAACCTAACTAAAGGCCCTGAACTACTGAAAGTACAGTTTTTGCCGCTGTTTTTGAAACTGGGCAGACAGAATTCATTGGGAAAACAACAAAACAACAACATAACCTCATAGTATTACCTTTAACACACCTACAAAACCATTCAAAATACATAATACTTTCTAAATGCAGTACAGTCTGCTACTGCAATGTGGGCTACTGTTTCTCATTTGGTTGAATATTATTTTGGCCTCCTTGCAAAGTTGCTGCACAAATGCATTTGTGGGTGGAGCATGTATAGGTTAAGCACCTCTGGTGTCATGCCTCATTTTGCAGTCAGCCCATATTAGGAAAAAAGAAAGCTGTTTTGAAGAATTGCCACTGTCTTAAGCATGTTCCCAACCTGGTAAGTTTTGTCCTCTGTACATTTGCTACCCAGAGTGACTTACAAAACTGCTTAGCAGTAAAAATATAAAAAATGCTACACAGATGGAACAGGTAAACGACGTCTCTTTAAAACTGTGTCATCTAAGTCTATTATTAACTATGTAACAGCAACAGCTACTGAAACTAAGTTCCTACTGTTAAGGCAGCTCAACGAAGCCTGGTGGCCTAAGCGGGTTATTTTGGTGAGATTGCCAGTATTACAGTTTCAGCAGTGTTAGTTTGTACCTAGCAATATGCATATGGGAACTCCTCTTCATTTGTTTTGGTGACATGTGAGGACATGTTGCATTTGGAACGTTTCTGTGTACCAGAGGGTGCAACAGTAGCAATTTGCAAAGAATTCTTTTTTCCTGCTCAGAGAAAGGGTTTAGATCCAGTATACCTAATATGATGTTGACTTCAGGTGAACTGCATGACGTTGGAGGCCTATTTGCAACTGAACTGATCCTGCACATCCTGCTGCTATTACCAATAAATACCACTGGGTCAAGATTTTTAATAACATTAACAACAAAAAGGAAACGCAACCTTTTTTCACACATCGCTTTGAAGTCTTCTCCTTCATTTTATTGTTATGTCTACAGTCAGTAGACTGATTACTGTTTAGGCGTGCTGCATAATAAACATTCATCAGCGTTCATGTGTTCTTCCATATGCAAGTAAACTGTTGATTGAATGGATTAGTACATTTCTGTGTCTATAGAAGACTCAGCTAAATTAGTTGGCACACTACTCTACTGAAGTTGTATTAAATTCAGTTAGCAAAGATACCTGTATTCATCATAGCTGCTTCTCTCTTTACCTCCTGAAGAAGAGACAATATGATTAGTTAGAGAGTGTTAAGACAGGTAAAGTTATAGTAATGTACATACTCCGTTCAACAGATCAGACTGCTGAATTCATTTGGCCATTTGCATGACTTTTATATTGGGCTGGGTTTGGTGAGTACTGCGGTAGCCTGACTACTAAGGGGTTAAGGAGTCTTATCCTCAAATGGTGTGGCTACATGGTTTTGTTTGATTCAAACAAAAGCACACCTTATATAACTAAACAAATGTTTAAAGCTCTCCAATAATGGAAAATCAAAAATCTCACACTTTTCCTAAGTGATCAATAAACATGGTCAATGTTTCAAAACATTCACTGTCCATATATGGAAACTATGCTGCAAAAACAGACCATTTTGTGTTCACTGTTTCATGAGAAGAAACTCTATAAATATATATCCAACTATTCAGTCCACAGCAATTTAGCCCCACCCATTCACCTTAATGTTTTAGTTCCTAGAACAGATGACTTTGGTCTTAAAAGCACAAATCGGTCTCACAAATCGCAAAAAAGTGTTTAAAAACAGGGATAAAAAGGGTGGAAAAGGTCATGTAAAAATTAATTATAAACATTATTTGGTACACCAACTAAACAACAAAACAGTAAGTGTGTTTACATGCGATTCATAATCGGATTTCTGCAGTTACCTAATTATTTTAAGGGTTATGTAAATAGCATTTACCCTTAGATCAGAGTATGCTAAAGAGAAATCTGAAATCGGATAAAAAGAGCTGTATCTCAGTTCAGTAATCAGATTCTCAGTGCATGTAGTGCCTTACTCGGATTCCTTTAGTTTTCTCAGTTTAAAAACACAAAAAAAGAAAAAGGAAAGTAAAGAAGGGCACGGTACGTACTAGAAACAAGCAAGTAGCATTTGACACAGCAACCCTGAGCTGGCATCAGTACACGTTTGGAGTGTAAGATGATATAAATAATTCAAATACTATTCATCTTCTACATGACGTATGCTCACTAAAGTGTACAGTGTTTACATCACATTTACATTGCATTGTCTTCTGTGATATTTTGTGGCAGGTTCCAAAGCAGAAATCTGATTACTGCCGAACTCATTTCCAGCTGGAGTTTTGCCATTATCTGATTACCCAACTTGCTGATTACATTACTGACAAAATCAGATTTTCGCCAGTTATAGGATTATTCAATGCATGTAAACTCACTCACTGTCAGCATATACAAAGACCTGCATTTGTTGTGGTCAGTGAGCAAAGAGACAACAGAAATAGGCTTATTAACAAAGATACTTAATGAAACTTTAACATTTCATGATGGATTCAAACCAGCCTCATGAAGAGTCATATAAGACCCAACATGTGGCATAACGTGTAAGACCTTATTTCAGCAGCAGAGCAGCTCAGCTAGTTAAGATGAAAGGGTCTGTTTGCATGAAAACAAGAAGGACAGAAAGCAAGGCAGGGCCAGGGTTGGGTGAGGATGAGGATGATGAAGATGTGGAACTGTAGCTACTCTCAGGTCCATCTTTAGCCTGAGGAGCGCTGTGTGTAGTCTGAGAGCAATGTACTGATAGTTATGATTGTGAGTGTGTGTGTGTGTGTGCATGTATGTGTCATTCTGCACATTTAAGTGTGTATGTGTGTAGTGTTAGTGCATAACTCACCTAGGTCCATGTTGCGAATGCGTGGGTTACACTGTTTATGACCCTTGCAGCCTCGTAGCTCCATGAGCTGAACATGCAGTTGGTTCAGAACATGCCGGTCCAGTGTGTTCACTGCATTCACCAGCTAAAAGCACACAGACATCGGTGAGGTTGCAGTATTATGGTAATTCCTGATTTGTTTGGCCGTGATATGAGTTAAGAGTAGTTATAGCCAGACACTGCTGGTTCACGTCCTCAGTCATTTTAAGCATAATGCCTTCTGTTACATTAAAAGGAAAAAAAACTCAACCCAACACAAAATCGGGGAGGACAAATAATATTAATAATAATAATAATAATAACAATAACAATGTTTATTTACAGAGCACCCTTCATCCCACTGGCAGCTCAAAATGCTTTACAGACTGTTGACATCAGTAATGCGGGGTACTACTACTAATACTATATATATACAACTCTAGAAATAAATGAAAGACCACTCCACACTTTCTTCTTAAATCAGCATCTCCACATATACAGCAGGTTCTTAATGAGCAACAATCAGATCACACCCAGTTTTCGTACTTCAGGTTTTATATTAGTAGCTAAAGAACTTAAATAAAGCATTGTTCTCTGAATTTAATTAACAGTGAGGTATAATAAAGTAAAATAATGTATAAACACTGGGACTGAATAGATGTCTCTTTACTATATACACCAGTAACTCATCCAACACAACCTCATGCTCAGTGCTGAGGACATTTCTAGCTGAAATGAAGAACTATGCATTATCAGGGGAAAAGAACAGAACTGGCACACTGACCATATAACACCCAAATAACTGGCACCAACGGTCAAAATCAATTCAACTAAATGAATGTCTGATTCAGTTATGCATTCACAAGTCAACTTCATGATCTCAAGATTCAGGGAGATCGGGTCAAAGTCAGTATAGGGACCAAGCCTTATTTAAAGTTGTTGATTTGTATAAGGTGATTAAATGCTCCTCCTTTTTCCAGCTTGGAAGATTTTGTCACCTTTACTGCCAAGTGTATAATGACCTCTATAGCCACAATTAAAGTGTGGCTAATTTTATAGGGTCTGACGAAAGGCAGCTGGGTTATCCACAGCCAAAACACGGGCACCAGAAATACTACAGGTGGTCTTTGGGCTGTTTTTGATACCCACTTTAAAACCATTATATACAACATACATGTAAACCACTTGTTACCTTCAAAATGTCCCTCACTGTCATAAATTGTGGATTGTTTGTTTATTCCACCTCTACATTAGAGGGATCATATATAGTGGAGTGAGTAAAATAGCCTTAACAAATGTTTGTAATTAATGTATTATATATTATATTATTATTATGGTTTAGACTGGAATAATACATTGCTAGAAATTGAATATATTTTGCATAAAGTCAACATTTTAGATGTAGCAAGAGCATTAGACTCCAGTCACAATGATTTGCAGATGCACCAAATTATATTAGTGCCCTTCACTTCCTCCCCTTACAAGTAAATAGTGGAAAACACTGACCTGATATGGATCTGTATTGATGTCGAAGTACTCCAGGAAGCCTGTAGCAAACTCGCAGAAGAGGAAGTTGTGTGTCTCATTAAGGGTCCTCATGCACCAGTAGGTGTTGTTGTTGGCGCTAGTGCATGCACAGAATGGTCCCACTGGAATAACAGAACATGGTCATGAATAAGGGGAAGTCCAATGTGTCAACCAAACATTCATGTCACAGTATAGTGTAAAGGTGTATGACGTACTGGTCCAGAAGGGGGCAGTCTGCCAGTGTTGGTTATCATGTGTGAAGCAGGTGAGGCCAGGCATGCTGCAGGTGTCGTTGTTACGAAGACGCTTAAGTAACTTTCTCAGCTTCTTCCTGCGCTTCTGCTCCATCAGCACCCAAGCCTTCTTATCCTTCTCCTGCCCCTTTCTACAGAGAGGAAACACTAAACCCAGTCACACTTACACACGTACTGTACAAACACACTGTACATAGTCAAGCTCGGGTGGCCTCTATATGTGAGAATAAGACATACTCAGCACATTTTAATACACAGTTACTGTTTATTTGCTGTATTATATATATTGGAGAAAGATATTATGTGGGAATGTGGTATTTGCAAAAGATTATTTCTATTTTAATTTTTTTTCCCAGTATGTTAAACTCACCAAATATAAATGGAAATTGTACACTACAATGTGCAAACAAATGGCACATCAGTTTTGGCAGTTCTCATTAAAGCAACGTACAAGCCATCAGTCAAATATGTCACAGCTTTAGAACAGTTCTGCAGTAAAGCACAGACCCTCTCTGTCTACCTCCCCACTGCCAGCATGTACCGTGAAAGACATTCCTAACATGAACTCACACTCAATGATGCTGTTTCCCACTCACTACTTACGTAGCAATATTATCATAGGTATGCTCTAAACTTAACCATGCTAAAGAAGGCAAGGTTAAATTTTGTGTAATGAAAAAGTTTACAGTCCTAAACTATTCACCTTAGACATCTACATCTAGTGCTGTTTGGTGTCATCTGTTAAAGAAACTAGGAAGCTAAATGGGAGGTCAGCAGTAGTGCATTGTGTTTTGTACCTTCTCTATCGAAGCTATAGCCAAGTTAGTTGGTGGTTGACCCCTCACTATTACAATGTATCTGGAACATAATGCTTCCACTTAAACCTCTAACTAGTCGCCCTAAAATGGAATGTCCACTGGTGTATGTATATGGTGTCCCTCACCTGAATGGGTGGATGCTGCCTGATTTGTATTTTCTTAGCTTACTCTTGAACTTGGATTTATACCTGAAACAGAGAAATGATTAAATATCACTGTAAATTGGTAGTCATAAGACAAACTGTATCTGTTAAGTTTTAATATATTTGTCTATGCTCTAGATTCTGAAATGACGGAAAGATGTCTATTCCTCTGGGTAAGTGTATACCTAGAATGTAGAATACCTTTAAAAAACTGTTTAATGTACACAACTGGATCATTTACACTGTTTGTTCACCTTTGCGAACAAAAATGTACTTGCATAGTTCATTTTTTCCTGATAGGATCACATGACTATTTCTGAAACTAAAAATAAGAGAATACCATAATGATGAAACTTATTTTCTAGACATCACTGTGGAGCTAAATGAAAAACCATGGTTGATAGTAGTCACTCTTACACATATTTGTTGCAGTCACACTCCTCAGGCCGCACCTTCTTCAGGTGACCTCTGACCTCTCTTAGGTTCTTAATCTTTGTTTGCAGTGTCTCGATCTGGGGGAAGATTATACATGGTTCATCATTATTACTGAATGGCTGGCCTGTGTGTTTCATGCATGTTGAGAAGCCCTCCAGACTCACTTGTTCCCCTTTTTTCATCCCTAAAATGCTGTCAGCTGAAAACTGGCTGTCCAAAATATTAAACTGCTTTGTTTACAAGACATTTTCCCCAAACATGACAAATGTCAGATAACATTACACAGAATAACGGCTTAGCACAAACACATACAGACAGAAAAACAGATTTATGTTCAATAAATACATTTATTCATATATAATATAGTATCTATAACTGTATATGCATCAAAAGTGGTGTATATAAATATGTAACGTAGAATATGCACAATACTTAATACGTAATAAGATCAGACTGTGTTCAATTTTCTTGCTTAACCTTATTATAAATTATTCAATATTTATAAAGAAATGATAGCACTCTTCCAACATGCATTGCACAGTATACAGTAACTCTGAAAAATGATTCATTATGTAATATGTGTAATCATTTACATCTGCCTTCACAATACAAACAGAGCTAGATTATTACTGAGCTCTGGAACATAATTTGGGTTAAAGGGTTAAATGCTTCAGTGTTATAAGACATTGTTGGCAAATAACTGAACACAGCAAGCACTTAACTGTAGCACACAGTTTAGTGAAAAGAACACTAAAGTTACAAGCACACACAAATACCTTATCCAACTTTTTATCCGCATTCATTTAGAAAGTGCCATTATTATCAGTTACCCAGTATGCCTCCTGCAGCATTTCTGCTTTTCACAACTCATCTTAGAAGCATTTAACCTTAATGGCTCATTAATCTTAACTAAATAGGTGGTGTTATTTCATTCTTATTGTATTGCTTTGGAATAACAAGTATGCTGGCAATTCATCCAATTTAAGAGCATTTGCATATGATTTATTGCAAGTTCCAGTTATTTTAGTTACCTAAGCTCAATTTCACGTTAATGGGCAAAACATTAAGTCTTAATCAAACAGTGATAAACTATGGAGAGCCTTTCAGGAATTTCTAAACTACTTTATGGGATACATATACTCAAAGAAGCCTTATAATATATTCTAATCCTACAATGCATGTAATACATTAATGCATTTTTAATAAACAATGGCCAAAACCTGTGTAAATGATTAATAAACTTCTAAATAAGTTTCAGTAACACACATAACAACATATCAGTGAAGTAGCAGTAGTGAAGCATGTGAATACAAATACCTTAGAAATGTACTGTTGATGCATCACTTAATTACCTATGTGTTCCATTAACCTAACCTCAGCTCAAAGCCTAATGCTAACCCTGGCCCTGATCCTAACCCTGAGCCAAAACCTAATTCTGAACCTAACCTTAACTAAAACTTAATTCAATTAAACTCCAGTTATGGGATGGTGTCAGCAGGATGTCTACAAAACCTTATTTATTATTATTATTATTATTATTATTATTATTATTATACATGTTCAGTGACTTCTCTGGTTCATATATACAATATTACGGTATTACAAATATTAACAAAATTACAATAATACAACTAATGAATTCAGCAGATTATTAATACATTTTATTAATCAAGTTAATTAAAATCACTTGATAATCTACTGAATCTAATCAGAAGCTTTACTGATGTTACATCATTGACTTGTTATGTTACTGGAGTCTGGAGGCGCATTGAACTAACAAGTGTCTAAAGGTATAATACAGAGCGCATGTGTACTGTTTGTGTACTCTACCTCATGGTCGATGTGGAGTTTATGATCCTTCCATGCCTGCAGCGATTTGTACAGTCCAACATCACACTTTACTGTGTCATTAGACAAGATTGAACATCTGAAAATAAAGCGGCAACACAGAGTTAGACACAATTACAACCTGTTAGGTGAAACTGTATTGTAAATTGATCCATCCATCAAGAATATTTACAAACTCGAAAGGGTAACTAGAGTTTTAAAAACTGGGCAAAAAAAGAGATACATTTTTTTTGCACACCATAAATTATATTAGAGGTATACAGCCAAAAATATAATATTGTGTTACATCAGGAGTGTGTATCGTCAGGACTGTTAAAGATATATCTGAACATCCATGTAGTTGTGTCTTTCTAAACTTTCATCTAGTATTGTGTATGTCTCGGTAGTAACAGTTCCTAATGACTTTGAGACATATGTACTTCAGAACAACGGAATCTAACTGCTCACCATTTGACCATGAGAGAGAAGGATGCAGTTTCACTTTCTGTTCTAAAATGACTAAAATAAGCCTCTGCCTACAGACTAAAGCTCACTACTAAAACAAAATCTGTATTTTAGTAGTGAAATGAAAGTGTAGGACATTTGTAATGAACATTTGTACATTTGTAATGTTTTTATTTTAAAAAAGTACCCTATAAATAACAAATGTATGCCTTTATTTATCTATTAATACCTTGTGTTTAAGTATATCATAACACAAGTCCTGTACATATACAAGCTCTAAATATAAACTTTTTTTTCTATTGTGGGAATGCAGTTTGTGTAAACCTTGTAATACAAATTATTAAGCACAAATCAAACACCTAAGTTTACTTCTTATTAGTGTATTATTGAATTTTTAATTCATACAAATCCTCTTCAAATGACTTCTGGAGTTTCTTACTTTATGTATCAATTAAACTCTAAAATCGATTCACAGCGAACAAAACCAGTTAGACGTGTCTTCTTGGAATCGTCCTTTTCATTCCAATCTTCCAAAAAAGATTCACTAGTCACACAATCCAAACTTCATTCAAACAGAAAAGTCTATTGCTGTAATTCAAATAAACAAATACATGAAAGAGTACTCCACCATCGCCATCGCCACACATCCTACCTCACCTGTGTGTGACTTTAATAGATGAAGGCACCAGGCTGTTGCTGGTTTGTGGCTCGGCTGTGGTTGGCCCCATCCCACTAAAGCCCTCCTCCTCCTGCCGCCCATGGCTTAGATTGCTGGTGTTGACCGGCTGGTAGCCTCTGTCCAGATCCACTGCATACAGATCTCCACCCATCTCCATTGAGACAGCACGAGCATATCGGTTCCTAGAGTAACCCTTCAAGGCCTTGAGCTCTGTCAAACATACACAAGTGCGTGATTTCACACTTCATCCACTAGAGGGCAGTAGAGTGATAGTAAAACTGTTAGTTGTGTGTGTGGAGAATGTGTACAGATTTAACCCTAATTTATGGCTCCACCTTTCTCAGTCCTTTATCTACACTGGTTACATAGTGAATGTTGAATAATTTATAGAAGATGCTAAATTGAAAGCCAATAAATGAAAAAAGATCAATAATAACTCAATAATGAGCCTGCAGGCTAAAGGGTTAAAGTTCCCATGAGAAAACAGGAAGCAATTGATGTGTTGATATGTGGTGCCTTTGTGAGTCATGCACCACTTTGACTGTTCTATGCGAGCACCTGTTGAGACTACTGACTTTTAAACCAAAGGAACACTCTTTTTCTCTCTCCTTTAATTCAGTCTTCTTCTGACGTTGCACTGAAGTTACTTCTCTTAATTCTGTTGCTGTGTCTATCGTTTAAATGAAAAGGTAAAAACGCTAGGGAAAGAAAAATACTGCAAAGCTATGCAGTCACATGTTGTTGTAATAAAGCAGGTGACAGCAAACCAGACATTTTTTAATAAAATAGCGATGAAAAACTCAGTCAGCAGCATCAGCATTAGCGCCATCCGGTGTTAGACACTAGTATTTCTTGCAATTTGTCAACAAAGAATTGCTCTGATTCAACAAATGTTTCCAACAAAAGAAAAGTAATGCTGTCAGTTCTGCTCTTGGTGTTTACTGAACTTGTTTAGAAACCACTGCACTGCAGTTTCTGAACAAGACTATATATAAAGCTTTCAGTACTGTCTATACATTTGAGACTGTGTCTGTGACTTCATCCTGAGTAAATGCATTGGTTTTCAAACTGATCCTCAGGCACCCCCAGATTGGTTACATTGCTCTATAGGTCAGTCCTTTCCTGAACCCCCTGCAGTTTGCCAGCAGGAGGTACATAAGGTAGGCGTAGACAACACTTCCATCTACTGAAGCCGTACTCCCAATTCGACTACTTCAACAGCGCAGTGAGTTTTACTTTTTGAACTGTTAAGTCCATTCCATAGCCTCCAGCCTCTCATGCTGGGGGAGAAGAGGCAGGTGGGCGACCACCTGGTTCTTGGACTACATGTCTGGAAGACCCCAGTATGTGCAGCTGGATTCCTGCCAATGTGATTGTCTGGAGCACTGGAGCTCCACAGGGAGCTGTGCTCTGCCTCTTTCATTTCACCCTGTACACCACTGATTCCAGTACGGCCTCAGACCTCTGCCACCTTAATACATTTTCTGACAAATCTGAGGTGGCCAGGTGCATTAGGGACAGCTTTGCTGAAAGGTGTGTGAGGAACCATCTACTCCTCAATATGACCAAGACCAAGGAGATCGTGGTGGACCATCTCAACAAACTGATCAAACTGACGAGCTCTGCTTTGAAAAGCTCACTGGAAAGATTTGAGGTGGTGGTTGAGGGGAGTGGCCTTACTGCTATCTTGGAGCAACACATCACACCCGATTTATCAGACGATTCATTGTGAATGATCATGTTTATGTAACTTGCTTTTTACTGCACATTATACTTTTTTTATAGTTTCATTTATCTTCCATGATGCATATGTATAATAATGTACAGTAATATTGCGCTCCTGATTCCTTTTTACTGTTCCTGTCCTGCTATAACTTTCCCTCTAGGATTAATAAAGTGACCTATCAACCTGGCTACCTACAACTTGCCTTAACATGTGTTTTGATAACAAATTCAGGTTCTGATTTCAAAAAGGAGTGTGAAACCACCTACAGTATGCATTTTCAGTGGATTACGGTCAGATCATTCAAACCGCACCTGGAGGTGGTCAATAAGGAACTGCAAGTAATACATACAGTATGAATGGAATGTGGTTTTGTTATCCACATACAATTATGTGAGCGGAAATACCTCCGAGTGCTGAATAGCAGGTGAAAGCATAAACAATGAAACAAAAGTCTGAGGATATGGAAGGCTGAAATTAGCCTCCGAACAAGAGCCTTCACATGCTCAAGGCCAATGAAAGCACCCAAGCAGAGCTTGTCCAGTTGCATGTCTGTTTGTCTGGTGTCTGTATGTAGAGGCTACCAGGGTCACTGACTTTTACACTGCTGAATGAAAGTATGTTTGATTTCTACATACTTTTCTTGGATAGCAGTTTCTTCTTCTTCAGGGCACTCAGTCTGTAGTTGCTGAAGTCATCACAGTTGCAGTTGTCAAGTTCAGCATCAGCATTAGCATTGGTGGTGGTTGCGCTATGCTGGTAAAACTGGGACTTGACGCTGGATGTTGGCTGCTTCCTCACTGTAGAGAGGCTAGCCATGCCCTTACATTTATACAACCTCAGCTTCCCTGTGGAGTCCTCCACACACTGCCACTTCTACAGAAAGAAAGAAAGAAAGAAAGAGAGAGAGAGAGAGAGAGAGAGAGGGAGAGAGAGAGAGAGAGAGAGAGAGAGAGAGAGAAAGATTTACGAAAAGCTGTGAACACTTGGGATATTAACACACACAGATTACTTAGCTTGCTTACACAAGCCCACATTCATAGACCCCACTTTTCTGCTCACTTTGTTATTTTTAGCACACATGGAAAGTACAAAAGGAAGGACATGTGCAAATACACTCATAAACAGGAAGCCACAGAGGCAGACACTTACATACATGTACAGTAATGTGGGTCGGATAACACCTTGCATGTATTTAATTCCGGTCGAAAAAAAAAACTACCTTCACATTTCAGTGTTTGGAAAGAAGCAAAACACTAAAAGGAAAATGCACTGAAGCCTCAGCAACTGAATTTAATAGCTGTCAATAATTTGGTGAATATTTTTGTATCTATTAAGCGTGTTCATGGATTTTGTTTATTATAGATTCCACTCTTTACTTTTTTACTGTTTTCAGTTTTTTGTTATGCAGGGAATCAGTAAAGTTGAGTTTCAGACTGATAGTTGATAGTTCTGACGACACTAACCATTCTTTGATTCTCAGATTCTCTTGAGTTTTGTCAAGTTTTTTTAATTCAGTAAGGGCTTCTTGACATCTACTCATCCTTTCAGACCCACAGTACTGAGTTGTCTTCTCACAGTGGAAAGATAGATAGAGAGGAAGAGCTGTGGATTTGATGGAACGAGTGGAGCTTGATTTTCTCTTTCACTAAGATACAAGCTTTAAGTCTCTAATCTAATCTAACTGGGAGAACTTTGGTTGTGTATCAGGTCTTGCCTGGCTGTTTGGAGGACCATTTTCTCTGTATCTTTTAAACATTTGGGAATTCCGTTTGGGAGTTTTGAAAAATCCTGTTTTACACCCCCTGATTTCCTGCTTCCCTAATTAAGTGAATTATCTTTTATCTGAACTCCACAGAAAAATCTCATGAAAAATGCATGACTTGTATTTGTTGGCCATTTGAACTGGAATGAAATGATAATAATTGATGGGTGGCCTCTGATTTAGCATGGTACTGTATACATACCACCATATTATCTGGGTCAGGTCTATTTGCTCGAAACCTTCTGTCGTTAATGAGCCATGTTTGTCTCACACCTCTGATATGCACACACACACAGAGGAGAAAACGTACATGCCTGCACATACTCGGGTGTGAGCATATATGTGTGTGCGTGTTTTCTGTCGATTAAGTGGTGAGAATTACCTCCCTGCTCCCTGCCTGCTCTCTTTGTCATCTGTAATTACCACGCGATGCCAAATCCTCCTCGTTAAAAGCCTTGTTAATGAAGAGCTCCAGTTGCTCTCTCTTCATCTAACACGCGGCGCTCCGGCACTGTCAGGTCATTAAAAGCGAGACGATGCTATAAAAACACAACTGCGGCAACTGCTCGGCACCAGACCTCCAAAAAAGCCGAAGTGGTCCGAAAACAGGGGGCTGAAAACAAGCTGAAATAGCTCCAGCTATATGATTAGGGGGGCAACCTGCCAATTCTAAACAATACCTGACATTAGCACTTGATTTACTACAAGGAAACTCAGTGTGGTTGGAGGTTTGCTGCCCACCTGTAATTCATACGCTTTCATATGCATAGCAAATCATATTCCACAGCTGTAATTGCCCAGTTTACACTATTATCATAAAACAGAAGTGTTGCACTATTTTAGTTATTAGTGTAAATTATCAAAAGGGATTTGTAAACATTGCACAAAGGTGAAGTAAATGGGTGCTAAAATAATGAACGTGTGGATAATAGAGATTTCGAGGTCTGTTGCTTCCCACAAGGAGAGAAACACAATTAGAGCAGAGAGCATAATTTCTCTTCTAAATTCTCCTAGGATAATTACCTCAACATTCAGTGACCTTGACTGTGAGAAAAGGCACCATGTTTTAATACAGGGAATTATTTTAATTATTGTTATTAATAAAAAACTGTGCATGCTATTTTCAATGTTTTGTTTCTGTCAGCCGGGATCGAAAATACTCAGAGGCCACAAATAGCAAAATTCAATTATTATTAACAAATACAAATGATTTAAGTATTACAATGTTTTACAACTCATTCAAATTAGCCGTGTCCCGTTACGAAAACAAGAAAAGAGACATTCTGAATGCCTTTTAAATAAGGGATATATCTGTGCATGTATTTACAATAAACAAGCATTAAACATAAAAACAAAAACCAGTCCGAATACTAATGCTTGCTGTGTAGTTGTCCCAGGAGTTGAGAACACTGATAGCTTTACCAAGATACTGTGCTGTATCTTATAACCAGCATGAGCATGCTATAGCAGTCATTATAGAATAGTGTTTAAAGTGAAAACCTTTGCTTTATCAAAAACACTTAAGGCTTGAATATTCATTCCTGCCAGCAGGGAAATGAGTCCATTATACGATAGCATCAGCATTATAACATATTTTCCACACTGGGATTAGTAATAATGTTGTATAAGACTACAGCAGATGACAGCAGACAAACAAAACATGTTAGAGATCAGATGTGAACAGCGTGATCAGAGAAAGCAGAGGTGTTCTGCAGGTCACATTTTCCTGTTCTTTTTTTGCAATACACAATATATACTTATATAATTATAGTCGTAGGCTGGAGGTTGGGGAACAAGCCCTGTGACCGGAGGGTTGCCGGTTTGATTCCCTGAACTGACAGTAACGACTGAGGTGCCATTGAGCACGGCACCTAACCCCCAACTGCTCCCTGGGCGCCTGGGATAGGGCTGCCCACCGCTCCGGGTAAGTGTGCTCACTCCCCTCTAGTGTGTGTGTTCACTAGTGAGTATGTATGTGAGTGTTTCACTTCACGGGTGGGTTAAATGCGGAAGACTTGTAAATTTCCCCACTGTGGGATCAACAAGGGATTAAATTATTATTATTATTAATATTCAAAGTAATTTATTACCACATCTGAGCTAACTTAATGTCAATATCGGAATGCTGCACCACTTTACAATAAAGGCTAGTCTTAAACAACCCAGAAGAAATCAACCGACAGGAAGCACTCGACCATGCTTGTGATTAGACAAGGATGCACCCTATTGCTGTAACTGACTGACCCTCCAGGTCACGATTGTGGAGATTCAATGAGCCCTGATGCCCTTCAAGAGGCACCTTGTTAATGCCAGCACACGAAGACTGTTATGATGACTGCCCTTAAACTCCATGTGTGGAGGTATTGTGGTCAGCGCCAAGGTGAACAGTATGTTGTCATGTGTCTCATGTTCAGACGCCTGGCGTCACTACTTCTGTATGTGTAGTTTAATAAATATTATCTATAGCAGTCTAACTTGTTCATTATTTACTGTGGCTTGTAACTCTGCATTGCAATCCAACACCTCCTTATGGGTGCACCTATTCCTTTGATGATAAAGGTATTTAGCACTTACAAACACAAACACAAATCAAAACAGCATTAAATACTGCTTAACCTCAGATTATATTTATCTCTCTTTGTCTTTGCCTTCATCTTTGTCTGTCACCATTACACCAGTCAGATACCAGTGTCCTGTTAATCTCTTTATGTGCAATAACTGCTTATATGTTTTACTATCATCTCATTAATAATGTAAACAATAAAACAATGCTTATTAATACTCTAATTGTAAAGTGGTACCATAAAGAATTCTATCATTATTAGGGCTGTGAAATAAGTATAAATAATTATACATGAAAGGTCTGAAAAAAACAACAGGGCCGTATGTTCTGACCAATGAGTGTACATATCCAACCAATGATAGTACATATCCTACATCATATTTACAGTCAATGTTTCCAACTAAAGAATCTCAGGCTCAATCCTGTAGAGGGCTGTTTTAAATAAGATATAAAGGTGAATTTTACACTTTGCTATAGATATTGTTAGTTTGCTGCTAGTTAATACACCCAAAGAGCTCTGATGAGCACAATCCAGCTCAGTGTGCTGAAGGTACCATTTAAGAGCTGTTTAAAAGCTGTATCTGAAGAAGAGGGCTGCAATCCCAGAACTTATAATATAATATATAATATACTGCCTGAGACGGGCCTCAGCCTGTACTACTATAGACGATAGGGAGGGTCATACTAGGAAAGTGTGTTAATGGCATTAAACAGCCCTAAAAATAGGCAAACACTGTTAAGCTCAAATTAAAACAGGGACCTACATTAACAAAGGACTGATCTCAAATTAGGAATGAAGAAGCATATTAATAATCAACCTATTTCATCTTTTGTATTTTAGATGGTCTCTAGTGTATGGTATGGTAAGCTAGGTATTTGAGCTATCCCTAAAAAATTCATATACTCACATTGGATGTCTAGGACTGGCTCAAACATCATGGAATTGCTCAACAATATTAGTACTGATATTAACAGATTACTGTATCAATTTAGCATTTGCATTGTCCTCAAAATAAAATCTTAAAATCTCTAGTGTGATGCACTTGATGTGCTTGTCTATGTTTATTCTGAAAGAAATGCTGCTATCAGTACCAGGAGAAATGGAAATGGAAACAATGATTACAGGCCCGGGGTATTCATCCTGGTGGATTCTTAATATAAATATCTTTCATAGAAAGTAACAGAAACCAATAGAGAGGGAAAATGGCTTTATATAAGCTGAAATCTGCATAAGAAAGAAAGGCATGTGTTTGATCAGAGGAGGCAGACGGTGGAAGCAAGGCCAGTCTGACAGAGGATGGAAAGATAAGAAGAGTGGAGGATGAGGAGAAGGGAGGATGACGAAGAGCAAGTGATTTATTGCTTGGGAGATGGGACTCTCTGGAGGATGAGAGCGGTCAGCTCGCTGACAGAGAGAGAAAGGAAAAGCTGAAGTCTCAGGTGCGTTTGATCTGACAGCTTAGAGCTGTCTACCACTGGGCCTTCATTAGCCATCAGTGTGTGTGTGTGGGTGTGTGTGTGTGTGGGTGTGTGGGGGTGTGAGAGAGGAAAAAATGAAAGAGATCTCTCTGCAGGACATCCTATCAGTGCCTTCTCTCTACAGACTCACACTTGCACCTATTACAGTTTGTAAATATAGACTCTGTGTGAATGTGTGTGTGTGAGTGTGTGTGTGTGTGTGTGTGTGTGTGTGTGTGTGTGTGTGTGTGTGTGAGTGAGTGAGTGTGTATGTGTGTGTGTGAGTGTGTGTGTATGTGTGTGTGTGTGTGTGTGTGTGTGTGTGTGTATAAGCAGTTCACATTGTGCTATGAGGGAAAGATGGTGCAGCAGGGTCGAATGATACTGGGTAAAAATTACAATGCTGTATTTTAAGAGGGTTTAGATTAAAAAAAATTGTGAAATAAAACGATTGAACAATGAAATGAGAAATGATAATCTCATGATGATAAGGAGCTGAAACAACTGACATGAAGGAAGGGTGGCCCAGCAGTGTATATAAAAGTTGTGTATTTGACCTGCTATATTGATAGAATACAATTTGACAAAAACACTTTTTCTCTGACAACAAACCCTCAGTGCAGATGCTGGGAGCAGCAAATTAGAAATCATTATTACACAGTGAAATTTTGCAAAGTTGTCACTGAGCATTTAATGCCTGATGGCCACCATCCCGATCATGATCATTACTTTTAAAGAGATGTTCTAAATGTAGTTCTCTGTGCAGCTATTCTTCTTTCAGGCTACTCAGCATTTTACTCTGTTAGGTCTGCTATGGATGCCGGCAGGTTACAGGGAGGAGAATGTTTGACAGATATAGCAGCAGGGATTATGGGAAAGCAGTGTAGCACTTACTTTATTGCACGGTACAGATGGAATACCATATTGCTATGTCTTAATTACACCGCTACATTTTGTGATTGTAACATCCCTTGCAATAAATTAGGAGACACTGGTGAACATCTGACAATATGTTTAAGGCTATCATGTGCTTCCTGCCACTAATGCAATGTGCCGGGGTGCTAGATGAGCATTAAGAAGAAAGCTAAACACTAACACTTTTACATAGCATCTATTCATCTATTTCATCCTCCTTTTATTTTGCTTGTTCAGATAAATAGATAGACAAACAGACAGACAGACAGACAGACAGACAGATAGACAGATAGATAGATAGATAGATAGATAGATAGATAGATAGATAGATAGATAGATAGATAGATAGATAGATAGATAGATAGATAGATAGATAGGATTTCACATTATCACAACAGTGTATGCCTGCATATGTGCACACACCTGTCCGATCTGCTCGCAGGGTGTTTGGTATTCTGCACGCTGGCACAGGTCTTTGACTCGCTGGTACTTGGGAAGGTAATTTTCCTCCTGAGCCACATCCTTCCCATCGTGCACCACTTTGTGAAGTAGTTTCCTGCCAAGCAGCGGGAGAACAGAAATAATCCCTCTTTACTGACCATACAGCGCTGAAGTGGTGCCTCATTCTGTAGTCATTCTTCATGTTAGGAATATAGGAGTTATTATAGTTGCCTACTAATACAAAACAAAAGCTATTTCAAGAACCAAATCAAAACTAGAACGTCCACTGTAAAACGAACCTACATGAAGTACAATGACTGAGAAAGAAAAACTTCTCCTGACCCTTATCAATTACCTGCAGGCACAGCATTTGTTATAACAGTAAAGTAAAAAAAAAAAAAAACTAAACTGAAGCTAGAAACTAAATAAAAGTAAACTCAAATTATAAAATTTAAACAACAACTAAAATATCAATGCACCCTGGGAACTACCTGGAAAAGAAAAATAAATAGAAAAAATTTTATGTCAAAACTAGAAAAACTCTACATTAGGAACTGTGAGTCTAAGTAGAATGGTTTGTTTGAAATTGTTTCTATTGCACACTCCATATTACATTCCATACTAGATTTGCATATTCCTTATAATTGTGACTGAATCCTCAAATTAAGAGATCATAAAGTACCCAAAATATGAATAATACACTTGTTAAAAGCAAGCTAACGTGACTTCAAATTGAAATGCCATTAAACACATTAAACCTATTACTGACCAATAAATCACTATAAATCTATAACATCAGTCACATATTAAAAATGTGAGGAAATAAAATGTTCCATGATATGGGACATATATTTTTTCTGAGTCCAGAGATTTCCCTGCCTTTTTATGAAAAAGAATTACGCCCTAATTTTTGTTCTATTCTTACATACAAGGAATATTACTGGGCTGTGTGGGGTGTGGACTCCCTAAGCAGGATATCACACACCCAAAGTTCAAGAACTGTCTTGTCTCCACTTAGGCACATGCGTGCACACATACGCACAGCTCTTGCTGACTCACCCTCTCTCCACCAGGAAGGAGTCCCTCCACACTTTCCCCTTCTTGTTGAACTGGAACCTGAGATTAGGAGAGAGGCGAGAAAATCAATCAGCTCACTAGCCCGCCGATCACGCCAAGCGCCTGTTCCACTCACTCTCAAATGAGAGCTCCCCCCCGCCTTCATCCAGACCGCTTGGTTCCGCGCTCAAAATGATGACAAAATGCAACAGGTTCGGCCGAAGATTGAAAAAGAACGAGGGAGTGAGAGAAAAAGGGAGAACAACGCTTCAGGGTCAAATGGGATCAGATGAACAGAAATTGAAACGCCGTTTCATGCTGTTTTTTCTCTTCTTCTCTTGAACGGAGCTGATGAAAAAAAGAATGATGGAATGAAAGAGTATAAGAGAAATAAACAGTATACTTGGAGGCTTTTGACCTTCACCAGAGTTATAAGCTATCGATCCATGCTCTGTTTTTCTCTCCCTCTGATCTCTGCCGCAGGGATAGAGGGATGAAGGGACAGGGGAAAGGAGAAGAATGAAAACAAGCTAAAGTTGTGCATTCCTCATTACACTGCCTTTCTCACAGGCTTTAACCTGAACTCCTAGTGCATATTCATCTACTCCCATTTTGTATTCAGGTAAATTGAGTGCTCGGGTTTGCGTGAGAAAAACGTAAGCCCTCTTTTCATCACTAGTTAACAACTCACACCTAAGCCCAGGGATAACAGCAATTATTCAAATCAAATTGATTGCTTTTTACATCATTATCATGATTTATGATATGAAAAATATGCAAATGTGAGCTGTTTTTTGATTAAAGGTTTAGAGTGTTTCCAACTTGAAAGTCAAAGTTAAAGGCTGCTTCATTTTTTGCAGTATTTGGACAGGAGCGGGAACATTTCACATGACCTCACTTATCAAAATCCAGAAGGTTACCAAGGCAATCAGTGGTAATAACAGATCATTCTGGACTGACAAATAACAACGGACACTTTGAATGTTCCTTCAGCGTCCAGGTGCCGTACCTGTTCATCATTTTGCCCGTGTCAAGCAATTTTAGGACGGACTTGCCGTCCATGTCCGCAGGAACATCCAGCCCAGCGATGTCCAGGATGGTGGGGGCCAGGTCAATGTTCAGCACGATGTGGGGGTTGCTATGGAAACAGAGGGGGTTTGGGCAGTGGACACTGTAGTTAGATAAAAGCATTGTAGAATAGATAAGGATAAAATGTGAATAGAACAGTCAAGGTCAACAGAACAATGAAAACTGGCTAAGTTGACCACAACATGCTTGGACGTGCCATTCTGGCACCCTGTAGAAAACAAATACTGGGCAGAGAACCCAGTGGAATCCACCTATTCACACTTCTTCGACCTTTAACACATTTTGGACCTTCTGTTACAGTACCCTGACATTTCTGCCTACTGTTATTATCTGGTCATCACCTTTTTCTTATTTATTCTCCTGTAATCGCATGAACAGCTCATGTTACTGCGGAGGCCAGCAGAAAAACACCATGTTATGTAAAGTTTAATTAGACTGAAAACTGCTAAAGTGTTTATTTTTGAGTCACTGACTGATGAATATACTTGTTACTGCAGAGTTAGCCTTAAAATCCAACTACAAAGGGAATAAAAAATGAATAGGGAATTTAAATGGGATTTGTGTAGTTGCTAAACGGTTTATGCTAATTAACTGAATGAATCCTGCATACGTCTGAACGACACCTTCAAATCAATTCTATTTAAGATCCATTTTGTAGGCTAAGAAGCTCATTTTGATGGGACTTTCTACCTAAGATCTTCAGAGTGCAATCAGATTGGAGACAATATAATCAATTACATTTCTGGCATTTAGCTGACTCTCTTATCCAGAGCGACTTACAAGGTTAACCACATTACAGGCCAGTGTAGTGTTAGGAGTCTTGCCCAAGGACTCTTATTGGTGTAGCACAGCATAGTGACCGGGATTTGAACCCCAGTCTCCCACGTGTGGTGGTGGCTACTTGGCGGGTAGTGGTGTTATCCGCTAAGCTACACCAACCACAATCCATCAGACATCATTCTATTCAATTCCAAAGTTAATATCCTGTCACCAAACATCCTTGTGGAAACGTAAGGCATCTGGTTCTGGAACTAATAAGGAATTTTTGGACAGTTGGTAATGAAACCATTACTTTTGTTACTATTACTTTATTGCTATTGTGTCTACAACTTTTTTTTATTTATCTCGGGTTGACAGTTGAATCCTAGTCATGCCCAAGGTTTAAAATTCCAGGCCAGATCTACTGGACCGCACACATCCAAAAACTTCTGTTCTTGTTCATCTCAGCACTTCATTTTTCCCCCTAAAAACTTGCACTGTCACTCCTTTGTGGAGCTCAGGGTTGAGGTCAGTTCCGTCTCATAAAGACTTAATTCATTCACTGAAAGCCACCCAATTTTCTGTGTATTTTAAGAACAGAATGAAAAAGAGCCCAACAAAAGAAGCTCTTTCTCTGTCGTGCTCTCTCCCTCTGTCTCTCTTTCTGTCCCACAGGTCTCATGAGTTTCACATGAGAGAGCTTTGCCACTGCTAATCAGCTTTTCAGCAGAGTTGAGCGCAGCCAGAGCACCCAGCAACACAAGACCAAATAGTAATTCTATTAAACGCTACCCAAAGAGAGCGCGAGAGAGCATAAAAGAGAAACAGAGAGCGAAAGGGAGAGAGAGAGAGAAAGAGGGGGAGAAAAAGAGAAAGTGAGAGAGAGACACAGTGAGACACAGAGAGAGAGAATAAATATACCAGTAAATAATTTTCCCTTCCTACTGAAGATGTTCTGCTGGCATCTTATCAGACTGTATAATAGCCACGGTGCTCACACTGCACACAGACACACACATACACTTACATGGTTCCTCCCTCCACGTTGGGGCCTCGTATGAAAAAGGGCACTCGTATGTCAAACTCATAAGGCATGGATTTGCCCTTGACCAGTCCAAATTGACCAATGTGGTAGCCGTGGTCAGAGGTGTAGATGATATACGTGTTGTCCAGTTCTCCAGTGTCCACCAACATGTTATATATCTGCCGATAATAAGAAAAATTACATTTGACATAAAAGACACTGTCAGACCCAAAACTGACAGGTAAATAAATCTGAATTAATTCTAATACTAACAAAATTTCAGAGAGTCTGTATAGTATAGTACCGGAAATATGCCTGAAAGTGTTGCACTTTCCATTACCAGCCACAGTACATACACAATATCACCAACAGCAGTTACATATAAAGAAAAAGAAAAAAAGAAGAGAAAAGAAAAAGACGGGGAGAGGACAAAAAAACTAAAACTAAAGGGAAGGCTCTAACTAAGATTTTCAAGATAATTCCAGAGAGAAGACCATATTTGCTTAAACCTGTCTGGTCTCTGACGTATGTCATAAGTCTGTTTCTCGAGGGGAAGCAATGACACTAGTTGAGAGATCCACAACCTCAGTGTTGGGGCCTGTTGAGAGGCCAAAGCAGCAGGACACACTTCTTTGCTACATACACCAACAAAATAAAAGCGTGTCTCAGCTGCCAATCAAATGTATCTGAAATTGATTTTTTGAGTAAATTTCATAAGCCACAACATCAAAATGTCTTTAAGGTTTAAGGAGAGGCATATGTATGCAGGTTGATGTACATGTGTTTTTTTAACAGGCACAGTATTCGTGCCTACCTTCTCCACACTGTCGTCAACAGATAGCAGCGTCTGTAGCCGCTTCCTCTGCAGCATGTTGGTGAACTCCATGTGGATGGGCTTCATGGGGCCAGTGTAGCGCATGATCCAGTGCTTATCCGGGTTAGGAGCATAGTTGTAGCTGGGAGTGCTGAACACATAAACGAGAAGAAGAGATAGTTTATATTACCTGAATGAATGTGTGTCAGAAATGATTCTGCCGCTTGCTGGTGCACGGTGACATAAATCAGAGCACGTTTATGAATAATGTGGTATGATATGGTACGATATTACATACTTAACATGACCAGGAACATGCACTAACCAGAAAAAAGCACCCCCAGGGGCAAATACAGGACCAACTCAGAGGACCAATTTCCTTTTAAAGGCCAGTAGGCATTTCAGAAATCCAAAGTACGCTACTCCGAACTGAAGGTGTATAAGATGAGCAAGTATCAGTCGCTGAGTAACTGTCAGTCCATTATGACAAGCAGGTCAGTGACTTCACAGCTCCAGTGTAGTTTTTTGGCATATTGAAAATATTGATAAAGATAAAAAAAATACATAAGCAAACAAACAGGAACATCAATTACATCACCTGTGCTTTAGGCCTACTTTCTATGCACTATGTAGCTTGTGTTTTTAACATTAACTGGTTTATAAATCATACATGATATAATACTGAAACGATTTTATTGAGTTTACACAGATCCAGGAGATTTCCAAATCCATGCTCCTGTGCTTTACATATTATAAATTAGGAGTTTTTTTGGTGGTACAATCATTGGGAATGAAATATTGTATATGCACACAAGATATATATACAGAATATGACTCTCCACAGATGCTATATCACACTCTGGGGAGGTGAAATGCAGAATTTGCTCCACTATAGCCTGATGACTTTTTCATTCCCCTTAATGATCCACTGTTTTAACAGTTAAAAAAAACAAACTCTGCATGCAGATATTAAACCTGTCTACGTTTCATGATTTCAGCTCTCTGTCAGTTCTTCAGCAGCAATTATTGCCTTGGAGGCATTGCCTTCAACTTGCCTATCATAGCTGAGGGGCAATTCCTTCGCCCTACTGCCAGGCTTAGTTTCATCACAAGATTCTTCCCAGCACACGGACTCATTTTGTCTGTCTGGCGGACTGAGGACTTCCGCTTGCCTGAGAATTTCACACATGCTGGACTTTGGATCTCAGGATCCAATCTGTCCGCCAATAAAGAAGAAAGAAGCAATCTTCGAGGAGCAATCCCGTTTGTAAGAGCATGGGCGCGAGGGCTAGAGTTAACAGTGACCACCAACCTGTCTTACTGGCCCACTGTCGGGGGTCTTTTTTATAGGCGAAATCGTGAGGGTTTTTACCTTTAAAGGAAAAACCAAGTACACACACAAACAGACCGCCCTTCTGTTCGTTACTGTAATTAATAGACTGTTTACACCCATCAACTACAATCCGCTCTAGAATTCATTGGAAGCATTAGGACATGGCGTATGTTTACTGTCCTGCTTAATTTTGTTCAGTCTAATTAAGAATCACCTTGAAACCTACAGAGGTGCCAGACTACTACACACTCTAGCACTCCCATAGAATCTCTAATCTGTTTTTCAATTTCTGTAATCCCGAGATAAAATAATCTCTCTTTATCTTTCTATCGCTCTTTCAGGGGCAAGAGTTCAGAGGAAGGTCTTTTTAACTCCATCTTTACCACCCCATCACTCCTCCCTCGCTACTCCACTGCTCCATATATAATAATCTCTTTAATCCTTTCAAACCTCTCTCTCTCTTTCCCTTCCTCCATCCTCTCTATCTTGCTATTTCTCTCTTGCTCTCAGTCTTTATTTTACTCCTTCTATTTTACTCTTTCTCTATTTATCTCTACCTTTCTCTCACTGTCTCTCTTTCTCTCTCAATGTCCTTCTTGCTCTTTCTCATTTGCCTCTCCATCATTCTCTTTCCCACTTACCCTTGCACATCCTCTCTATTTACCTTTTTGGTTACTCTGTCTCTCCATGTCTCACACAATCACTTCTTCAATGGCACTGATTCAGTAAAGCTGCGCAAAATGGTCACAACTTTAACTGCTTTTACTGACGTACAAAACATTCTCATTCTCACAAATTATTTACATGAGGTTGGCCTAATTCATGCACATATTGGCATATGGAGTCAATAAAATGCCAAATTTCAGTGACTTGTGAGCCAGTAACTGTGCTTGTAGGTGTAGGGCACTGCTCCCTTCATTGAGCAAACTTTATAGTACAAAAATTACAAAACCAGACAGAAAAGAATAAAGCTATTAAAATTAATAAAGCTTCTTAGTCCACTTAGGACACCTGCATGATGCCTTCTGTCAGATGATTCAGCACCAGCTGTGTTACGATTACGTTTTTTGGTCACAATCAATAGTGTAAGACAAAACCACAGTGTAATATGTCTTTAAAACGACATATGACATAAAATATGTGTAGTATCTGTTTATAACAATGTGCATGTAACATAAGGACTTCCACATTAGTACTGGGCTGTTGTGTGCACAAGTTATTGCAAAAGTATTATTGCTATTATTAACTCTATTTTCTAATTTCTAACTTTTTCTCTCTTGCTCTAACTTGCTTCCTAATTCTTCCACTTACAATCACTATCTCTCTCTTTCTCTCCAGCTGCTCCAGCTTCTGTAAGCTCCTTTTTCTTGTTAAAAGTGAAAAAGAAAATCAGATTGTTGTGAAAAGCCTGATCTCAGGGCCAAACCTTTTCTTTTAGTCCTCAGTCAGAGTAAAGAATGTAAAAAGAGGAGAGGCAGACCCCCCACTGCAAGCAAAGCGAGGATCAGACTAAAGAACGGTGCTGAGAAAATGAGTGGACGCTAGCCGGCTAGCTGCTGGGCGCTACTCTAATCCGAGAGCAAAAAGGGGTTAATCAAATACATGACTGTTGCAGTGCAGGGGGCAAAGCAAGCTCCCTACTTAACCCCTCCCAGGACCTCCAGGGTGCACACGCATTGAACATGTTTTTCTTGACACTTTGTTTTAGCATTTTAAACTCAAGGCTCAATGAAATAAATACAGAAATCTGACATACATGAGGATTCTGACTTATCTATCCATCTTTATATTCATAAGTATAACAGCATATGCTTTATCGTTGTTTTAATTTGTGCACAGAGTCTTATTTTGAGAAATGAAACAGCATCTTTTGCAGCTGTCTCACACTGAAACACGTAAAAGTCTGGAGTGCAAGCTTGAACCTGTGCATACACAATATAAATGGAAGGTAATCATGATCTACTACTTTTAGGTAGAAAATATACAGATATACAAAAATAACTCTAGACTTCTAAGGGTTAAAAGCCAAAGCAGCGAGGGTGGGAGTCGGGGGCTCTGAGGGGAATGTTACGCTAGCGGGAGGTCATTAGAATGGGTAAAGAAGAAGGCTTGAAGAGAACGGTGGGGGTTTTGAGGATTCTTCATGGAGCATTAGAGGAAAATGTTGGAATGGATTCTCTGTTGGCCGAGGAAGTACTTTAGGGGTACAGCTTTTCACGGTGGGCCAGATGCTATTACAGGATGGGCAGTTACGCCATAACTGAGAAATACAGAATATACGAGAAGAGAAGAGAGTTTAGAGAAGAGTTTAACCCTCACAAAAACATCATCAACAACAAAAAATAATATTCTCCTACTTTAATAACATGATTTCTAATTTCTAGCACTTTTATCTGGTATTCTTTGTATCATACAATACTGCTACTACTATAAACAAGCAAACAAATGCTTAGAAATACACTCGTTACTCGGCACTCCTACACCAGGTTTAAACAATGCTTTAGAAGAACCACCTTTGTAAAAAAGAGATCAATGAGTCTGATTTACCTTCACAAAATGCACAGGACCTAATATATTATGTGGAGGATACAAAAATGCTTTAAAAAAACCCCCAAAAAACTGAAAGGTTATTAGTGAATGAAATGTGTTTCCAGAGCAGTTAATAAGCTAGCAGAGACCCGATATTCATTCTGGATATGCTCTTGGTCACAAACCATATAGGTGCATCTAAAGACAACAGCAGCATGCTATTCCAAATACTGACAGAAAACACTGTGGCACATAGGTAGCCATTAATTTGGACATTAATAATGCATCCCAAGTAAAGTTTAAAGAAGACAAAGTCAGAGAATGTACCACCAAGTTTAGGGTCATTTAATAGCATGACAGCTGTTGCCTGTTGAAATAGATGTCTATATATGTTTATAACAGTATTGAGGAAAGGCCTATGCATGTGTTGTGTTGCTGTATAGACTAGGAAAGTGCATTTCAACTAATTGTGATATTTCTGGATTCCTGGGAGTTCATGTGTGGATTCTCTAAAGGTGTATGCAGCAACAAAAATAGGGGAAAGTAGACTTTTTTTGTTTTTATTATCCAGTGATCATAGACAATGATAGCCAAGGAAATTTGGTAGGTCTGAGTAACGGGAAGCCACGTATTCAGATTAGGCAATGAGCTAACACTAATCAGTACAACATTGGGCGATCAGTAGGAGGTGTTTTCTTCTACACAAGGTCTTTTCTCCTAAGTGGGTGATATGGCAACATGTTAGTTTCTCAGAGGAATATAGTTTTCCTGTTTCTCGATCTAGCTAACATTAGCTAGAACATTAACAATGACTACTTCGTGAAAAAGCCCCCCATGAGCTGGTAATTAACAATCCGAAACATGAAAACTGGTGTTAAAGTGTTACCAAAAGAAAATCAAACAAGACTCAGAGACTCCAAAGCTCACCCACACACACTTGATCTGTTACCCTGGGAGGTTAATGGATGTTTAGCTGAGGTCTAAAGTGAGGTAACAAAGTGTAATGAGTTGCTCTTTTCTGTGACAATCTTAACAAGCCTATTAGTCTAACAGGCTAAAACACTCACACACCTAGACAGACAGACAGACAGACACACACACACACACACACACACACACAGTCACACAGGGAGAAACCTTTTGAAGCCAGCTTTAAAGCACTTCACCATCAAACAGAATAAATCGTCCAAAAAACATATCATGTGCTTTGGGATTCTCACTTATTAGCTTTTCCCAAAGCGAAAGGGAATATTTCTCACATTCTGTTTTTACTTATTTGACTCTTTTCCAAAAAGCTGTCTCTCTTTTCGTCCTGTTTTTGACTACAGCATCAGTCAGTGGTGCTTGTGTACTGTGTCATGTCTGTGAGTTCATATCTGTCTGGATTTGTGGTTCATAAAGAGAGAACATGACATCCAGAAAGGGCAGAGAACCTGTCAACAAATTCTGGCCAATCTTGTTCGGACATGTGGCACATACCACATATACACGCACGGACTTAAATAAAAAAATTACAATCCCAAATCCAAAACTGTAGAGACACTGCATAAAATGTCAATAAATGTGAATAAAAACAATATGGAACAATTAGCAAATCTTATATATCCACATTTAAAGTAAATGGAACTACTAAAAAAACCCAAAAACTGATGTAGGAGCAATTTGCAACACACATTTGCAAGTCACATGACACGAAAGAGCATTTTGGAGAGGCAGAGTCTCTCAGAAGAAAAGATGTGCAGAGGGTCACCAACCTGTGAAAAGCTACATCTAAAAATTGTAAAAAATAATGTCAGAAAAACGTAAAAAAGCAAATAGCAAATTACCACAAGCAAATAAATATATAAATAACTATATGAAGTTATTATTATTAAGTGTATATCTACTACTTTTGAGGAATATATTTGGAAATATGTCTGTGAAACTGGCAAGAGCTTTAGAAGAAAATTAATTTTACTTTATTGTTGCACTAAACTGTTTACACTGAAATTGAATTTTCATTATTTATAAATCATGTATTACTATTCTGATAAGTTCATTATCAGAATAGTGTATTTTGATCACTGCTGTTGTTATGACCCTTTAGATCTGTTAATACAGGTCTGCCAACAGTGGCATGTCATTTGGCTAGATTTCAAATCCTAATTTTGTGATGATTTCATATACTCCAGTGTTCTTTGTTGAACACAGTTCTGACTGCGTTGCCGAACAGGCTGCTTTCAGATTGTCTTCAGGCTGTTTATCTTTGGGTGGATGGGCTTGATTCTGATAATGTGCACCGTACAGCTGTCTTGTCCTGAACTTCCATTATTTGCACTTCACTAACCTTGCTCATAACTCACAAACATCCAAGTTAAGCAGGCTGGTTTTCCACAAAGGAGAGCTATCAGCATTCAAGTTATGCATTTGAGGAGATGAAATAATAACAGTTATGGAAACAACTACACTTATCATATGAGATAGACTGATTTCCACAGCTAGGTTGTGGATGACTATGAGTAAAAAATAGCAGCTGTAAAAGTGGAAACATAAATGACAGGGTAAATATGAAGAGGCAGAGCTGTCCAGCATTAGACTGGGCCACTGTGTTATAGTGATAACAGCACCGCCCTCCCTGTTGGCAAAATCACACCATGCCAATACTTAAGAGGAAAAAACAAAGGAAAATGTGCACAGACTGCTGAGGAGGAGGCCATATGGAGGTGGAGGGAGAGGCAGCAGCTTGGTTAATGTCAGTCAGAACTTCCACACAGAGAAAGCTGAGGCTTTAGATCAGCTGCAGGTTACACAGGGATGGGGCTACAAATCCAGCCATCACCAAACAAATGGCAATGACACGTGCCGACAGGATTAAATCTCCAACTGAACGTGCGTGTTTGTCTGCATGTGTCTATTTGTGTGAGTGTGTGTGAGGGGACATACACATCTGACAGCAGCCAGAGCAAAAAAAACAAAAAAACAAAAAAAAACACAAATGTGTACGAGAGAGGAAAACAAGGATGTTTTCTGGAGCAGGGGATCTGTTAAAAAGCAAAAAAGCAAAGCAGAGAGACAGGGGGAGAGAGAGAGAGAGAGAGAGAGAGAGCAAGAAAAGAGAGAGTGATGTCATGATGAAATAACTCTTAGAAGACTGTGTAAGTGCTGTCATGTGGAAAATCATGCACAGTGGACAGTAGGGAGTAGAAAGCGTACATCTCCAACAGCTGTTTGATGTCATTACACGCATTCCGATCTATTACAACTGTATGTGTGTATGCTGTTCATGTACACTATAGCATCGCTATAGGTGCCAGGTTACACACTCCTCCAGTACCAATGCTATGGTGAGCTCATAAAGTCCAACAGAATTCCACAACAGTACAATGCATTCATTCATAACAGAGGCCTCAAAATGCCAGTGAAAATCTTTCCCAAGTATGCCACAACTAAAACAACTGCTTGATAAAGAACATTCTCTTTCCCACCATTTCCAAAACAGAGTAGTATTCAGAAATGTAATAAGAACATCCGCTAAAGAGTACTTTGATGGGTTTTCGCACATTTTGATGTTTAGTTAATATAATATAAAATGTGGCCTGTGCAAAAGCAAATATTATCTCCCCCCTCAGCAAATAAGCACAAAGCATGCACAAAAAAAATAAGTGTAACATGTTGCAATCATTTGAATGTAACTATATACTAGTATATTATATAGTTTATATAACTTACTAATAATGACAATGACACTTGATTTTTAAAAGTTTAAACAGAAGTAAAAGTGAGGTGTGTATATGGATGAGTAACTCACATGTGCTGCGATGCGTTGGGGAAGGCAGTGGTGTACTGGGGTGCTGCGTCTTCCGGGCCGTGGGGGGCAGCATGACTGATGACCATTAGTACTGGCCGGTGAGGATAGATCTTTTTGGACATGCGGAAGTAATTGATGCTGTCATTGGTTATGAGGTCTGTCAGGTAATCCTGTGGAAGAGAAAAGCCAGATCCAGAACAGAGGAGGGTGAAAACCAGTAAGCAGCATATAAGCACAGTCAAAAGGAAAGACATACACATGCACACAGTTAGACTGTAAACCATTAATCCATGGATTATGCTGAATTTATTTTATCTTGAATACACATGTACATCAGTCAGGAGGTTTTCCAGCAATCTGTGTTTAACTGCTCCCAGCATAAACATGCTCATGTCCAAAACCGCTTGTGCTTTTACATGTATTAGGGTCGGAAATATTTCCCAAATCAGGAAAATACCCAAAGGGACAGTAAATGAACCTCCACCTTCTAATGATGGTGGTAGCTTTGTTACCTCATGAGAATGTTAAGTTACCGTGTAACATTAACAAGGTCTATTGGATATATGAATAATTATTAGCTATTGGTTATAATCATAACCTTTGATTTCAACAAACATATATTAGCCTTTCACTGCCTCCCAAACAACATCCAGAACGTTTTAGTCTCTAACCTATCTGTGCTCTGAGTGCAAACCACTTTCAAGCATTTGCAGAGAACCTTGATTTTATCAGCTTTAGCCAATAACTGCCTGCATTTCACAGCAGTTTAAAACCATAGCTGAGCCATAATAAAATGGTCTTCATTACCAGTTACATGTATATTTGCACTCTGATCTGTTGGCATGCTATCATATGTCTGTGTCAGTAAAAACACAGAGTTAAGGTGTGATTATCTACCTGAGCGGTTTTGCTTTGTGTATGGTAGTATTCTTAGCCTGTATGGGTGCTACAAGAACAATAGAACGAACAAAGCTTGGTACAATACAGGTTCACTTTCACTGGCTTTTACCCCCATTTAGTGTGCACTACATTGATCATTATGTAACAGCTTCTACGCACAGAGAGTGCATTATATCTCTAAAAGAAATGTATGCATCTAACTGAGCAGGGTTTAGTCCGTATCCCTCTTCTCTCCCTGACCCCTAAGCTGAATGCGCTACAAATAAAGAAACGTAATACTAAGCAGTATTAGACTGGGAAGGAGAAAGAGTCGGCTTGCATAAGGGTTTCAGGATTAAACACTCCAAGCTAATCTGCTAATATGATGTTGTAAAAAGACAAGCTGGATAGGTATGCAGCACAGATCAGGCAGTGTTATAAAATGTGTAGTGTACACATGCCATGAGAGTGGTTCCCATGTACAGTGCAAATCGGGAAAGAGCCGCAGATCGGGTGGCAACAACTGGCCTTGGGATATTGCGCAAAAATATGTGACAGCATAAAAACAAAACAGACCTGGTTTCCTTAATGATGTCTACAATCATGTCTACCACAGGGCTAGCATTACAACTTATTAATCCATGTAGAGTTTATCTGTGCTGTTCGGACAATGTATACATCTATCTGCTGGTGGCAATAAAGTGAGTATGGTGCACTGTGAGTATGGTGAACTGTTAATAAGGCCTGGATGATTTGTGTTATTTGTGTTTGCAAGTCAGTTTTACTTTCACAGCCACAGTTAAATTCAGTTCTAGTGAGATATTAGCTTGTAGCAGCTGTTATTAGCGCTTAGCTGTTAGCATTTCGATTGTGTGTTAGCTAAGTCAAACTGTAGAGCTGTTTAAACTAAATGAGATGTAAAACAGGCCTATACTGGATATTAGCAGGATATGTGACCTTCTCTCTCAGCTTACTAAACAGACGATATTGTGCATGGATATGTCCCCCTAATATAGATATAGATTAGGACCATCATTTATTCAGTATTACTGGATATATCTGATGTGACTTGTCATCACATTACATTACATACATGTTTGATATTACATGGGAGACTGATTTTATAAGGAGTGTGTGTACGTCTGCGTGTCTGCTCTGTGATGGACTGGCGACCTGCCCATGGTTTTTCCTGCCTTCCGCCCAGTAAGTGCTGGGATAGACTCCAGCAACCCCCCCGCATTTCAGGAGGACAAGAAGTGTAGATGATGAGTGAGTGATTTCATAAGGCTAAACATCTTACATATGCATTGTTGCAATACATGTACATGTGTGTATAAAGAGTTGGGGGTGTGTAGCAGGTAGTTTCATGTCTGAAATGATATGGGACAGCTGGTGGCAAATCACAGAATCATAGAAAAAGTCATAGCATAAGAAAAGCAGGGATGGAAGGATAGATTATATTGTGGATGATGGACAATTTTGACAATGACCACTCGAGAAACGGAGTGAGTGAGATACAAAGAGACAGAGAAAAGGGGAAGGAGAGAAACTGATCAATATACATGCAAGTTTAAGAGCCCTCTTAAAGTTTAAACACACACACCTGTGAGTATTCACATCCATGTTTCTCTCGAACACCGTTTCTGCACATGGTATAGTTGTAGAAGCGGGAGTTCTTCACCATGACCACCCATTCCCTCCAGCCAGGAGGGATATAGCTGCCATTATACTCGTTCAGATACTTCCCGAAGAATGCTACAGCACACACACAGTGAGAGAGAGAGAGAGAGGTAATCTTTAAGCCTCCTGTCACACCAGGCTTTCATTCCCAAAAAGTCTTTGTTTCTCAAACCAAAAGCACAGTCTAAATCTAACGTAGGTAATATAATAGTTTTAACTTAAGGCAGTATTGAGTTGCTAAGCAATCTCAAACAGTGTTGCCTATGTGGTTTCAGACAGTGTATGACATACAGTTACCTATAAAAATACACAAAAGCACAGTTCAGGTTTAACATGGCTGCTAGCAGAGCTTAATTTATAAATGATAAGGGGGCCAGAACACTGACTAGTGATGGATGCGGCAGGTTGATGGGGTGTGGAGAGGTCCCAGAACAAAAAAGGAGTGTGCATAAATAAGACAAGCAGCTCAGTGTCATAAGCCAATGTTTTTTCTTAGGGTTACTAAACCTAACCGAAGAAAGTAGTACTAAACTCCTAAGGAGATGGACAAAGCAGCGGCACATTTACAAGTGCTTCTCTATCACCATGTACCGCCATACAGGACTGAAAACATGTACCTGTAATGGTATATCACCACAGGATTCTGTTCTGTTCTGTCATATGCACAGAGGAACAAACAGTTACACTGTAGAATGAACTTCTTACTCCACACTAGCTCCCGGACTACAATTACTAACCTGGACTAATACTAAACACTAAGTAAAGAAGCAGGAAAAAGAAGAGCAGAGCAAATGTATGTATATAAATTAATAAAATGTGTAATATATGCTATGTACTATACAGACTGTGTGCATAATGCAGATCTAACAGGCCTAGGAGCAGAACATATGTACTGTATGCCAATTATAGACTCTTCTAGTGAACATAATGCAGTATAATAATAATACCGGTCCTTATATAGAAATGGTACATTAACTTACCAGGGTATGTGCAAAATTAGCCATCTGTGCAGTTGAGCAGTTTAATGTTTTATTGGTCACCTCGTAGGAGAACGGACTGAGCATGAACTACATTAGCTATTTACATACCTACATATTACTTATCTACTTACTCAGTGCCCTCTATAAATAATAGCAAGACTGGCAACCATGAGCAATAAAAAGGTCATACAATATTATTTATTGTTTTTGTTTTTTAAATTCATTTTGATCTTTTCATTCAAAACAATAACATTTATCCAAAATTTATTTAAAGTACAATGTTGGAAAACCAATATCCTAATATGATTTATAAGCTAATAAACTTCTTAATTATTGCCCTGATAGTGAAGTTAGGCATTTTGTAGCCATTTCTTGATTTTAATAACTCATATTTATACCCTAGAGAAACACAAACAGAAAGTAATGGCATACCATTTAAGTGTTCCTTATAAATCAGGTCAGCCTTAAAATATAATGAATTTCTTGGGGTGCCAACAAACAGATTGGAGAAAATATTTATTTCATGATGAGATTTAAGCTTTAAACCAAGATTTGCAGACGGCACAATATACATTGGGTTATTTATTCTTGACGTGTCTCTACAAAGTGTTATATGGATGCATTTAATATGTTAACGAAGTGCTGCATGCATTACCAAGGCATAATCTGAAAGGTGCCAGACCTGGACCCAGCTCAGCTGAAACCATGGTTGCTCTATTTAGCTTGGCAATGTACATTACAAAACAGAAGATGCAACCTTCAGCCCCCTAATGTGCTTAAGCTGGTCGCAATGTTGCTTAAAACAAATACTTCTTCCAAAGGACTTTTAAACCCCAAAATGTACAAACTCTAGACAAATCACTGTCCCTGAACCCATCAGTTAGCAGATACTGTGCTTCATGACTTGGTTAATGGAACATCTGTGCCTCATTAACAAATCAGATTCATTGCAGTCAGTTTATTAACCACACAGTTTACTGTGTCTAATTTAAATGTCACTCAATTTTGCTTGCCTGTGCAGTGGAAGAATCATGAACTCACTGGAATTATCCGAAACGCAGCAGCAATACTAACCCAAAGACCGTTTCAAAGCCACAGCCACTCTATGAGCTAAACCCAAGGATGTAAACACGCATTACACACACGCACGCACAAGCACACAAAGCTGCCTAGGTGGATTAGCGGCATGATTAGATGAATGTTGATATTGCAGGTCTTGCATTAGGTTGGATGTCAGTACTTTCATTGGCTAAGCCCATCTCTCCCAGAGAAAGTGCGCTGCTGCTCTAATGGATTACTCTAGCCACTAAAAGCTGACTCACTGCCAGGTGTCTATATATGAGTGTGCATGTGTGTTTGTTTTTGTACATTTTTCAGGACAAGAGAAATAAAGGGCTTACCTACAATATCAGAGCTAATAAAATGGCGCAGACTTTGTAAATAAAAGCCAGAAAGCTGGGTTTCATTTCTATGACAGAAATAGCAAACCAGATTTCTGTGACGGAGGACATTCACACACACACTTCGTATATCCCAAAATGGCAACTTTACAGGGTAAGAATAAGTGCTCTAAGTTAACGTGAAAATAGTTTTAATATTAAGTAAAATTTGGGCCATTTCTGCTTCATCGTGTTTTTAAAACCTGAAATAATTATGAAATGTTCACATGATGTAAACTTTATATAACCATATACTAAATATAAGTAGCCATAACTTAACGGTGATTAACATCGGAAAAATACATTTAGAATACATTCAGAACAGCTGTTTGTTAAAATACACCAGCAGCATGTCAAATTTCATATTTAGATTGTATCAGTGTTTTTTTTTTAACAAATAAAGGCTTATTACCTACATAAATATTATTTTCTCAAACACCTATGACTCGCATCTTAGTTCGGGTACCTGGTATCCATATTTTCTTCTGTGCTAGTGTGAAGTCCACAGTTGTCACTGAGCGCAGTCACAGCAGTGGACGTCATGCTAACACAGTAGAACAACGCATGTTTTCCTGAGGCAACTGTAAACAGTGCCCCACTGCACTGCACAGAAAACATATATAACTTTAAAGTAAGCCATGAATGTGCTTTCAACATGGACACCGGACTTTCTCAGGTCAGCTTTCAATTTTCGTTGTAAATTACTGTAGCCCAAAAAATACAATAACCTTAAAATAACATGCATATTTACTTCTTACACCATAATGCATATGGGACAGCCTGACACTGCAGAAATACAAGTGAGTGTGTGTGTGTGTGTGTGTAGGTATGTGTGTGTGTGTGTGTAGGTGTGCGTGTGCGTATGTGTGTGTGTTGTGTTTTTCACATCACAGCTCAAGCCTTTTCTCGGAAGCAGTGCTTTTTACGCACACACACATTCAAGCAAACAAAATGGCTCATGTCCTTATTATCTCCAACAGTCCTGAAGCTTTTAATCTAATGTAAACTGTCTTTAAGAGCAGGCAGAATGTGCAGAAGAGCGTGTGAGGGTGTGGGAGACTTTGACGGAGTGTGTGAGACCTCAGGGCCTGTCAAACAGAATCTCCAGTGTATGTGTTTGAAAAGGTCACCGCATGTCTGTTTACTATGATATAACAGAGCTTAGGGCCAAAAAAATCAATTTAGCCTAAATGAAAAAAAAGGCAGATGTGTCAGGACGACGTTGAGCTCAGTATATATCACTGTGATAGAACTCACTCTTACAGACATTTGAGGTTAATCCAGTTAGAAAGTTTCATGAACATCAGCAGGGTTTGGAAAATGGTGTGTGAAAAGGGAAACACGTGAGTACAGACTACACTGCACAGGTTTTAGTTTTCCTTGGAATGAAGAATAAAAGCTTTACCTCTCCAGCTGAATCAGTAGGTAGAGCAGGCAAAGCTTAAACCCTGCAGTACAGAATTCCTCCAGGGCTGAGAATATAATTCATGTGGACATGTGTATATGTCCTATTGCGATGCGGCGTGCAGCACATTCTCCAGCACATCCCCCTTTAAATGGGGTTGAGTTCATGATTCTGTGGTGGCAAATTCATGTGTGAAAATGATTCCTCATGCTCCCTGAACAAGTCTTTCTCAGTTTGAGCTCCATGAATATTGCTATTGTCATCACGGATTTCGTCTGTGCCATAGCGGAGGAAAAAACCTACTGAAGGAGAAAACCTGGTCACTCAGTACATTTAGATAGCCGGCTGACTTTTGCTGCTGATCAGACCTGACTGACTGCAGCAACCCCAGATCAACACTGCCTCCACAAGCTTGCACAGTGGGCACTATGCATAATGGATGGTTCGCCTCATGCACTTCCCCTCTTACCCTGATGTGTCCATTGCGGGTGACTTTTCACTATTGCTCCAGAGTCGAAGCTTTATGCTCCCAAGCAAATTATCCTCCGACTCCTACATATTTTTACATAATGCCCACTTTTACCATTCAACTTCAAGTTTTTATTTTCTGACCACATTTATTCTGCAAAGTTGGCGATTAATTTAATAATGTGTTAAACAGTTATTAGCCTAATTCCAGTCATTCCAGTAATCATCTTAGTTGTTTTCATTGTTTGATGCAATAATTTGACCCCTCTGAAACACTTACTTGACCATCTGAAGCATGTTACAAAATGCTCACTGCATCAGGTGGGTTTAAAAGGAATTGCTTTCAGCTGAAACATTATTTATCACAGTTTTATCCAATCAAAGTATTTGCTATTTTAAATCCAAATGGGAACTATTTATTCTGTCCAGGAAGTGTATATGATGAAATAAGACAAATGTGATGAATCACAATTAGCAACACAAAATAAATCTGAATTGTTTGACAACCTTATTATATACAACTTTACAGGGTAAGAATAAGTGCTCTAGGTTAACATAAAAATAGTTTTAATATGAAGTTAAGTTTGGGCCATTTCTGCCTCATCGTGTTTTTAAAACCTGAAATAATTATGAAATGTTCACATGATGTAAACTTTATATAACCATATACTAAATATAAGTAGCCATAACTTAACGGTGATTAATATCGGAAAAATACATTTAGAATACATTTAGAACAGCTGTTTGTTAAAATACACCAGCAGCATGTCAAATTTCATATTTAGATTGTATCAGTGTTTTTTTTTGAACAAATAAAGGCTTATTACCTACATAAATATTATTTTCTCAAACACCTATGACTCGCATCTTAGTTCGGGTACCTGGTATCCATATTTTCTTCTGTGTTAGTGTGAAGTCCACAGTTGTCACTGAGCGCAGTCACAGCAGTGGACGTCACGCTAACACAGTAGAACAACGCATGTTTTCCTGAGGCAACTTTTATTCTGCAAAGTTGGCGATTAATTTAATAATGTGTTAAACAGTTATTAGCCTAATTCCAGTCATTCCACTAATCATCTTAGTTGTTTTCATTGTTTGATACAGGCCAATAATTTGACCCCTCTGAAACACTTACTTGACCATCTGAAGCATGTTACAAAATGCTCACTGCATCAGGTGGGTTTAAAAGGAATTGCTTTCAGCTGAAACATTATTTATCACAGTTTTATCCAATCAAAGTATTTGCTATTTTAAATCCAAATGGGAACTATTTATTCTGTCCAGGAAGTGTATATGATGAAATAAGACAAATGTGATGAATCACAATTAGCAACACAAAATAAATCTGAATTGTTTGACATCCTTAATACAAGCATGTCATACAATGGCACAAACAAAATAAGCATGCCTAATCGACTACTAAACCACGCAACTGGTTTGAGCCAAGAGTGATCATTTCAGTGGTCCTAAGTCTGCATTTACTCATAAAGGGTTTGAAGCTCCAGGCCAAAACAAAAAACACAATTTTCAGACACCTTAACATGCCCTGGCAGATCAACTACATTTAGGGTAATAAGGAAAACTGTGTTTATATGCTGAACTATAATTGTAAGAATCCTGGGTCTTAGTGGGCTACATATATATGTAATCATGGATATGAGATATGGCTAGCTGCAATTATGATGTATAAGTGTGTGTGCACGCACCAGTCCTGTAGCCTGTGTTGTTGAGATAGACTCCGAATGTACGCGGCTCATGCTGGACTTGCCAGCTGGGTGAGGAGCAGTTCTCATTGTTGGTGTAGGTGTTGTGGTTGTGAGCGTATTTCCCCGTCAGCATGGAGGAACGTGAGGGGCAGCACATGGGTGTGGTCACAAAGGCATTAGAAAAGTGTGTCCCACCCTGCTCCATGATTCGCCGAGTCTTATTCATCACCTGCATGGAGCCTGAAAGAGAAGGAGAGAGAGAGAGAAAGAGAGAGAGAGAGAGAGAGAGAAGCACACACAGATTAGTGCCTCCCGGGTCTCAGCTTTTTCAATATGGACACAGCGTGTAGCATAAAATACATCAGCTGCTCTCACTCCCAGCATTTCACTGCGCATTTCAGATATCTAGAATCAAATGAAAAGCATGACTTAAAATCCAACAGTGTAAACCTGTTAGCCGGTGTGACCAATAACAGCCCAATGAAAACCGTTAAGAATGCCCCAGGCTGTTTAGCCAATTATCCTCCTGATGAAGTATGAGCTCGCTCTCCCTTTCTCATTTATTTTGTGGCTTCAGTTTATCTTATTCGATTTAGATGCTCTGTTTATTTGATTTATACCCTTACTTTTTTATTTTGTTGCCTGTTTGGTTTATTATTATCTAACCCTAACCCTAGTTTATCTGTAAATCTATCTGTAAGTTAAATAATTTTTATATTTTAAGTTTATTTAGTTTATTTGAAAGTAAGCAGTATTTTAGTTCATTTATTACATTTATTTTTGTTTAGTTAATAAACTAATGTAATTGTTTTTGTTGTGTATTTATTTAATTTATTTACTTGTATAGATTTGTTTGCACAATTTATTCGTTGATCCATTCAGTTAACTTTATATACATATTATATATTTTAATGCTATTTTATTATTATTTTTATTGTTTTCATTTAACATGTTTAATTGATTTACATTGATGAAGTTTATTGTGTTTATTTTAATCAAGTTAATTCTAATTTATTTGGTCTGTTTGTTTATGTATTTATGTTACTTAAATTAGTCTCTTCTTCTTTAAATGGTTTACTTTGTTTGTTTAGTTGACTGTTCTGTTCATTTATTTATTTAATGGATTTTTTAATGGATGTAGCTGGTGTGTATTTTGCAAGTTCATGCTTCTCAGGAAGATCTGCAGCAGTCAGAAGTGTCATGTGACATCATCCGTCTAAAAGACTTGTGTACAGTCTACCCGGTGAGCAGCGGATGTGTGGGTGCGGAAGCTTGAGCTGGATTAAATGGAGAATATGAATTGGGGAGGTTGGTGAGCTCCATAACATCTAAAAAGATTTTCAATTTAAAGCAGATACACAGTAAAAACCCTTATTACACCTCCCTCCTGCGCCTTTAACTCTGACTCAGTCTCTCTCTCTCCCACACGCACACGTGCGCCCTGAGACCGGATGGGCTGGATTGATGTGCACAGAGACAGGAAGCCTGGCTCCACTTGGCCTTTTCATGCAAGATCACCAAACCTCCACAAATCCATATTCAAAGGCCAACAGCACACACAAAAGAACACCGAGAACCCAGCTTCTTACTTCACTTGAAAATGTCAGTATGGATTCCCTTAAAGAGCAGACAGAAGCAGACCTCAGTACTGATGTGTAGAACTGCTGTAAAGAGTTGGATTCATTATTTGTGATCAGGCTGGATTTAGAATCCGCTTTCTCCTGTCCATTTAAAGTCACAGTGAATTAGAAACTGCAGCAATGCAATTTCCTTTTGTACTGTGACATGTCTGTAAAACACTGAGGGTCAAGGGCTGAGGTCCCTGAGCTAGCTGAGCATCTTCTCACTAATCAAACTGACTTAAAATGTGTTTATTAGAATGTGAAGAGGATTATTTATATTAATGGACATGCTGATATGAAGGTCTATATGCAGAAGAGAAGAGCTAAGAAGAGAAGAGCTAAGAAGAGAAGAGAAGAGAAGAGAAGAGAAGAGAAGAGAAGAGAAGAGAAGAGAAGAGAAGAGAAGAGAAGAGAAGAAAAAAGGGGAAAAAGAGACAAGAAAGAAGAGATCAGAAGTGAGGGATGAAGAGAAAGAAGAGAAGACAATATAAGATAAGTGGAGAACAGAAGAAGAGAGGACAATAGAAAAGAGTAGAAGAAAGCAGAACAGAGGAGAGCAGAAGAGAAGAGAAGAGAAGAGAAGAGAAGAGAAGAGAAGAGAAGAGAAGAGAAGAGAAGAGAGGAGAGGAGAGGAGAGGAGAAGATAGAAATTAAGAGAAATTAAGAAAAGGTGATAAGTAGAGAAGAGAAGACAATAGAGGAGAAGAGAAGAAAAAATGAAAAAGAAAACAAGAAATAAGAGATCAAAAGTGAGAGATGAAGAGAAAAGAAGAGAATACAATATAAGATATGTAGAGAATAGAAGAAGAGAGGACAATAGAAAAGAGAAGAGAGCAGAAGAGAAGAGAAGAGAAGAGAAGAGAAGAGAAGAGAAGAGAAGAGAAGAGAAGAGAAGAGAAGAGAAGAGAAGAGAAGAGAAGATGATCACTGATATCCACAGCTACAGAAGAGGTAAGTAGGGAGAAGTGTGCATGTGATGACACCAGGCTCATTGCTGAGCAGTACAAACAGCAGGGACTTTCCTCTCTAATTGCTTCAGTGTCTCAGAGCTCTAGCACATCTAAAGATACCTCCATGTGTCATAAAACAGAACACATCTCTGGCCCAAATTAGTCATGTAGGTATTAGACAGGCACGTGTGCACAGCTGAGTGCCCTTATTCAGTCCCTCACAGCGATGTCTGATCTTTTAAAAGAACTCTTCCATTGTTTGTGTTAAAGCTGAGATATGACACTGCCTGTTCATTAAGCAGTGAGAAAGGAGTCTAGTACTTGTCTTTCGAGAGGGTCTTACTCAGTTCCAGCTCAATTAGTGTCTCCTGTGTCTCTGCTCTTTCCACACTGACGTACTGAGCAGCATAATACATATCTGACTAATATACATCCCAAAAGGTTCTGAGAAAGGTTCTGAGAGGTTCGGGAATAATAGCAGAATTGCTGCCCTAGAATTCACTTTGAGATCATTATTATTTTTATTATTAATGTTGTTGTTGTTATTTTAAAGCTGGCTTGGATGCTTTAATCCTGAATGGGAACAGTGACACAGTTCCCCTTATTTAAAATAAGAGTTTGATGTACGTAAGCTGTGGTAAAATTTCAAAATGCACAAATCACTCCTGCCCCACTAGTGTTGCCACTGCTGCCTGTAGTGGGAGGACTGACATCACGAGCTGCGAGGAGATCCTCCTTGCTCGGGAAGAGCATACAGCACTTTAGTTCCAGTGCTTCTGGGAAGACAAATGCGCCCCCAGGTAGGGGACACTGGACATTCTACAACCCTCGCAGTGCAGATAAGACCGTGCACCTCAAAGACCATACGAGGACTCTTTGGGCAGCCACCAGGATGACTCTTTTGAACATGGGGCACTATGTAGCATCCCACAGATGTCGCAAGGTAAACATTAGAGGGAGGCATGTCCCCGGGGAGAATGTCGGTCTCACAGAAACTGACTTAAATGTTGCAGATAGTTGTTGAGTAGATGGATATGCATGTTTGTGTGGTTTGTGCTGTTCTGTGTTGTTGTCTGGGGTAGTTGTGTGCCTACTATCAGGTAGAGTTGTATGACTGTAGGTGACCTGCCTGCTATCCTGCCCATCCAGATAGCGCTAAGTGGTGGATCTCGCCTTCTGCTGTGTTCAGTGAAGTGCACTCTCTAAAAGCATGTGTTCTGTATATCCTTTTTTGTCAGATGACACAATGTACAGTATATGCCTATTCAGTCTACACTAGTTTAGCTACTAAGTTATAAGGAGCGATAAGTGATTTATTCTAAACCGAACTCATTCTAAACTGAAATTAGGAACAGACAGTGCAGGACAACACAAATTAATTAACCTTTTAAAATTCCTTTACTGTAGCATGTCTTTTGATCCTCCGGTTCAGCACTGCAGTGTGAACGCTTTCTTAATTAAACAGACTAATTAAGGTTGGGTTTGGAATCCGACTTTTCTTTGCCAGAAATGAGTTTCTATCAGATAGGCTCCTGATGAGGAAAAGGCGTGGAGCATGCACAAGATGGAGCGGAGATCATATCTGGAATTTATCCAGTGAACTGTTTGCACTAGAAGCTTTAGTGTTATGGGGAAAAATGAGTAACCAAACCAGGGGATTTAGGGCCTGTGATTAGAGCATGTTCTAACCGAAACGCTACACAGTGAGTGGAAGTGATGGATGTGGATCGTCAGAAATAGTTTTTCATGTCTTTCACTTGTATCATTTTGGCATATTTCTGTTTGTGGTTGCCGTAGAAATGAAACATTTTCTCTGAAATACTTAATCATTAATAAATTTAACAGGAGAAGGAAAAAAATTTGTGGAAGTTAACAAAGTCAGATTGTTTCCAACATTAGTACCGAGTATTTCTATTGCTCAATGATAATTTAAAACAAAAAGCGGCTGGCATTTTCAAATTCTGTAAAGATATTTTAACTAACAAAAGTGAATATACTGTCGACAACATGTTGCCGCAGGCACATGCAGGTGTGCTGGACTAGCGACCCGCATAATATATCAATGTATACTGTATCAAAAGGGGTGTGGAACGTACAGAGAAATACATGGCAGCACTGAGGAGAAGAGAGGAGAAGAGAAGAAAAAAAACATACTTTTATTTGAAAGTGAAGTGCTATCTATATTTAAACATACTCAAGCAATTAAATGCAAAATAAAAGTAAATAAATAATTAAAATACTTAAGAAAATAAACAAATAATTGCTTTAAAAAAATTAATAATATTTTTTGGTTATGAGTACTGGAGCAATTAATCATGCACAGCCACAAGCACAAATTAAAACACCCCTGGGTGGTTTCATTTTAAAGCCATATCATTTTGACTTTTTAATAAAGAAATTAATTCTTATATATAGGATCCAACTGTAACGGCTATGTGTGTGAAGGTGTAGCGTAACTCACCCAGCTCAATGTCCTGGTCATCAGTGAGGATGAGGATGATGTTGGGCCGAATGTTGCGGCGGTCCCGCTGGAAGCGAGGCTTCATCCTTTGGCCAGACAGGAAGACGGAGGTGTGAGCCACCACCACCACCGCCAACAGCACAACCAACCGACCCGTCTGCCCACTGGTCGCCATGACAAGACCTTCCGAGCACCGGCCTCAGATCCTACGTCTGGGCTCCTGCTCACACTACCTGCAGCCTAGCCCCACAATGCCTGCCAGGAGAAGAGAGTCATATGTTACAGAAAGCGAAAAGAGGCCAGACATGTTTTGCACCAGAGCTACGAAATTAACGTAGTCATGGAATTTCCAAATCCACTGTTTTTATCTATTTGCACTCCTAAACTATCCCCAACTTCTCTTGGAGATTATATCTGGGGTAACTGGAAAAAGATTAGATTTAGGTTTTTTGGGGGGGGCAAAATATTCCTGTAAAAGAGGAATAGAGAACGCTGGCCTGATTTCCGGCACAAACACACCCAACTTAGTTTTCATATTTACTAGGCACAGACATATTCAAAAGTTTGGGTTGTGTTGCTTTTCTAAGTGAAAATGAGTTTATTTGCTGAATTTAACCTCAAAGGGAGAAAAATAAAACATGAAAGGTTCCGGAGCCCAGAGTATGGCACATTATTTATTCAATTTTTTTTCTCCAATATGTTACACTCAGCCATTAAAAAGAAATGTGGAATAAATGTGTAAAGGCTGCAGACGAATGTCATATTTAAGTTCTCTATACAGAATGTATTAACTTATTCTCATTTTTTTTGCTCCATGTCTGAGCAAGGAAATCACCAAACCCTGTAAGACACCATTCCTCAGTTCCTCACTCCTTCTTTAGAAAAAGATCAGAAGGATTTTTACTGGTTTTAGTGCAGGATTACATTTTTACTGGTTAAGATGACGTAGAGGCAGCAGGATAATGTAAGGCAATGATTAAAATAACACAGTTTCTTTCAGTGAACCACAGTGCAAAGTGCTGCAAAGACACTATATACCCTTAGAATATAGTGACACCCAGATAGAGAGCCAAAATAAACCTACACATTAGAATACATTCAAATGAACCTAAATACCTAAATACAGTAAAAAAAACTGACTCTAGTAAAGTAAAAAAACTGCATGAATCTAGCCCCATTCCATCAAGTAATAATGAGCTTAATTATGAAGTAATTGATTATGCATTTTTTTATTGATACCAAAGAGTTTTTTTTTTATCATATACACACTTAAAGTCCATATATATACTGTATTTTTATTTATATATTAAAAAACAAAAACCAAAAACTAAAACCTCTCCATAGACATCATCACATTTTGGAGAAATACCTCCTCCACAACCTTTCATTACTGTTATACAGATATCTTATCATAAGATTTGGTGAAGATGCACATATGCATACCAGGCCAAGAAATAACTGAATCTGAAGTAAATCGGATAATGTGATCCTGTGACGCAATTAAAAAATCTATTCCTGTGAAATGAGGTCTGACAGGCATAATTTTAATGACACCGTTAAAACCTCTTTCAGCATTTTCAGAATTCTAAATGAATACAGCAAAAGAAGGTGCACAATATAAAGAGAGATTTGGTTACATGAATTCACTAAATAGCACAAAGGAGATGTAATTCTCTCTCTCTCCCTCTTTTAATGTATTCACTACAGTCAGCACACCGAAATATGATCACCTGAAGGGAGCACACACACACACACCCACACACCCACCCCTGACTGCAGTTATTCAGGGAAAACACACAGCGCTGTTTCATGCAGAGTCATCATATATTGAACATTAATTATTTAGTCAGACGGAATCCCCCTCCATTCTACTAACCTTTACGACAAAGATAAATGTATGGACCCCTGGTCTCAGCCCACCCCATGCACAGCAGTTCACAGAGCAGAAGCTTATTACAAAGATATATGATACCCCAGGTTATGAAAAACTGAATAATCAAGACTTAAGATGTAAACAACTGTTCACACAGTATCAGTATCGCACCAGTACCAACATAACTATTAGAAAAATATTTCTGTTCTGTAACAAATGAAGCATTTCACTCTACACTGCAGTAAGATTCGTGAGAATAAATATGAAGTTAAAAAAAAAACTAGCTGATATACACACCAATTATGCTCTCAGACTCCCAGCCACAGATGGCTGTGGTGGAGGATCAAACTCTCAATCAAACCACAAGGACAACCAAGCTACTTCAGAAAATAGTTTGGGTTAAATAGGTTCAATCAGAAACTGTGTAAACTGTATAATGTAACCATGACTGGAGAGACTACTGAGAAAGAGATAGAGAGAGTGAAATCTCTAAAAGAGACTAGAAGTGTAGTCTTGTGTGAGGAGTGCACGCTGCCTTATCAAACTAGAATGTCCTGTAGATGATAATCACACTGCTGCACAGGAGTCGTGCTTGATGTATCTTGTCCAACAAAGTAGAGCAACTGTGTGTGTATTGGGATACTCTGATAAAAGGCTTGTGGTTATTCCATTATCGCATTAGAACACACAGGAAACAAGCCTAAGCACAGATCACAGCCCTCAGAACAGCTACGGTTATCAGGAAACATCAGTACAGCGACAGCAAGAAGCTTTCATAACTCAGCAAGCTTAGCCATACCATAAAATGGTCAAAACAAAACCATCTACGCTGCTGTAGATCAGTCATCATCTCAACCTCATCTCAGAAATGTTCTTAAATGTACAAATTTTGCATACAATATACAAATAAAATAAAAAAAAATCAATGGAAGGAAATGGAATGATGTTTATGTAGAAAGGTGCTAATGGTCAATCTCAGAAATATGTAAAAATCTTGAATGTGATTTTATTTTGCATTGTTTAATATATTTAATATGTATGTTCATTTTTTTATCATAGCATAGCATAGCATATAATGGGTAACATTACAGAAAGGTCCCTACAGAAGGCTTCCAATTTTCAATATATTAAACACAATGGGTATTCAGAAAACATTACGGGAGGTTAATTCTGTGCACCATGACCATCCTGAGGGCTTTGCGATCACCAAGGAAAGATGTTCAGGTAACTATTTACCTTTTGAAGGATATATGCTGGTGTATAGTATGTTTATGGAAAAAAGAAGAAAGCCAAATGCTAAAATGCACAATAAGGCACAACTTGCCCTTCACCTTAGAAAAAATATGCTC